>CM055902.1:1585000-2300000 GCA_029582155.1 Panopea generosa
ATTTAAAACTGGTCGGAGTTGCGATTGATATTAATGCGAGCGTTCCTCTGACGCTTCAGACCGGCTGGTGTGTGTGTGTGATCATATCTGTTTGATATTCTGCAGCACTCGTTACACCTTGTCCCAGAGGAAAATAAATCACGCTTGTTTAGTTATAACTTATTTAAAATATTAACAATAAAAGAGAATGACAGAACTCCGTTGACAAAACAACATAGATTCCTCGCTGGCCTATCAACTTTCTGCATTGATTTTTCATCCACATATCAGTGATCAAAGATTGGCCATGAATATTTAACAGATATCCGTCGTTTTTGAACTCGTCATTTCATAATTTCAGCCTCCGCGGTTTCTTTAAGCCGAGCCAAGCGTGGTGATTTGTGACACCGACGCGAGCCGGAGTCCGTGTTGTGAAAGGAACTATTCCTGGGATGTAATGTCACGGTTTATCAGTTTGTGTCCGTTTTTTGTGTTTATGAAATAACGGTATACAAAGCACTGTTGCATATTAGCAACATCAACATACAAAATATTTAGATATTGACAAGTTCAAAGGTTTGTTCTGCCAAAATGCCGAAGTCATTTATGGTGAAGTGCAAATCTAGGACGTCGTATAATCGGACATACGCTAATAGAAACGCAGGGAAATCATTACCGGACACAGGTAATTATTGGTCAGCTAATATTGTAGCTACTGTGTATACTACATCATTAACATTTCTCATTTAATTACAAATTTAAAGCTCATTGATTTGATTTCTACAAAATATAATTTGATTTTATAATTCAACTTTGTTAAACGAGTTGATTGTTTATATTAAAAAAGTTTTAACTATGCAGTAAACATGTATCACCCGCAATATATTTCATGACGCGTTGTGTTACACCCAGTAAACGGCAGTATAAAGTTTTATCGGATCGTCTCTTATTACTTTTATGATTTATTTTTCTAACTATATTCTAGTGTAGATTGGCTAGTAAAATGTTACTTTCATTCACATCTTTCAGAAATCATTCCATAATACCGTCTACTGTATTGTATTATGTGTTACTCAAGGAATCATGAGCAATGATTGGGTGTGATACCTAGTTAAATAATGATTTATTTACAATGATAAATATTTATACATTTCGTTATTGTAGTTATTATAATTTTTATTAATATTACTTATTTTATGATTAGTATTATTGTTAGTATTAGTATTAGTAGTATAAATATAAGATTTTTTAGTATTATTATTAGTATGATTGTTTTAGTAGTAGTAGTAGTAGTAGTAGTAGTAGTAGTAGTAGTAGTAGTAGTAGTTGTAGTAGTCATGATAAGTATTATAAGTATTAATATTGTTATATGCTTTTTCATTAGTATTTGTATAAGTATAAGTATAAGTATAAGTATAAGTATTAGTATTAGTATTAGTATTAGTATTAGTATTAAGATATTAATATTAGTATTAGAATTTTTAATTAGTATAAGTATAAGTATAAGTATTAGTATTAGTATTAGTATAAGTATAAGTATTAATAAAAATATCAGTATTAGTATTAGCAGTAGTATTAGTATTAGTATGAGTAGTAGTAGTAGTAATATAAGTAGTAGTAATAGTAGTAGTAGTAGTAGTAGTTGTAGTAGTAGTAGTAGTAGTAGTAGTAGTAGTAGTAGTAGTAGTAGTAGTAATAGTCATGATTAGTATTATAAGTATTAATATTAGTATAATGATTTTTCATTAGTATTTGTATTAGTATAAGAATTCTTTAATAGTATTAGTATTAGTATTAGTAATGAATTAGTATTAGTTTTAGAATTAGTATAAGTATTAGTACAAGTATAAGTATTAATACTTACACCAGTATAAGTATTAGTAGTAGTATTAGTATTATTATTATTATTATTATTATTATTATTAGTAGTAGTAGTAGTAGTAGTAGTAGTAGTAGTAGTAGTAGTAGTAGAAGTAGTAGTAGAAGTAGTAGTAATAGTGTTAGTATAAGTATTAATATTATTATTGGTATTTTTATTGGTATTATTATTGGTATAAGTTTAAGTATTGGTATAAGTATAAACTTATTTATTAGTATAAGTATTAGTCACGATTAGAATTATTAGTATTAGTAACATGATTTTCATTAGTATCAGAATTAGTATTTGTATAAGAATTTTTTATTAGTATTAATATTAGTATTAGTCATGATTAGTATTATTGTAACAAGTAGTACTGGTATCAGTTTAAGTATCAGTATCAATATCAGTATTAGCATTAGTATTAGTTTTGTTATTAGTAGTAGTATAAGAATTTTTATTAGTATTAGTATAAGAATGTTTTATTAGTATTTGTATTAGTATCAGTCATGAGAAGTATTATTATTTCTATTTTTATTATTATTTTTATTATTATTATTATTATTAGTAGTAGTAGTAGTAGTAGTAGTAGTAGTAGTAGTAATCTGTAGTAGTAGTCAGCAACAGCAGCGGCAGCGGCAGCGGCTGCAGCAGTGGCAGTGTTAGTAACAGTAGTAGTAGTAGTAGTAGTAGTAGTAGTAGTAGTAATCTGTAGTAGTAGTCAGCAACAGCAGCGGCAGCGGCTGCAGCAGTGGCAGTGTTAGTAACAGTAGTAGTAGTAGTAGTAGTAGTAGTAGTAGTAGTATTAGTAGTAGTAGTAGTAGCAGCAGCAGCAGCAGCAGCAGCAGTAGTAGTAGTAGTAGAATTAGTAGTAGTAGTAGTAGCCGTAGTAGTAGCAGTAGTAGCAGTAGTAGCAGTAGTATTAGTAGTAGCAGTAGTAGCAGTAGTAGTAGTAGCAGTAGTAGCAGTAGTAGCAGTAGTAGTAGCAGTAGTAGCAGTAGTAGTAGTAGTAGTAGTCAGCAGCAACAGCGGCAGCGGCAGCGGCAGTGGCAGTGGCAGTAGTATAAGTAATAGTAGTAGTAGTAGTAGTAGCAGTAGTAGCAGTAGTAGTAGTAGTATTTATCCAAAATAAATGAAATGCATAAGATATTTGTTGAGAACTGTTGTTTCTGCCACAGGTGTTAAGTGGTACAATTTGTAGCAAACAGTCACATATCAGAATGTAGTGAGGTTACATACATAAAGTAGTACCAGAACAGTTGGTCACTGGCAGACATTGTCTTTCTTTATTGACAAACAAAAGCGGTGGATTAGTTGCAGAGTGTCCACCTCGCATGCGTAATGTCGTGGGTTCGATCCCCGGCCGGGTCATGAAAAATAATTGAAAAGTATTACTTGTAGCTTCCTCGTTCGTGGTCAGCATTTAGAGTATATATTTAGGTCTGGGCGGCCCGGTGTCAGTATAATGTGACTGTGAGGTATCATACCACTGATGTGTCTACGACATGATACTCAAGTGTGACAACGCTTATAATACTGTCTGAAACAGACACCGCTGCAATATGACTGAACAACTATTGAGAGACGCTTAACACCGTACAACAACAACAACAACACCAAATTTATTTTTAAATTCAATTATGGTTCAATTATAAAAATGATCGATTACGATACAATTATCTAGCAGGCTGAATCGGGTAGATCATATGATTTAATGATATATAATGTTGATTAGTTATGTCATTTACAATTTTGATTGGAATAAGCAATCAATAATTTACAGTGTACCGCAATTAAGCCAATTTCTAGTAATATAACATGAGCATATGACCGATTAGTTTTGAAATTAAAGGTACACACAGCAACTTTTATACATTTTCACTCGACTATATCTCTGAAAATTATACATCGCCATGGTTAGTCTTAGTCATCTGTGACGCTTGCTTTTTTAAAAGACTAACAGTTTGACAAGTTGTGCTTAAGAAACTTTTGAATCTGAAAGTAAACCCTGATTGGCTGAACCAAACACCTCTGCATCAGTTACTTTTTAATGAAATTCAAATTATTTATTCTGACGAAAGTCGTTGCTGCTATCTTGCATACATTTTATCAAACAGAAAGTATCTAATAAATAAATGAATATCGAAATAAACATATAAACGATCATCTTTTGAAATATAATGGAAGTCTCCGAGATAGTCCGATCGTTTGAATCAACCAATCAAAAACTTTATAAGGTCACCGTTACATTTCTGTTCCTGGTCGAACCTTTCAGGTGTAAACCCACCATTGATTTTTGTTCTTTATTCTATAGTAAATAATACAAGTTTAAAGGCTTGTCATTCAAAGAGAGACCCAAATGAAGGAGTGAAACTTATATTTTACTGTTTTTTAACCTCTGCACTACCAAAATATGATGAGAAAAGTAGCGGTCTTGTGTCATATAAGAGACTGTTTTCTGCTCAGTGTGTACACTGTTGACAAAGTGAAAGTAGACTTCCAAAATCATGTATTCATACCCCAATTTCCAAGCATCTTTTTTTTTTAAATTCACAATTCAAACATGACAATGCTTTCAAAATGTTCAAAATACATCAATTATGCCATCCAAAAAAAAAGATGAGCATTAAAATAAGGTTAAAGCATTTTTAAAGAAGAAGAAACGAGGATTATTTATAACCGTCATTATGCCCTTACCTCACAGAAGCACTTCCTTTTTCCAATGGTGGTACTATTCCTTTAAGACATTTGTCGTTTGGAAAGTAAGCGCTGGAGATGATCAAGACTACGACATGTCGTAAATATTGTACAATGATACACATATTGTAGGCAGCCTCGTATTTGGAAAGGGGACATACGTATTGTAAATGGATGAAATCAAGGACTTATACATGTATAAAACTTTGATGAAATGAATCGTATTTAGAATACTCGTGGTCATGTATGAGTAATGTGTAACACATATTCTATTTTCTTCTTTTTTTATATGTACGTTAGAAAAATATTCCACGGTAAACAAAAATTAAAAATATTTTTAAAACTATCGTGACTTCACTAGTTTTATGAAAAATATGGAGTGTCATAAAAGTGCCTCTGTAATACTTGAGGCGTCCTGTTATATGTCAATCTCTGAATTGTCTGTTATCCTCAATACTGGGTTGCATGGAGGGAATATAATGGGCGCATGCAATAGTGAATGTTCCGTGACTGGCTTTGTTCTTATATAAAGTATTAATTCATGTTTTACATTTTAAGTTAGGATTTCCGGTATACGTCGATGTAATTTGATTACAAACACGCTAAATATTAAATACCCGGTTCCGTTTTTATAATATTCTTTTAGATATATTGTTGTAACTTCACGTGTTTTGATTTATTACTAACAGTTTTGCGTTTATTCGTTCCCACAGTAATTAAAACGTGAAAACTATTAAAAACCTGGAATGCGTTTCACAAAAAAAACTTACGCCAAATCATGCAGAAAATTACATATTTTCTGAAAATACAACCATTTAAAATGTCGATCAAAATTTGAACACACAACGGAGAAATTGTCAAATTACACGAGTTATCAGCCCCTTACACGAGTTATCAGCCCGCTACACGAGTTATCAGCCCCTTACACGAGTTATCAGACCATTACACGAGTTATTGAACAGTCAGCCTGGTAACACTGTGACATTTAGCATAATGACGAATGTTGTAATGATACTTAATTAGGATGACGAATATTCACGAAACACACTATAAATACATACATCTAAATACATCGTTTAAGTACTGAAAAAAAAATAAGTAAAACTCCTTTATTCACTTAAATTAAGTAAAACCATATTTTTTTACAATATTATAATGTATTGAAAACGGTTATATATAAAGAATATAGAAGGACTGAACGTTATTTGTTGAAAGATACGAGATACGAATTTACATATAACACGTGCAAATCTAGTGAGCCCTGTTTGGTTTCGCGTTAATTTTGATAGTTTTGCTCACATTTAACTTGAGTTCAGATCTTATAAACTTCCAACAAGTAATATTCATTTCTTATATTAATCTTATCAATTTTAAAAGTTAACACCAGTATGTACTGTTTCATATTTATCTAGCACCAATTTATATATTGGTATATATCGTATATATATTAAGTTGAAAATGATGAACGGACCGGTAAGGGTTACCCCTTTTGTTTACTATCCTTTACTTGATGACACTTTAAACAAAAAAACGCGTCATAATTTTGAGGTGTTTCACGTTAGTATCAATCGCAATTCTCGAAATGGTTGATTTTATGCAAAATTATGCCCGAAGCTAAAAATGCCAGTTTACTGGTTTGCGTTCATGTAAAATGAACGGCACAGTTTTATATTAGATTCAAAGAAGGGGTTATGTCACGAGACTGAATGTTCACTCATGGATGGATAATAAGTATGCATCAAAGAGAATAACAGTCGCAACTTGAGTAAACTGCACTCCTTTACTGTTCTCCAAATGTAGTCTGTTTGATTTAATATAACATATACATGGATGGGAATCGCTTGAATTGGACGACGATCTCAACAAAACAAGAAATAGATAACTGCGTTGATTTGTGTCTGAGATCAGCAATCGTAGATCGACACTGAAATGTTGGCCCAGGCCACTACTCGTAGATAAAGTTCAGGTCGAAGATCAATATCCACCGCGGACCTAGGTCAGCAATCGTATATTAATATTCAAAACGGTTCAAATCTGAGATCAACATTCAATTCAGACCCAGGTCAGCAAACATAGACCAATATTCAAAACAGGTGAGACCAGAGATGAACATTAAATGCAGACCGAGATCAGCGAATATACACCAATATTCAAAACGATTCAGTAGGAGACAATGCAAACCCAGGGGTGCAATTAAGGAGGGTAAATTTCACGCAGGAATAAACAGCATTCATCAGGGTAGGACATCGGTTATCATTTCATATTTATCCTTTAAATGCATTACATATCAAAACAATCAACATGTGTTATAAATCTGCGGCAAAAGAGCATAAAAACATTCATTTATTTCAAATGCATGAAAACATCCATTTCTTTTAAGTGCATGAAAGCATCCATTTCTTTTAAGTGCATGAACGCATGAGTTTCTTTCAAGTGCATGAAAGCATCCATTTCTTTTTCTTTTAAGTGCATGAAAGCATATTTTCTTTTAAGTGCATGAAAGTATAATTTCTTTCAAATGCATGAAAGCGTCCATTTCTTTCAAGTGCATAAAACATTCATTTCTTTTAAGTGCATGAAAACATCCATTTCTTTTAAGTGCATGAAAGCATCTATTTCTTTTAAGTGCATGAACGCATCAGTTTCTTTCAAGTGCATAAAAGCGTCCATTTCTTTCAAGTGCATAAAAACATACATTTCTTTAAGTGCATGAAAAGCATCCATTTCTTTTAAGTGCATGAAAGCATCTATTTCTTTTAAGTACATGAAAACATCCATTTCTTTTAAGTGCATGAACGCATCAGTTTCTTTCAAGTGCATAAAAGCGTCCATTTCTTTCAAGTGCATAAAAACATTCATTTCTTTTAAGTGCATGAAAAGCATCCATTTCTTTTAAGTGCATGAAAGCATCTATTTCTTTTAAGTACACGAAAACATCCATTTCTTTTAAGTGCATGAAAGCATCTATTTCTTTTAAGTGCATGAACGCATCAGTTTCTTTCAAGTGCATGAAAGGATCCATATCTTTTAAGTGCATTAAATATTAAAACAAACGACACATCGGACATGTTGTAAACTCAGCGGCAAAAGAAAGCATCCATTTCTTTTAAGTGCGTGAAAGCATCCATTTCTTTTAAGTGCGTGAAAGCATCCATTTCTTTCTAGTGCATAAAATTAAAACAAGCGATACATGTTGTAAAGTCAGCGGCAAAAGATAGCACCCGTTGCTAAATTTCAAATATTACTAGCATATTTTTATAGTCGGATAAACTTATTTTACATCGGTATGTTATCTGTAAACACTTAAAACAAGTGATGCCATGACATTGGCAATAGAATAAAGATAATTTGATACAGCACACAACAAATATTTATTTTATAATGTATACAACTAATTTAATAACAAACACAAGTGTACACATATATATGTATCTATCTGACACGGAACTGGTCGTTTTATGTATTAAATACCAGGTGCCTGATCCAGTAACACAAACTTCAATACTTAAAACAACTTAATTCTAAGAAAAGCAACCAGGTGATCATGATTTTAGACTGGTTCTAGTTAAACTGCACACGGCCTCATTGGTGTTGATTATATAATATATGTAAATTAATAACCAGTCAAAACTTAGTTAAGATTTTATGTAGTTATATTAAATGTTGGTGAAACAGAAGCCTGGGACCTATTTTATTAACGTTTATAAGATTGCGAGCTTCTACGAAAAGAAGGTATATGAAACACATTCAGTGTTCCGCTAACAGTGTAATAAGAACTTTCTCCAGCATGAGAGAATAAGATTTGCATTATTATTTGCTCAAACATTTTATGAATGGAAGGGTTATACGTGTTTTAAGTGTTCGTGCGAAATACTTATTTAGACTTACGAAGGGTAGTGAAACGGGCATAGTTGTAGTTTACGGGTGTGAAATTATGTAAACAATGTATGTTACCCTGTAGATTAACTATTGATTCAATTGACTGACAACTTGTATTTATCTTAGTGCATTTTTAATAGAAATTCAAGTAAATTAGAAATGCTTTTCATCGTATGAAAATGTTACTTTTTTCTTAATTGTGCAATTTTAGATAGTAAAAGTTAGATAGGAGTTTAACATGTTCATCACGCTATAAAAAGAGCGTTCCGTGTTTGTTTCATGAATATTCCACTAGTTAAAACCTATTTTATTGCTTATATATTTACACACATATTATGTTTATTACAAGCATACAATGCAATATTGATATAAATAAGACAAAATAGCCACTAGTGCTTACAATATCAATTACGACAATCGCCTTGAAATGATGATTTGCTTTATAAGTATATCTAGATAGCTAAGTAACAGTTGATGCCCATATTGAATAGTTATGTATACATATAGTACACCGATATATAGTACACCGACATATAGTACACCGGCATATAGTACACCGACATAGAGTACACCGGCATATAGTACACCGGCATATAGTACACGACATATAGTACACGACATATAGTACACCGATATATAGTACACCGACATATAGTACACGACATATAGTACACCGACATATAGTACACGACATATAGTACACCGATATATAGTACACCGACATATAGTACACGACATATAGTACACCGGCTTTAGAAACGCAACACTCAAATACACAGCAATAATACATTGAATTCTTTATCGATTTTTTTTAAAAAAAAAGAAAAGATTATTTGATATTATAACACCAATCAACCTTTCCTGGAATTTTCATTAAAATCTATCGAGATTATCTCCTTTTTTATTGATTTGAAACATACAACCCCAGCTACCTAAATTCGCAAAAGGCTATACAAGATTCTGGTTTGTATTTTAAATAAATAAAAAGAAGTGATCATCGCAGTAGATTTTGATGAAACTTTCCATTAAAGATAGAAATATTTTATATTATCAAATAAAATAATTTTAAAATATATCGATGAATAACTCAATGTTTTATTACTGTTTATCTAAGTATTGCCTTTCTAAATCCTTTCGGTGTAAACTGACACAGATATGCATTATAATTCATATCAAAATACATGAATGGGTTTTGTAAAAATAAAGGATTTTAACATTTGAATGATAATTAAAGGGAATTTATCAGGATTTTCCAAAAATTTTGTAATTGGCTATGGACATTTTTTCCAATGTATTATGCCTATATATACTCACTGACCCCGTACTGCCAAAAGGATGTATATTCAAACATGCCAAAATAATGTATTGAAACAGGATTTCTTTACTTTGGCTATGCGCCTACGTTAGACTAAACTAGATTTTCAGTAACATATTTTGTGACGTGATTTTGTGATGAGATTCGTGATTTAATTTTGGTTTCAATTGATTCGTTTAAAGGTTTAAACGTATAAAACATGTTTTCATCTTAGAAAGAGTCCGAAGGTCGTCTAGCAGTATTTAAGTGCTGTCTATTTTAAGAATGGGTATTTCGTTTCAAGTTTAGCACACCGCTTTAAATATCAATTTTGGCACATTTTGGTAAATTTGACATATTATGTCATTCGGATTTCCTTTATTAATGATAATATGCATTTTAACCATTTCAAAAATAATTTTATTTTTTTAGACATTTATCGCGTTTTTTCCTGATATTTTCCCTTTAAAAACATGTATAAGATAAAAAAAAATGTGAATAGAATCGATTTCAACCTTGCCGACTGCCACTCCTTTAACGATTTTCATTTCAATCTGTATAACTAAACGCATATCAAATGAGTAGATTTTCTGTGCATAGCTTTTTCCAGTCATCAAAATGTCCATCTGGTCGAGCCTGGTGTATCTGTTTCTTACAAGCACACACGATAATGCACTCGAATTGCTAAATGCTCGCAGGTCCCACGTGATATGTTCCGGAAGTTAACCTAGTTAAACAGTGTTATGTTAGACCGTGAAATATTCCCACCGGGTCAGGCGATTTTCGTAATGTAAGCACCCGTCTCCATGATTATCATAAAATCTAGATTTTGTATCAATGATAAAATAGAAAGAGATCGCAAGCATACATGTAATGGAGAGTAATTAGTTTAAATGACAGGCGCACTTCCACACATTCATTTGTTTGTTGGAAAGTGATTTGTTTTTTATTCTCCATGGCGGCTTTAAATTACGTTAAAGTCCACTTTCAATGAATCTGACTGGCGATAAACTTACAGACATTAAACCATTGTCACGTGATTCAATAAATTCTCCTGAATGGTTAATAAATGACACGTACTTGCTCTGCCTGTACTTTGGGATACTAAATTCTAAATTTGAATTCTAAATATCGATGTTTACATTTTTTCTGCATTCCATGAAAAGTGTTCGTAGTCATAAAAGAATGATAAAACCAGTAATATTTTGTTTTAAGAGGTACAATTGAATAATCCTGTACCCGTTGTCGGATTAACGCCACACATACAACTAATGTATGTACTGTTCCGCATGGGGACGCGTGCCCTTCTGGAACACAGTACCAATGGTTCCAAAAGTATCTTGTTTCCAAGTAAAGTCCTATAATCTTCCAAATATGCAGGGGAACATGATTGCTTTCCCACAAATTGACAGCTTTTCATTTTTGACAATTATATCCATTTGTTGCATAAAATATTAAATATTTATCAAACAGCACCAATGTCCTCATCTGTGCAAAAACATGACCATTTTAAGCATTTTCAACAACAACAACAACAACATCAACAACGACAACAAAAACAACATATTCGTTTGATTATACAGATTGAAATAAAAAAATAAAAATCGTAAAAGGAGGGACAGAAAAGCTCGTAGTCCAGTGGTAGAGCACTTAACCCATGATCGGGGGAGGTGGGGGGGGGGGGGGGGGTCGTGAGTTCGATCCTCCACCACGGCTTTGTGTGGTGTCCTTGAGCAAGACACTTTTCCGCATATGCTTAGAACTGGTTCTAAACAGGAAGACTTCCAGCGTGATTTCGAGTTGTAAGAACTTGTTTCACAATCGAAGTAAAATAAATAAGTTTTAACTTACAACAACAACAACAACAACAACAACAACAACAACAACAACAACAACAACAACAACAACAACAACAACAACAACAAGGTCCAACCAAATTAAACAGGTCTTTGGCGTAAGACTCTTCCTGCCGTCATTTAGGGGAGGTAGTTGGTGAGACCTTGACTACAAAAATATCATTCTAGAGGTATGATTAACAATTCAATACGATTTTAGACACTGGCTATACAGCGGGGAAAGATTAACAGAACTGGAGTACATTTTACTAGTTTTATTAATAACACTTAGTTACATCAAGGTCTTGTATATAAGTCCTTAGTTACACTAAGTATCTTATTTTGACCTGAGCTGCATTTAAACGGGGATTTGTCCGCCTTAGGTTACAGCTATACAACTCAAAACTAGTGAAAATAAGACAAAATCTAACAAATGGAAAATAAATGTTAAGTAAAAGCTGCCGTACTCGAATATCATAATATTACAAACTACCGCCATGTATTTGTTATACGATGGAAGTATTTCTTATACTCATGTTCATCATATGCCGATGTAACGCTAACGTATATTGATGTCAACCAATGTCCGGTGAAAGGTTATTGTTAATATAATGTCAACCAATGTCCGATGAAAGTTTACTGTTAATATAACGTCAACCAATGTCCGATGGAAGACTACTGTATATTCATGTCAACCATTGTCCGATGGAAGGTTTGCTAATGTCAATCACTAATCGATTGGCGGCTACTGTGTTTTCACGCCTATCATCGGACAATATAAGGTTTCCCTTGTCAATCATTAACCGACTGACGGTTACTATGCTTTTATACCTATCATTGGACAATGGAATGTTTCCATGTCAATCAATTACCGACTAACGGTTACTATGCTTTTATGCCTATCATTGGACAATATAAGGTTCCCCATTTCAATCTTTGACCGACTAACGGTTACTATGCTTTTATGCCTATCATTGGACAATATAGGTTTCCCATGTCAGTCATTTACCGATCAACGGTTACTATGCTTTTATGCCTATCATTTGACAATATTAGGTTTCACATGTCAATCATTAACCGATTAACGGTTACTACGCTTTCATGCCTATCATTGGACAATATAAGGTTTCCTATGTCAATCATTAGCCGACTAACAGTTACAATGCTTTTATACCTATCATTGGACAATATAAGGTTTCCCATGTCAATCATTAGCCGACTAACAGTTACAATGCTTTTATACCTATCATTGGACAATATCAGGTTTCCCATATCAATCATTTACCAACTAATGGTTACTATACTTTCATGCCTATCATTGGACAATATAAGGTTTCCCATGTCGATCATTCATCGACTAAAAGTTACTATGCTTTAATGCCTATCATTTCCAAATGGAATGTTGTTCATGTCAGTCAGTAACCGATGAAATGCGTATATGCTTTCAGGCCTATCATTAGCAAATGGAAGGTTTAACATGCCTGTCGTTTACCGAGTGAAGGCTATTATACCTTCATGGATATCATTGGGCAATGGAAGGTTACTATACGTTGATGCCTATCGTTGACCGATGGAAGGTTGCTATTACCTACAATTTACCGATGGAAGGCTTCTATACGTTCATGCCTACCATTTACCGACGGAAGACTTCTATACGTCCATGCCTTTCATTGACCGATGGAAAGTTGCCATTGCCTATCATATACCGATTGATTGCTTCTATCATTAAACGATGGAAGGCTAATATGCTGCCATGTTCACCGTTGGCAGTATGACATTGAAAGTGTTAGGTATTTAGATACAAATCTTAATTATGTATTAATCAAAATGACCTTTTTCATTTTATATTTTCAGATGTACACGTTGATAAGATTGAAGGGTGTACATACATTCCAATGGAACATAAGGACTTAAACAACGATACGAAGTACACTGACGACACTGACGACACTGACAGGCCAGCCGAATATAAATACAGTACGGACATAAATGCCAACCGTGTACCTTATAGTGAAAATAATGAGTTTTACATCGATAAGTTCGATGACAATGCAAATATGTTTTCTCGCGTTGAAGAACTGAAAACAAGTTGTGAAAATAGAATAACTGAGTTAAAATCCTATGCAAATGATATGTCGTCAATGTACGATGAAAAATATAACATGTTCGAAAACAACCACAGATTAAATACAACTTCAGAATTTGCGTTTGAAAATTGCCATAGGAGCGGCATAGAACTTTCTGCATACCGTAGACTTAGAAAACACTACATTAACCCGTTGATGCAAGAACCAAGCAGAAATATTGACATTGCCTTGGAAACGATTTCGTCTCATTCCGCAACTGACAACTTTAATCGGCCTAAGCAAACTCACCCAGATAACATATTGGCTAAAAGCATTACAGAGAATACAGGGCCATTCGATATGAGAGGTTTTTCATCCGTTTTTCAGAAAGGGGAACCTCATATACTATATTCCGGTGACGTACCAGAGAAGGTGTTCCGTTGTCATGAGTGCGGGAAGACATTCAAGCGTTCTTCGACTCTGAATACGCATTTGTTGATCCATAGCGATACAAGGCCATATCCGTGCGGATATTGTGGGAAACGTTTCCATCAAAAATCAGATATGAAGAAACATACCTATATACATACAGGTATGTAATATATCTAGTGCAGTGTATATATAAGAGTTAATATACGCATTGCAGTGTATATACGGAACGGGACAGCTAACCCGCCACTTTTACATTTCCAATATCTTCGTCAAAATATTGGGTAGCGCTATTAAAATTTGTATACGACAACAACAGCAGTTACGCATCGATTTTACACAGCCCAATTGCGAAATTTATACAATTACTCGTGCGCATCCGTTTTGTGTGAAATGCTTTTCAAGGCATTTTCTTTGTTACTTTTTGAGAAAACACATTACATGTCAGGTGACGGGTTAGCTGTTTGGTTCAGCATATATGAGAGTTAATATTCCCATTGAAGTGTGTATGAAATAATTAATATATTCATTGTAATGCATATATAATTATTACTATATTCAATGAAGTGTATAAATAATAATTAGTATACTCATTGTAGTGTATATATAATAATTAGAATATTCATTGTAGTGTATATATAGTAATAACTATGCTCAATGAAGTGTATATATAATTTTCAATATACTCATTGTAGTGTATATATAATTATTACTTATTAGTATATTCATTGTAGTGTATATATATAATAATAACTAAACTCAATGAAGAGTATATATAATTATTAGTATACAGATTGTAGTGTATATATAATTATAAGTTTATTCATTGTAGAGTATAAATAATAATAACTATACTCAATGAAGTGTATATATAATTGTAAGTATACTCATTGTAGTGTATATATAATTCTTATATATTCATTGTAGTGTATATATAATAATTAGTATACTCATTGTGGTGTATATATAATTATTAGTATACTAATTGTAGTGTATATATAATTATTATATATTCATTGTAGTGTATATATAATAACTAGTATACTCATTGTAGTATATCATATAAAATTGATACAATCATTGTAGTGTATTTATAATAATTACTATACTTATTGTAGTGTATGTATAATAGTAAGTATACTCAATGAAGTGTATATATAATTATTAGTATACTCATTGTAGTGTATATATAATTATTATATATTCATAATAGTGTATATATAATTATTAGTACACTCATTGTAGTGTATATATAATTATTAGTATATTCATTGTAGTGTGTATATAATAATAAGTATATTCATTGTAGTGTATATATAATAATAACTATACTCATTGTAGTGTATATATAATTATTTGTATACTCATTGTAGTGTATATAACATTATTATATATTCATTAATGTGTATATATAATAATTATTTTACTCATCGAGTGTATATATAATAATAAGTATACTCATTGAAGTGTGTATATATAATAGTTAGTATACTCATTGTAGTGTATACATGCGTATTATATATTCATTGTAGTGTATATATATATAATAATTAGTATACCCATTGTAGAATATCATATAAAATTGATATATTCATTGTAGTGTATATATAATAATTACTATACTCATTGAAGTGTATATATAATGATTACTATAATCATTGAAGTGTATATATAATAATAACTATACTCATTGAAGTGTGTATATATGATAATTACTATACTCATTGAAGTGTATATATGATAGTTAGTATATTCATTGTAGTGTGTATATATAATTATTAGTATATTCATTGTAGTGTATATATGATTATTACATATTCATTTTAGTGTATATATAATAATTAGTATACTCATTGTAGTATATCATATTATAATTAATATATCCATTGTAGTGTATATATAATAATTACTTTACTCATTGAAGTGTATATATAATTATTAGAATATTCATTATAGTGTATATATAATTATTAGTATATTTATTGAAGTGTATATATAATAACGTGTTTATTCATTGTAGTATATTATATAATAATTAATATATTCATTGCAGTGTATATTTAATAATTTCTTTACTCATTGAAGTGTATATATAATAATTAGTATACTCATTGAAGTGTATATATAATTATAAGCATATTTATTACAGTGTATATATAATTATTAGAATACTCGTTGAAGTATATATTATTGTTAGTATACTCATTGTAGTATAATATATAATAATTGATATATTCATTGTAGTGTATATTTAATTATTACTATACTCATTGAAGTGTATATATAATTATTAATATACTCATTGTAGTGTATATATAATAATTAGTATACTCATTGTAGTATATCATATAATAACTAATATATTCATTGTTGTGTATATATAATAATTACAATATTCATTGTAGTGTATATATAATTATTATATATTCATTGTAGTGTATATATAATTGTAAGTATATTCATTGTAGAGTGTTTATACAATAATTGATATATTCATTGTAGTGTGAATATATAATAATTACAATACTCATTGTAGTATATTATATAATAATTGACATATTCATTGTAGTGTATTTATAATAATTATTAAACTCATTGAAGTGTATGTATAATAATTAATATATTCATTGAAGTGTATATTTATTCATTAGTATATTCATTGTAGTGTTTATATAACAATTAGTATACTCATTGTAGTATATTATATAATAATTACTATATTCATTGTTGTGTATATATAATAATTACTATACTCATTGCAGTGTATATATAAATATAAATATACGTATTGTAGTGTATATAAAATATTAAATATACTGATTGTAATGTATATATAATAATTAGTATACTATAAGAGTTATATGATCATTTCAGTGTTTATAGAAGAGTTATAAACTCCTTGTACTGTTTATTTAAGAGTTATTAACTCTTTGTAGTATTTATATAAGAGTTATAAACTCCTTGTAGTGTTTATATAAGAGTTATAAACTCCTTGTAGTGTTTATTTAAGAGTTATAATCTCTTTGTAGTGTTTATATAAGAGCTATAAACTCCTTGTAGTGTTTATTGAAGAGTTATAAACTCCTTGTAGTGTTTATATAAGAGCTATAAACTCCTTGTAATGTTTATATAAGAGTTATATGATCATTGTAGTGTTTATATAAGAGTTATAAACTCTGTGTAGTGTTTATATAAGAGTTATAAACTCCTTGTAGTGTTTATTCAAGAGTTACAAACTCCTTGTAAACTCCTTGTAGTGTTTATATAAGAGTTATAAACTCCTTGTAGTGTTTATTTAAGAGTTATAAACTCCTTGTAGTGTTTATATAATAATTAATATATTCGTTGTAGTGTGTATATATAATAATTACTATACTCATTGAAGTGTAAATATAATAATTAGTATACTCATTGCAGTGTATATTTAATTATTAGTATACTCATTCTCATTGTAGTGTATATATAATAACTTATATACTCGTTGTATTGTATATATAATAACTAATATACTCATTGTAGTGTATATATAATAATAACTATACTCATTGTATTATATATATATATATATATATATATATAATTAATATACTCCTTATAGTGTATATATAATAATAACTATACTCATTGAAGTGTAAATATTATAATTAGTATACTGATTGTAGTGTATATTTAATTATCAGTATACTCATTGTAACGTATATATTATAACTAATATACTGATTGTAGTGTATATATAATAATTAATATATTCTTTGAAGTGTATATAAAATAATTAGTATACTCATTGTAGTGTAAATAATAACTAATATATCCAGTGTCGTGTTTATATAAGAGTACTATGCTTATTGCAGGTTTATATAAGAGCTATATACTCATTGTAGTGTTTATATAGGGTTAATATATTCAATTCATTATGTTGTATATATCAGAATTAATATACCCAAATCTAATGAAAACAAACATGGAATGCATATATTATACTATTATATATATAAACGATAATTTATCCATTGTAGTGTATATGTCAGAGTTAATATACGCATTATAGTGTTTATGTTAGAGTTAATATTATAATCATGGTGTTTATATCAGAGTTAATATACCAAAATGCAGTGAAAACATGGGTTGATGCATCATTGTCGTGTTTATATGTGCAATATCCAGTGTATTGCATAATACACGTTGACAATCGCGTTGTAGTGTTAATTCAAGGGTTGTTATACCAGTTGCAGTGATATTTAACTGTTTACATATCTATTGCAGCAGTTATATATCGTTATATACCAGTTAACTTACGACGTACATTGCAATGGTAAGCTTACAGTGACCAATTACATTTTAAGAATGCATATACATATTGCAGTGTTTGTCTAGAGGGAGTTGTATGTAACGTCTCACAACGTTTACTTTCTTTTACACAACCGTCCGAGAAACGATCCCTTGGTTGACAGTAAACATATTGACGTCTGTCGTTAAAATCTGCATTAAGTTTACACTCGTCAGTAAATAGCACATTTCTCAATCGTCCAATAGCCCATCTTGAGTGAACAGGGGCCCAATTATGTCTATTAGCTTTATGAAGTTGCGTCAGCCTAGCACCACAGTAAGGACGACATGCCCTAAAACGTAACGCTTTAAGTCTACTACGCACTGTTTTTGCACTAATATGGACTCTCGTGCGACCAGGTGTTACTCGTGCGGTCCTTTGTGGTACGACAAAACGATCTCCTTGGTGAACACGAACCATGGCACGGTCCGTTCTAGCTGACGTTTCCCTTGAGCGTCCTGAGCTGTCTCAAACGACGCATTGTTTGTCCATGCACATTAAATATCCGTGCTACTTGAGCCGCAGGGACTCCAGCCTGTAACTGGCCGAACGCCCAGTTACGTTCGTCAACGTTTAGGTGCATTTTAACGTAAGCGGTTTCATTAATAAAATAAACACCGTTGTTGGTTATATGTCGATAGTGTACACACTTAAACAATAATTGAAAGTATAGAATGTGTAGTTAAGACGAACACGGACTGCACAGGAATTTTGAAATCGCAGTGTGAATGTTTCCATTTCGACAAAAGTCAGCAAAACAATTAAAGGGACATTCTCTTTTCACCATTTTATATTAGACGATATAAAAAAATATTAAAAAATGTTTTGGGAGGAATTTTACGAATATTTGAAAACCCGTGCAAGACTTTTGGCCTTAAGTATACAATATTGAATGAAGGAATTAATAAACATTCGAGTTAAATGTATTATAAAATGCAGGGACGCCATTGGTTTATTAAGTTGTAATTGTTTATTGCAAGTCATAATTATATAATCTAACATATAACATATTCCTGGTGAAGGAATACCTTGGAATGAATTTGAGTAGATCCACTATCATTCCGCAAGTAATTTGCAAATTGTCTCATACAAAGTTGTTGGTTCTAGCGGAACTCGGACCCAAGACCACAGTGGTGAGAAGTATTTTGTCATTAAACAACGGTGGCTTGAAGACTAATCGATCATGGAATGCCAACTATTTGTTTGCAATTTTTAAAAACAATTATTACTTTCTTAACGATGAATTCGCTAGGTATCTTAAATAAAATACTCTAGGACTGTAGTAAACATGTTTAACTACTCCAAGTTTAATTAATTTGATGCGAGAACGACTGGCCACATAGCGTTTTTTTGCCAAAGTAGATAAAATATAGTGTTAACTTAGATACCGTCAGCTAGTCTAAGGAAAATGGCGGAACATGAGCAAATATCGATCGCTGATTGGATTATCGACTTGTTTGATTAACAGCCCAATGCAGGTCAATTAGTTGATATTTAAGCAACTGCTTGTTTAGCGCTTGAGCAAAATAACGTCAATGCATAGCTTAGATAAACCGACGTGATATAAATATATGGCCGTCTGTAGGAACTAAAAGTTTAAGCGGTAAAGTGGTTTTAATAACCGAAAAGAGACAATTTAGTTGACCCAACTTCTGTTTGTCGCTTAAAACTTAAAAATAGTTCACGAGTCATTTGCGAATGTGAAGAGTCGCACGTGATTGGCGTCACTCGTGACGACCCGTTCGTGAATAACTCTTTCAGAAACAGACGACACTTGAAAAAAAAAATATTTTAAACTTATTTTCTAAAATTTCAGGAGAGAAACCTCACAAATGCAAGGTGTGCGACAAGTCGTTCAGCCAGTCATCCAACCTTATTACACACAGCAGAAAACATTCAGGTTATACTCCTTTCACGTGCGACAGGTGTGGTCGGAGCTTCCAAAGAAAGATCGATCTACGAAAACACCGAGAAACAACTCTGTGTTGCATGTAGGCAAATTGATTTCAGCACCAATAACGTTCAAGAAGTTTTGGAATGATGCGTCCCTTATGCAAATGACATAGACAGGTCATGTCACATGGGCACAATGACTTATGACGTAGTATTTAAAAAGCAATATTTAGTAAAATATAAATATTCTCGCATACAAGTATTTGGGAAACAGTGTGCCCTTACATCTTGGTGGTCTGAACTCAATGTTGGTATTTTTGAAAGCACTGTACACATGTACTACTATTGGGCTAGGCACATTTAAATATTTTAGGCCCACCGAGGGGTTTTGGCGCTCTGAGGAACAAGGTCAATTAATTTTAGGGATCTCGGGAACATTGGCCATTACTTTCAGGGATCCAGGAGTCAAAGGCATAATTTTAGAGATCTAGAGGAAATACTTTTGGGAAACTATGGCAAAAACTGCTGGGGATCAGGGAACAATTGCCATTATTTTAAGATATCCAAGGAACAGGGACCCCTTTGGAGTGTCTCGTATATGCGTTATGTTCAGTGAGCTTACATCAGATACGTCGTGGCTGCGTTCAGCACGGTTAAACATGTGAGTACAAACGGTGACTTAACGAACGAAAAGTAAACGGACTCGGTCTACTCGTCGTTGTCCCTCCACTTCCCAGTAAGCAAACAGCTCGCAGAGGTATTTAATCTGTTAGCAAACAAAAAGTTTAAGCAAACTGAACGCATCCCAGATAATCGGACACATTTTAAGTGAATGACGGCCATGGAGGAAATCTCACTACATATGACAAAGGGGAATGAGTTGTGACCACCAAGGAATAGAAAATATTTCTAAGTATTGTTTTTTTTCTAAATGATCGTACAATTTAAAGATGTTAAACTAGATAAGTAATCCCACTGAGGAATTTGTAGGAATAATATTTGTCTGTTTTTTTTTTCTTGAATAAATATGGTGGACATCCTTGACATATAGCACTAATATTCACACACGATGGCACTATGTACAAAGAGTATAAATATATTTGAAGATAAAGGTCACGTGGCAACATTCACAAATCAAACTTGTATTTTAAATATCATATTCTTATTATCTCATTATTGAATCTACCTAGTTTATTATCTATTACGACAGAAACTAGATTGCTATAAGTTATATTTGTTTGTTTCTAATTTTCCTTTTATAAGTTTCATAATTATGATAATGCTATATTTGTTTCGTTAATAGCTATTGCAATTTGAAGTTATCACTTAATTAATAAAAAAAGAAAATCTTCATATGTGTTTGCTGTACATCTATTCCAATGAGCCCGTCTGGTTCCGTGTTAGAATATAACCACTGCCGATCTCTACAGTGGGATAGGAATTCTCCGAATGTGTGTCATGTTCATTTTGTTATGTTTTGTCATGTTCATTATTGTGGTTTGATTACCAACCCCAATGTGGTTCCAGGGAGCCATATGGGTGAAGGCAAGAATGGGATCATGGCTCAAGCATGTCGTAAGAAGCGACAATTTGAGTAATACGACATAATTTGCTGAAACTATGTAGTCCGGCAGGTATCAAGGTTCTAGGTTAATTCTGCATATTCATTTGTTGATTTTTTTTTATCTGTATGTTGATTTGTTGTTTTTTTACATATAGAGTGAACTTCAAATTTTCCTTCCTGTTGGCGTGGAATTAAGATATTTGTGTTTACATCTACCATATAATCATTGCTTGCATACAGTAGTACTTTGATGGCTCAAAATAGTTCGAGATACGGGTTGTTCGAGCCTAGCATCATACCATTAATGTATATACATCAAAATAAGAACGGTCAGTACCAGATAAATGATTCGAGCTGTATGAGGTGTTCAAGCCATCCGTTTTCGAGCAAACGAAGTTATATTGTAATTGTAAGTGTATTCTTTTTACTTTAACGATTCGCGAAGCCCCAATTTTCAGAGCCATACCTTAAAAAGGATACAATAACCGTATGATCATTTTCCCTTATAAGAAAAAGTAATTCGCAGGAGGTTTTGTAAATTGAAACTATTATTAATTATACTGAATAGGTGAGTGACCAATTAAACTGAACGCTTCGTGTATAGAATACATTGTTAATGCCAAAGTAAAATAAAATTTGACAAGTTAATTGCCTCAATAACATCCAGAAACAAAAAATGAAATAATTTAGGTCAGCATCCCGGAAGAGAATGTGTAAGATGGTTTGGTAGCACACACATTAATAAGCAGATGTCACGGTCAACATTCTTTTTGTGAAACCGCGTTGAACAGGAGAATGCATAAAAATGATATTCTATGACTGGAAAGCATACACGATTCGATAAGTATCTATTCATCATCCTCATCATCACCATTGTCGTCGTCGTCGTCGTCATCATCATCATCATCATCATCATCATCATCATCATCATCATCATCATCATCATCATTATCATCATCATCATCATCATCATCATATATGTATTTGTTATCATCAACTCCAGCTATTATATAGATATTATGGAACTTCAATTTTAACAAAAACGCCTAACTAGTACAAGCAAGCTCTCATGATGATTATACCACCAGCATTCTATATTCCAACAATTTTATTGTATTTCAATTGTTCTATGAAACAAAAATTCAGGTATGCTCACTTGCCTGGAAGAACGTCTAACTGAGAACGATTGGCACTTGCTAATATATAAAGAAATGCATCTCTGATAGCTAACATTACTGCTGGCTGTTAAAGCGGCCAGTCCCTGTAGACACTCGTCGTTCTCGTACTGTGCTGGATGAAATATTCAGGATAAATTTGAGGTGCTATATTTTCCAAGTAACGATGGAAAAAACTCCCATAACTAGATCATTTAATGGAAACACAAACACGACCATATCAGTTAATACATGCTACAAGTAACAATGGAAAAAAAACTCTCATAACTAGATCAGTCAACAGAAACACTGTTACAATGAAAAACGCATTTAGTTATTATAATTGTAACATAATGATAAAATATCTCATATATATATATATATATGCGAGTTGCCACATATCACACGTTACGATGGTAAAATATCTCATATATATGTGAGCTGTCATAAATCACAAGTTGCGATGGTAAAATATCTCATATATATGTGAGTTGCCACATATCACAAGTTGCGATGGTAAAATATCTCATATATATATGTGAGTTGCCACATATCACAAGTTGCGATGATAAAATATCTCATATATATGTGAGTTGCCACATATCACAAGTTGCGATGATAAAATATCTCATATATATTTGAGTTGCAATAAATCACAAGTATCGATGGTAAAATATCTCATATATATATGTGAGTTGCCACATATCACAAGTTGCGATGATAAAATATCTCATATATATGTGAGTTGCCATAAATCACAAGTTGCGATTGTAAAATATCTCATATATATATATGTGAGTTGCCACATATCACAAGTTGCGATGATAAAATATGTTATATATATGTGAGTTGCCATAAATCACAAGTTGCGATGGTAAAATATCTCATATATATGTGAGTTGCCACATATCACAAGTTGCGATGGTAAAATATATCATATATATGTATGTTGTAAAATATCACAAGTTAAAATGTAAAATATCTCATATATATGTGAGTTGCCATATATCACACGTTGAGATGGTGAAATATCTCCCATATATGTACGATGTCATATATCACAAGTTGCGATGGTGAAATATATCATATATATATCACAATTTACAATGTAGAACATCTTATATATATGTGAGTAGCCACATATCACAAGTTTTTGCAATGGTAAAATATTTCATATATATGTGAGTTATCACATATCACAAGCTGTGATAGTAAAATATCTCATATATATGTACGTTGTCATATATTACAAGTAAAATGTCGCATGCATACATAAGTTATTACATATTATTTGTAACAATGCAAATATATCTCAGGATAACAAGTTACAATGGTAAACCATCACATATAATTATCCGTTATCAGTCATTACAAGTAACTATGGTGAAATATCATTCACATTTATCCGTAATCACACATTACAAGTAAAGGTAAATTATTTTCTAATTCACTTTGCTCAAACGAAAATAAATCATATATATTCTTTGCCGTGTATAACATATTTTACAATTAAACTGCACACAACGATCTGTCAATCATCTTATCACAAGATTACGATCTGTATAAGCCGGTTTCATGAGTGTTTTACCGAATAAATCATTCTTGCCCTGCACTGGCTCTCTGGCAATATATAAACTCAAATACATTACAACCTTATTAAAGTTTCAAATACCTGACAGTCAATGTACACTAAATCAATATTTAATGAAAACACAATAATAATATGTATACATTATGAAGAGCCACATAAACTTCTTATTTACTTTCTCCCTTTTTTTTTTACCTGAACTTTGACCTTTATGAGGCGAGCGTTGGGGGATATAATGCAAATAAGTAATAATAACGCCACTATTCGACAAATGCAATAATATCGACACTCCTATATTGATTGAACATTACACGTATATGTATTTATTTGCTTTAAGGGTCATCCGAGGCCGATTGGTATAAGGCGCCGTCATAAGATAACTTACCTCTCACCGCTAAGGTCGTAGGTTCGAGTCACGCTCGATCCAAAATCTGTATGTGGGATAGTTTTCCAGTTATTTGCAGAAGGACGGTGGTTCTACTCAGTTTGACTCAGTCTGAGGTCTTCCTCTACCAGTAAAACTGGATACGCCATATATAACCTGAAATGTGTTGAAAATGACGTTAAACTCCATTCAATAAAAATCAATTGCTTTAAACCTATAAAATATAATGATAAATACTTTTAGCGCATACATGTACACTAATTAAATATTACACGTAACAATGGCAAAACATCCCATATATCTATCCGTAGTCACATATTACAAGTATCAGTGGAAAAACATCACACACACACACACACACACACACACACACACACACACAAGGTATTGATATACCAATTAACAAAGACAAAATATAATCTATGTGAAAATAACAGCATGAGGAAAGTATTAATAAACAATAATTTAAAAAGTCGGGCTTTGCATTTCTGACAATTTTTTTCGATAGAACTTGGCATAAAAAATGCAAGTAAATACAATAAAACGTTATTCAGCATTTAGAGGATGGTCGGCCCATAGTCAGTATTATATAACTGGACGGGTAGCATACCATGTGACTACGGCATAATACACAAATTTGCTAGCGCTTAGAATACTGTCTCAAGTAGACACTGTCGCGACATAACTGAAAAATTGCTGAAAGCAAGGCACAATAAACACCATACAACGACAAAATATCATACACAGTTATCTCTATCCCACACTTAAAAATGATAACAAATAAAAAAATCAGTCTTTGTTTTTTTAAAGAGAAACCTTTTACAGTTTCTACCATAAAGTATGCAATCATAACTCAGTTTGTCTAAACTGTCTACATTTTCTATGTACAGCAAATTGTGATGTATCGCCCGCCTCCCGATATATCGAATCACGGAGGATAAACCCATTTTAATTTAACAATCTATCATATAAACGTCTAAAGAAAAACACCGTTTATACCTATAAATACAGGTTATTAAGTTGTAAATAGGATTAGCTGTGCGAAGACATCAAAAATTTACTTTTGTATACGTGTTGTAAGATTGAAAATCAAATTTTCTCCTGCCATGTTACTCAGAATGTTATTAATAATGTATACAGGAACATTAGACACAAGCACTTGTCTAACGTTTCAGGAGAAGCTGAAGAACTGATTTAAAAGCCTTACACGTGGACTGTGATTTTGGGGAAGGCACGCGTTAAATTCCATTAGTGTATTTCTTTCTTCCCTGTCCATGCTAATCTGTCTCACGCGAGACCGCGGTTAACGCGAGGCCCGTTATCGGCGGTAGCTTCGGTCAGTAGAGTATTCACACCATTATTATCTCCCTTGGATGATGAAGGAGGTAGAAAAAGTCAAATTTAGTTATCGTTTTTTCAGGACTTAAAATTGCAGAGCTTTTTTTCCTCTTATTTGTTAAATGGTCAGTATTTGAGAAGTCACCACTGAAACTTTGAAGCTGATGCAAAAAGTCTAGGCAATAGAACTGTGTCATTCTAAAAGTTTTGGTTCGAACTGCATCGTGGGCAAATAGTTGATATATGATTACTGGAAATTGATAAGTATCACAAAAGCATTGAATTGAGGAAAGACATTGGTCAAAGTAGGACAATTTTCTTTCAATAATCTTTATTTTTAATTATTTCTGGGTCAGATGCTCTCTCGCAGGGTCGCGCGCTCGCCTACAATTGAGTGGATTGTACATGTATAGAAATATAACCAAGAGAGTATTCATTTTAATGGTAAAATAAAATGTTTGCTTTAGAAAATATTCTGAAATCTTTACAGAAAAAAAATATTTAAGGGCATAATAAATAAGAATTTAGTGTTGCAAAACAGGAATCATTTGAATATTTCGCTATTAATTATCATATGCGTTACACTAACAATACATTGAACATTTCTGAATACATACATTTGACACACATTTAGTCAAAGTTTAAAGTAAAGTTTGAACATTATTTTCTGGATTTTCTTTCTTCAACATTATCATGCATCAAGCATTTGAACTGGATGTTGTCTATTAAAATCTTCTTTCAAAAATATTCAATTTGAAAAAATAAAAGCATTTTTATTACTTATTATGTTTGCTCTATACGTTCTGTTAACAAAGAAAAATTAGCTGAATCAAGCGCCATGAACAGTAGGTGTCATAAATTGTACTATAAGTATAATGCCACTGGCTGTGATCAGGACACAGGTACTAGGTGAGAGAAGTACAACGCCATTTTGTACTACTGTCAAATACATTGGTGCTACCAATACAGAGAGTCACTAGGTACCACCAGCAGTCTTTATGTGGAAGCAGTACAAAGTCACTAGGTTTGACCAGTACGCAATCACTATATGTGACCAGTACACAACCACTAAATGTGACCAGTACACAACCACTTGGTGTGACCAGTACAAAACCACTTGGTGTGACCAGTACTAAGTCACTAGGTGTTACCAGTACACAACCACTAGGTTTGACCAGTAAACACTCACTAGGTGTGACCAGTACACAATCACTAGGTATGACCTGAACACAATCGCAATTTATGACCAATACACAGTCACTATATGTGACCAGTACACAATCACAAGGTGTGACCAGTACACAACCACTAGATTTGACCAGTACACAACCACTAGATGTGACCAGTACACAACCACTAGATGTGACCAGTACTAAACCACTAGGTGTGACCAGTACACAACCACTAGGTGTGACCAGTACACAGTCACAAAGTGTGACCAGTACACAGTCACTAGGTGTGACCAGTACACAATCACTTGGTGTGACCAGTTGAAAGTCACTAGGTGTGACCAGTACACAATGACTCGATGTTACAAAACAAAGTCACTAGGTATAACCAGCAGGCAATCACTAGGTGCGACCAGTACAAAGTCACTAGGTGTAGCCAGTTCACAATAACTCGATGTTACCAGTACAAAGTCACTTGGTGGGACCAATACATAATCACAGGTGTAACAAGAACGCAATCACTAGGTGCGACCAGTACAAAGTCACTAGGTGTAGCCAATACACAATAACTCAATGTTACCAGTACAAAGTCATTAGGTGCGACCAGTACATAATCACTTGATGTAACCAGCACGCAATCATTAGGTGTGACTAAATAAAGTCACTGGTTGTGCCCAGCACAAAGTCACTAGGTGTGACCAGTACACAATTACTCGATTTTACCAATACAGAGTCACTAGGTGTGACAAGCACACAATCACTAAGTGCGACCAGTACAAAGTCACTAGGTGTGACCAGCACATAATCACTAGGTATAACCAGCACACAATCACCAGGTGCGACCAGTACAAAGTCACTAGGTATGACCAGCACATAGTCACTAGATGTGACCAGCACATAGTCACTAGGTATAACCAGCACGCAATCACTAGGTGCGACCAGTATAAAGTCATTAGGTGTGACCAGCACATAGTCACTAGGTGTGATCAACACGTAGTCACTAGGTATAACCAGCACGCAATCACCAGGTGCGACCAGTACAAAGTCACTAGATGTGACCAGCACATAGTCACTAGGTGTGACCAGCACATAGTCACTAGGTATAACCAGCACACAATCACTAGATGCGACCAGTACAAAGCCACTAGGTGTGACCAGTACAAAGTCACTAGTAGTGACCAGCACATACTCATTAGATGCAATCAGTACAAAGTCACTAGGTGTGACAAGCACATAGTCATTATGTGTGTCCAGTACATAATGACTCGATGTTACCAGTACAAAGTTACTAGATGTGACCAGCACGCAATCACTAGGTGTGACCAGTACAAAGTCACTAGGTGTGATCAGCACATAGTCACTAGGAGTGACCAGTACACAAAGACTCGATGTTACCAGTAAAAAGTCACTGGTGTTACCAGCACATAGTCACTAGGTGTGACACGTACAACGTCACTCGATAAACACCATTTTGAAGTCACTGAGAGTCATACACTTTGTCTTAATTGTATTCAAAGTCACCTGAATTGAAGAAAAAAACACTATCGATATTTTTTGCACGATAGTGTTGAAACCTATTTAACTCAAGTGCATGTGCACTCAACAAACTGATCATATTTATTCTACGTCTCTGAACAAATAACCATATTAACGATTTGAAACTTCATATGTGATAAATTATTAACATTGTTATAAAACTACTCACGCTAGCTTTAAGCTATACTATTCGTGTACAGTCGTTTTTTAAAAATAAATTGAACCTGTATCTTAAGTATTCTATATACATCCATTAATCTTTGCGCGCACAAAATGACCTTTTATGTGTCGGCGTGCCGTAAAACACTATTCATTAATTCATTCTATATGGACCGCAGCGGTGGTCTAGTTTTTGAACGTCCGCCTTGCATGCAAACGATCGTGGTTCGATCCACGACCGGGTCATACCAAATACTTGGAAAATATTACATCTTGGTGCTCAACCCTTACAGGATAGTTGTAAGTCTGGCTGGCCCGGTGTTGGTATAATGTGACTTGGTGATGTTATCATACCATGTATGTGCGGCGTGATACTCTAGTTTGGCAGCGCTTAGAATAATGTCTCAAGTTCACACCGTCGCGATATAACTGAAAAATTGTTAGTTTAAACTTATTTATTTTACTTCGATTGTGAAACAAGTTCTTACAACTTAGGCAAATCACGCTTAAAGTCTTCCTGGTTAGAACCAGTACTAAGCATATGCGGAAAAGTGTCCTGCAAAAGCTGCGGCGGAGGATCGAACCAACGACACTCCGATCATGGGTTTGGTACTCTACCACTGGACCACGCTTGGGACGCTAAACATCATAAAACAACAACATTCTATTTCATTAATCCGTACATTCAATTAAATCAACGTTTTTTCTTCTTTAAAACTTCATCATTTATAATGTTAGAAATGTACTAATGAACTAATTATTAAGCATATTAAAGCTGTAAGCTTACAGCTGTTTTATCACGACAATTGTATTCTTGGATGAAAACTTTATAAGATTTATCTTTCGTTCTGATCTTATTCTTATTGTTTCACAAATATGTTGTTAAATTGTAAACATTAGAAATATAATATGTTTAAACTAAACAACTGAGAAAACAAAATCGAGGCTATTTATGTTAATTTGGGGTGAGTGTATAGATCAAAGGATTATTAGCGGTACTATACAGCGGTACACCTTTCTTTTTTAACTGATACAATTGTAGGCTTTGATTTATTTCATTCATCATTTATAAAAAAATTACATTATACAATGTCCAAGACATAATGTATTGTTTGATGTGTTCATGCTTGTATATATAAAATACATGAAAAAAAATATTAGAGAAATAAAAAGTAGTCCCTGTCGCGTATGATAATTTCGGCGGTGATCATAAAGTCCGGCTATAAATCAAGTCAGTCAATCACAATCGCCGTGTTTAAACATGTACATGATATTCCATATTGGCATGATATACGCGATACAAACCATTTAACACTGCTTCGCCTCCTTAGAGTATAACAATACTGCACACGGAAACGTGTCAATAGGCGAATCAATTATTAAAAAGGAACAAATCCTAAATTGGTTCCATTAATGGAAAATAATGCATATTTTAAGAGAACGACCGTTATTATTTTTTAAAAAAGACATGCGTAATGTGGATTCTATTTCTGTTTGATTTACCTTGTAAAATATTCATTACTTGAACGGGTATAGCGGTGAAATGAAATACGCTATACAGATTTATTCTTTATTTGCCCTGTAAATGTCATTAGGCTACGATTTTTGCGTTAATCGTTATGTACAGTCAGTACAGACATCCGACATACTTTATGACAGCTTCTCGTATTACAGACTGACCCACATATTCACTTATACGTATATAATTAACCAGCTACCCTTTTTTTTAAACAAAATCATTTCCCTCGGGAGTAATCATCATTTGTATGTGCAAAGTGCTTCTACTGATTTCAGAAATCGTTTTACATTTTATTATATTTATGTTTGTAGTTGCTTTTACACTTGAACTGCAGTATCATATTTTACTATAAACAACTCCGAGGTAGTCCGATTATTTGATATTTTATTTATCATAGAATTAATTGAATACCGACACTTAGATTATTTAGATATATCCTCGACATATAATATTGATAGTATGTCGACAACTAGTTTATTCTGATATATCCTCAATATATAATATAAATAGTATGTCGACAATTAGTTTGTTTTGATATATACGTGACATGTAATATTAATAGTTGTCGACAATTAGTATATTTTGATATATCCTTGAAATGTACTGTAAAATGTATGTCGACAATTATTTTTTTTTATATATCCTTGACATATAATATTACAGTGTAGTAGTATGTCGACAGTTATATTATTTTGATATATCCTCGACATATAATATAAATAGTATGTCGACTATTAATTTATTCCGATATATGCTCGATATATACTATTAATAGTATTTCGACAATTAATTTATTCTGATATATCCTTGACATATAACATTAATGATATGTCGGCAATTGGTTCATTTTGATATATCTTGGACATATAATATAAATAGTATGTCGACTATTAATTTATTCCGATATATCCTCGATATATACTATTAAAAGTATGTCGACAATTAGTTAATTCTGATATATCCTCGCCATATAACATTAATGGTATGTCGGCAATTAGTTAATTCTGATTTATCCTCGACATAAAACATTAATGGTATGTCGACAATTAGTAAATTCTGATATATCCTCGACATAAAACATTAATGGTATGTCGACAATTAGTTAATTCTGATAAATCCTCGACATAAAACATTAATGGTATGTCGACAATTAGTTAATTCTGATATATCCTCGACATAAAACATTAATGGTATGTCGACAATTAGTTAATTCTGATATATTCTCGACACATAACATTAATGGTATGTCGACAATTAGTTAATTCTGATATATCCTCGACATATAACATTAATGGTATGTCGACAATTAGTTAATTCTGATATATCCTCGACATATAACATTAATAATTCGTCGACCATTAGGGTTTTTGTCATTTTTTCACCGGGGTATTAAGTGAATTGTTATCCTCTAATATCATGAAATATGAAAGAACGTTTAGAAAATTACACCAACAGCATGCATAACATTTACACAAATAATCCGTTTTCACAAATAAAACATGCACATATTTTTAATACATTATTTAGTTAAATAATCACATTGAACCTTCAAATAAGATGATATATGGTGTCGTTATAATTTTAAGAGACAGCAAATCAAGGTTTAAGTGATTTTTTTTCTTGTTAATAATTAAGGCAGCAAACAAATTATTTATAAATATATATATATTTTTTAATCTTCTAATGAAGTTGCTATATACAACTTCTTTCATTTTTTTTACAGTGGAATTATATAAATAATTCACTGAGAAAACTCCATAATCCATAAAAAATACTCATCTTTACAATAGTTGGAGTGATTTCGCAGATTTAAATATGTAATCTATGTTTAATTTGAGTATCTCATGAAATGAAAAATAAATAATAAAACCGTGTTGGATCTTACTTTAAGTTTATTATGATATATCCTCGACATATGCTAGTAGTGATACGTCGACCATTTATTAACTGTATAAAGTACTTAAAGTTTATTTCACGCCTCGACATATAATATTAATAGTATGTCGACAATACGTTTATTCTGACATATCCTCGGCATACAATATAAATATAATGTCGACAATTAATTTATTCTGATATATCCTTGACATATAAAATTAATAGTATGTCGACAATTAGTTTATTTTTATATATCCTCGACATATAATATAAATAGTATGTCGACAATTAGTTTTTTTATATATCCTCGATATATAATATTAATATTATGTTGACAATTAATATTTATATATCCTTGAAATATTAAAGTTTATTTCACGCGACTGGAATTGTGAACGAACTTTTGAACACTTTTCGTTTTCATCCTTTCTCTTTTTAAAATCAGTTTTAGATGTTGCTGGAAGAGGCGCTTATACAAAAGTTATTGTTCGCGTGGGAATTACGTGTTCCTTACAGAGATTTTTATATCAATAATTATTACAATTACACACACCCACTGCTCTCTACCAAGCCGACATTTGTAGTACATCTGGGACAAGCTCAAGTCGCGTGGTTTTATTATAATCTGGAAATCTGTAAAAACTCAAATCATTATTTTTAATACTTAACTAGAACATTGGACTCCTCATCTTGACAACAAGCTTGTTAGACGAATACAATAAAAGTAACATACATTTTATAGTCGTAAATCAAGTGACTGGTGGAAATCGGTTCTTATGGAACCAGACATGTAAACAAAAGAAAAACAAATGTATAAATAATATCAGATTGTAATAAAATGATTCATTGGAAGCCACTAAAATATTGAAATTGCAGACTCCGCTTTATTGAGTTCACGAGGAGTAATTAAACACTTAACACCCTTCCCCCTCCCTCAGCCCCCTCCCTCAGCCACTCCCTCAGTCATCTCTCCCAGCCCCCTTCATCAGCCCCCTCCCTCAGCCCCTCCCTCAGTCATCTCTCACAGTCCCCTTCCTCAGCCTCTCCCTCAGCCCCTCCCTCAGGTGTGGAGCCCTCAGTTTGCAAGAAAAAAATATCCCAGCTTGGCTTTGAAGTGCAAAAAATTAACTAGCTGCAGAAATGATAAAAAAAATAATTCAGCCTTCACCCATATTCTTGAGAATCAAAATGCTTCTCTGCAAGGAAGTTTGTGAACTGCCTATAGATATGTCCAATGCTGCATGGACAAAGATGTCATCTTCACTTGAAGTTGCCAATGAACAGTGAGTATACGTCTATTTCAAATTATGAACATCTTTTTATTTCTGTACTGGTATTATTAATTGCTTATCTCCCTGGTATCTGTCTTACAACTCTCTCTCTCTCTCTCTCTCTCTCTCTCTCTCTCTCTCTCTCTCTCTCTCTCTCTCCCCCACCCCCTCTTTCTGAAGACTTTTAAATTTGATTGAATATTGTATGAATAAATCTTTAAGTTGGTTCAAGAAACAGATAGAGCGACATTGATACTAGTTAATGTATTTTTCGAGGCCCTATGAAATGGCCTCTGGAATACTTGTTTGGTTTAAGAAATATAAAAATTGGTCACTGATACTAAACACAATCAATAGAAAAGTCATGACTATAACTTTCAAGTCAGCTGACACGTTGCAATACCATCTCCTTAAATGTTTAATAACATATTACAATGCCATTAAAAAAGATGAAGTACCTGCACCTAACCTAAATTTAAGTAGGAATTTCTATTGTTTGCATTACCACAACACATTACATTATATTCTACTTGTATATATTTTCTATTATTAACTTGATTGTGTAAAAACTTATTCAAAGCTTTGAAACTTCATGCGCTTTAACAGCGAAAGTTCAGATGGACTGTATGGTTTATGGTATACATGTAGAACTTGTTGTGAAGATGGTATTTTCCTTGCTATTCTTTTTTTTTGTTGTTTATGTTTCAACAATGCAAAGTGCTCTTAATATCAAATTGAATATGATTTCATAATTATATAGTGTTTTCCTCCATCTTCCATTTTAGTCTGCTTGTTTACATTTATACTAATCTTTACATTGAACACAATTTCTTCTAAGGTACTCCCATCTGACAACAACCTACGGCAATTGGGGTCACTTCAGTTGTAGCATCAGCATAAATGGTTCATGGTACCTCTATGATGGACTACGGGAGTACCACAATCTAGGCCCTGGACTGAATAAACCAATAAATCCACATCCACTACCTGGATACAGACAGAATTATGTTCTATACACCAGAGTTAACATAAATTGAACAGTATATTTCATGCCCTCTGTTCATTGTTGTTATTATTAAAGCACCTATAATATGAATTCTTAAAAAAGGAAGTTCAATTTTGTATAATTTCAATCTCAATATCATATATGTATTTAAAGCATTTTCATTGGACAACGTCAATTTTTTAAAGACTTTTATTTTTCGATAAAACCCTGGAGCTGGACTTCTTTTACAAAGAAGCATCGGCATTTTGATGGCCGGTTTAACAATGTACGAACTTAAATGACGTTCACTACGGTTTCACGCTTATTTTAATAATACAATACAACAAAAACAAATGTAAAATCTAATCCTAGCTGTTTTCATCGGTTTATTGTTTTATAGATTTCTTTGGTTCAGCGATTTAACCGGGCGTCACAATCAGACCATAAGTTGTTTTGAGAAACAATGAAATAGGTCATAAAATGTTCACATTTGAGATGTATAGTATACCATTGAACACAACCCTGGTTTACCGAACGTGAATACTAGCCGTTGGCAAAATTTCCACAGACCAATTTATTCAAGAGGAAAAATGAAATAAAAACATGTACATGTAGTTGAAGTTCAGAAGCAGACGATCGTGAGACAATGTAAATACACGAACCTTGCACGTAAAAGTTGTTTAAAACGTTCCAAATTCGGATTCTTCGTCAATAAGCGTCAATTTAAATGACCTTCGTAAATATTGACACATTCTTTTAAAAACAAGCGTCTAGACAAAAACTAAACAATGACGTCAGCGTCTACACTGTGTGGGTATTTCTTGGAAAATTGCTTTTTTATTTATCTAAATCGAGAGATAAAAATCGGGTGTTTAATTTTTTCACCGCAAAATATTTCGTCAATTTTACAATAAACCAACTAACGTTACAGAGTTCATCTGACAATTGAAACAATAGCCGTTACGATATTATTGTATATTAGATCTCAAGACTTTGATGTCAACCAGGAGAGAGGTAATGTATTCTTACGCGTTTACTTTGCAGCGTATAGTTATTTGTTTAATTTTTTTCCATTCACTTGAGGAGTCTCAAATTAAATATAATCATAAGGATTGGAATTATAAGGATTAAATTCATTTTTTTCCTGTTTTTTATGCATGTGAAAAGAATGTCGAATCACGCACAAATATGACATAAAGTCCTTCAGACTTTATTTGATTTGTGTGTGATTCGACATTCTTTACACATTGAACACACATGCGAAGTTTCATTTGCAAAGTTTAACCTGTGTGTCTACAGACGACGCCGACGACGCCGGGGTCATGGCAATAGCTCATCTTGGATTTCGTTCCCGGCTAGCTAATAAAATAGTTATAAATACATTGTATTATTCAATAAAATTCATTAAAATTGTTAAAATTATCCATATGTATATTGAATAAAATATCAAAAACAAACAGTTAAGATCAGATAATTAAAATTATTAAAATTGTTGTTAATACATTGTTTTATTCAATAAAATTGTTATATTATATTGAATGAAATAGAATCAGTTACTATATGTGTTCTTTATACATTTATGATTGTAATGTGATAGAGGTGAGACTATAATAAAATATGTGTTATGTTATGTTATGTTATGTTATGTTATGTTATGTTATGTTATGTTATGTTATGTTATGTTATGATGTTATGTTATGTTATGTTATGATGTTATGTTATGTTATGTTATGTTATTGTTATTGTTATGTTATTGTTATTGTTATGTTATGTTATGTTATGTTATGTTATGTTATGTTATGTAATGTTATGTTATGTTATGTTATGTTATGTTATGTTCATCAAAATAAGAGAAAGTGTAACCATTATTTTTTCAAAAAGTATAGCCCACCAGAGCAATTATCACCACTTAAATAGTATTCTAAGAAAGCGTATATACTTAAATAGAAATGCCGGTATTTTGAAACGGCTTTTTAAAATTATCTTATACATTGTAGAAATTAAAAGACACGTATACCAACTGCCTACTATAATGTAAATAAACAATGCGTTTAACTAAGAAAAAAAGAAACTTAAACCGTTTATATCATCCATAAGAGCAATAAGGTACCAAGTGTATATGAAATAAGAAGGTACTTGGTACCTTTTTGCACCACCGGAACATTTTTTTGATTACCATGTAGCATAGTCTAATAACGACATTTTACCAACATAGAGCTTTGATAAGGCGGATAACATAGAACGTGTACATAAGACATTTTTTAAATGGCTATAATGTTAGTTTAAATATATTTTATTTCTCAATATAAGTACATTTTATACAGTAATACAAGTGTATACAATAATAGAAAAAGGATTAGAACGGAAGCATAATGCTTATGATGTTCTTCTCCTGTATGGTTCAGCGTTGTATAGAGAGTAAGGTAGATACCTATAGTATATAGTAAGACAAATAAGAATAGATAAATATTTCCTTTGGCTGTATTTTGCAAAAAGTAGTAAATGTATATTGTCTAATGTTTTAAATATGCTTAAATAAATTGTGACAAAGGTCCAGCTATAATAATCCGGGCCACCGACGTAAGAACACTCTTACAAATTGCTGGTTGTCAAGACGTTCTGGTTGTTTCCTTCATCCATAAAAATCGACATGTTTATACCACTCCTACGGAAAAGATTGATCGATATATACATGTATATAAACAATTGGCGACAAGATATTACATCACGGTCATCAATAACACTTTATAAAACAATCAAAACACATTTCAGCATGTCGAGTTATATAAGTAAAATGACATCTTACAAATTAAGACACACTTTAGCAAAACTTAGGTTATCTTCTATAACTAATAAATTAGCAATAAATTAGCTGTATTTTGTATCAAAGCATTTAAGCAAAGATCAAATACGTTAAATTCAAACAACTGTAACATAATTATGTTCACTCTCGTATTGCTGCATGCATGTATTGTAGTGTTTGTGTAAATAACGATGAACTGTATATGTTCAAGTTATATTGAATAATATTCTGTTGTGTTGTGTTGTGTTGTGTTGTGTTGTGTGTTGTTGTGTTCTTTTCTGTTCTGACATTTTACCCGCAAGTAAATATGGGATTAAAAATACACCCAAATTTTCATTTAAGGAGTAAATTTTCTTCAGATTTATAAAAAATAGCGGGGATTATGACAAACTGAGATACTGCACCAACAAGACAATGATAAAATAGGCAGACGCAAAGTTGAAAAAAAATACTTAGAAAAAATCATTTCAATTTTTGTGTCGGATTTTATGACGTGAACATTTGTCTAACTTATTTGATCTGAAGACATGAAACTAAAAACATGCAGGCTGGCATTGCGTGACTTCGACAATGTATTGCCTGTTAGATTCAAAACTGGTGAGAGTTTTACTGGAAAACAACATCCCAATGCTCGTCTTAAATTTGAGAGTATGCTATTTTGTAACAAACAATCAGAATCTGTTGATAACCGATATCTGCTAGGTTATTACAAATCACGCACGTTTGTAATCCCGCTCTGAGAAATAAACAAGAAATATGTAATAGTTTACGATCACCGACGCTGTTTGAGGATTTATAAACGAACGTACATTGCCGAAACTGCGTGATACGGAACACGTATGAAGAGCTGACTGATAAATTGAAAAGACTTTTATGGTACTTTTATCCCGACATATTCTAAAAATTTGAAAACGATGCTTTAACAAACAAACAAACACACTACAGTCGTATCGAATGTCGTTAAGTTGTCAGAATGCAAGCGAATTGTGCGATAATCAATAAAGATATATAGGACAAAAATCAGTAATATGTCGTAATCAATATTAACACAATTTACTTTATATTTACACTGTACTACGTTCCACATAGTCCAATATTACTGCTATCGTGTTAGTTAACAATGCAAAGATATTGTTGAAAGGAAACTGTTGAGAAAGGTCAATAACACCAAAGTCCTACAATCTATAGATGTCATTGCAATGGTGAACAAAACAATTAAAAATACAGAGACACAGCAATCAGATGTAAGTTTGATATTCGTTTTTCGCTATTTGTCTTTCGATATTCAAATATGTAACTCTTTAATATTAATATTGGAGACAAATAATGTTATTAGAATAAGTTTCGTGTTGAATAACGAAAGACGAAACGCGAATAGTAAACTAACTTTTTTCCGCTAGAGACACTGTGTTATATCTATCAAATTTATTTACAATCATCGCTTTGTGCACCGTCACTGCAAAATTAATGTATATTATACCCATAGTTTGCGTGCGTGCATGCGTGCGTGTGTGCGTGCGTACGTGTGTGCGTGCGTGCGTTTTTAAGACCTCAGACTGAATCAGAGTAAAATCAACGTCCGACCGCAAACAACTGAAAACATTTCTAATATAAAGATTTGGATCGAGCTGGGCTTGAGCCCAAAGACCCCAGCGATGCGATACATTACACGACATCGCTTTAGATCAGCCGGGCACGGAGGACAAAGGTTTTAAACCATATACACAGTATTACGATGATGTATGTGCATGTACATATTGCTTCAGAGTAGAACCATGTATCTTTTATGTCAAACCTGTGTAAGCGGTCATTTCTTTTAAGCAACCACTGGTCTTAAGCAGAAACATGTTAGTATACATATATAAACTACTATAAAGCAGACACATGTTAGTATACATATATAAACTACTATAAGGCAGAAACATGTTACTAGTATTTATCCGCGGTATGAAGATGAAAAAGAAATTTTATTGATTTAAATTATTTCGCATCATATTAAAATATATACAGTTCACTTACATGACAACTCAATGCACAAGTTTTAACAATTTCAAAAGGTCAAAGTCTACTTAGCTCTCAATCACATTTCTCGAGTAAGAAGGTAGTTTAATTTTAGTCTATATAAATTATATAAAGTATTCAACACACAGGAGGATGATCATGTAGTGGTTGTCTATCATTGAACGTCTTTAACATAATGCTTCTGATTCTTTTTTTTACAAAACTTTATGATTTCCTTATTGTGTGTTGTTTAATTTAACTTATTTAGTTTACTTTGATTGTGAAGTTATAACACCGTAGACATATCACGCTCGTAGTCTTCCTTAATAGAACCAATACAAAGAATATGCGGGGGAAAGCGTTTTGTTGATTAAAGAAGAGATAAAAACGTCCACATATTGGGTCTCTGTGTATAAAATCGTTTGATATTTTACTTCTTATTTATCTGTATTGTTCCAATTAGTGACAGGTTCTGCTTTACATAACATCTTTCATTTAAACTTTAATGATCACTCTGAAACACACATATCTGCTTCAAACACGTAGTTCAGACGAGACTCTCCCATCTTCGAACCACACCCCGAAAATAACCACCTGGTTCTCCTGAACTATCGACTCGCCCCGACTGTCCGGTTTCAACTGATTCAAAACTGCCCTGTCCTGTTACTCCCAGCTATTATCCACCAGTCGTCCATTTGTAACATTATAGTTGTCATCTGAGAGTGACCACTCGTTACTACACAAAAGTCACATTTACCAACTGTATTTTGAACTTAAATTATATAAGGTGGATTTGCTATATAAGCCTGTTCACATGCTTTTCTTTTGGCAGGCCATTACTAATCAGATGTTTGACCCTTACATTCCGAACAATGTGCCAAGTTAGCTAGGTACAGACCTATCATATACTATATTGACTGTTTGTGTAGTCTCGCCTGAGTAGAAAATTCCACATGCGTATTATTACCATGGCTCAAATATTACATTATTAAATTAATAAAATCAATATTTAATGAGTGACTTTAAAACATTATGTTTGGCATATAAATACTATATGTCTATACTGCTTCAAAATCCCTAACTAGCAAATTCCGTAACCAGCCTATATATGCATACACTAAAGGTCTCACTTAAGAATTACCTCTCCTACATGACGGTAGCAAGATTATTACGCCCGACAAATTTGAGCTGCGTAATTCGGTTTGACATAGTTTTTTTAAAATGCTTTAAATGCTTATGTTTTTTTTTCTACATATGAAAAGAATGGAACATTGTCATGGGTGCTGTTTGATGAAGATATAACAGTTTGAAGATGCGTAGTAATACACTGCAAAAATTGAACAGAATTGTCAAAAATGAAGGGGTGTCCTCAAACCATGGATATTGTTAAAAAGCAACCTGGTCAACCCCATGTTTTTTTCCTGCATATTTGGAGCAACAGATGACGATCTATGGTAACAAGGTGCTTTAAAACCATCAGTAATGTGTTCAGTGCTCCACAAGTGCTTGTCTCTATATGCAGAACAGTGCAAAATCAATTGTTGTGTGAGACGTAAACGGCTTCAAAATAGAAATATATAGAAGACATCAAGCCGGTATATGTCTAGACTCTTTTTTTAAAAAAAAGAACCATGTAAATAATATTGAGCCGATATGTGCATATACGAATACTGTTTCAAAGGCATATCACCGCAATCACTGCATCCGTTGGGTAGTCGCATTTTGGCGGTTATAAAAAACATTGTTTCTTCTCCTTTAAAAATGAATTTTCCTTATTTTAATGCTCATTTTTGTTATTGAATGGCATAATTGACGTATTTTAGCATGTTTTTGAGCATGTTGAAAGCATTGTCATGTTTGAATTGTGAATTTAGACAATTAATGCTTGGAAATTGGGGCACGAACACATGATATCTGACATTTACTTTCACTTTCACTTTGTTAACAACATTCTTTTTTCCACTCAGGTAACATCACATATAAATGCATGGTGAAATAACATGCGGCATAAAACATTTAATTCTCACAGTAGTACAGTAGTGGTGAACAATTTGTTTGGTTCGTTCTGAAGCCTTCTCGGCTAACGGGGTTTTCACGCTTTAGCGAAAATATAAGATTATGTTCGTTTGGCACAGAAAGTATAAATATTCTAGTATATAAATTTTCAAATATTATGTCAAATAAAAATAAAAACATTATTTTAGGTATTGGAAAAATATGTATCTGAAGCTTTTTAAATAAGAAAACTAGAACTAGAAAATGTAAATAATATTTAATAATGAAATTGCTTTAGTAAAGTTACTTTGAGAACTTATATATATATATAGCCCTATATAATGTAACTTTCTTGTAATCAATATGTGTATAGCCTAGTTCACGTGTGTGTATGCCATTGATGCTTTTGTTGTGTATTGTATTTTTGGCTATATTTATTTAAAAAACATTGTAAATGACCAATCGGCTGTGGATTATATAAGTTATTTATAGAGATATAGAGACACTATAAGACACTACTACGTTCAAATATTTAGTGAGACCTGTCATGGGTGTTTCAATTGAAATGTGGCGCTGTAGAATTGGGTGCTTTTCTCAGCCTGTAAAATGTAAAACAGCATTGCAAATATTGATTGTAAGTCGTTCCTGTGTATCTCTGAGTATACGGATTGTATTATTCCTTTTATTGGCTTTGCACTGTGTAGAACAGAATCCCGGGCCTAATGGGGGTAATCCGCGCGGTGTTGGTGGACGTCGTGATAAAGCTAGAGGCCAGGAAAGAGACTCTGTTATTGCCCAAAGAGGTCCTGATTGTTTCTCTCAGTTGTCTGACGCGCCGCAAACAATAAAGTCTACACGTCTCTTTAATGATCAGTCGTCATTGAGCTCATGGCTAAGAACCTCATAACCGTCGTCAAGTTCAAACTCACTGAACGCTAGTTCCTCACAATGTTCGCCCGAATGCAGATCTAATAACCCTCGAGTGCAAGCAGTATAGACCTAGACTATGATCAAATGTAGCCACAACTGGATCATGATATAACCGTTCGACCTACTCAAAATGAAAACCTATCGATGACTATGCTACTTGATATAAAAAAAAACCCTGATAAATGTGGCATGTTATTAGCTTGTATTCTCTTCAATATGCGAATTCTGTAATATTGACTTGTATAAATGTAAAATATTCAACTTATGTCACTCAATATGATGTATTTAGATGTATTATTTTGGGCCGGAGGCCTATATTACTTAATAAAATATGTCTATGTCTATATACAAAAGTTTGCCGAAATTTCCAATACAATTAGATTCGATTTGATTCAAAACAGGACCAAGCCAATAGTACAATTCCTGTATATGAATATGTTTCATAACAGAAACATTTGCCCTTTAATTAATCAAACATTGTACCAGAACCATTCTGGTGTGTTATTTCTATGTTTTATGAGCCTACAGTAAGGCGAGTAAATTAGCGGTTTGTCCCGCAGAGACCCAGTATAAATCTGTTCCAGCCGAAATGTCAACACCGCACAGCGCCTGGGTGCTGACGTTAGTCATGCGTTTTATTATCAGTTAAAAGGTTTCGCCTAACATTAAAGTATGCAACAGATATTCCCTCGTGGAGGCAATCAACTATTTATTAGATAATACATGAATTCAGAACAATGGAAATATGGCACATGCTAATTCATGGCATAAAATTAGTCATTTGAATGAAAAAAAAACAAGTTTGAGCATTAATTTATATTGCGCTGTTACATTTTATGTATACTCAAAAAATGAAGATGCGCCTTGTGAATGTAAGAGCCTCGTTATCAAACTGTTGTAAGCGATATTTACAGTTTTAGAACAGTAACGACTTTGTCACTATGCTTATTATTGTCCACAAACTTATTCATATTTTAAAACTGTATATATCGCTTACAATAGTTTGATAATGTCGCTCTGACCGGCGGTCCGTTATCTTTTCAGTATATTTTCACTGCTTTGATTATTAAACAACTTCGAACGTGTATGTCGGGCAGTGTGCGTATTTTGTTAGGCGCGGAACGTATGTCAGCAATAAATGTAGATCAATAAAGCGTTTGTTCTGTCAATCAACTTGACCTGACGCTAGCTGTCAATCATACAAGTCGATAATCCAATCAGCGATCGATATTGGTTGCTACGTCGACATTTTCCTTAGATAAACAAAACAAAATCAAGTTAACACTTTATTTTATTAACTTCTATAAACACTGCCATGTGACCTGTGGGCGTTGCAATAGTCGTTCTCGCTTCAGGAAAATTATTCCAATGTCGTCAACAAAACCAACTCAAAAGGTGGCTTTTTTCTATATATTGTTTTCGACTATATTTTTGTATAACTTTTCTCTCTCGTTGCTAAGCAGGAATCCTAACTAATTAATAAACAGTATCCTTGTATATTAATTCAATCTATTACGAATATGTATAACAGTTAAACATGGATCTCTAGTGACGTTTTAAGAATACCCTAATTGTTTTACCTATCATTGTTAATTACAAATGTTCATTAACAAGATATGAGACCTCCTCGTGTAAGCATTGTCTTTTTTTGTATATGCTCACAGCATGTACATTCAGTTACTGACACAGGGTGTAAATCATACATAACTGTCAAAAAATATATCTGACCTGGAATGTGTTTAAAGATTAAAAAGTGTGCAGTCGTTTTGCTTAACTTATACAAGTTATAGAGATTCCAATATTTGGCTATTAAACACATTTTATAAAAACAAGGAATAATATAGAAGGATTGGAAACTTGCATCTCCTGACTAAATGTTGATAAAACAGCACACGAAGGATTCATTTTTTGGCATTTAATCAATCATAACTCACACACAACTGATTTCTTAACATAAACTGTAATTTGTATGTAAGCTTAGATGTTTAAACATGTTCCGAATATGCAAAATGATCTTGAATTAAAGATATTGAGGTTTGAAGGAAAATTTCTTGTAATTTCTCGTTATTTTAGCTGCAGTATACAGATTTTGTAATCAGATTTACTTCAACAGTTTTAAACACAAATTTCTAGGAATGGTTTTGTTTTGATGAAAATTTCATTCTGCAATGTAAGAATTTTATTTTGTATTCCTGAGGTGAATTGAAGTTCAAATAATTGAAAACGAGATTTTGCGATAATTTGCGTGAATACGCGAGCGTTCACAAACTCTCAATCAGTCGCATTTCCTTCTCCGTATAACTTGATGATTCCTTCTCTATATAATTCTTTGTTAGAAACAATAATAAGTAATGATTTTTTTTTTAAATATTCGCCTCTATCTAAATAAAATTATGTAAGATTACTTTCTTTTGTCAAAAAAAAATAAATAAAATTATATCACGATTTAATTATAACAGTTTAACAATTCTATTTTTAGATATATCTCATATCTAATGTTCACATTCATATTATTTTCCTCACTGTTAATACTCGGTAGTTTTTCGTAACTGCTAATTATGCTCATATCTCATTATAGAAACACAAGCTGAGTGGCTTTGAAGCAAAATGTCTCTGGTCCGAGTCCCGAAATAATGCTGTCACGTGTTGTAACTGGGGCAACATTTAAAGATTGTAAACGTTGGGCTTCAGTTTAAATTGCAGAAGATAACTATCCATACAAAGAAATTGCCATCGCCATTTATTTTATTTTTAAAAAGATGTTGGATATATAGTAAAAACATCACAAATGGTAAAGATACAGAACTCAAGATGTTAATATGCACTAGATAACTTGTTTGACTATATGTATACAAAGGTCAGACAATTCACTAGGGTAGAATACGAAAAGACTCATAATAAAATTTTATTTTTACATAAATAAAATTATGAATATACAATTATACATGATCGGAAGAGCTAATATCTTGATCGATATATTGAGCAGTGTTTTTTAACTTGTGTACGATAATTTTGAGTTTTTGATTTTATATAGCCTTAAAATAATGTTCTTTCTTATTCGAGTAAAACATTTTAAGGAAATTGCGTTAATACTTTTTAAGAAAATACATAAAATGTCAGGTACACAAAATATCAGGTGGCGAGCGACTGCTCCGTTCTGTATACAATATATTCAAATTAATTAGAATTACTCAACATGAAAAAAAAATGCCGGTCTAAAAATATTCTAAGTTGTAATTCCACTAACACTTGTCCACTTTACTACGCTTTAGTTTAACTGATGTCGCGATAGAAACTCTACTCACTAGTATGTTACTGATGTCGCAATACGAACTGCTTTGCAACGTCAATGAATGATTTAAACTGTTTTAAAATAAGATCATACTTATTCAAACACTACGTCGACGTCAGGATGTGTAAGTATATCTTCAATCGTCTATCTCTTATGGCGATGGATGTATCAACAGGGTTCTCTTCCCGTGTTCTATGTAGTACTGAGCTTCTATGGTCTTACGTGCATAATGCCGATTCATATCTGACGCCAGAATTTGCCTGTCGTCCATATGACGATTATGTGGGTTGCGCGTCCTAATTACCGTATTATCACCGGCTGACTCCTGTTACGTCGTAAACGTTACGGAATATACGTCACACGTACGTCAATAAACGGCTACAAATATATAATATATAAACTTAGATTCACTTTTTACTCAGTAGTAATGATATTACATTTATCACTTACCATCTATCTATTTCATGGTAGTTTCATCAGTATATCACAACACTACATTCATTTCTTACCATTTATTTCTTCAATGGTAGTTTTATCAGTTATTTGTAACAGCACATTCATTTCTTACCATCTATCAAGTTTCGTCGTAGTTTTATTAATATATAATAACGGTAGATCTACATTTATTTCTTATCATCGTCTATTAAATATCGTTGGTAGCATATACATCTCTACATATTTCCACATTATACACTATACACACTGACGGATAAATTCTGTATATATTTGTTTTTGAAAAAAAACCCAGATTAACCTAACACAATTTTATTACACATACCTAGCATTTTAAAATGCAATCTTTTTAATACTTCATTATAAACACAATATAAGCATCTCAAAATACGTTCCCAGATTCCTCGACCTTTATCCTAATAAACAACTCTCAATACTGCAGATATGACATTGAATTCACCACATTTTAGTCTGGATATATATCAACAATTTATACAAAAAATATTATATCTGATCATGTTGAAATATAGGTATCGGACATTAAAATTACTAAACTACAGGAAAAGTACTCACTCAGATACCGTATGTCGTGGTCAAGTTATAAGTTTTCACTCGTCACAACGTTTCCGCATAGTTGAATTTTCTAACTGACAGAGATGGTGGTAATCACACGTGTGTATATGTACAAAAAAACACATACCACATGTGAATCTCACGAAACCAATGAATTAACCAGTCACTCAGACACCGTACGATTCAAAATGAACAATACAATTTCCTTTTAACAGGAACGGCTTGCCTTTTTAGTAACTTAGCGTAATTATAAGTATTTTGTAGGTAAACGATACTTTAATGGGCATAAGAGCACTTCAAGTATTTAGAGAGAGGCACCCTGGGAGTAATGTGAAGGAAGGGTGTCCCTCGCCCGCTGGTGGCTGCAATTCTACTCTACTCCCGCTATTGGGATACAGTGAACCGCTCCGAAAAATGGTTGATGTCTTAAACATTAATCTACTCATTTCTCAGGAAATATGGTTGTTATTTACGCCAATATTGTTGTTTTTGCGTTTATGTATTATTTAGCGAATCTCCAACGAGTATCAAACCCAGTACACCATGCAAGAAACTTAAGACTAAACCATAAGATGTTTTAAAAATTGAATCTCAGTCGAGTTTCACTCTGAGTACTACGAGCCAATACGTAGCGGAGAGTGTCCCCCACCCCTCCTGCAAATGTGAGAAGGTGGTGCGTGTATGGCAGGGGCTTAGCTTGGTCAAAGTCAATCGCAGACCTAGACATTTTGATGGTGGCTCTTGGGTACTCCGACATATCTTTTTTTAAAATGTAAATGATCAATGGTGCATTATCAGGGACCTACAGTGCCAGCGTGTAGCTACGCCGTTGTGCCACTGCCATCAATTCATTTTTTATTATCGAAACTATAAACAAAACTATCGTGTGGTAGGATGTTGTAATTCAATTCTGTAAATATAATTATTTTGCCTTGACATGAAATTTCATATTAAGGACAGGATTTTTATTTTAAATTCATATCAAAACATTGTATATGAATACATTGTTCTTTAGTTAGCAAGACTTTCTAGTCTTACACGTCTTTAACAAGATCTATTCTGACAAAAAATATTTAAACTATTAAAAGTTAAAACAAAAAAATGTCTTTCCTGGAAGGACTAGTACTACGTTTATGCGGATGTAATGTCTTACTCGACATAGATACCAGAGATAATCGTGACTGAGGATCGAACCTCCCGATCCTTGGTCCCATGCTCTACTACTGGCCATGCGTTCCACACATATGTTATAAAACTCAATGTTAACAATAAGAATGGATATTTTTAAAACAATGCATCATGTTCCAACTAAAAAATTAATTGTAAATATGCGACTGTTTTTCATTTTGCATAACCCTGTTGCAGTCAGATATGATTAGTTACTTGTTTGGACAAACCGCTGCATGCTGTAGAAACCATGTAGTGCCATGTGTGTTGATGAACTCGTTTGACTATGCGTTCACAAAATCTCTGCTGAGTTCATGCATACGGTTTCAAAACATCCTTGGAAATCTTTGAGTTTCACATTTTTACTGTTAAGGGACACTGCATATCAGATAGGCTCATATTCCTTGCGCATTTAGATATTGTTATTGGCTGTTTTATGGACATAATATCACAGACGCATGACATAACATGGTCATGTTTACATTTCTGGATCTGATTTGGTAATTAATGTTGTAGTTTCCAACATAAAACCAACTATTCAAACATTATCTGTGTGTGAGCTGGTTTGGATTACGCTCGCTGATTTTGGATAGATTTAACCTGCGCCCAAACCGTAACGATAGGCTTAATCACAGTCAAAAAATGATTGATACTCGCGTCTTATCTACTGCCGGTATGGTCCATACTGCAGCACGAATTCGTAAATCTCAGTTTATCATCGCGTCATCTGAATGTTATGAAGACGGATGTCTACTTATATTCCCCAGACTTTTATTTATCAACAATTCAGTTGTTGCTCATACTTCGACTGGCTAATGCGTATTTGCACAAACACAGTATCGTGAATTTATCCTACCATTATTCTGTAAAACCATATGTGATTTGTAACAAAGCCATAGTACTTCCATTGGAAACAGGAAATACTTCCTCGTGGTAGTTGCATAATGGCGGTTATAATTATTCCTTGATTCTTCTTCTTTGAAAATGCGTATTCCTAATCTTAATTTTCCTTTTTTAATTGAATAGTATAATTGATGTTTTTTAACATTTTGAAAGCATTATCATGTTTGAATTGCGAGTTTATAAAAAAATGATGATAGGAAAATGGGGTATACATGATTTTGAAAATCTGATTTCAAAATGCCGATTACCAAACTAATTGTATATTTGTAGCAAAATGACCAAGGACTGACAACTCACTAACGTAGAATATGACTACTACGCAAAATAAAATTTACACAAAATAAATTATGAATATACGATTATACATTATATACAAACCAACAAGATTAATTCAACATGAAAACAGATACCGGTCTAATAATGTTTTTAAATGTTATCGAGTTAAAACTGTTCACTTAAAATAGCCTTTGTCTTATATATGTCGCAATACAAACTGCTATTTACTAATATATAACTGGTGGTATATCTCCAGTCGTCCCTTCCGGCTATTGGTGAATACACAGGGTTTACCTCCCATGTACTGTGTAGTACTGAGCTACCAACTCCAATCTGGCGCGAGGAATGTAATGTCGTATATATGATGAATATGTCGATTGCGCGTCTTATGACGGTATTACAATCGGCTGACTCCTGTTACGTCGATAACGTCCTAAGTGTGACTCATGACGCACATACGTCAATAAAAGGCTACATATATATATCAAATATTTATACGATTTACTCAATATGCGATAGCATTACGTCATCACTTACCATCTAACTATTTCATGGAAGTTTCATTACATATCACAACAGTACATTCATTCATTTCTTACCTTCTATCGCATATCATGGTAGTTTTATCAGTATATAAAAACAGTACATTCATTAATTTCTTACTCTCTATCACATATCATGGTAGTTTAATCAGTATATAAAAACAGTACATTCATTCATTTCTTACCATATATCACATTTCATGGTAGTTTTATCAGTTTAAGATAACAGTTCATTCATTTCTTACCACATATCACATTTCATGTCAGTTTTATTAGTATATTATAAATGTACATTCATTCAATTCTTACCATATATCATCTTTCATGGTAGTTTTATCAGTATAAAATAACAGTACCTTCATTCATTTCTTACCATATATCACCTTTCATGGTACTTTTATCAGTATAAAATAACAGTTCATTCATTTCTTACCACATATCTCATTTCATTGCAGTTTTATTAGTATATTATAACTGTACATTCATTCAATTCTTACCATATATCATCTTTCATGGTAGTTTTATCAGTATAAAATAACAGTACCTTCATTCATTTCTTACCACATATCACATTTCATGGTAGTTTTATCAGCATATAATAACAGTACATTCATTCATTTCTTACCAAATTTCATGGCAGTTTAATCAGTATATAAAAACAGTACATTGATTCATTTCTTACCAAATATCACCATTCATGGTAGTTTTATCACTATAAAATAACAGTTCATTCATTTCTTACCACATATCACATTTCATGGTAGTTTTATCAGTATAAAACACCAGTTCATTCATTTCTTACCATATATCACATTTCATGGTAGTTTTATCAGTATATAATAACAGTTCATTCATTTTTTACCACATATCACATTTCATGGTAGTTTTATCAGTATAAAATAACAGTACATTCATATCTTACCATATATCACATTTCAGGGTAGTTTTATCAGTATAAAATAACAGTTCATTCATTTCTTACCACATATCACATTTCATGGTAGTTTTATCAGCATATAAAAACAGTAAATTCATTCATGTCTTACTACATATCACATTTCATGGTAGTTTTATCAGTATATAATAACAGTACATTGATTCATTTCTTATCAAAAATCACCTTTCATGGTAGTTTTATCGGTATATAATAACAGTACATTCATTGATTTCTTACCAAATATCACATTTCATGGTAGTTTTTATCAGTATATAATAACAGTACATTCATTCATTTCTTACCATATATCACATTTCATGATAGTTTTATCAGCATAAAATAAGAGTTCATTCATTTCTTACCATATATCATATTTCATGGTAGTTTTATCAGTATAAAATAACAGTTCATTCAATTCTTACCATATATCATATTTCATGGTAGTTTTATCAGTATAAAATAACAGTTTATTCATTTCTTACCACATATTATATTTCATGGTAGTTTTATCAGTTTAAAATAACAGTTAATTCATTTCTTACCACATAATATATTTCATGGTAGTTTTATCAGTATATAATAACAGTACATTCATTCATTTCTTACCAAATATCACCTTTCATAGTAGTTTTATCAGTATATAATAACAGTACATTCATTCATTTCATACAAAATATCACATTTCATGGTTGTTTTAACAGTATAAAATAACAGTTAATTCATTTCTTACCACATATCACATTTCATGGTAGTTTTATCAGTATAAAATAACAGTTAATTCATTTTTTACCACATATCATATTTCGTGGTAGTTTTATCAGTATAAAATAACAGTTAATTCATTTCTTACCACATATCACTCTTCATGGTAGTTTTATCAGTATAAAATCACAGTTAATTCATTTCTTACCACATATCACATTTTATGGTAGTTTTATCAGTATAAAATAACAGTTAATTCATTTCTTACCACATATCATATTTCATGGTAGTTTTATCAGTATGAAATAACAGTTAATTCATTTATTACCACATATCATATTTCATGGTAGTTTTATCAGTATATAATAACAGTACATTCATTCATTTCTTACCAAATATCACCTTTCGTGGTAGTTTTATCAGTATATAATAACAGTACATTAATTCATTTCTTACCAAATATCATCTTTCATGGTAGTTTTATCAGTATATAATAACAGTACATTCATTCATTTCTTACCACATATCATATTTCATGGTAGTTTTATCAGTATAAAATAACAGTTAATTCATTTCTTACCACATATCACATTTCATGGTAGTTTTATCATTATATAATAACAGTACATTCATTCTTTTCTTACTAAATATCACTTTTCATGGTAGTTTTATCAGTATATAATAACAGTAAATTCATTCATTTCTTACCAAATATCAAATTTCATGGTAGTTTTTATCAGTATATCATAACAGAACATTCATTCATTTCTTACCATGTAGCATATGTCATGGTAGTTTTATCAGTTTAAAATAACAGTTTATTCATTTATTACCACATATCACCTTTCATGGTAGTTATATCAGTATAAAATAACAGTTCATTCATTTCTTACCACACATCACATTTCATGGTAGTTTTATCAGTATATAATAACAGTACATTCATTCATTTCTTACCATATATCACCGTTCATGGTAGTTTTATCAGTATAAAATAACAGTTCATTCATTTCTTACCACACATCACATTTCATGGTAGTTTTATCAGTATATAATAACCATACATTCATTCATTTCTTACCACATATCACATTTCATGCTAGTTTTATCAGCATATAATAACAGTACATTCATTCATTTCTTACCTCATATCACATTTCATGGTAGTTTTAACAGTATAAAATAACAGTTAATTAATTTCTAACCACATATCACATTTCATGGTAGTTTTATCAATATATAATAACAGTACATTCATTCATTCATTTCAAACCACATATCACATTTCATGGTAGTTTTATCGGTATATAATAACAGTACATTCATTCATTTTTTACCACATGTCACCTTTCATGGTAGTTTCATCAGTATAAAATAACAGTTCATTAATTTCTTACCACATATCTCATTTCATGGTAGTTTTATCGGTATATACTAACTGTACATTCATTCATTTCTTACCATATATCACCTTTCATAGTAGTTTTATCAGTATAAAATAACAGTTCATTCATTTCTAATCGCATATCATATTTCATGGTAGTTTTTTCAGTATATTATAACAGTACATTCATTCATTTCTTACCATATATCACCGTTCATGGTAGTTTTATCAGTATAAAATAACAGTTCATTCATTTCTTACCACACATCACATTTCATGGTAGTCTTATCAGTAAATAATAACTGTATATTCATTCATTTCTTACCACACATCACATTTCATAGTAGTTTTATCAGTATATAATAACTGTACATTCATTCATTTCTTACCATATAACACCTTTCATGGTAGTTTTATCAGTATAAAATAACAGTTCATTCATTTCTTACCACACATCACATTTCATGGTAGTTTAATCAGTATATAATAACAGTACATTAATTTATTCCTTACAATATATCACCTTTTATGGTAGTTTTATCAGTATAAAAGAACAGTTCATTCATTTCTTACCACATATCACATTTCATGGTAGTCTTATCAGTATATTATAACAGTACATTAATTCATTTCTTACCATATATCATCTTTCATGGTAGTTTTTCTCAGTATAAAATAACAGTACATTCATTCATTTCTTACCACATATCACATTTCATGGTAGTTTTATCAATATATAATAACAGTACATTCATTCATTTCTAACCATATATCACCTTTCATGGTAGTTTTATCAGTATAAAAGAACAGTTCATTCATTTCTTACCACATATCACATTTCATGGTAGTTTTATCAGTATATAATAACAGTACATTCATTCATTCCTTACAATATATCACCTTTGATGGTAGTTTTATCAGTATAAAATAACAGTTCATTCATTTCTTACCACATATCCCAATTCATGGTAGTTTTATCAGTATATTATAACAATACATTCATTCATTTCTTACCAAATATCATCTTTCATGGTAGTTTTATCAGTATATAATAACAGTACATTCATTCATTTCTTACCACATATCATATTTCATGGTAGTTTTATTAGTATAAAATAACAGTTAATTCATTTCTTACTACATATCACATTTCATGGTAGTTTTATCAGTATATAATAACAGTACATTCATTCATTTTTTACCAAATATCACATTTCATTGTAGTTTTATCAGTATATAATAACAGTTCATTCATTCATTTCTTACCAAATATCACATTTCATGGTAATTTTTATCAGTATATAATAACAGAATTTACACTCATTTCTTACCATATATCATATTTCATGGTAGTTTTATCCGCTTAAAATAACAGTTCATTCACTTCTTACCACATATCACATTTCATGGTAGTTTTTTCAGCATATAATAACAGTACATTCATTCATTTCTTACCACATATCACATTTCATGGTAGTTTTAACAGTATAAAATAACAGTTAATTAATTTCTTACCACATATCACATTTCATGGTAGTTTTATCAATATATAATAAGAGTACATTCATTCATTCATTTCTTACCACATATCACATTTCATGGTAGTTTTATCGGTATATAATAACAGTACATTAATTCATTTTTTACCACATGTCACCTTTCATGGTAGTTTTATCAGTATAAAATAACAGTTCATTCATTTCTTACCACATATCACATTTAATGGTAGTTTAATCGGTATATACTAACTGTACATTCATTCATTTCTTACCATATATCACCTTTCATGGTAGTTTTATCAGTATAAAATAACAGTTCATTGATTTCTTACCACATATCACATTTCATGGTAGTTTTATTAATATATAATAACAGTACATTCATTCATTTCTAACCATATATCACCTTTCATGGTAGTTTTATCAGTATAAAATAACAGTTCATTCATTTCTTACCGCATATCACATTTCATGGTAGTTTTATCAGTTGATAATAACAGTACATTCATTCATTTCTTACCATATATCACCGTTCATGGTAGTTTTATCAGTATAAAATAACAGTTCATTCATTTCTTACCACACATCACATTTCATGGTAGTTTTATCAGTATATAATAACAGTACATTCATTCATTTCTTACCATATATAACCTTTCATTATAGTTTTATCAGTATAAAATAACAGTTCATTTATTTCTTACCACATATCACATTTCATGGTAGTTTTATCTGTATATTATAACAGTACATTCATTCATTTCTTACCATATATCACCTTTCATGGTAGTTTTATCAGTTTAAAATAACAGTTCATTCATTTCTTACCACACATCACATTTCATGGTAGTTTTATCAGTATATAATAACAGTACATTAATTTATTCCTTACCATATATCACCTTTTATGGTAGTTTTATCAGTATAAAAGAACAGTTCATTCATTTCTTACCACATATCACATTTCATGGTAGTCTTATCAGTATGTTATAACAGTACATTAATTCATTTCTTACCATATATCATCTTTCATGGTAGTTTTTCTCAGTATAAAATAACAGTACATTCATTCATTTCTTACCACATATTACATTTCATGGTAGTTTTATCAATATATAATAACAGTACATTCATTCATTTCTAACCATATATCACCTTTCATGGTAGTTTTATCAGTATAAAAGAACAGTTCATTCATTTCTTACCACATATCACATTTCATGGTAGTTTTATCAGTATATAATAACAGTACATTCATTCATTCCTTACAATATATCACCTTTGATGGTAGTTTTATCAGTATAAAATAACAGTTCATTCATTTCTTACCACATATCACATTTCATGGTAGTTTTATCAGTATATTATAACAATACATTCTTTCATTTCTTACCAAATATCATCTTTCATGGTAGTTTTATCAGTATATAATAACAGTACATTCATTCATTTCTTACCACATATCATATTTCATGGTAGTTTTATTAGTATAAAATAATAGTTAATTCATTTCTTACAACATATCACATTTCATGGTAGTTTTATCAGTATATAATAACAGTAAATTCATTCATTTTTTACCAAATATCACATTTCATTGTAGTTTTATCAGTATATAATAACAGTTCATTCATTCATTTCTTACCACATATCACATTTCATGGTAATTTTTATCAGTATATAATAACAGAATATACATTCATTTCTTACCATATATCATATTTCATGGTAGTTTATCCGCTTAAAATAACAGTTCATTCATTTCTTACCACATATCACATTTCATGGTAGTTTTTTCAGCATATAATAACAGTACATTCATTCATTTCTTACCACATATCACATTTCATGGTAGTTTTAACAGTATAAAATAACAGTTAATTAATTTCTTACCACATATCACATTTCATGGTAGTTTTATCGATATATAATAAGAGTACATTCATTCATTCATTTCTTACCACATATCACATTTCATGGTAGTTTTATCGGTATATAATAACAGTACATTAATTCATTTTTTACCACATGTCACCTTTCATGGTAGTTTTATCAGTATAAAATAACAGTTCATTCATTTCTTACCACATATCACATTTCATGGTAGTTTAATCGGTATATACTAACTGTACATTCATTCATTTCTTACCATATATCATCTTTCATGGTAGTTTTATCAGTATAAAATAACAGTTCATTGATTTCTTACCACATATCAGATTTCATGGTAGTTTTATTAATATATAATAACAGTATATTCATTCATTTCTAACCAAATATCACCTTTCATGGTAGTTTTATCAGTATAAAATAACAGTTCATTCATTTCTTACCGCATATCACATTTCATGGTAGTTTTATCAGTTGATGATAACTGTACATTCATTCATTTCTTACCATATATCACATTTCATGGTAGTTTTATCAGTATAAAATAACAGTTCATTCATTTCTTACCACACATCACATTTCATGGTAGTTTTATCAGTATATAATAACAGTACATTCATTCATTTCTTACCATATATAACCTTTCATTATAGTTTTATCAGTATAAAATAACAGTTCATTTATTTCTTACCACATATCACATTTCATGGTAGTTTTATCAGTATATTATAACAGTACATTCATTCATTTCTTACCATATAACACCTTTCATGGTAGTTTTATCAGTTTAAAATAACAGTTCATTCATTTCTTACCACACATCACATTTCATGGTAGTTTTATCAGTATATAATAACAGTACATTAATTTATTCCTTACCATATATCACCTTTTATGGTAGTTTTATCAGTATAAAATAACAGTTCATTCATTTCTTACCACATATCACATTTCATGGTAGTCTTATCAGTATATTATAACAGTACATTAATTCATTTCTTACCATATATCATCTTTCATGGTAGTTTTTATCAGTATAAAATAACAGTACATTCATTCATTTCTTACCACATATCACATTTAATGGTAGTTTTATCAATATATAATAACAGTACATTCATTCATTTCTTACCATATATCACCTTTCATGGTAGTTTTATCAGTATAAAATAACAGCTCATTCATTTCTTACAACATATCACATTTCATGGTAGTTTTATCAGTATATAATAACAGTACATTCATTCATTCCTTACCATATATCACCTTTTATGGTAGTTTTATCAATATAAAATTACAGTTCATTCATTTCTTACCACATATCACAATTCATGGTAGTTTTATCAGTATATTATAACAATACATTCATTCATTTCTCACCATATATCATCTTTCATGGTAGTTTTTATCAGTATAAAATAACAGTACATTCATTTATTTCTTACCACATATTACATTTCATGGTAGTTTTATCAATATATAATAACAGTACATTCATTCATTTCTTACCATATATCACCTTTCATGGTAGTTTTATCAGTATAAAATAATAGTTCATTCATTTTTTACCACATATCACATTTCATGGTAGTTTTATCTGTACATAATAACAGTACATTCATTCATTTCTTACCACATATTACATTTCATGGTAGTTTTATCAATATATAATAACAGTACATTCATTAATTTCTTACCATATATCACCTTTCATGGTAGTTTTATCAGTATAAAATAATAGTTCATTCATTTCTTACCACATATCACATTTCATGGTAGTTTTATCAGTATATAATAACAGTACATTCATTCATTCCTTACCATATATCACCTTTTATGGTAGTTTTATCAGTATAAAATAACAGTTCATTCATTTCTTACCACATATCACAATTCATAGTAGTTTTATCAGTATATAATAACGGTACATTCATTCATTTCTTACCACACATCACATTTCATGGTAGTTTTATCAATATATAATAACAGTACATTCATTCATTTCTTGCCATATATCACCTTTCATGGTAGTTTTATCAGTATAAAATAACAGTTCATTCATTTCTTACCACATATTTCATTTCATGGTAGTTTTATCAGTACATAATAACAGTACATTCATTCAATTCTTACCATAAATCACATATCATGGATTTTTTATCAGTATATAATAACAGTACATTCATTCATTTCTTACAATATATCACCTTTCATGGTTGTTTTATCAGTATAAAATAACAGTACATTCATTCATTCCTTACCATATATCACCTTTTATTGTAGTTTTATCAGTATAAAATAACAGTTCATTCATTTCTTACCACATATCACAATTCATGGTAGTTTTATCAGTATATAATAACAGTACATTCATTCATTTCTTACCATATATCACCTTTTTTTGTAGTTTTATCAGTATATAATGACAGTACATTCATTCATTCCTTACCATATATCACCTTTTATGGTAGTTTTATCAGTATAAAATAACAGGTCATTCATTTTGTACCACATATCACATTTCATGGTAGTTTTATCAGTATATAATAACAGTACATTCATTCATTTCTTACCATATATTATCTTTCATGGTAGTTTTTATCAGTATAAAATAACCGTACATTCATTCATTTCTTACCACATATCACCTTTCATGGTAGTTTTATCAGTATAAAATAACAGTTCATTCATTTCTTACCACATATCACATTTCATGGTAGTTTTATCAGTATATAATAACAGTACATTCATTCATTTCTTACCACATATTACATTTCATGGTAGTTTTATCAATATATAATAACAGTACATTCATTAATTTCTTACCATATATCACCTTTCATGGTAGTTTTATCAGTATAAAATAATAGTTCATTCATTTCTTACCACATATCACATTTCATGGTAGTTTTATCAGTATATAATAACAGCACATTCATTCATTCCTTACCATATATCACCTTTTATGGTAGTTTTATCAGTATAAAATAACAGTTCATTCATTTCTTACCACATATCACAATTCATAGTAGTTTTATCAGTATATAATAACGGTACATTCATTCATTTCTTACCACACATCACATTTCATGGTAGTTTTATCAATATATAATGACAGTACATTCATTCATTTCTTGCCATATATCACCTTTCATGGTAGTTTTATCAGTATAAAATAACAGTTCATTCATTTCTTACCACATATTTCATTTCATGGTAGTTTTATCAGTACATAATAACAGTACATTCATTCAATTCTTACCATACATCACATATCATGGATTTTTTATCAGTATATAATAACAGTACATTCATTCATTTCTTACAATATATCACCTTTCATGGTAGTTTTATCAGTATAAAATAACAGTACATTCATTCATTCCTTACCATATATCACCTTTTATTGTAGTTTTATCAGTATAAAATAACAGTTCATTCATTTCTTACCACATATCACAATTCATGGTAGTTTTATCAGTATATAATAACAGTACTTTCATTCATTTCTTACCATATATCACCTTTTTGTAGTTTTATCAGTATATAATGACAGTACATTCATTCATTCCTTACCATATATCACCTTTTATGGTAGTTTTATCAGTATAAAATAACAGTTCATTCATTTTTTACCACATATCACATTTCATGGTAGTTTTATCAGTATATAATAACAGTACATTCATTCATTTCTTACCATATATTATCTTTCATGGTAGTTTTTATCAGTATAAAATAACAGTACATTTATTCATTTCTTACCACATATCACCTTTCATGGTAGTTTTATCAGTATAAAATAACAGTTCATTCATTTCTTACCACATATCACATTTCATGGTAGTTTTATCAGTATATAATAACAGTTCATTCATTTCTTACCACATATCACCTTTCATGGTAGGTTTATCAGTATATAATAACAGTTAATTTATTTCTAAGCATCGTCTATCAAAACTCGTGGTAGCAGATACGTCCCTCAATATCTCCACGTCATACAATATAAATATCGACGGACAAATACAAAATCACACACTATATTTAATACAATTTAATTACATAAATTATGTTACACTTCAAATGCCGATTTCCAATACTTTATTATAAACACAATATAAACATCTAAAAATATGTTCTCAGATTCCAAAGCCTTTAACCTTATAAACAACTTTCAATACTGCGGATATGAAATTAAATTCGCCACATTCTTGTCTGTATATACATAAAGCAACAATTTATACAAAAAAAATTCTTAGATCTGCTTCTGTCGGAATATGTCTTTCGGACTTTTAACTTACGAAACGTCTAGAAAACATAATATAAAATTATGCCACGTGTAATGACCAGTTTATGCGGAAATATCTGCCATAACGATCTCGCAATTCTGGTATTTGCTAACTGACAATGATTTAAGCTTCTACTCGTTTATTTATACAAGAAATCCACATACCACAGGTTTATATCTAGAAAATCATGGACTTAAATTATCACCCGATATCGCACGACTATAAATATACAAACTTTGATTAGTTTAACAATAATAAACCCATTTACTTTTTCATAAAATTCTCATTTCTCAACGGATTTTATGAAATAAACGTCAAAATGACGTATTCTTGAAACCAAAATGAATATATGAAAATATCTTTAGAATGTTTTATCTTTCTCTAACTGGCGATAAGTTCAACGAACCTACTCTTTTTGACCGATCTACGTCTATACAATGTATGCCACTGATATTCAGGTCACGTAAACAAACTTTTTTTGTTACAACATGAACACTTTTGTTATTTTCTTTAGATTAAACAACGAAAATCAATGGTAAACTTACAACCAAAGCAAGCCATTGCGAAAAAAAAAAGAAAACGGCTTCAGTGTATTACATGAACGCAAATATCGGTCTGAAAGCAACAATGAACATAACAGTAGCATGACTGGCAAAAAGTAAGCATGTAACCATTACACAATTATCTTGTATTGCAATCGTACATATTCGAACAATTCCTTCATCCACCGAAAGCTGAATTAGGATTATTGACAAGGTCTTCCGAATGCGTTCGTTGGCGATACGTCACGCGTATTGGTCATGACCGTTTTATCATATCGACTTGATTGTCAAAATTGTATAAGACTCTTTATATATTCAAAGCGTGTTTAAACTGTCACAGCTATTTATAAGTATATTAAAGATAATACAATACCATGTATAATCTGAAACTGGCTTATATAGAATGTATTTTTAAATTTATTAGATTTTACAGTATTTGCAATAGCTGCAACAGTTTAGTGCAGGTACATACATGTGAATTTCCCGAAAAATAATGAAGAAACTGGGATACTATTGTATATTTACAGAAAACAGTTTGTGAACTTTTAAATCATTGTCTAAAACGTGCCATTTTTGGACTTAAATTTCTAGTGAAGGAAATATACAGATAGTTGGGAATAATAATATATGACGGGCGGGCGCGAATTTACTTAATTAACTAAAGTATATCTAGTGATTTGATTTAAACTTATTTATTTTATTCCGGTTGCTAGACAAGTTATTACAGCGTATAGAAATCACACTCGAAGTCTTCCTGGGTAGAACCAATACTAAGTTTATGCGGAAATGTTGTCCTGGTCAAAGCCGTGTAGAAGGATCGAACGCACGTCCCTCCGATTCTGGGTCTGAAGTTCAACAACTGGACCACGTGCTCCATAAATTTCTGGTGATTTGAAGAGTATATATATTGCTTCTTCATAACCAAAATATCGCGAGCTTCGACACAATGAACTTAAACAGGATTAATTACGTGTACATACAAAACATTAGCTTGTCAATATAAACCAATATTCTCGCCTTCATACAGTCGGATCTCAGCCAATACGACAATGCAAATGAAACATGCAATTATATTCATATTTAATAATGACGGTTATTTGTAGCTTATATCACTAATGAATCTGTTATATAAACTTGTTTTCACACGTGATAATGATATCCGATTTAGCTTTCGACAACAGTAGAACTGAAATACCAGTATTATATATGTTATAAAGAAGTCCATCTATACTGAACTAATGAGCAATATTTGCAGTTTTGGTATGTGTGTGTGTGTGTGTGTGTGTGTGTGTGTGTGTGTGTGTGTGTGTATGTGTGTGGGAGGGGGCACTAATGATTTTGTTAATAATAATGATACTGTTGACAAAATCATTAACACAAAACCTTTGAATACATGTCCTGAAGCTGCACATATCGCTTACAATGGTTTAATGGTACGGCTCTAAAGTTCACCTGGCGTGTTTCTATCCTTTCATGTATTATCTTCATTAAGCCTCTCCATATCATTTCATCAGTAGCAGAAACCACACTGCGATAATCTGCCTGCCTGCCTGCCTGCCTGCCTGCCTGTCTGTCTGTCTGTCTGTCTGTCTGTCTGTCTGTCTGTCTGTCTGTCTGTCTGTCTGTCTGTCTGTCTGTCTGTCTGTCTGTCTGTCTGTCTGTCTGTCTGTCTGTCTGTCTGTCTGCTTTCGTTTGATTGTTTGAATATTAAGCAGCATGTTTACGCCATTGAGGGCTAACAGGCGAATCAGTAAACCTAACCACTTTTTCCAATAAAATGCAATGCCGTATATCAGTCAAGTATCACAGAGACTATGGCTGGGCGGTGTGTCACTTTTGGTAGAGTGTTGAGTGTCGAGTAAGAAAGTCGAGTATCGAGTAAGAAAGTCGAGTGTCGAGTCAGAAAGTTGAGTGTCGAGTGAGTAAGGCGAGTGTCTAGTAAGACAGTCGAGTGTCGAGTAAGAAAGTTTAGTGTCGAGTAAGAAAGTTGAGTGTCGAGTGAGTAAGGCGAGTGTAGAGTTAGAAAGTCTAGTGTTGAGTGCGAAAGTTGAGTGACGAGTGAGTAAGGCGATTGTCAAGCAAGACAGTCGAGTGTCCAGTAAGAATGTATTTTGTCGAGTGAGAAAGTTAAGTGTTGAGTGAGATAATTAAGTGTCCAGTGAGTAAGTAAAGTGTCAAGTAAGAAAATCGAGTATTGAGTAAGAAAATCGAGTGTCGAGTAAGAAAATGGTTTTGGGTGTTAAACACCCAATTATAAAGTAGGATATTTTTGTGATGACGGCTATTATCAAGGGTCTAGCATTCGTATGAGGTGAATTGGAGAAAAATCCATCATCAGTTCATCCATGTGGAATAGGTCAATCTCACCGTCTGGCCCGGGTCAAAATTACTGCAGGGGACATGTAAGTTTGATCCAGAGGGTGAGATATTTCTATCACACAAGAATTCTCGTGATATTCTTACTCGACACTCGACTTTCTTAATAAACATTCGATTTTCTTACATGACACACATACATTTGATTTTCAACTCGACACTCAATTTTTTAACTCAACAGTAAGAACTTCTATTTTAAATTCTAAATGAACATATTTAAGAATTATTTGTTTCACACACCTTCTATACTCTTGGAGAAGTCTGCAATTTTCTCGGTCATTCGAAACTGTTACGTGGGTTCAAAACAAGGAAGAAACTTTGATGGTTTTCAACTTAAAATCTACCTCAAATTTAACAATATTTATTTTGTTTTTAAATTAATGTCATAAACATGATAAACTCAATTATCACTTTGAATTATTTTGGGTTATACCAACAGCAGACAATTTGTTTTGTAAACAAACTCTGGCCATTTCAACAGATACGTTCCACTAGCTTTTGTTTTGGTACCCCATCATGGATAAAACATAAATTGCTGATCAGTGTCTCCTTTTATAATATAGTTAAATCGTTTTTGTTTGTTTTTTGTAATATAATGAAAACGGTAGTAAAACAACTTTATTTTTTTAAAAAACATTTAACTTGTTTATTCATATCTTTGACCTTCTTAAATAGTTTATTTTCATAATGTCTTCTGTTCATATTGATTAAAAATAGCATTAGATCGATAAGCTTTTCATACTATATAAGTATTTTGACTTTCTTGCTTGCCACTCGACTTTGTTACTCGACACTTTACTTTCTTACTCGACATTAAATTTTCTTACTCAACAATCGACTTTTTTACTCGGCCCTCAACATTTTCATTCTTGACACGCGGCTTTCTTACTCAACACTTGATTTTTTATTCAACATTCGAGTTCCTTACTCGACACTCGCCTTTCTTACTCGACTGTCCTTACTCGAAACTCATTTATTATCTTACTCGACACTCGACATTTGGAAAGCATCAGTTGTTGTTGTTGTATGGTGTTTAGCGTCGCTTTCAACAATTTTTCAGTCATATCGCGACGGTGTCTACTTGAGACAGTATTTTAAGCGCTGTCACACTGGAGTATCATGCCGCAGACACATGGTATGATACCCCACCCAGTCACATTATACTGGTACCGGGCCGGCCAGTCCTAGAACTTTCCTCTAAATGCTGAGCGTCAAGCGAGGAAGCTTTTACTACCATTTTTAAAGTATGACCCGGCCGGGGATTGAACCCACGACCTTCCGCATGCGAGGCGGACGCTCCACCACTAGACCACGCTGCGGTTTCTATCACTTTACAAAGACTTGTATAAACAAACTATATCATCATAGTTCCAATGTTCTTCTTTTCAGTTCAAATCAATGGAATTACATTATTCCATTTTCCAATACTTGCAGAGATGGGATGTGCTCGAGTACTGGTTAACCTTTCAGGATCCCAGGAAACAGTGGTAAGGTTAACTGATCGTCTGTTAGCATGAAAATGACGCTAAATATTCAATCAATCAATCAATCAATCAATCCATTTTCCACTGTTTCTTCAATAACTTGGGCCCTCCTTGGTTGGGTGGTCCAAGGCACTGCCGTCCAATGACCACAATGTCTTGTGGAAGGACAGTGTTTCTAGTCAGATATACTCTGATGCATTCCTCAAACAGAACCACTAGATATAACATAGTTAATTATGTTATGTGTTGAAAATGACATTAACCACCCCCCCCCCCCCCCCCACCAAAAAAAATAAATAAATACCCTCATATTATCAAACTTAATATATATATGTAGTAAATAAGAAGTAACTCTTTGTTTCATGTAAAATAATATAATGTTTTTCATGTAGTGTGCACTGAAGTGAATTGGTCACAAATGGTTAAGACGGTTCAGTTGGTAGCGTGTCTAACTATCAATCCAGGGGTCATGAGTTTGAATACCTGCCAGAAGTCTACAACACATTCTCCGTGGTGACTGATAAACGACTATCTGTCTCATTGTCATTCGTCTCTCATCACTGTTTCAAACGAATTATGGACAAGTCGTCCCAAAAACAACTCGTCCCAAGTTTCGAGACAACTTGTCCCATATTTAAAGACAAATCGGCCCATCGAAAGAAAAGTCGTCCAAATTAATTATTTCCTGTACCCTTTCAAACGGGAAAGATATCATTTAGTTACGCAGATGAGTTAACTGATCGTCTGTTAACACTTGCTTAAATTGTATTTATATCACTCTGGTTGTGACGTAAGTTGGTATAACCTAACAAGTCACGCTCGATGTATTCCTTGGTAGAACCAGTACTAAGCATATACGGATATAGTCTCCGTCTCACACATAACCGTGGCGGAGGATCAAACCCACGACCCTCTGATCGTCTGTTAGCTCTCAATAGCATAACAATTACGCTAAATACTCAAATGAACATTCAAATGGTAAGAGAAAAGTGAACAATTTCAGCGTTCAAGTGATATTTTACTCAATGTATTGTATTATGGAGTGTTTATTGTCGTTTTCAACAGCTGTTCAGAGCTGGCACACTTGAGAACCATGCCGAATACATGACGTTCTAGACCACTAGGCCACCGCAGTGGTTTATATGACGGTAGAAAACAGCAGCAATACCATTTATCATCATAAATCTATTTTCATAGGACATTTTTAAAGTAATTCACTGCGAAAACATTTGAATACATTTAGATACATTAATTATTTATATACATGTATATATATTCATTGTTTTTTTAAAATAAAGATCACAAGTATCGCGTTCCCCTGTATTTGATTTTACATTTCTAGAAGAAGAAGAAGAAGAAGAAGAAGAAGAAGAAGACGAAGAAAAGAAAATAGACTATACACAGTTTATCATCAAAATACGTTGTTGCAGTAACATACATATTTAAACACATAAACACAAAACGAGATAAGTGACTAACACAAAAATTCACATACACACACATACAGACACACTACACACACATACGTATATATACACAAACAAACTACCCACAAGCTCACATACCACATTGACATTTCAATACTCATTTAAAGTAGATTATAGTATAGAAGGTTTTTTCCAAACTATCACTTCCGTTACTATTTTAAGATTTGGAAATCCCAGGCTTCTTTAGTTACCTAGTTAAGATTTTTTAAGATGAAATATTTGATCTAAGAATTATTATTTTCTTATTTTTTTTAGCTAAGATTTGTCCTAGTGGTTTTATGAATACCATTTAAATAAAGAAATTGTTTTCATCTTAGCTGAGAAAAAATTACCTAGTTAAGCGAAAAGTTAAAAAGTTTTATGAAAACGGTCCATGGCCTTTTTAACACGTTCCTGTTTCTGCTCTTTTGTCAACAAACAAGGTATCCAACGTGCACATTTCTATTTAACAAGCAGGATTCGTGTAGAATGAAATAAATTCGTGCCGGTGATATCTCTGATCAGCCATAGTTAACCGAGCATATTTCTCTAGCAAATCTATAATTATAGAAGCATATTTCTTAGTCGTTGCTGAATTTCGATGTCCACAATGTCCAAAGTCTTCTAACTTATCCCTTCCAGATTTGAACCCAAATCCATTTCGTAACTGTGCGAAATATCATTATGCCCATATATATCACAGGTTTCATTGAAAATGTTTTTTGCACTTATTACAAATTTATGCCTAGCTTGAATACATGATTGAATTTGTAGCTACTTTTCAGAACGTTTTCCAACCATTTTTGTATGCAGTGGTATCACGCGACCTATTTGAAAATGGTCGTACTCACAAAGGATTTCATTATAAAAATATATATGTACAAAACTTCACGCAAAGCTATATAGTCAAAGTATTGACTATGTGTTATAGCCGCTTGCACCGGTTATAGTGTATTGGTGTATTTCGAGATTTTGCAACGGTTGCATTATTTATTAAAGACTACACGAATTAATAGAAATACTTTTTTAGTTACTAATTAGTAGTTTACCTTGCTGTCATCTTGTTATCTTATACATTCATGTTCAGCTTAGGTTTACAACTATAATTATTGTCTCTCCTGGTTGATAGATCTAATATTAATATAACTTATAATGACATAGTCTTTGAACAATTGTCTTTTTGATATTTATAACCACAGTTTATATCGAATTATTGATAAGGAACTTCTTGCACATATTGGTTTACATCTTTATTTATATATTGTGTTATGGTTATCATATATGGAGGAATTATATATTTTGTCACAAACATACGAACAAACAATTTAGACCAGGTAAACCCTGATGGAGCAGTTATTTAACTGAACTGTGGTCTCAGGTGTGTAATGCTGAAAAGGAGTGGCTTAAATGTTCTAACACCAAGCATAATCCTAAGCTTAAAGCTTAGTATATAAGAGTATACGCAACAACGCAAACTGTTTGATCGAGAAGTACAAGATCAAAGCCTACATATTGGTATTCATTACAGGACCAGTTTTTGACGGATTGTAATGTTGATCAGACCAAATTTTGGAGATCATTTGGTAAGATAGGTATAAGCCAGAGTAAAGCTAAATCTATTCCTATGGAAGTTTTATTAAGTGACGGTACTACGTCTACGCATAGATGATGTACTTGATAAGTGGAAATCTGATTTTAGTGATTTATTTAATAATGTTTATTCAACAGACGTTCCAATAGAAACTAATTATACTTACACTGATAATGATAACCCATATTTGTCATTCAATAATAATATTTCTATTTTGGAGGTTCAAAAAGCATTAACGAAGCTAAAAGTGGAAAAGCAAGTGGAGTAGATTAAATACCGAGCGAAGTATTAAAGAATGATACCTCTGATTTATTTCTTCATAATTTATTTAATGTTTGCTTTTCTTTTGGAATTGTTCCAACTATTTTGGGAAGGTGCACCATAAACCCGATACTCAAATTTGCAACATCTGATCCACGAGATCCATAGTCTTATAGGGGTATTTCTTTAGCTTATGCTATGTTTAAGACATATTGCAGAATTGTAAATGATAGGTTGAGTTCATGGGCTGAACAAGATGATATGATTGCAGAAGAACAAAATGGTTTTAGGAAAAAACGAATCACCATTGACCATATTACTTCTATAACAAGTATAGTTGATTCTAGGAAAAAAATCTACTTTTTATGCTTTTATTGATTTCCGCAAAGCATTTGATTTTATTAATAGAGATAAGTTATGGATACGCCTTAAAGAAACTGGTATATCCGGGAAAATGTTATGTGCAATAACATCGCTTTATTCGTCTGTATCTTCTTGTGTTAGAGTAAATTCGTTAACAATAGAGTGGTTCGATGTTCAATGTGGTTTAAGACAACGCTGTTTCTTATCGCCTTTATTATTTAATCTGTCCGTGAACATTGGGGTTCAAATAAATGGTGAATGTTTATGTATGCTCATGTATGCTGATGATATTGTTTTGTAGGCAGAAAGCCATGGTGATTTACACATTTTATTACATGCATTAAATGACTGGTGTAGTTTAAATGAAATGCATATTAACAGTACAAAAAGCAATATCATTCATTTTCGACCTAAGTCAGTAGCAAGGTCAAATCAACAGTTAACGTGTGGAGAGTATGCATTAAATATTGTAGATAAATATATATATCTAGGAATGTGGTTGCACGAACATTTAGATTTTAATGTTACAGTTAAACATGTTTCTCAAAGTGCTAACCGGGCATTAGGTCTTCCTATTGCTAAGTGTAAGTTAATGGGCGGAATTCCGCACAATGTTTTTACAAAATTATTTGATTCCATTGTTTGGCCAGTTGTTAGTTATAGTTCTGCCATTTTGGGCCATAAAAGTTATTCCCCCATAATTGCTATTCAAAACCGAGCCATGCGTTTTTTTTCTTGGAGTGGGAAAGAATACACCAAACTCTGCAGTCATTGGAGAAATGGGCTGGCAACCTGCAATAGTTCATAAGCGTGTTAATATTTGTCTTACTGGCACAGAATGTTGGCAATGGGTAGTACTCGACTAAACAAACACATTGCACAATGGGCAAACAGTAAAGCAAACAGTTCTTGTAAAAACTGTTGTTTTTTTTCATGTTAAAAAGTTGTTAGACTCACTTGGTCTTCAACAATTTAAAACAATAGATACACGTATAAATAAGCAAAGTTTTGTCAGTATTTTGAGGGAACGATGTTCAAATCAGTTTTTAATGGAATGGCAATATTCTATTCAGAGATATAGTAGTGCTTCTGGAAAGGGTCGATATAAGTTAAGAACATATCGTCGTTTTAAACATGAACTCAAAACCGAATTGTATTGCACTTTAATTTTACCAATAAGACATCGTTCAGCTTTCAGTAAATTCAGATGTGGAGTAACTCCAATACGCATTGAAACTGGTAGGTATGAACATCTTAAAGAAGATGATCGTAAATGCCCGTTTTGTAATGTTGTGGAGGATAAAAGTCATGTTGTTTTAAAATGTACCAAGTATGATGATTTAAGACAACTTTTATTTGAAAAAGCTCATGCAATCTGTGATAACTTTTAAACAATGCCAAAGCCTGATAAACTTGTCACTTTATTTACTCATCCAGCATTGATTCGAGTATGTGCCAAAACCTGTTTTAAAATATTGCAACGTCGTACTTTTTACCTATGTAAATAATGCTCTCTTTATCTTAGTTATTTGCCATATTTTGTTCCATCTATGATAATATTGCTAATCAGTTCTCAGTTGATCTTATTAAAGGAAATAATCGTGTTTTTTAAGATATTTTTGATATGCACAATAGTGCTCTTTTTCTTCTTCAGCTTTTTAATTAAAAACTTGGTTTATTGCAGTTTTTAGCATAAAGATTAGCAATATTTTACATAGCTTTATCATTTCAAATAATTGTACTTTGTATTGGTATGCATATTTTATGTTTAAAATGTCTCTTATAATTCCTTTAGAATGGTTATGTACAATTTAAAACGTTCATGTATATGTTTTATTATTATGTGATAAGTACATATATCACAATATAATTTTTATGTACATCATAGCGGCTACGACCGGAGTATAAAATCCTAAATGCCGTTATTAATAAGTGTTTTAATGACTTGACCCAATACAAGGCATTAAATGATCTTAGGATATCTGCGAAATCTGCAGCTGAAAAATGGCATTTTTTAAGATCACCGATTGTGAGCAGAAATGTCATATCAACACGTTAAAACACTCAAAGATGATCCGACAGTTCTTGCTGAGACGACCTCATGGCATGGGATACCGAAGAGTTATCAGTGAAGAGCTTCTCGAGCATGTCGTACGTTCGTTGTTTGTGTTATTAAAGGGGAACGCAACCATGTGTATAAAATAGGATAATACGAATCGCTATGTGTTTGGTTTTCTAATAATAGTATCAATATGCATAAATTCGAGTCAATAAAGATATATCAGCTCGTTTTGTAATGGTCATTTTCGCACACCGACTTTGTGGTGGAAGTCGCCATATTAGACACCTACGTGACGTCACAACTGCACTTCCGGTTTAAAACAAAATTGATTTATACGCTACAGCAGATATAATAACGTGCGATTATAGTCAGATAATCACCGGCAAAAGAAGGATTTGTGGCCTACAACTTTGATCCAGAATTTTCGAGAGTTAAATGAATTAGAAAATGAGAGAAATAGTGAGACGGCACAGTCGTTCACACATGTGAAAGATATTGCATCTGCGGAAACTGTAATGATGCCTTCGTCTGACGAAAATACGAGCTGCAGATGCAATGACCTTACTATCGGTAATTTAGAAGATTTAGATGTATCACAGAAATAATATAGAGAAACACGATATGTCTTATGAAGCTTTCACCCAAAAAGATGATAACAGTCACAAAGATAATGAGTCTGAACCCATGAATCTTATCATGTAGCCTGACATTGATGATTGAATTTTAAAATAGTAAAGTTACCCTTAGCTTGATAAAGAAAACAAAAGTATGTTTTGCGGTCAGTGTTGATGTAGATCCAAGCGAGCCTGCACATTCGTGCCGTACTTTCAGGGTAAATACTGTTTGCTACTCAGTCAATAAATTATCAAAACACACTATTCAGACCAGGAATGGAATTTAAGGGAAAAAGGTCTGTTACATATATTTACCTGTCTAAGAGAGAATAAAAAAAAAATTTATATCTCTTTTCTTACCGTGTTTAGCTGGTGCGGCCATTGCTGCACACTGAGAAATGGCTGATAAAATTTTGATTTCATACCCTTTTTAGTAAAATTAGATGAAACATGGATGAGTTTTTTTTTTGTTTTACATAAATGGCACTGTGTTTTGGTTATTCAAATTGTTTTACTACCCAATTTGATATATGATCATAATCTATTCTACCAGTTTCCTGAACATATCTGAATGTTTCTCCAAATAGGGAGTGTCATATGGAATATAATGTCTACAGACATATTGCACAAAGTGTTTGTTACTGTCTAGCTAATGACACCCTGCTGAGCTTTCATAATTCACCAACACCACATTCACACCATGTGCTAATGAGAAATACTATGCCACAGTGTGCATATTGTACCCTAATTAGCATAAATCACCCAAAGTTTATGACAGGATGTCATATCACATAGTATTATGGCTTATTACTAATTTAAACATTTTCAGTTAATGAGGGGTTCAATATCAATGCAAACTTACAAGTGAAAAATATGTAATATGATTTTATGTATATATTTCACAAATTGTATACCAGTACACGTTCTAAACAGTAACAACAAATTTCTGCTGTTGAATAACATACAATAGCAAAGTATAAGAAGGAAAATAAACGTATAGTTTCATATATTTGTGAATAAATAAAGGAGCAAAGGTTTTAATCTATTTTTTTTCATTACGAAGTAGATGTATTTCAAATGTCTATTCAAGAATAATCTAGCTGACTATGAAAAGCCATATATCAATAAACTAAATTGCCTATTGATTATAAAATTACTAAAATGAGTTTATGAACAATAAATGGTTGACTGAATATTTAGCGTCATTTTTTTGCCATCGAGGGTTTACTGTACAGATGTTCATTTAACCTAACCACTGTTTCCTGGGATACTGATAAGTTAACCAGAACTCGAGCACACCCCATATCAGCCAGTAACTGATAACTTTCACACTTGAATCAGCGATAAGACAACAAATGATAATGAAACACAATGTTGTATGTCAATCATCACCGAGACTGTTGCCGGGTTGGGATTCGAACTCGCGACACCTGGATTGATAGTCAGACACGAAACTGACTGAGCTTATCGGGCCTGTCACAATTAAATGGCTTTTATTAGTATTTTAATAATAAATTTTAGATACCATGTCGTTTTCACACCTTATGTTTGGCATTAACCCTGTTTAATCAGCATGCAGTTATAACATTGTGAAAGTTTGCTATATTAATTTTCGCAATATTTTGGAAGAGTATATAAAATTACAATGTGTGTAGGCTATAAACGTTGTATTGATGTTTTATGAGCAGAACAGAACAGAACATATATTTTATTAGGATTTGTACAAAGTACATCATCATACTATATACAATATACAATCAATATAAACATATAGTCACTTAGCAGCAATTATTAAATTCATTAGAGTATTTAACAAAATAATTAATGAATGTTAATAAATGAAATGAGAATGAACACTATGCTTAAACAGTTAGCACTGTTTTTCTAATTTCTAATGCCTCTTTTATATATCTTGAAATATTATATAATATGGTTTTATTATGTGAATTAAGTAACTCTTAAAATTTGAACACAGAAGGTCTTTGATAGTAATACTTTTTCAAATACTGTTTTCGTAAATTATTAAAACAGGTACATATACATAAGAAATGAAACTCATCTTCTATATCCCTTGAATTGCAGCATAAACAATATCTTTCATTTTTTGGAATTCTATTTCTGTCATATCGTCCAGTTTATATTCTAAGAGGATTAACAGATAGTCTTACTCTAGTGTAAAATAATCTAAGATTACAGGGCAATATATCGAGATAATTCTCATACTTAAATTGATGTTTGACAAGTTTATAAAATTCGAGCACTGGACTTTTTCCTACTGATCCAAACCATTGTTGAATGAAATTGTCGATAACCTTTTATTTGGAAATACTTTGGGATTAACAAAACGATAATTCTCAAACATATAGGTGAATCCATAATCATTTAACATGGTTTTAATATTTGATACCCAGTTCTTACAACCTCTATTACAGTCATATAGCCCCTGTTCATATAGTTTTTTAATCAATATATTTTCCGTAAAAATAACTTTACACCAATAGCTTATGATTCTTACATATCGTGATATATATAATGGATATTTCCCAAGCTCTCCATACACACCCACTGTACAAGTATTTATTCTAACATTCAATAAACGTTTACAGAACTTTAAGTGTATTCGTTCGATTACTTTCGACTTGGTATATCCCCAAATTTCACTTGCATAACTTAAGATAGAACCAACGAATGCCTCGAACAACTGGCATAGTAGTTTTGGCTTTAAATGGAATTTTTTACAATTAAATTAGAGGGTATTAAAAACTTTCAAAGATTTGCCAACCAAATGTTCTTGATTTAAATTAAAATTACCAGTATAATTAAATATTGTTCCAAGATAATTAAAATCATCAACAACTTCAATAATTTCTCCGTTATAAGTCCAAGATTCATTGGGTAACAACCCACCACGTTTTCTAAATACCATTATTTTTGTTTTCAATGTATTTACTTTTAAGCCCCAATTATTACAATAAGTATGCAAACGGTTTATATTATCCTGTAATTCAGAAGGAGATTTTCCTAAAATAGCCATGTCGTCCGCAAAAAGTAACATAATCAAAACAATATCATCAATATTCAATCCTGAATCAACGCTGTTTTGTAAATACAGCTCCAAGTCATTCACAAACATAGAGAAAAGTATAGGCGAGATTACCTCCCTTTGTCTCAATCCCACAGCATATTCAAAACAGTCAGAATAACTATTACAACTCTTTACACATGATTTAACCTTCTGATACATGTCCTTACTAATACGTAGAAGTTTACCCCTAATACCAAGCTTATACAATTTTAGCCAAAGTGCATTTCTATATATACTATCGAAACACTTCATCATGTCAACGAAAACAACATATAAACGTTTATTATCATATAAATAATTTTGGATAATTGACATTAACACAAATATAGCATCATCTGTTATAATAAAATATTCGTATTCGTATATAAAATTACAAATTAAATTTCAGAAATCAGTTGAGCTATTAAGTATTATTAGCACATTTTTTAAGAGCTTCCCACTGAATAATATACACTAAGTCTGTATGTATATCGCATATGGTGATCTTGGTACTCAAATCATCAGAAATTGTTTGCTTGGGTAGTGGTACGCCAATGCATTGGTACGCTTCATTCTGCAATCATAGGTCCTACCCCAAAGTGTATAGGCGTTTTGCGCGTGACGTCACCAGAAGCTTGGCACTGAAGCATTGTGAGATCACATACTGGGAAAACTAATTACAGCGCTGCCCACAAAACATATTGCATTTCTCCACCCAATTCGCAAGAACTAGAACGGAAGTGCTGCTATGTTATATAAAAAATAACTAATAATATTTAGGAAACGCTTGAAATTATGATATTAAATATCGTTTTTCTCATTTGATAAATTTTGTTCAATTAAAACTTGTTGATTTTTTTGTTATTTACATGACTATCTAACGATAAATAGCCATTTATATTCTGACATGCGGTACCCTTTAAGGTTTATGGGGTAATCATGTATGAAAAGCAAACTGGGTCAAAGTCATTTTCTAAACTCTAAATGTTCAATTGAATGAGCTGTATAATTACTTCTTTATTCCTAACTTTTAATTCTGAATTACAATTTCAAAATTCTTAATACCAAATACCTTATTCTAAATGCATGGTTATCATTTGTATATACTTTTAATTTTTTGTTTCTTAGCCGTAAATGATAAATCCTTTATGCCAAATGATTTATTATTTCTATTCAGTATATTTTAAATAGAAAATGCCTAGGTGTTCATTCTAGTTGCCTAACTCTTAATTCTTAATAAGTCATGTGTAATTCTTGTGCCAGTTGCTATTTCTGTCTTCAGAACAATACATTTTCGTATTTTGATAACAGAGGGCGCTGCTGTATAGTAAAGCTCCGAACAGAACAGCATCCAATCACAGTCAAAATGTACTATAGCACCATAGTAGTAGTAGTAGTAGTAGTAGTAGTAGTAGTAGTAGCAGCAGCAGTAGTAGTAGTAGTTGTTGTTGTTGTAGTAGTAGTATAAGTAATAGAAGTAGTAGTAGTAATAGTAGTAGTAGCAGTAGTAGTAGCAGTAGTGATAATTGTTGTTATAGTAGCAGTAGTATAAGTAATAGTAGTAGTAGCAGCAGCAGCAGCGGTAGTAGTTTTGTTGTTGTTGTAGAAATAGTAGCAGTAATAGAAGTAGTAGTAGTAATAGTAGTAGTAGAAGTAGTAGTAGTAGTAGTAGTAGTAGTAGTAGCAGCAGCAGCAGCAGCAGCAGCAGCAGCAGCAGCAGCAGCAGCTATTGCTGTAGTAGTAGTAGTAGTAGTAGTAGAAGTATAATTTCTCAAGTACAATTGTTGGTTAAAAAGCAAGACGGGGGTTTCTCAAAATGTATTGTGTGCTGCTGCGAGATACCAAGCCTGAGTGCCGCCAGACCCAGCTAATGACGGAGGACGCTGACGGATAATCAGCTTCATTCTGATTGTGATAATATAAAATATAATGAATACTATTTCTACAAATAGAGAAAAGCACGTTTCTCACAACGCCACCGTGGTTTTTCTGTATCGATTCTGAGCGAAGCAGCGTTGCTAATTATATACGGTGGCTAATGTCATTCCATGCCCTATATAAACATAATCAGAGCAGTGCATACAGGTAGTTTTGTAAGAGAGGATCAACCCTAAACCATTCGGCATATCAGCTTGTACAATAACAAAAGTTTAGAACAAAGTATTTTATCTATTTTTTGCTAATTTCCAGAGGTCAAAATGAAGACCTCGTCCGTCTCTGCGATACTAGGAGTTGTAGTTGCACTTTGTCTTATCTCTGAAGGGGCTGGACATCTGGGTAACCAAAGACGCGTAAGTGTTATTTATGTATTTATCTTTTGTTTAATTCTTCGTAAACGTTATGTCATATTATACATGTTGTGACATTTTTTAGCACTTATTCATCATATAAAATCGATTAACATTATGAACTGATGATAAAAAGTCATTTAATTGTTTTATAACATCAACATCAGCAATTTATAAATTGACATACAAGCATGTTGTTTCCGAAATAGGTTGACGGAAATTTGAAGGTAAGAGGAATTAAGTGAGATATTTAAAAAAAGTATACTGCAAGTTGGTAAATAATTACAATGCGAAAGCTGGGTAATTAGCGAATGATTCTAGATATACGCTATAGACTGAAAATAGCAAAGACTGAAAATTGAATTACAGGTGTAATTTGCAATAATAGATCAGTTGTAGATATAATAAATTCTACAATTTAGCTATTGACGATTAACCACCTAAAGAAACATCTGCAAGATTTAATAGGATAACGCTCAGCGAATTATTCGAAGTATACGTATACTTTGAAAAGGGCAAGGTCGCACAATAGAATTGCATGTGCACATTGTAATAGATCAGTCGAAAATAGTTATAAATGGAAGATATTCAACAGTTTGGCGTTTAAATTGTATAGATTGTATAAAGATAGTTTGAAAAGAGTGAATACGGAAAGTGGATCGGTCTTAAATAATTTCAAAATTGAAGTAATTCAATAGTTAAATTCCTCAACAACACAACTACTATATTTCAAAGTACTTCAAAAAAGTTTACTGTTGAATCAAACTGAACTGCATTTAAAAGCTTAATATCGTGAATATTTAGCAAAACAACAACAACATAATAATGTTTAAATGATTTTGAAATACTTTTTACCTAAATGATAATACATGTAGTTAACACGTCTATTAAAGCGATTGCACTACGTCACAAAGTATGCAATCATATTAAGCTTAACTAGTACTAGACGTCACATGACCTAATTTAAGGTATGATACTAAAACCCGGCCAGGTTGCGGTTAACCCGGCCATATTCCGGCTGCAGGGAAAACGCAAATGTGGAGTGTTTCATATTGTTGTTTAAATGTACTAATTCCAGTCATTATCTATTTTCCGTATTTTATAAAAACATATCGTGAAAAAAATAGAAAATGCCTTTTTTAGGTATTGAAACGTTTTAATTTGCCGATTTGTGACACTTTTTGACATAGTGTATTTTGGTCCTTTCCGCATGACATTAACAATAAATACATTAAAATACAATTCACATTTTTATTGCTTTTATATTTCCAATAAAATATATGTCTTTATTCTAATTCTAACATACTTCTGCCTCAAGCCATATTGTTACACCTGTAAGTTTATCTTACAGTCAATTTATATGGAAATCGTTTTATTCTAGTTTAAAAATAATTATTATTTATGTAAAATCATGTTTTAATGTACTTGTTTTATCAGTCAGGTACATTTTTGCACGTTAATCCGTTTAGCAAAATCTATCCGCTTTATCGTACATGTCATGACAACTTTATTAACTTGTTTGTTCTTGTTTACAGCCACCAGCTTTACAATTAATCCATGCGGCTTTTATCTATTCAAAACTTGTAACTAGGGGAGTGTTGCCAAGATTAAAAAAGACCCGCCAAAATATATTGTTCTTTAACTGGTTACTGTAGATAACATGTGCTAGTAACATGGCAATTTTTATTAAAGCGCATTTAACACTTTTTAAGTTATGAAATAGGAGTTTACGGGTCAGGAGTTAATCGCAGAAGGCGTAGTTTAGTTTCGTTCTTCAGTTTTCGTGTTTCAACATTCACAATGTAGTTCTTAAGCAGTGCAGTGGTTTCGTCCGCTAAGCACGACATATGGTGCTTTAGCAAGCCTTCTAACTAACTCCTATCAATTTTAATTTCAAACAGGAACAATTACAACTTCAGACAAGTATATTAATTAGCAGTGACTATGCACTTTTGTACTATATTACTATAGTGTATAAATTGTTATTTACTAAACAGATGTTTATGTTGTGTAATTACGTTTAATGAATACACAAATTGAAATACAATGACTGAACTTCACACCAAGTGTTTGTCTTCAATCACTACCGTCTTCAACCGTTACCGGCGGTAAACCATTTCATAGATGTTACAGTATGAAGTCCGAGACCTTCAGTGCCCACAGCGCTTTGGTTTTACATGTATTTGTGTTCTTCATTTCACATTTATATTATCTAAGAATATAAATACAACAACAACAACTTTTATTTAGCATAAAGCAGAATTAGAATGCTTCTAGCCTACATAAATAATTTATAAAAGGTACATGGAGTAAGAGTTACTGATTTCAATAAAAAGAAGCTTATTAATGTTTATAATGTGTTAACATGGGTAACTATTTTTTATTTCTTATCTTTTGAGAACATATAATCTTGTACACGGATGGTCTTTAGCAACATTTTTTGTATATCATTCTTAAATCACTGTAGTAAGAACAGACAAAAATGAAATGGTACATATCTTCTACCTCAGTTACAACATAAATATTATCTCTCATTTCTTGGAATATTATTTAATGTAAAACGTCTCACTACACAGTTACGCCCCTTTTTTCTACTGTAACATGATTCTTACGCTTAAAAAAAAGGCCTATGTAGTTTGGTTATGAAATATTTTCAAAATGGTTCATAGTGGTTGTGATTTCTTGCTGCAGATGAGTAGAGCAAAAGTTGGCATAACATATACTGTAATAAAACATCACTGATATTAAAAAAAAGCGACTTTTATAGGATTTCAACATATGCATGTATTCATGAGCATTTGAGGACTTCTTTTTTAAAAAAATCTCAGGGAGTCACTCCATCTTCTTTAAAAAAACCTAGCAAACGTACGAGTTATTGTGCATTTTTATGTGGATAAACATTCCTGCTATGAAGAACATTACTTAACAAAGAACAAAATTCAACTGTGTAGTGAGACCTATAACGATCAGTTTGAATCCCAGGAGTATGAGCAGACAATCTAAGGCTAGAAACAAACAATCTAAAACCGTTTCGGAGAATATCTAAATATTGCTCATATGCAAAACTGTGTAAGATACTTATGCTCTTTGATAAATTGACTATTGTTAGCTGTTAATATACTGTACATAGCTTTTGGTGCATGTTCCGCGGTACTTTTTTGAGTTCTGTGCCAGTTACAATGTTTTAAAAAATAAACACCTAAGTCTTTAAATAAGGTAACAATTTCAAGGCGTCTATTATACAGGTAAGAATCACGACTTGTATACTTTTCTTTTTTAAATATCATTACTTTAGTTTTATTTGTATTTATATCTAGTCCGCAACTTTTGACCTGAACTCACTTTTTTAGAAATAATTGAATGGAGAACAGTAACTGCAATTTTGTTCTTTTGAAATCCGAATTGGCATTTAAATATTTTTTCATATTTTTCTGGCCATACAGTTAAAGGTTTAAATGAATCTGCGACTTAGTTCAGCTAAACTGTTGTTAACTGTGATACCGCGATAGTTTTTTGCATCATTTGGTTCAACGTATCTAAATATAGGAACAATACAGCTTTCTGGGTATTCAAAATTGTCAAATAATCTTTAAAAATATTTCAAGAAATGGTGAAATAAAAACATAAGATGCTTTAATTACCTCTGCTGATATTTCACCGCTTCCATGTGATTTAAAATTATTATGTTTGAAATCTGCCGTGTGTATTTCTGGTTCTAATATTTGTGATTCAAGTTTATCATCATAAATATTTGGTATGTCGTCATTTTCTACGTTTTCTATATCATTAGTTTCTCCATATAAAGAATAGACGAATAGAAATGATTAAATAAGTCATTATAGATCTTTATCGCGTGTTGTTTTTGCTTCTATAGCATGCCTAATTGACATCCATAATTGTCTTGGTTGAGTTTTCGCATTTTGTGTTCTAATGGCTTATATTTAGTGTTTGTTTATTTTTCGTACCATTAGGCTTCATGTTATATTTTGTACGTATGTCAGATTTTATTTTCTTCGGATATTTTTTTTATAAATATTTTTTTTTGCGTCGTGTTTTTCTGTGTAAAGCATTGGCAAACCATTTTGAAGCATTTAGCATTTATATCGATTGATAAATTAACATCGTAGCATGTATTTAATTGTTCAATACTACTTATTATAATTTTTGTAAATGATTCTACTTTTGTTTTATTCCATATGATTTTCTGTTCGATATTAATATTGTTCGCAATTTATTATGTTTATTGCTACATTTCTTCTTAAAACTGAAGTATAAAGCAGCGTAGTCAGGATGATTTGTTCAATTTAGAATTTCAAAGTTCTGAATAGCATTGATGTCAGGTGTATCAAATAAAAAAAAAATTGTATTTTTTATTGTGATTGTTGTTTTTATTTACATGCTATTAATTTTTGTTCATATTGTTAAATTCAATTTGTGTTCGTTAATTATATATTTTTGTGATTTTTCGTATGTTTATGTTCTGAGTTTACCAATAAGAATGTAAAACGAATAACATAAAAATACAATTTAACACAATATCATATACAATTTAAAAACACAAATGTTAAGTTTGAACATGAAAAAGATTTATACAACATGGCAACGTTTGGTCAACCAAAGACAAGTTAAAATCATCTTGATTTCAGAAATAGTATAGTCATTGTTGCATTCAGTACAAACGCCTGAATTGTTTTCCATTTTAATCATGTAAACGTTTTCCATATAACTCCTTTTTTTTGTCTTTTAGTTTTAAATGAAAGTCAGTCTAACCAAGTGTTTTAAAGGGCAGTTTCAATGAGTGTTCACTAAACACTATTTTTTAAAGAAAAAAAATGGTGAAATTAGATTACCCGAGTATGTGTGGGGACGACCCTTAATTTCGTTTCTATTTTAGATCGGGACACAACTCTTGTAAATTTTATGAATTAATAATTAGTTTATCAATTTAGTCGAGCTTTATGCTAAAGCCATAGTCCTGCTTATGCTGTCATGATCAAGAATTTGCAGGGTTGATCACCGCCAAAATAATCATACGCGACAGGGACTACTTTTTATTCCTCGAATTTCATATTTTCATGTTTTTGATATTAGAAAACGGAAACAAATCAAGCAATAAAACATATTGCGAACATTGCATTATGTAATTGTCAAACTATGTTGCATAAAATAAACCAAACGCGACAATAATATCAAAATAGGAAGGTGTGTGAATATTGATAAAGACCGGCTAGTTGTACTTTGATTTACAAACATGCCGTCATCATTCATCTGTGATAGAAATAACTACATGTGGCTGTTGTGATAATTAACGCCAACAGTTTTTTATCGTATGAAATGTCAATATGTATTTTAAATGTGTGGGTATTTTGTTTTGTTTTTGTTGTTGTTTTTTATTTCCTTTTATTTTTTGTTTTTAGCATTATTTTTTTTCAAAACTGTCATGGCACCACTGGTTTTATAAAAAAATCGTTAATAATGTCTTACAAACGAGGTTTCAAATGTTGATTTTTAAACATTTCTATTTCATATATAGTTATATTTCATAAATACATGATTTGCATGGTGCAAGAACATGGTTAATATCTATTTTAACAATGACGTGTGTCCTTTTAAAACGACAGCCACATTTGAATAAATCACACGATTTTATAAGATTTTTTTGTAATTTATATTTTTCATGTACACACTTTCCAGATCCGAGCAAGGATTATGTGACTTACTTTAATTTTTTAAAAGTATTATTTTACAATAAGCTATATACCTTTAGACACAGATGTGATAATGGAATGCAGCTAAATACCTTTAATCACAGGTGTGATAATGAAATGCAGCTAAATACTTTTAATCACAGATGTGATGATGAAATGTAGCTAAAAACCTTTAATTACAGATGTGATAATGAAATGTAGCCAAATATTTATATACAGGGGTGATAATGGAATTCGTGTTAATAGCTTTAAACTCAGATCAGATCTGATAATGGATATTTTGTATATACCTAGATACAGGTGTGATAATGGAATATAGCTAAATACCTAGCTACAGGTGTGATAATTGAATGTATATAGATACCTTTAGACAAAGCTTTGTTAATGGAATGTGTGTAAATACCTTATGACACAGGTGTAATAGTGTAATGTGTGTAATAACCTTTAGACACAGGTGTGATAGTGGAATGTGTGTAAATACCTTAAGACACAGATGTGATAGTGAAATATGTGTAAATACCTTAATACACAGTTGTGATAGCGGAATGTGTGTAAATACTTTAAGACACATATGTGATAGTAGAATGTGTGAAAATACCTTAAGACACAGGTGTGATAGTGGAAAGTGTGTAAATACCTTAAGACACAGGTGTGATAGTGGAATGGGTGTAAATACCTTAAGACACAGGTGTGATAGTGGAATATGTGTAAATATCTTAATACGCAGCTGTAAAAGTGGAATGTGTGTAAATTCCTTAAGAAACAGGTGGGATAGTGGAAAGTTTGTAAATACTTTAAGACACTGATGTGATAGTGGAATGTGTGTAAATACCTTAAGACACAGATATTATGTTTGAATGTGTGCAAATACCTTAAGACACATATGTGATAGCAGAATGTGTGTAAATACTTTAAGACACAGATGTGATAGTGGAATGTGTGTAAATACCTTAAGACACAGATGTGATAGTAGAATATGTGTAAATACCTTAAGACACAGGTGTGATAGTGGAATGTGTGTAAATTCCTTAAGACACAGGTATGATAGTGGAAAGTGTGAAAATATTTTAAGACACAGATGTGATAGTGGAATGCGTGTTTATACTTTAATACACAGATGTGATAGTGCAATGTGTGTAAATACTTTAATACACAGCTGTAATAGTGGAGTGTGTATTAATACCTTAAGACACAGGTGTGATATTGAAAAGTGTGTATATAACGTTCTTTAATGAATCATGTGTTTCAGGAATAGCTCTAAGCAAAACTACATTTTACGAGAGATTTAAATGTTCGGAGTTACAAAAATGAAATGTAATTATGATTATTAACTACTTTCAGTTCTTAACGATATCAGACAATTCCATGAAGTGCACCAAAAACATGGCTTGTAAATACGTCATATGTCCATGGAAACGGAGAGTGGAGATAAACGAAGAAATCTGTGTATTCCTTGATGACAGGTTAGTACTGAGGAGTTCACATACTTCCCCCGCGAATTAAACAGGAACGAGAAAGTAGATCAAGATTGAAGTCGGTTAGAAGTTACATTTGGATTTTCTACTGGCATGCAACTTCCAACCAATGTATGTTGTTCACGTCTCACACCACTATTACATTTCCCGTAGAGCTCCACTGTAACATTGAGGTCCAAAACATAGTGAAACAAGAGCACCGAAAGCGTGTGCAGACGCTCGTCTTTTTTCCAAATCTATTATGTAAGTCAAAGCCAGTGAAGTAAACGTTTTAAATTTAATGGTTATTAGTTTAAAAAATCAATACTATAACCGAAAAAATCACCCAAAAAAAATAGAGATGTCGAAGAACAACGTTAACTCAACTATTCTAGCCTTGTGGATCACAGAACAGTATATTATAATGTACCATCAGAAAAACAAAAATATCTGTATGAATAAAACCATTTTTCATATCAATCAAATAGTAGATACATGTATGTGCAAGTAGGACTATTAGGGCAGAATATACACTATGTCTATGTCTGGCTAAGGCTAGCAAGCCAGTACTTAAGCTGAAATGTATTTAGTTTAATTTTAAAATCTGGTTGTGGATGTGGGGGCGTATGTGCCAAAGTTAAATATACAGGAATGTTTAGTTTAATAAAATAAAAAAAAAAGTTGGAGGGAGAGGGTGTCTTGGGGTTAGTAACAAAGTTGAAAAAGGACAGTGTATCTACTTCAATATAGAACAAAACTTTAAGAAAACAATTGGCGGGGTAGGTGGGTCTTAGGGTTGGTAACAAAGGGGCAGAAAAGTATTACATTTAAAACAAAATTAAATTTAAAAGAAAATGGGGGTAGGGGTGCCGGTCTTGGGGTCAGTAACAAAGTTGAAATGGGGCAGAGTATTTGATTTAATATAAACAAAAATTAAAAAAAAATAAATGGGCAGCAGGGTGGGGGTCTTGTGCTAGGGCAGGAAAGTCCATTAAATAGGTCAAGGTCAGTGATGTAAACTTTTTTTAGTTAATGGTGATCAGCTAACAAAATTAATAGTATAACTGAAAAATAAAATTGATTAAAAAAAAAAGATTCAAACCCGAGCTAAACAAAAAACTTTAACCTAAGGTTTTAAAGCCCAAAGTATGGAAATTTATGTAATTTAATTATATACATTGTTTGTATAACATGATATGAATGTGATTATGAAGTTTAGTCACCGTAACATGAGTTGTTTGTTCAGAAACAGAGATAAAGCTGAGCTAAACATAAAACTTTAACCAGCGGACGACGACGCCAACTAAGCCGACGATGCTAAGGTCATGACAATAGCTCTTCGTTTTTTTCAAAAAGACGAGCTAAAAAGATGAAATCTGCATCATTCGCCTGAGTTCAAATTTTAAGTTCAATCACTTGCGAATGAAGCACGGTAAGATGTCTAGTCCAGTTCGCCTTCAGTGTTATTGTCTGGGCACTCAGGGGCGTTCGTAGGCATACTCCTATACGCCCGAGCGTATAACTCAGAGTTGAATGTGGAAAATAAAAAAAAGGTTACACAGTCAAAATCGCTAAAACGTCTTATTTGCAGTTCTATTGAAAAACAGCGGTGGAGGATCCCCAACCTCGCTCAAGTACGAGGGGACAACTCCTTCCCACATTCTCCCCGTGCGTATCCTAAAAACAATCTAGAAACGCCACTGACGCTAAATAAAAAAGCCATCGATTTAATAACATTTTTACATAAACTGTGTTCTACTGATATGGGACAATACCAAGTTTGATATTTAAGGCATTTTGTTGGATAAAACAAAAATGTTGATAACTAATTAGATGTTGTCATTCTTTCTCAGCTCAGCCAATGAACTTGTTCAGAATTTTCAAACTAGAATATTCAATTTTTTATTAAACGTCATATACACTTATAAATATATATGCTTACATATACATATAAGAAACATATAGACACATATACACATACACATAGTTCATACATATATATTGAATAACTTATATAATAAAGATAAATAAATGCAATTATTTCGTGCGATTAAATAGTTATCTTTTTTCTAAATAGTTCACTTACACACTTGTAATGTGATAAAACTAAAAAGGGGTCGTCTACTATGTTAAAAATCATGTTAAAAAGGTAATTATTTACTGAAAGAAAGAGGTGCATCAATAACTTAATATTTAGTATTAAATTCTATCTTAAATAAGTCCTAAATAATTTGCTAAAACACCAATAAAATTTGATTAGATTTAAAACAACGAGATAAATTCTTCTGTACAGGAGTTGTTTTAAAAGAAAAATTCATTAAAAAACGAAAATGAATAATTGTACAATTAATTAGCCAAAAATCTTATATCTTTTATAAAGTATAACATATCTTCAATGTGATATAATAGTTACTAGGCTGTTCTCATTATCAAACCGCGGCACATATGTACTCACCATGATATAGGGAGTGCCCCCTCTCCGGGTCTGCGTATGTTCACATTGTTTTTACGTCATGCGTTCTTCTTGTTGGTAATTATCAAGCACTTATAAAAGAATGAATTAATGAATGAATTGTGTTTTACGACACGTCGACACATACATAGGTCATTTTGTGCGCGCCAAGCACTTAAAATTAGGAAAACAATAACACAAACTTCAATAACATAATCATATTCCCACCCATAGGTCTGGTTTCATTCTATCTAAAAGCAAATACCCAAGCAAGTAAGTGCTGCCCGTGGCGTTCAGTGCGTCCAGAAATATTGGGAACTTTTCCCAAACACTTCTATCAATCTTATTTTTATACGAGGTTTTTCTTCTGGTTATATTTACGTGCTTTTAATTAATGCACGCGCTGTGTGTGTGTGTGTGTGTGTGTGTGTGTGTGTCCAGGCGTGGAAGTGTGTGTTACTTTATTGATGTATTGTATTGTATAGTATTGTATTGTATTGTGTTGTATTGTATTGTATTGTATTGTATTGTATTGTATTGTATTGTATTGTATTGTATTGTATTGTATTGTATTGTATTGTATTGTATTGCATTGTATTATATTGGACTGAGTTGCATGTTTGTTTTGTTTAATTTTATGTTGATTTTTCTTCTTTTTTTTTCTAATGTGTTATGTAACTCTTCAATATTGGAGGTTAATATAGATTATATATATACAGTTTAGATTGGGACGAAAATCGTTCGTACATTCAAGACGTAAAGTTTTGATCAAGCGTTTGGGAAAAGTTACATTGAATAGATCTGGATGAGGCTTTTTAAGTTGAAAGGTCAACAGACCATAATATATTGTTTATGTCCACGTGATGCTATCATTAGTAAAGTAGTTATAAATAAAAAAATGGGGAGTGGCTTAAAATGATTGATAGTAAACATATATATTTTTAACCTAACTTCAACTTAAATAAATTCATTTTTATTTGTGGGGGTAGGGATAGGCAAATATATATATATTTTTTTTATTTGGAAAAGAGTATATGAAGAAAAAAGATAACAAATACATGCCCATTGCCTTCTCCATTCGCGTTAGATCACGGTGACCCTTTAATACTTCCAACAAATGGTGTCACCAGGTACCGATCACATGACTGGATGGCGTAATGTGTCAAACTAAACACGACATGAGGCAATAGAGGTTCAAATACAAGAAAGTAGATAAAACTGCACTTATCTTTCACATGAGTGAATATTTCTCAATTGATTTGTTTTAAAACAGTGTCGATTCACTGGTTGGCATAAGGTTGTTTATTTTTAAACTTTATTAATGCATTTTAATATACCCATATCTTCTTATTCACTTCTTATATCAAACCTTTTCTATTACTTACTTATTTTTTACCTACATTTTACATGTGGTTCTGTGATAATTTCAAACTTATTGTTTAATAAATTTCTATAAAAAAAGTACTTCTTCTGAATCTATAATTTCTGACATGCACATTAGGTAGATATTTATAACTTTTGACGTTGACCTGTATTGCATACGTTTTTAGCAGGCATGGTTGGAACTGATATTCGTAAACAAACCTAGTTTTCGTCAAGGTAAAGTAAACTGAAAAATGGACATAGTGAGAATATAAAATAAAAGGACTCAAGGTCCTGAGAGGGGTCATTTGTTTGTTATGCCATCTAGTGACACACCCATCTCGGCAAGTAACGGATAACGTTCCCACTTAAACCAGCGGTGAGAGCCGTGACAATACCACATAATGTCATATATCAACCATCACGAATACTGTGGTAAGATGGGGATTCAAACTCATGAACTAAGGATTGATAGTAATACGCTCGCCACAGGGGAAATACTGTAAGTGACCATTATGAAGCAATTCTCATTAGAAAATCGTAGCTAATTTTAATACAAAAACATAGCATATTTCAGTGTTTCTTTAAGAAATACATGTAACAAGAAATGAGATTGGTTGGGTACGGGATGGATATGCCATCCTGTGTTGAAAGAAAGTTTAGGGTTTGTGTTCATTAATGCATTGTCGGATAGACCGGGTTTCTCAAGGTAAACGACCTCACATATTTTTTTTCTTCAAACGAATTCTACTATTTGTTTACAAAATCAACCGTTTTAAGTGGTGATTTTATCCTGTATTTGTATAAATTAGATGCTCAAAAAACCCTTTACGATTGCATCGTTTTGTTTACTTGTAAAATGGTCTCAATAATACACTACGAGTAAAATCCAAGGCACCCTTTATCAACAGCGTGTATGCGTAACTTGCCGATATAATCCCTTTAAATGGACTGATCTGATACTGAATATACACGACATGTAGCCTATCAATACAGCATATTACAGAACTTTATTGCAACAATGTTTAACATTTATAAATCTAACATCAATTCTAAATCAATCATGATTGACGACAACATAAAGAAAGCCGGTAATATTACATTTGCTTCAGGGACTATATGCTAATTAGTATGGACACTCCTAAAAGGGATTTTTTTCATTGTTGAGTGAAATGCTAATAAGTATTGACACTCCTACATTTCAGTCTTCGTAGTAAATAGCAATCGTTTGCAGACATCAGATATCAAATGTTAAGATTCAAACACGTTATCACGTCATTACTTTATTTTTCATACATTGAAAACAATCACCTCGTCCTTTATGCTACACAATAGACCTCTGACATAATAAGGCGCCATTTTGGAACAACTTTCAGTCACATGATAAAATACATATAAACATTGGTTAATCAAGACTGATACTTTAAATTTTCCTTTAAACATGACCCATGTCGAGTGTATAAATAAAAAATCGATATAATAACGCCATATATTCAATTTAATGAAGGATACATAATTTGTTACTTTCACGCGAATAAACACAGACTTGTAACACAGGCGAATAGCGTTGGTGTATTCTAGAGCTATACACGAGGTGTATTATACGGAGGATACGGAAATACCCGATGTTTCACGATTGACATTGAAAAGTTACTTTTATCCGACAGATATATAAAAAATCAAGAACTACTTTCTCTTGAGCAGTTAGACGGTGCATATGAAATGAGATGATTTTATCGACTAGTATGATTCTAAAGAGACGCCAGAAGATCTGGGGTCTCAAAATTCAGGCCTGTATTATAAAATGACTGTTTTTTTTTTTTAATTTTCTACTGCATTCAATGACCAGGTGGATATTATTTTGTAAATATTGTCAAGTGTGTAGGAAGTTGAAATATGCGTGCACGATATCCGTTATTCTTGGAAGTGTTCGGATTTAGGTCGTGATCGTAACAGGTTACGGCAAATACTTTAAGTGAAATACATATCTATAGAATCCACATAATGAATGTTGAAACCGAAAACTAAATGCGCGCTCTGCGATTAACCAACTAAAAACTTGTTTTATGAGATCACTGTCTGACCAGAACGAGCGACATGTAGTAATCAATCGGGTATTTCAGACCGTGGTCACGGTCACATTGTAGTAAGTTTTGAATTGATAATAGCCGCACGGAATAACTATACATTACGTGACTAGATAAGTTACGCAATAGATAAAGTCGTCATCACCTATATGGTGAATCTCATGGAGTATGCTTTATACTTTATTTGGTGTAAAAAGGATCCTGGCTGACAGAACAAATATATTACACATGTTTCAAATACATGTTCTATCAGCCGGGTAATTTATTATTCAGTTAATTACCTAATATTAAGCAGAACAGTTACTGTAGATACATTTACAAATCATATCTAGTAGAAAGTGATACACCGCAATAAAAGCAGTCAACTCAAGAAAGATAACTCTGGAACTCATTAGAACTTTAGGGTTGCTACGGTTGTCTCCCCTGCCGCGACATCTCCAAGCGTTTGGCTTGTGCTGTTGTTGTATGCCTGTCTTTCGGCGGCGAACGGGACTGTTGTGGCCAGATGGCGAATGTTATAATTATAGCTTACAAGAATATCTCAACTAATTCAGAACTAAGTCAAGTGATATATTTATGCAAGGTTTTAAAAATATCAATTGCGAAACAGCGACATCTAAAACGTCACTGATATCAAAGCATTAAATTGGCCGTTAACTAGAAGTTCTACATATTTGTTAAGAAATTTCAACATTAATGCGTCTTACTAACATGTACTGGTATGTTTATTGTCCTGAAGTATAAGATTGATTAAATAAGGACAGGTGTAAAACCTGGCGGTAGTGTTAAATTTAAGATTTTTAGAAAGAGTAGCTGGCGGTGCAAACTTACTTCTTTATTTTTTAACCGATTATAAATTTTTTTATACCATTAAAACGCTTAGAATATTTAGTTTTTAAAACTGAAAAGATGATTAAAATCCGTTATCAAATAAATGAGATTAGATTTACGCAATATTTGCCGCTTAAAAATCTTTTTTTATTTATTACTGTAATTTTAAATCAGCCATATGTTAAGGTGAATCTTGTAGCGCATGGCAATGTATAAGGATGTAATATAAGTATTAAAACTGTAATTAATAAAGGCTGTATCAAACAAATAAACCAAGTTGACCAAATCTCTGTATTTTTTCAATGTTATTGTTTACTTGAGTTCATTACACATTTGAATTCCCTAGAATTGAAGTCATAACAAACCTTTATCCATTGATAGGATAACATGTAAAACGATCAATATAAATTAAGTCGTGAAGATCTAGAATTTCAAAAAGTGGAGTTGAGAAAAATCTCATATTGAGATGTTTGGTAAAACTGGGGCCTCTACTAATATCAGTGACCTATCCGCATATATGCAATATTATTAAGTTACTGTTAATATAAATGAACTTTTTTTTTATTACTTTACAGTTGTAGTTGCCCCGCAGGTCAGATGTGTGCCCTAACAGACAAGGTGACCCCAGGATCGGCAATATTCACGTTCCATTACCTTTGCCGACGTCCCAGCAGCATTTTCAAAACAAAGACGACCTCAAATACAAACGGACGCAGCTCTCCGAAAAACATATTATTCTATCCAGTTGGAAAATAAAAATATTATATATAAACTGCTTGGCCTTGGTCCTGTACGGCATTATAAGTCAGTAACAACGACTCTATGGTGACATCGGAAACACTACAAACAATAATTATAATGAAAACAATAAATAAATAGTGGATATTTGATTGTTGCAATGAGAGATCGATTTTTATTTCATTGAGTGAACACCAAAAGTTGTATTTTCATATTGAGTGAACTTTACATTGCTATGGTAATTTAATAAAATAATATGATGTTCCACTAAAACATCTGTTTATGCTTTTAGTACTTCAAGAATTTTGTGTTGTTAACGTGGTCTTTACAAAGGAATTATAATACCTATACACGTCCTTGTCTCAACATTTAATAATCAAAATAGATTTATCACAGCAGTAAAGCCATATAAATTAATTGCTAGAATATTATCCAAATTTCGCTGAAAAAGAGTGAGGGGATGGGAGGATTTTTTTTTAAATTTATTTTAAAAACAAAATATATATAATATATAAAGGGTATGGGCAGCATGAAAATTAGGAGTCGGGAGGGGGGGGGGGGGGGGGGGGGTAAATAGACCTGATTCGGGATGCAACCAGAGACTGGGATAGACATTGGAACTCTTCAGAAATATGTTATTAACTTACTCGGTCTAGAATATATGTTCACTGTGTCTTATCAAAGCTCTGACCTATAACGCACGATCAAAACAATTCTAATAATTTCGGTTAGATCTCCACTATACATATTTTCTTCTGTTCTTTTATCCAAACCTTTTACAAGGGCATATAATATATAATGCTTCAACATTTGTAAGTTAAATTATGCTAATGTGATATAACTGTTAAATTTGACCATAATATAGAACAATAAAGATGCATTTTAAAGCTTTCAAGTATCGAGGATTTTTAATATGGTTGAACGCCATTTTCAACACATTTCAGGTTATGTTTGACATATTCAGTTTTATTGGTGGAGGAAGACCTCAGAATGAATCTGAATAGAACCACCGTGCTTCAGCAAGTAACTGGCGAACTTTCACACATGAAGTTTATGGACAGATCGGGATTCGAACCTACGACCTTAGCAGTGAGAGGTAAATTATCCTGAGATGACGTATTGGACCACAAAGCAACGGAGGACTACTCCGAGTATCTACATATGTAGTATCACAAGTTAATTCTGACTTTGGCCGATGATTTTAGGTCATCGGAGTCTCAAGGAATCTTTTGCGATTGCCTTTTGTCCGTTGCCGTGCGTCCGTAAACAATTCACATTTTCAACTCCTTCTCAAAAACCGTAACGTTAATCGTAATGAAATGTTAAATTCAGCTTTGTTACCTAAGGGTGAATCAAAAGTGTCAATTATATGGGGCAAAAACAGTCAAATTCAAAGTAAACTTTAAATTATTCTTGCTATAGGAAGCATTGGGAAACAAGTGGTGAGCATGATCATAGACGCATATGGATCCTTTATAAAAATTGTGAATTGCATGTCCCTGGGACTTGCGATTTGGCGCTATCGGATGGGATCTAAAAATTAGTGCGTCAGTGAACAATGCACATTTTCTACTTCTTAAAAACCATAAGCTCAATCGTAATGAAATACTGTGTGCAGCTTTGGTACCTAAGGGTGAATTAAAATAGTGAATTGCATGGCCCAACACACCTGGGGCTTTGGGATGGCACCAAAACAGTCAAATTCAAGGTAAACTTTAAAAATCATCTTCTTACTGTCGGAAGCACTGGGAAAGAAATGGTGGGCATAATCATGGACGCATATGGGTCCTTTATAAAAAATGTGAATTGCGTGTCCCTGGGTCTCGCGGTTTGGTCCTGAGGCGGGGCCTAACAAATTGGAGGTAAACATAAAGTGTTCTTACTATAGGAAGAACTCAAAAACAGTTGTGAGCATGATTATTTGCGCCTTTGGGTCCATATAATTATATACATATATTGTAGTAAAATGACCAAGGACCGACAACTTACGAGGGTAGAATACAAGTATACTCAAAATAAAATTTACAATTTACAATTGTTTTTACCTGAATAAAATTTACGAATATACAATATATACAAATTAAAGCTAATTACTCATCAGCAAAAAATACAGCTGGTTTATAATGTCCTATGATGGAAATGGCATTCTTTTTATCACAAGCTCTTTCTTCTACACGTTCCGAATATTTATATCGCGAGCCAAACAACTTCAATCATATGAATGTTAAATATACTAATACTGTATTTATGATACTACTACCGCGCCCGGATTATCGTAGATTTCGCGTCAATCGTTCATCGTGGCGATGGCTATATAAACATGGTTATCTTCCCTAGAATTATATACTGAGTTATTTGGCTTTACGTCGCCTCGTACCGACTGTCTTCGACTGCACTCCGACGCCAGGATTGTCAAGTCGTCCATATAACGAGTATGTGGGTGGCTGTCCTTATGACGGTACTACCACCAGCTTAGTATCAACAGCTCAAAATACGTTCTCAGATTCTTCGGCCTATATTCTAACAAAACAACTCTCAATACCGCGGATGAGAAATTAAATTACAGTCATTCTCGTCGGTATGGATATGAACAATTTATACAACTTAACTTAGATCTGACTACGTCAAAATATATATATCAGACATTTAAATAACTCAATCATATACAACATAATATAAAATTCACATACCCGTTTGCCGTTATGTAATGGAACAGTAACATGCCGCCTGCTTCCCGTCACAACTGGACGGAGTTTCCATAATACAGTCAGATATATATATAGTAAAACACTCCTCATACCTTAGTGAATTTCGTGCAAAGTATGAATCAACAACTTTCAACATATCGTACGATATGGTATGATGCTGCTTTTACGCAATAGGCTCAAGGTAAATTTAAATTAGTTTTATAAATAATAAACCCGTTTAATTTTTAACTTTCTGAATACTTAATGGATTTTCATGAAAAAAAAACACATCAAAATGATTTATTCTTTGATAAAAAAAAGAATATGTTAAACGATCTTAAAAACGTTACTCCTATCGATACGTTTTAACAAACCCACGCTACCTGCTCTAAATATTACCTATATTATTCCAATAGACACGTACTAGCTGAAACTACTAAACTAGGCCACAACCTAACTATTTTGTTATATATATATATATATATATATATATATATATATATATAATTAATGAGGCCTACGAGTTCACCATAATAATGTGAATTTCATGCCCCTGAGACTTACTGTTTGACCCATTGGGTGGGTACTACTTTACCAAATGTATATAAGAGAAAAAAAAGATGCGACTTGTTGATGCAGATTTGACTTTCAAAATACATGTTTGGAATTTTTCCAGAAGGACTAAAGTTGGAAAATAGATCCATATAACTTTACGTCATCATGGATAACCAGGTGATTGTTAAGGCTCATGGCAGTTGCGATCATGCAATTCTCAATTTTGATTCATCCTTAGCTGCATACAACATTTCATAACAATTCAGCTTACGGAAATGTGAATTGTTTACTGACACACGGCAATGGACAAAAGGCAATTACAAAAGGTCACTTGAGACAAAGTGTTAGGTGACCTAAAAATGAAATGGTTGCAACACTGACAACAAACAAGTTCAACTACAAGAATCCGTTTATTGGCACAGTCAGTGGGAGCTATATAACAACAAAAATGCCAAAAACATTTCTATAACAAACAAATAGTTTAATAAATAACTGTTATACACAACATATGTAGGTGAGAGTGCAGATTGCTAAAATGGCAACAATTTATAGACCTGAAATAATATAAGTGTATATGAATATATACATGTACCAATTAGCCAGTAATAATAGTACAACCAGTGTCATTAATTGAGAGCGACACAAATTCAAAAACTATTCTTGGATTTTTTTCTTCAAATCTGTGACCAAGATATTGTAATTGAAACTAACATACTAATAATTGAATTTTTGGTCAATAAAGATAAATATAATACTGGAGCAGTGCCTAACTCAACACAGTTTATTAAGGAATGTAGGACAAAATCCCCTTGGTAAAAATATGTACACATGGACAAAAGCCCATTGGTACTTTTTTGAAGTTGGACAAAAGCCCCTTGGTCGATTTTAGGAGACGGACAAAAGCCCCTTGGTCGATTTTAGGAGACAGACAAAAGCCCCTTGGTTGATTTTAGGAGATGGACAAAAGCCCGTTAGTTGATTTTAGGAGATGGACAAAAGCCACTTTGTCGATTTTAGAAGTTGGCCAAGGCTCTTGGTCAATTTTAGAAGTTGGACAAAAGCCCCTTGGTCAATTTTAGAAGTTGGACAAAGCCCCTTTGTCAATTTTAGAAGTTGGACAAAGCCCCTTGGTCAATTTTAAAAGTTGGACAAAAGCCCCTTGGTCAATTTTAGAAGTTGGACAAAGCCCCTTGGTCGATTTTAGGAGTTGACAAATGCCACTGATCGATTTGAAAAGGTGGACAAAAACCCTGATCGATTTGAAAAGGTGCCCCTTGATTCTTTTGAAACCGTCGACAAAAGGATCAATTAATTCTAAGTGAAAGAGCTGAATCAATTTGAAGTTTATCAGTAATTAATTGCAATTAATGAAAGTTTTAAATTCAGTTAATGTATGGAAAACAAGTCAATTGAAAGTAGTTGTTTGAATATATAAGTAATTAGTTGTAATTAATGAATTTGAATCAATGTAAATGTGATTGTTATGTACATTTTACCATATAATGGAGTGGAATAAAAATAAAGAATAGAAAAAATGTTATTTTTTAATGTGTTATTTATGATTGAAAACATAATAAAATAGTCTGATATCTGCATGAAACATCAATACAGTAAAATGTATAATAGACAATATCTATCTAAATAATCAAGGGGCTTTTGTCCAACTTCTTTTACAAAGAAACTAGTTTTATAAAAACTGTTAATAATTTGTTGAAATATGAAGTTTCATATATTTGTTTGTACTTGGAGATTAATATTCCCGCATGGTTAGATGTTCATATGTTCATATGTGTAAAAGCTGATTTGATTTGTGAATACAACAAAAATTGATTTCAATATTGACATGTGACCCTTTAACACAAAGGCCGTAGAACTCTACCTTTGTAACTCACTACATACAATAAAAAGTATTAATGCCTCCAGTATAGCATGATCACATGTTAAAAACTTACAGAAAGAAATGAAATGATGGCAGTGATCAACAAAGAATATGATGGTAGCAACTGCCAACAAACATATATGAAGGTGATTACATATGAAAAGTCATAACCTATTAGTCTGAAGGTGGTGACACAATTAGCGCTAGGTTTAATGGTCATGACAGTAGTCGTCATTACATCTGAAAGGTGATGGCAGCAATAACCACTAAGTTTAAAGGCCATGACAGCAGTTAGCACTTAGTCTAATGGTCGTGACAGTAGTGGTCATTACATCTGAAAGGTGATGGCAGCAATAACCACTACGTCTGAAGGTGACGACAGCATTTAGCACTTAGTCTAATGGTTGTGGCATTAGTCATCATTACTTCTTCAAGGTGACAACAGTAATAACCACGTCTAAAGGCCATGACAGCAGTTCGCACTTAGTCTAATGGTCGTGGCATTAGTCGTATTTACTTCTTCGAGGTGATGACAGTAATAACCACTACGTCTAAAGGCCATGACAGCAGTTAGCACTTAGTCTAATGGTCGTGGCATTAGTCATCATTACATCTGAAAGACGATGACAGTAATAACCACTACGTCTAAAGGCCATGACAGCAGTAAGCACTTAGACTAATGGTTATGGCATTAGTCATCATTACTTCTTCAAGGTGATGACAGTAATAACCACTACGTCTAAAGGCCATGACAGCAGTTAGCACTTAGTCTAATGGTTGTGGCATTAGTCATCATTTCATCTGAAAGGTGATGACAGTAATAACCACTACGTCTAAAGGCCATGACAGCAGTTAGCACTTAGTCTAATGGTTGTGGCATTAGTCATCATTACTTCTTCAAGGTGACGACAGTAATAACCACTACGTCTAAAGGCCATGACAGCAGTTAGCACTTAGTCTAATGGTCGTGACATTAGTCATCATTACATCTGAAAGGTGATGACAGTAATAACCACTACGTCTAAAGGCTATGACAGCAGTTAGCACTTAGACTAATGGTCATGGCATTAGTCATCATAACTTCTTCAAGGTGATGACAGTAATAACCACTACGTCTAAAGGCCATGACAGCAGTTAGCACTTAGTCTAATGGTTGTGGCATTAGTCATCATTTCATCTGAAAGGTGATGACAGTAATAACCACTACGTCTAAAGGCCATGACAGCAGTTAGCACTTAGTCTAATGGTTGTGGCATTAGTCATCATAACTTCTTCAAGATGATGACAGTAATAACCACTACGTCTAAAGGCCATGACAGCAGTTAGCACTTAGTCTAATAGTCGTGGCATTAGTCATCATTACATCTGAAAGGTGATGACAGTAATAACCATTACGTCTAAAGGCCATGACAGCAGTTAGCACTTAGACTAATGGTTATGGCATTAGTCATCATTACTTCTTCAAGGTGATGACAGTAATAACCACTACGTCTAAAGGCCATGACAGCAGTTAGCACTTAGTCTAATGGTTGTGGCATTAGTCATCATTTCATCTGAAAGACGATGACAGTAATAACCACTACGTCTAAAGGCCATGACAGCAGTTAGCACTTAGTCTAATGGTCATGGCAGTAGTCGTCATTACTTCTGCAAGGTGATGACAGTAATAACCACTACGTCTAAAGGCCATGACAGCAGTTAGCAATTAGTCTAATGGTTGTGGCATTAGTCGTCATTACTTCTGCAAGGTGATGACAGTAATAACCACTACGTCTAAAGGCCATGACAGCAGTTAGCACTTAGTTTTATGGTCGTGGCATTAGTCATCATTACATCTGAAAAGTGATGACAGTAATAACCACTACATCTAAAGGCCATGACAGCAGTTAGCACTTAGTTTTATGGTCGCGGCATTAGTCATCATTACATCTGCAAGGTGATGACAGTAATAACCATTAAGTCTGAAGGCAACAACAGCAGTCAACACTTAGCCTCATGGTCGTGGCATTATCACTTATTTTGAACAAAATGGCAGCAGTTAACACTAAGTCAGAAAATGTTGACCATTTAATAGACTTAGTGTAAACACTGCCATCACCTTTAGACTTAGTGATAGTGCCTCACTTCTGTCATCTCCTTCAGACTTAGTGGTTACCTATTTATCATTACCAAAAATGAGTCACTGAGATTTATAGCAGGCCACAAGACGAAATTGCCATTTCTATATATCAGTTTACAGTGTTTTGCTTACATTTTACATAGGCTTAATATTGTATTTCAGAAAGTTTTTGACAATAGCCATGTTGTGACACGTTATTAATCAATATTTACAATACAATTTGTATAGCAAGTATATATACATTTATATCATCTGTTACATTCATAATGCATAAAATAAACCATGATATCTTTAATTGTTATGTTATGAACATAATCAGTATGCACTACTGCAGTTACATGTGTACTTAAACAATATGTACTATTGCAAGTACACATATACTTAATCAAAATGTTCTATTGATGGTACACATGTAGTGCAGATACACATGTACTTAATCAATATGTACTATTATGGGTACACATGTACTTAATCACTATGTACTACTGAAGGTACACATGTACTTAATTGATATGTACTACTGCAGGTACACATATACTTAATTGATATGTACTTCTACAGGTTCACATGTACTTAATCAATATGTACTATTGCGGGTACACATGTACTTAATCAATATGTACTACTGCAAGTACACATGTACTTAATCAATATGTACTATTGCAGGTACACATGTACTTAATCAATATGTACTATTGCAGGTACACATGTACTTAATCAATATGTACTATTGCAGGTACACATGTACTTAATCAATATGTACTATTGCGGGTACACATGTACTTAATCAATATGTACTACTGCAAGTACACATGTAGTTAATCAATATGTACTACTGCAAGTACACATGTACTTAATCAATATGTACTACTGCAAGTACACATGTAGTTAATCAATATGTACTACTGCAAGTACACATGTACTTAATCAATATGTACTACTGCAAGTACACATGTACTTTATCAATATGTACTATTGCAGGTACACATGTACTTAATCAATATGTAAGACTGCAGTTACAGGTGTAAGTTGTCAATCAATAAATCAACATATTTTGTTTAGTTTTGATTATATCAAGGAGGAAAAGTATTACACCGCTTACATTGAACACACAGCTACAGAAAACAATGAGTGTACTACTTACTATACAACAAAATTAATGAAAAATCTCATCTTGATTCAAAATATTTACGATCGACAGACAAGAAGAATTTTACACAAATTGAGACAGTATCAACATTGCTTAACAAAGATAATCTTCATGATAGATATCAATGGAATATCAGTATTGTGTCAACTGAGAAAAATTCTTCTTTCTGTTTAAACACCAGGGTCCTGTTGTTCAAATCACCGTTAGCTTAACACCAAGTAGGTGAATTTTCCGATCATGATATTCTGAGATTTAATACACTCAAAGTAACAATTTCCTGTCAGTCATAACAAAATGTCATTCTACTTTATATGAAATTTAAACAGTATAAAATTTAAAGAAATTGAAAATATGAAATTTCACCAAACGGAGGGTAAAGCAACAGAGCTTTCTTTAAACAACTCAGCCTAGATTTCTATTTCTACTTACAAAGGCAAAAAATAATGTATTGTTTTCACTTTCACTCATCCCATTTAAATTATCTCCTGTTATTGATAAAACGAGAGGGCCAACACTTCTAGACCCAATAACACTTTCTGGAAATACAACTTATTGCAAACTTGGCAGTTCTTTGTCAGTCATCTTAGATATTTTACAAAAAGCAGTGAGAAAAAATTACTGTGTCAGAAAACTAAAAATCACTAATTACAACCAAAACTATAAATATGTTCATGAGACACAAATCCTCCCCCAGCCTTAAAAACACTCTTTAAATCATAGACTGAGAACAGAAGTCAGTTTTGTGTCATTGATATTTGATTGAGTGCAAAGCAGTTAATATATGCCCATAATAACAAGCAACAAGTGTAATAAACAAGTTTGTAAATGAAACAAAAAGCTTCAGTCTTAACATGAAACATAACTGAGCAAAAAACAGTTAAATATATCTAGTAACAGTGACCTTGACCTGATTCACCTCTCAATGAATCCTTATTCAGCATCCTTTTCCTGTTAATTACCTATACACAAAATTTCATCCGAATAGCCAAAAAAAAAGTGAGTTATTAAGTGTAAACCATTTCGGTAAACACTGAAACAACCTGAAATGAGCATAAAAACATATAAATTGTCATGATTAAGAATTATTTACACTGACCAGCACCATCGTCACCCAAACATCAGAGTATAATCAAACATTAGCTACTAAATTTCACCCGGATTGGAACATAAATATTGTGTCATGAACTTTTTTTTATCAGACATTAAAATTAAGACATGATTTTAAAAATAAAGACATGACATTAAAAATAAAGACATGACATTTAAAATAAAGACACATGTGATATAATGTATATGTTATATATATGAATACTGAAATAAATCTTGAAAGAAACAGGCAACCTAACATATCATACCTATCTAGGACTTATTCTCAGAAAACCTGGTGCAATTAATAAAGTTATTATGGTATAAAGGTGTTTGATAGGGATGATAACTGTTTGCTACAGTGAAATATCAGTTTTATTTCATCAAGTCAACACTGAAATAAATCAAAGGAAAGTATTGGTATTTCATTTTTTTAAATATGCGCAACAGCACTCCTTTTCTTCTTTAGCTTTTTAATTCAAAACTTGGTTTATTGCAGTTTTTAGTATAAAGATTAGCCACATTCTCCTCAGCTTTATGATATCATGTCAAATAATTTTATGCTTGGTATTGATATGCATATTCTATGTTTGAAATGTCTCTTATAATTCTTTTAGAATGGCTATATACAAGTTGAAAAGTTCATGTCAATGTTTTATTATACGAAATGTACATAGATGAGACGGTATGCTAATTGCTAGTCCAGTGTTCACAGGTGAAGTTAATTGATATTTCATGGAAACCAAAGATTTTTGAATGATTAAAATCTATGACATTACCATTTTATAATGTCACTTTTAAATAGTGAAATAACCATTTTATAATGTTACTTATAGACAGTGAAATAACCATTTTATAATGTCACTTTTAAATAGTGAAATAACCATTTTATAATTTCACTTTTAAACAGTGAAATAACCATTTTATAATGTCACTTTTAAATAGTGAAATATCCATTGATAATGTCACTTTTAAATAGTGATATAGCCATTTGATAATGTCATTTTTTAATAGTGAAATAACCACTTATCATGTCACTTTTAAACAGTGAAATAACCATTTATAATGTCACTTTTGAATAGTGATGTCACTTTTAAATAGTGAAATAACCATTTATAATGTCACTTTTAAACAGTGAAATAACCATTTATAATGTCACTTTTAAATAGTGATGTCACTTTTAAATAGTGAAATAACCATTATCATGTCACTTTTAAATAGTGATGTCACTTTTAAATAGTGAAATAACCATTATCATGTCACTTTTAAACAGTGAAATAACCATTTATAATTCACTTATAAACAGTGAAATAACCATTGATAATGTCACTTTTAAATAGTGATGTCCCTTTTAAACAGTGAAATAACCATTTACAATGTAACTTTTAAATAATGAAATAACCATTGATAATGTCACTTTTAAACAGTGAAATAACCATTTATAATGTCACTTTTAAATAGTGAAATGAAATAACCATTTATAATGTCACTTTTAAATAATGAAATAACCATTGATAATGTCTCTTTTAAACAGTGAAATAACCATTTATAATGTCACTTTTAAATAGTGAAATAACCATTTATAATGTCACTTTTAAATACTGAAATAACCATTTATAATGTCATAACCATTTGTGATATGTCACTTTTAAACAGTGAAATAACCATTAATTATTTCACTTTTAAACAGTGAAATAACAATTTATGATATGTCACTTTTAAACAGTGAAATAACCATTTATCATTTCACTTTTAAACAGTGAAATAACCATTTATGATATGTCACTTTTAAACGGTGAAATAACCATTACTAATGTCACTGTGAAATACTGAAATAACCATTTATAATGTCACTTTTCAATTGTGAAATAACCATTTATAATGTCACTTTTAAACAGTGAAATAACCATTTATAATGTCACTTTTAAACAGTGAAATAACCATTAATCATTTCACTTTTAAACAGGGAATTAACCATTTATGATATGTCACTTTTAAACAGTGAAATAACCATTAATCATTTCACTTTTAAACAGTGAAATAACCATTTATAATGTCACTTTTAAACAGTGAAATTACCAAAAGAACATCACTAAAATATCTATATCTATACAATTTATCAAAAAGCGTAAAACAAAAATACAATTATCTAATGTACGGTAGTGGGACTCAATTAGTGACATTTTTATTGTCTATTAAAATGGCTCCTGATCACAAGAACATCCATTCAAAGGTTTAAATATTATCACCTTGGAGCGTGCATCTACATCTATATCTACACTGTATCTATAATTTAATACTGTGTGCAACTAACTACAGTATGTGCAGTCTTGATTAGCTAGTATGATTGGCCATAATAAAACAATTGCTAGATTATCAGTCCCACCCACCCCCTAATTTTCATGCCACCACAATGCTTTTTTATTTTCATAAAAAAAATATCAAAAAGATTAAATTTAAAAAAAACACCAAAAAAAACCTCCCCCTCCTCCGCCTGTTTAAGATACAATTGGATGGTAATCTAGTAATAAATTTATAATTGCCAACTATATACAAACAATTTACAGAGCATGACTGCTCTTTTGTACAATGTATAATTATGAACCGGTAAAAAACTATGTCTCCCTTTCAAACAACAGTGAGAACTATCTAAAATGATGTTGTTAATATACAACAGTGAGAACTATCTAAAATGTTGTTGATCTAAAATGTTGTTGTTAATATACAACAGTGAGAACTATCTAAAATGTTGTTGTTAATATACAACAATGAAAACTATCTAAAATGTTGTTGATCTAAAATGTTGTTGTTAATATACAAGTGAGAACTATCTAAAATGTTGTTGTTAATATACAACAGTGAGAACTGTCTAAAATGTTGTTGTTAATATACAACAGTGAGAACTGTCTAAAATGTTGTTAATATACAAAACTCTTTAGGACTGGTGACGGACTGCAAGAAAAAATGAAATGGCACCAAAAAGCAAATTGGATTTGCAATTGAGGTTTCACATAAATTATTCGCAGTAAGTGGTGTTAAAACATAATCACAATGGTTGTTGAGAATTTTTCATTCAGATAATTTGAAGGGTCATTACTAGGCCAAATATCAATGAACAGGAATGCAAAAGGGATATGCAAACCTTGGCTTCAGGCGCATCCTGAGCAAGTTTCAGTGAATTCAACATTATCGTTCAAGAATTTAAGCAAGGACAGGACCCCGGCGAAAAAAGAACTGGCTCTCTCAGTTCTAAAACTTATGTTCATGAACATGTGCAGTTCATGAACTTGAGTTCTTGAACTCTCTCAGTTCTCAAACTTAGGTTCATGCACCTGTATAGTTTTAGAACATTCTCATTCAGTTCTTGATCCCCAATAACAGTTCTTGAACAACTATCATTGTTCGTGAGCTTGCCATTCGAGAACTATACACATTCTAAATAATGCTTAGTGTAAAGAAACATAATTTATGAACCACCATATTTTTTGCAACTATTAGTTATGTCTGACGTTTAACAAAGCTCAAGATGATGCCATGATGGACTAGAACGAATGGGAGAAAATAGAATAAATGGTTTGTTAAATATATATTTTTTAATACCACAAACCATTCATTCTCTGTTAGCAATTTGACACAACTCATAGAAGAACACAATATCATAATTTTGAAACATGAAAACTATCATGGCGTTTGAAAACCCACTGACTTGACTGCACTTTTTAGTTTCTGTTTTCACCAATTTCTTGTTTTGTTTTTTCACACATTTGTAGATTTGGTGAAAGCTATATTGATCAGCCGCATTGTTTAATTCATAATAGATTTTTGTTCTGGCTTTGTTCACTAACATTTCGAAGGCTTGGTGCGAAACGATTGTCACTCATGTTTTCATCAAAAATGACTTTTTTGTATTTTTCTGTTTGGTTTGTGTATATAGATATCCTGTAAAATGGTAACTTTGAATACTAAAATTTTACCCCTCAAAATGTATATCTGCCCTAAGGATGTATCTCAAAATGTCAGATTCCTTTTGTGCAAAACAGTTGTAACTCAAGTTACAACCCTTCCACACTAAAAATCCAAATAATATCTTGGTGTGAAATGGTTGTATCTGAAGATCTATGTCTAAATCCTCAAAATATAGAGGGAATTTTTAAGACAACGTTTTTTATATGTATATTATAAACTAACATTTCTTTTTTGTTCTTCAATCATAAATTTACAACCCTTAATTTAACATAATATAAGTGATGTAAATCAGGTTGTCAAAGTTTATGACATCATAAATGACATCATAATATTGAATTGATGAATTAGTTATTTTTGCCTCATATTACTAATTTGATACGAATATAATAATAAAATATAACAAGTAAATATTTAAAAAAAATTTCTGGCGAAATGGGTAGATAAGAATAAAAGACAGAAAATAGATTTACGATTATGTTTTTACTGAAAATAAATATATAAAATTAGTTTAATAAGTAGTTAGTATGTTCTATCATACTTCATTCTTTTTTTTTAACCTGAAAGAATTTTTCAGAAATATGTTTCATAAGTGTTATGAATATTAGATATGGCAACAACTCAGACATATGTCGACCTCTGTAGGCAAAACCTTTCATTTTATAATTTAAAGAATAATTCAATTTAATAAGGAAGAAATATAATGAGATAAAAGTTAGGGATTTATCATATAGAATCTTATATAGGTTATAATAATGATATGATATGATTAATCCCTTTTATCTCATTAAATTTCTTCCTAATTAAACCTGGTTATAGTATAAATGCAAAATTGCTCTCAGTCATTTTACTTAGCATTTTAAACTAACTCACTTACTACTGCAGCATTTTTTTTGTTGTTGTTCATTTTTAAAAGCTAAACTTCTTTATAAACTAGAGCTCAAACTAGTATTCCTTGATTCTGATTCAGAAATGACATTGGTATGCTAGCTTCAGATGGTAAATCTTGTGTCATCATACATATTAACGTTGAGAATCTATGTACCTTTGTATGATATTAAACTAATAACCATTATATCATCTTCCATGAATTGTCTGAAACAAAACATTATCTCTATTAATTACAGGTTATTTAGGACTAAATATTTCTTATATATTCTACATTTTTAGCACTTCTAACGACAGTATTATGTATGATAAAAACCATGACATTGTTTGAACTTTACCCAACACTTGGGAAAAATAATGATAATTTTGACTAAAATAAAACTTCAATGAACTAATTTGTAACTATTTAATAATGAATACAGAGAAAATAACATAGAAGTGAGCTACAGTATAAGAAAAAAACCCTTAATGCTAGTTTCTTTGACAAAATAGGAAATGGGTGTGGCTCTAAATCATATAGAGATGAACTGCAGGCCCAAGTATGCAATTATTCAGGTCAAAAATGCAAAGTTTCGTTAATTAATTTTTAAGCTACAAATTTAAATACCATGATAGTGCTACAGCATGCTGGTAATTTCATTTAATATATCATAAATTAACAATTAGAACTTTCAGGAAAGGTAAATCTCATCAACTAATTGCCATCCAAGTTGATTGTTATTTTTAAAAAAAAACACTCAAAGAGATCATTATAATAATGAGTTTTACTGTATTATTGTTAAATGATTTTAATATACAATAAATAAAAGAAAAAGATTGAAAATAAGCATGTGAAAAACTACATTTGCAGGAATTGGGAACAAAAATCTAGATACAACCCTTTTGCACCAAGAATTTTTGTGAAAAGGCATTAAACCAGAATGCAAAAGGTCGTGTGCAACTAGACGTCACATATTTTCCAGCAAGTTTCAGCTAAATCCAAACACAGCAATGTCGAAGGAATTATCGGGAAAAAATTTTGTGACAGACAGATGGACAGACAAAAAGCACACAAACAATATATCTCCCTGACAGGGGGAGACATAAGTATGCACTATGTAGTATGGCCCTTTTGTATAACATTTATAAACTATACACTTTGTAAACAGGGCCCTTTTCTATAAAATATACGAACCATACACTTTGTATACAAGATACAAGTACTTTTCTATGATATATACAACTATACACTGTATATACATGCAGGAAGGCTTTCTTGTATAATATAACGATATATATATATACACCCAATACACAAACTATTCATTGTTTACACGGTATTGGTTCTCTTATATAATATACATGAACTAATCGCGGTTTACACTATGTGGCTCTCTTGTTTAATATAACAAACTATAACTTGAATATTGTATAGTTCTATAGAGACTATACTTCAGGGTCATACTGTTAACATACTGGATATATATAAATTACATACATTTATATAAATTTTATGCAGCTATGTATATATCAACAATGTACTTCCAAACATGATATATTACAAGTATGTACATAGTAGGCATCAATGAAACATATAATATGAAACTTTTTCAAGTATATATAAAACATAACCACAAATTCATACATACATAATATTTATTGTGGGTGAGTATTAACTGGCACTCATCAATCTTCGTCAAAATGCAACGTCAATTTAGTAATGTATTGGTATCAGTTCATCAACAGTAATCGCTGTTTATGTTCCAAAAGCCACAATTAATTTAGTTACACACAGAAATTTAACGAGTGCCAACTAAATACTAATGCACAATAAACCAAATAGATAATAACTATTGATAGGAAAAGTTGTTATATACAAGATATTGCCCTATGAACACCATATATCACAACTCCTGCAGATAAACTAATGGACACATGGCCTGTCTGTTGTTGGCTGCTCGAATCATTATCATGGAATCCATCTCTTCTCCAACTTGTAATACAATCTGTGAACACAAAAAAACACAAACTATAAATACCATTTGTAAACACACACAGTATACTAGTTATACACAATCAACTTGTAGTAATACAGTCTGTAAACTCACACAACACAAATTAAACTTGTAATACAGTCTGTATTCTCACACAACATACTTAAATGTGTAATAAAGTCTGTACTCTCCCACAACAAACTTTAATGTGTAATAAAGTCTGTACTCTCCCACAACAAACTTTAATGTGTAATAAAGTCTGTACTCTCCCACAACAAACTTTATTGTGTAATAAAGTCTGTACTCTCCCACAACAAACTTTATTGTGTAATAAAGTCTGTACTCTCCCACAACAAACTTTATTGTGTAATAAAGTCTGTACTCTCCCACAACAAACTTTAATGTGTAATAAAGTCTGTACTCTCCCACAACATACTTTAATGTGTAATAAAGTATGTATTCTCCCACAACAAACTTTAATGTGTAATAAAGTCTGTACTCTCACACAACATACTTCAATGTGTAATACAGTCTGTACTCTCCCACAACAAACTTTAATGTGTAATAAAGTCTGTATTCTCCCACAACAAACTTTAATGTGTAATAAAGTCTGTACTCTCACACAACAAACTTTATTGTGTAATAAAGTCTGTACTCTCCCACAACAAACTTTAATGTGTAATAAAGTCTGTACTCTCCCACAACATACTTTAATGTGTAATAAAGTATGTATTCTCCCACAACAAACTTTAATGTGTAATAAAGTCTGTACTCTCACACAACATACTTCAATGTGTAATAAAGTCTGTACTCTCCCACAACAAACTTTAATGTGTAATAAAGTATGTATTCTCCCACAACAAACTTTAATGTGTAATAAAGTCTGTACTCTCCCACAACAAACTTTAATGTGTAATAAAGTATGTACTCTCCCACAACAAACTTTAATGTGTAATAAAGTCTGTACTCTCACACAACATACTTCAATGTGTAATACAGCCTGTACTCTCACACAACATACTTAAATGTGTAATACAGCCTGTACTCTCACACAACATACTACAAGATACTTAAATGTGTAATACAATCTGTACTCTAACACAACATACTTAAATGTGTAAAAACAGTCTGTACTCTCACACAACATACTAAAATGTGTAATACAGCCTGTACTCTCACACAACATACTTAAATGTGTAATACAGTCTGTACTCTCCCACAACATACTTTAATGTGTAATATAGTCTGTACTCTCACACAACATACTTAAATGTGTAATACAGCCTGTACTCTCACACACAACATACTTTAATGTGTAATACAGTCTGTTTTCTCACACAACATACTAAAATGTTTTATTCAGTGTGTACACTTACACACTACACTTAACTTGTAATACAGCCTGTTCTCTCACACAACATACTTTAATGTGTAAATCAGTCTGTACTCTCTTACACAATACACTTAAACTTGTAATACAGTCTGTACTCTCACACATCATACTTTAATGTGTAATTCAGTCTGTACTCTTACACAATACACTTAAACTTGTGATACAGTCTGTACTCTCAAACAACATACTTAAATGTGTAATACAGTCTGTACTCTCAAACAATGCACTCAAACTTGTAATACAGCTTGTACTCTCAAACAACAAACTTAAACCTGTAATAGTCTGTAGTCTCACACAACATACTTAAACATGTAATACAGTCTGTACTCTCGCACAACATACTAAAATGTGTAATACAGTCTGTACTCTCACACATCATACTTAAACTTGTAATACAGTCTGTACTCTCACACAACATACTTAAACCTGTAATACAGTCTGTACTCTCACACAACATACTTAAATGTGTAATACAGTCTGTACTCTCACACATCATACTTAAACTTGTAATACAGGCTGTACTCTCACATAGCATACTTAAACTTGTTATACAGTCTGAAGCCTTCCACAACATTCTTAAACTTGTAATACAGTCTATAGTCTGACAGTCTGTATAAAATCTAAAGATCATGATTTGGTAGTGTGTTAGTGTGCATGATCAGAAAATTATAGTAACAACAATAGTTTATTCACTACAAGTTGCACTCACTTGATCTTTATGAAACTTAATAGCGTAGTTGCCGTCTGACAAGTTAAGGGGCTGTAGAACCTGGAAGACCCTTTGATCTAGTTGTATAGGAATAACATAGGCTGCTGGAAAGTATCCAGATTTACCGTGACTTTTACCCTGAAAAGATTTTTTTATACATTTACAGGTCATAAATAAGGAAATTAAAAATATATAATTAATCTTAATACAAAGCATCTCGTTATCATTAATAAATAAATAAAATCCCAATGCTTTGGTATATGTCAACTCGAACTCAAAACACCTGAATTGATAATCAGATGCTCTACAGACTGAGCTTACCGGGCCTTGCATTTAACCCTTAACTTCATATAGACACCTTTGGACACCTCTAATATAGAAGCCTTTGAACACTTCTAATATAGAAGCCTTTGGACATCTCTAATATAGACGCCTTTGGACACCTTTAATATAGACGCCTTTGAACACTTCTAATATAGACGCCTTTGGACACCTCTAATATAGACGCCTTTCGACACCTAATATAGAAAGCTTTTGAATTATTGGCTGAATTATGTTTATATTTACTGACAGAGTGGAAAACAGTGGAGGAAGTGTTCAGATTGCTTGATAAGACCAATCTGAACTCTTCCTGCACTGTTTTCAAAGGCCTTCTGTGATTGGTGAGTGAAAATGCGTATCTATGGAGTAAAGGGTTAAGCTGGAAAGTTATCAATTATTTGTTGAGATGGGAGATCTCAAGCATTTGTTTACCTTCTTGGATCCTAAAACAAGAGCTGTTAGGTTAACTGATCATTGTTTGTCGGCGCTGACATAAAAATGACACTAAAATTAAACAAACTAAGCCTTTTGATGAAAATGATAACAACTACTGTAACAATGAAATGTTTTACAGAAGATGATATATTCTTAGAAAAAAAAACAAGTTTGAATGGATAAGGAACTTACTTGTCTATGGCTACAGGCACTTTAAGAAAAAAAAACAGACAATAAAATCTCATTTTGGCAGCTCATGAAAGAGGTCATTGGTTCGATCCCAGAATCGACCCAATGGCCACTCAAAAACAACACTCAGTACTGGCTCTACTCAGAAACACGCTCCAGAGCGATACATATAAACTTTGAGTTTACTTCACAATTAAAGCTTATTTACATAAATTAGTATATATATATATACTAAATATAATCAAATAATAGAACCATAAGACAGGAAAATCATCTCACCTTCCACCAGTCTTTTTTTGAACTATCAGTTACAGTAACTCTCCACCCAGCTCTGCAATGAATAACACATTTATTATATCAAGACCTTTAGCTGATATTATCACAAATACAAAAAACATAGTTCCCTGATATTATCACAAATACATATTTAGCTGATATTATCACAAATACATATTTAGCTATTTCTTAGATGCTCCTTCAAAACAGTTGGACTTCGTCCCGGAGAGCTAAAAAGGCTACTTTTGTTCCTTCCTTTACTGGCTGCTAAAGACAAGCTTCACTGTACTGCAGTAAGACATCACTTATCTGTACTGCAGACGCAGTACAGACATCATTTTACTGTACTGCAGTAAGACATCACATTACTGTACTGCAGACGCAGTACAGACATCATTTTACTGTACTGCAGTAAGACATCACTTTACTGTACTGCAGTAAGACATCACTTTACTGTACTGCAGTAACACATGACTTTACTGTACTGCAGTAACACATCACTTTACTGTACTGCAGTAAGACATCACTTTACTGTACTGCAGTAACACATCACTTTACTGTACTGCAGTAACACATTACTTGTATTAGAAATGACTTGTATAGGATTTTAATAGACACATCTATTTATGAGCACATGAGGACTTCTGTTTTAAAACTTTTTTAGGGCGCCATTGCACTGTCTTAAAAATGATTGTGCATTATTTATGTGCAGATACATTCCTGCTATGAAACAAAAATACTTATGTGGATATATAATAATCTATATGGATTATTTTTACCATGGAAGTCCTAAACCTTATTTCTACAGAACAAAGAACAAAATTCAACAGTGTAGTGAGACCTGAACTAAGACATTTCACATTAGTAATATCAGATATCTCCCTGCAGATTCCAGTGGTAATGTGTTCAGATATATTACCTGAGGTCCATATCATCTTTCTCTTTGGCTTTAAAGTTGTAAAGTGCCACATGCAAATTTGTCTTTTCAAACTTTCTTTGTGGTTTCTGAAGAACAAAACATTATTTCATTACCATAAAAAAAACTTTCTTTCCCTTCTCAGTTCTAAGAAGCACCTAAATAAGTGAAATATTTGAGTTTTACAGCATTAATTCTACAATTTTACTTGATTAAAAGCCAAATTTGAGTTTTCATTGGGTGATGAGACATTAAGCCAGTTTAATGTTTGTAAAGCCTGAAAGGTTTTTTGGCAATATTAAACTAGCTTAATGTTTAACTATTATGCTATTTTTGCCATTTTGATATTTAAAAAGCAAACTATATGCACAAAGCCAATGTCATGAATGTAACGGTGATGTTGTCAACATACTGAATAAGAGTACATATCTGTATGGCAACTTAGGGCAAAAATCACACGAACCCAACAGCAATATGACGTCTAACAAACAAAACAAAATCTTGCAACCAATGAAATACAAACAGGTCCTTTTTAGCTGCGCCCAGCTGCAAATGTTTTTCTATGCAGTTAATCTATATAGTTCATTTAGGCCGATTGCAGTAAAAATGTAAATATTTAAGCTAGGAAAACTTTTGAACATGTTCCAAATCTTTAGGACATATAGCTCCTGTGTGTGTTAAGTATCATCCATGAAATTTGAGAGTTTTCTTGACACACAAACATTAGTCTGTGGAACAAACTAAGCTCTCCTGATAGGGTCGGTTACACAGCAATGGGTTTGAGCATGTTGATTGGCCAGCTGCTTCATGGAAAGTTTAAATGATGTTGACATTTAAGTTAGCATTCAATAGCTATGAATTGATGGACATGCAGTGAATTCCCGCTTTTTAATTGGTGGTTAATAGACCAGATTGAGGAGATCACAATCTGTGATAGATTACACAAACATTGCACACAAACAAGGGTAAATGGTGTAATTTTGACAACTCAAGGGCCATAACTCTGGCATTAATTATCCAATATGCTACGATGTCCAAAGATAATATGGTTTTAGGACTACTGTTTGGTGGAAATATTGACACTAGCGTGTACAAAGGATCAATCAAATAGAGCATATTTTAACATTTAAGGACTGTAACTTAAATATTATTTATATGATTTCATGAACTTGCCCACTATATTAAATGAGGTTATATAACTACTGTGTACGTTTGGTGAAGATTCATTAAATAAGCAGGTGCTAGAGAGAACATCAAAGACAAATATGAGTGCTAGAGTGCACACAGTGTCAAATAGTGTATTTTTTTTTATTAAAGGACTTAACTCAAATATTATTTATCTTTTTTTGCCAGTTTATGAAATTGACCGATATATTAAATAAGTTATATAACTATTGTCCAAGTTTTTTGAGGATCCATTAAAAATGCAGGAAGTAGAGTGCCCATCACAACCATACATGTTATGGATAAACGACAGACAGTAGGACACTAGGCGATCAGGATAGCCCTCCATGAGCTAATAACAGAAAAAAATAAAGTAATAATTTGGAAATTACCGGAGATTCTTTCGGTGACGGTGAGTAACAACTGTGTTTCTTGTCGTCTATTTCTAGTGAACTGGCCCTTGTGAAAGCAAATTTCTTTCGCAAGCTAGATGCTGAGAATGTCACCTTTTCTTCTGGGCTTTCCTTGCCTGAATCAAAATTTAAATACAGATTTATGATGAATTGTAATTTATGAACTTGCAATATTATAGAAAGTTTCATCTATAAGATTAATGACCTTGATAGCAGCTTGAAGGTCAAGAGAACCCAGACATATATGCTCAAGGGAGACGCTGATATGCTCACTGGGGAGATAAATTGAGCACATCAAGTGAGATTTGTTTGAAATTCTGATAATTTCCTGGCATTACCTCAATCAAGATAACAGATCAAAAGAAAATATGTAAGAGAATCCTGTACAAGAAAATATTGTGCTGCCCTTTCATCAAAATACTGTGAAATATGTACCTTGAATACTGCATACCACACTCTACATCTCAATCAATGCTTGGCATTTTACAAATAAAATGAAAAAAAAACAACAACAAAAACTTGAGCGTTGCTAGAAGTTGTTCAAATTAATGCATAAAGGGGTTACAATAAAGATGAACCCTACCAACACGATATTTGATTGAAAACTGTCAGGAAATTTGCCAAATGAAATCAGATGAATGTTTGGACAACTGGGACATAGAAAGACAGCCTTACAGAAATTATAGTATACGTTGATGTCAAAACTACTATTATTCAGATTATCTTACTTTTAATTAGTTAAATAGATGAATTAATTACAGAGGCCTCACCTATACCATCAATTCTATTTTAGCATTAAAACGACACATTTATATCAAATGTCACAACGAAGTACACAACATGTTCGATGGCAGGTTAGCTTCTCTGTTCAGTATGTATTATGGATATTCTGTTCAATAACTTGAATTGTATTTTGTCTCTGTAGTGTAAAATTCTTTAATTTTGTTGACCAAATACTAAATCTTGGCCTGCAAATGAAGTCAATCATTGACCAGTACTGGTCATGATAAAATATTGACAAACCAAACGGACAATGCCAAATTTCTCAAAAATATGACAAAACTACAAGGACAGAATCAACCACTATTTGTAAATGGGACCTGCCTCTTTGCAATTCAGTAAACTATCCATCATTTATAGAACAGAAAGTTATAGGTGATGCATCTTTATCAAAAGTTTAAAGAACAAGAAATGTCACTGTAAAGTGTCACATGCCCCCCAAATGGTCTGTGAAAATAAAAATATATGATATGTTATGTTGATCATTTGTAGCAAGTATCAACAAAATCCATCTATGCATGAGAAAGTTACAGGCCGGAAACGAAATCTCACACAAAATCGATGTGTTGTCAAACAAACTTAAATTGTGACTTTGACCTTTGAGGTACGGGTGTGGGTCTTACTCGTGCATGTCGTTATACTATGTTGATCATTTGTAGCAAGTATCAACAAAATCCATCTATGCATGACAAAGTTACAGGCCGGAAACGAAATACTGGACGGAAGGACGGACGGACAGACGGACGTTCTCACAAATGGGTATTTAAGTGGCTTCTTTGTGTCGATCGTATTACTTGTGTGGCTAAATTTTAGCCATGTAAGAGAAAAAAAGCCACCTAAGAGCTGTTTTTTAAGTGTCTAGAACAGCCACTTAATGTTTTTTCAACAGTTTTTAAACTGTCCATAAAAATTATTAACCCTTAACCCTAGACATTTAAATACCCATTTGTCCGCCCGGACGGACGGACGGACGGACGGACGGACGGACGGACGGACAGACGGATGCTGCAATTACTATATGCCAACCAAAAATTTTATTGGGGGGGCATAAAAAAGAAAACAATATCTTACCTTTTTAAAGAGTTGCTGTTGTGTTAATGTTAGTATTATCACACTTAATAATTAGTACACAATACATGCTATGATATTATGCAGCAAAAACAACAATAAGTGTCTATTTCTATAACCAAATTCTCTAAGCAATCTGGCCACATAAACAATGAGCTACAATATACCAGACTAATTAACGTTTAGCACTAATTACTATTTGTCAGTCAACAGGTTAGATTTCAATTTGGAGATAATGCCTGTCAGATGCATAGCTAACAATCCTCACCAGAAGTTTTTAAAATTATAAATGGCCAACAGTGCATTCTCGAGGCTTTTTTGTGTATTTTTCAAAGTTAAACATAAACATTTACAGGAATTTCCATTGTCAGATTTTTTTTTGTGGAAAATTTAATGTGCGCGCAGTTCCCTCATGTATGTATGTCAGTGCCTGTGCAGTATACACAGATACAAGTTTTTTTCATCAATTTTGAATCAAAATGTTATACAGATCTGGTGCATGTTTTATATGGACTGTAATATCAGAAGAATACATATTGAATGTTATCGAAAACCATTTTGGGATGGATGAATAAATGAACGTGCAGGCAGACAGGAGATACATAATGTATGCCCCTCATTCTCCAAACGGCAGGAGTATAACAAAATGACCCATAATGATTATCAGACAACATTAAAACAGTCTTTCTGTTGCTCCTCAAAAACTAAATTTCTATGAAAAGTGCTATTTTAACGTAAACATTACTTTACAAGATGCAAGTAAATGCTCTGTGCATGTAACTTTTAAAGGTGCAATTAATACTGCTGCAACAATGTTTAGTGTTGATATTTTTTATGCTAACATATAAATTATTAAGGTCACAAACGCAATTTAAGATATACAAGTTGTAAAAATACAAAAAAATACAGATGATTTGTAACTAAAGTTGTTAATTAATTCCATGGTAGTTAATTAATTAATGTTAGTTATAAGGACTGAATGACATGTATTCCTAGAGAGTATTTGTAACTAGGCAACAGTAACCACAATGACATCAATAATCAGAACCTATTTACTTGGGTTTGTGATAGTGCCAATATATAATAGTTATATGCCATTGATATAGTCATCATTCTTTGTTAGCAAGTTATAAAAAACACAATGCTTAATTCCCCTGCTGACGTATCAGGATCTACAAAAGTTACATGTAAGTAGTTCTCTATGATGTAAAAGACTGACGATAATTGCCTAGCAACAGACTATAAACACCAACTTGAATTTGATAGAGACAATGACAATGAACCATTGGTGGTTGCAGAATGTTCAAATAACCAAAGAATTTTGGGTAGCTACAGTAGTCAAATTTGTTCAATTCTATATGGCATTATCCCTAAGAGTAATATTAGAGGGACCACAAATATGTAAATTACCCAGAGACAGACATAGATTCAGTCCAGGTTGTATTGTGTCAGAAGAAAGCATGAGCTATTTGGACAAAGTTTTGCGTTCAGTCAGAAGTGGCATTATGAATTAGTGCTATTCGGACAAGCTTTCGATTGGGTTCAAATTACTGATTTGGAAAATGTTTTTCACAAATTGTCAGAACACAGCAGCCATGATCTATTAACAGTTTGGCCAAACCTTAGCATAGAATCAGAAGAGAGTTTAAGACATTTGAACAAACTATTACAGAAGAGAACATGATCTATTTGGGCAAACTTTTACATTGGGCCAGAAGAGAGCACGAGTCATTTGGACACACTTTTACATTAAGTCAGAGGAGAGCTTGATTTATTTGGACACACTTTTAGAAGCGATGACGAGTTATTTAGACTAACTTTTGCATTGGGCCAGAGGCGAGCATAATCTCATTAGGCAAACTATTCCATTGGGACAGAAGTGATCAAAAGGCATTTGAACAAACTTTTACACTGGATCAGAAGAGAGCATGAGCTATTTCGATGTACTTTGTTTTGAAATTGATTATGATGTTGTTGTATGCTGTTTAGCGTCGTTTTCAACAATTTTTCAGTCATATTGTGATGGTGTCTACTTGAGACAGTATTCGGAGCCGTGTCACACTGGAGTATCATGCCGCAGACACAAGGTATGATACCCCACCCAGTCACATTATACTGTCACTGGGCCGACAAGACCTAGAACTCTCCTCTAAATGTTGAGCATCAAGCGAAGAAGCTTCTAGTACCATTTTTACAGTCTTTGGTATAACCCGGGCGGGGATCGACCCCACGACCTTCTGCATGTGAGGCGGATGCTCTACCACTAGAACACGCCGTGGTACAAATTGATTATGAAAACTTACACTGGTATAAAACTTATTTTTTAATTGCCTACCGTTTAAAGCATTTAAGACGGTTTGGTTATATTATATAATATTACATAGATATATGCTGATAACAATACAGTTACAACTAAAAATAATAAAAGCAGCTAGTTACTTATTTAGCAACCCTGGACACTTGGAAGCATATATGTGTACATGGTTACAAAATCTGCTTACTTAGGTTAACATACCAACAGTGTCATAGATGGTTGGAAATGAGGGCGCTTCATGGAACAAAAGAAGGGTTAGTATAGAGAACATTAAATAGTACCGTTGTCTGTGTTTGTCATAAATCAGATCTTAGTTTCAAGCTTTGAATATTACAAATACTTTTATTGGTACAAAACATCTGTTTAATTTTACAATTGTCTCAATTCCCCAAAGTTCAAAGTAAAAACATTTTATTTTTATGTACTGATATAATTATGTTGATACATAATATTTATATTTTCTATAATGATATTATTGTGTTTGTCATAGCTCGGACCTTCATTTAAATTTGGCACCATTTAATATACAGTCAGACCTGTCTTAAGCAGCCAGTCAAGGATTTAGCAAAAGTGGCCTTTTAAGACAGGTTGTAGCTTAATACAGGTAACCTGTAAATCAAATAGTTCAGAATTTCCAGTTACTCCAGTTAAAATTCCCATTAATTACCTAATATTATTTATTTACAAAATATAAAATCATATATATTGAAACGATTAAGCCTTTTAGAAATGTTGGTAATCATATTTCATATCATCTCAAAACTTTTTAAAAATATTTTGAAGGGGGGGGGGGGGGGGGGGGGGGTAAATTAAACTGCTATTTCTTAAGGCAAGAGGCAACTTAACACCCATTTTAAAACACTAAGAGGTATTTACATAGATTATGAGGGTAAAATATCCCACAATTCACTTTATCAGGGCCTCTGCAACAATTGACATAAAGAGAAAGTAGGAAATGTTGTTGTATGGTATATAGCTTCGCTTTCAACAATATTTCAGTAATATCGTGATCGTGTCTGCTTGAGACAGTATTCTAGTATTGAGTATCATCATAATGAAGACACATGGTATGGTACCCCACCCAGTCATATTATACTGACAATGGGCTGACCAGACCCAGAACTATCCTCTAAATGCTGAGTGCCAAGCCAGGAAGCTTCTAGTACCATTTTTAAAATCTTTGATATGACCTGGTTGGGCATCAAACCCGCAACCTTTCACATGCAAGGTGGATGTTCTATTCCCAGACCAGTGCAGCGGTAGTTGAGATATAATATAAGAGTGTGTAAAACTTATATGAAAATAGTATGATACTTAAGACACCCTGGGCATGCTGTGTTAGACATTACCTCCAAAACATGTGTTAGTAAAAGAACTGCTTTTCTTTTTCGTCGTTTCATCAATTCCCAGAAGCTGCTTCGGGGGTTCTGGCGTGTCCAATGAAAAGCTTTTCATGCGAGCATTCAACTTCTTTCGGCGGGTCTTTGGGCTGTGTGATGCTGTTAAATGAAGGTGAAACAAGCATATAAAAACTGCAAACCAAAATCTTCTATTAAACAAACCATGACTACTGCATTTCTACGCAAGATTGATATATACACTATACCTGGTAATACAGTAACTCAAAGGCATTTAAGCTTTGAACTGAAAGCCAAGAAATTAGATAGATAATTTTCTTGCATATTGGTTAAAAATATCTGCCACTTTATATATTTCTCTCTCAACCTTGGACTGAAGTTAAATTCTTGTGTGGTGATGTTGGAAACATCTATGAGGCAATGTATAAATGATTTAAAATCAAGAGGCCCAAGAGGGTTTGAATGGCTCTACTTGTAACAAAATGGGCAGAATTGTTTTTTTAAGTTCCTCTTCAACAAATCTTTTAGGAGACTACCATGATACACATAAAATATCTAAGGAATAGGCCTTAAACTTTCAGAGAAAATGTTTTTCACTTAAAATTTCCTTATAAGCCCTGTAACGAGGGCATTTATGGTCGAATCATGCGGTGCAAAAACTTGTCTATGATCTTGTAGTTTTATAACTGCTGTGCAAGTTTGGTTAAGATTCAATGAAAAATGGGGGTGTTATTGCATCTACAACATTTTCCCTATATAACTCTATGTAAAACAGTGATCCCTGTGGCGGCCCCAAATTTGACCCTAGGGATCAAACCTTAACAAACCTTTAAGGGGACTTCCATGTAATGCTACATGTAAAATATCTAAGGTGATAATTGTGGAAAAAAAGATAATTGACAAATTAAATTAAAATAATTATTCATTGGCTTTGTAATATGCAAGAAAAAGAATCATTCACGGCTTTTTGACCGAAAGTTAGTTATCCTGAAGGAGAAATTTTAGTCCAAACCTCAAAACATGCTAGAATCTTATATAACTGTAAGCTAGATAAAAAAAAAGCTGTAAATTAAAGATCAATAAAAAATAAACATGTTTTTTTTAAAATATTGAGACAATGGTTTTAGTACTATGAACTCATCTAGTTAAAACAACTCAATTTCTATGAAAAGCTACTGGAATGCTAACAGACCCTGCTCTTATACTCATTCACAACCTTTTTTAGTGTCAACACACAGTTCCGTCATCAAGACTACATTTGGAAATCTTGGCTGACTTCAGTTCAGTTAAATGTGTTTCTAATGTTTGATAACACGAGTCAACTGAATGTTGTTCACTCTAACTGTTTAATAACACGAGTCAACTGAACGTTGTTCACTCTAACTGTTTGATTCCACGAGTCAACTGAACATGTTCACTGTAATCGTTTGCCGACAGAAGCAAAGACCTTTGAGAGCTGTTTGCTAGTGTAAAGTCATAATAAGAAATGGAGGGATTCAGCTGATGTAGTCTCATTTCCTTTTACTGTCCGTTCTGTTGAGCAATGTTTGAATTTACAGACAGTCTAAACAGGTTTAACTGAACTGAAAGCTGCCCTTATCCGAGTGAAACTAAATATGTTTTACTGTTAATCCAACTTTAAAACCATTTAAACATATCCAATCTGTTTAACCCTTTACTTCATATAGACGCCTTTGAACACCTCTAATATAGACACCTTTGAACACCTCTAATATAGACACCTTTGAACACCTAATATAGAAGGCTTTTGAATTATTTGGTGAATTATATTTATATTAACTGACAGAGTGGAAAACAGTGCAGGAAGTGTTCAGATTCCTTGTTACGAGCAATCTGAACTCTTCCTGCACTGTTTTCAAAGGCCTTCTGTGATTGGTGCGGGAAAACGCGTATCTATGGAGTAAAGGGTTAATCCATTTAAAATGCCCATGAAGTCTTTTTATAAACAGATAGAAGTGATAATGGACAACATACTTTTTTTACTATATAAATATTCTAAAAGAATGAAAAAAAAGAAAACTTTTTTTTGGTCTTTAATATAAGCCCCCAGCCCCTTTTGAAATATTTCAAGCCCCTGAGAGCTTTTAATAACAGCAGTTTTGACTTTATAAGTTATTATAATTCATACTTGTAATTTGGTCAGAAAATTTACAGGAAATGATTTTAAGCTCTGTGTAACACCATTGACTATATAACAGTTACTTAACCCTTGTTACGAGCAATCTGAACTCTTCCTGCACTATTTTTAAAGGCCTTCTGTGATTGATGCCGGAAAACGCCTATCTATGGAGTAAAGGGTTAACAGAGTGATTAGTGTCTTGTAAAGAGCGAGATAAATGTTCACAGAAAGATCGTGAGCTGTACATTATGTTTCAGATCAGTCAAGTTAATGTTAGTTTTCAAACCACTCATTCATCCATATAAGTAGCATACAAATGTAACATGTTAACTTTTTGAAAACAAGAACCTATTGACCTGACACGTCTGTCAGTCAAACAAGTATATAGTCCAGTCAGCAATCGATATTGGTTGACAAGTCGACATATTCCTTAGACAAGTCAGCGATGTCAAAATAAACACAACATTGTATTTACTTCAACAATGCCATGTGGCAGTGGGTGGAGCAAGTCATTCTCGCATCGGGTCAATTCTAATCATAAAAATAAAACTGAAAGAAGTTAAATTGATTGCAAACCAATGTGCACTGCATTTCTACCAACTCAAACTCTATACGTTTCAAAACCAGCCATTTAGGTATATCAGTAGGGACAGCAACAATTACAAAAGGCAAAAATTCATGCAAAAAACTCATTTTAAAAGTACACTAACTGCTATCACAAAGGGTATCAGCATATTTTTTAAATGGTATAGACTTAAATTTTGTAAAAAAAAAAAAAAAAAAAGGCAGAAAATCATTGGGCCTAACTGGTTTCGAAACATTTGGCATTCCTTCGTAAAATCAGCCAAGTGCTACCAAGAGAATTAAAATTGATTGTAACAGAAGATCTGAAATTAAATAAAACTCCTTAAAAAAAGTACCTGCAAAACATGACATTAATTGAGATAAATATACTCTTCATGCATCCTACAAAATGCAGTCAGCATGCATATTAGGTAACATTCAATCTATTTAAGGCATCAATTAGTAATAAGTAAATAATATCAGTGGCTTCTGCAAGCACTATCAACCTTGTTGTTATAATGTTAAACCCTAACATGCACAGCATATAACACCCGGTACAAGTAAACCATGCCAGTTTATAAAATAGGTTTAAACTACCAACAATACAAATCCTGTTGTTGCCAGGGTTACCTGTTCTCTTATTGCAATATCCAGAGTCTGAAAACTGAATGCTTAAAGTTCAGATAACATTTAATCACAGTATTTTTAATTTGTATTCTATTATATGTGCACATTTGGTTGACAATTGAAATTGAAACAACTTTATTATATTTTATGTGCAATATTAAATGTACTTTTTCTTAAAAGCACATATTGAAGAATGTTGAACAATTCAAATATTTTAATCAAACATTTTTAGTTTGTTCTTGTTCTAGATAAAGGAACATAATTTCGAACTGTTAACAATTAATTCATATTGAAATTACTTGAGTTACTTATCATAGTTGAAATTATATAATTGTAAAGATAGGATCTAAGATATGATTTGACAGTATGATAGATAAGCTATGAGATATGATTTGACAGTATGATTGTAAAGATAAATTGTGACATATGTCTCGACCGTATACTTTTAAAGATAAGCTATGAGATATGATTTGACAGTAAGATAGATAAGCTATGAGATATGACTTGACAGTATGATTTGTAAAGGTAAGCTGTGAGATATGGTTTGACAGTATGATTGTTAAGATAAGCTGTGAGATATGACTTGACAGTATACTTTTAAAGATAAGCTATGAGATATGATTTGACAGTAAGATAGATAAGCTATGAGATATGACTTGACAGTATGATTTGTAAAGGTAAGCTGTGAGATATGGTTTGACAGTATGATTGTTAAGATAAGCTGTGAGATATGGTTTGACAGTATGATTGTTAAGGTAAGCTGTGAGATATGAATTGACAGTATGATTGTAAAGATAAGCTATGAGATATGATTTGACAGTATGTTTGTAAAGATAAGCTGTGAGATATGATATGAATGTATGTTTGTAAAGATAAGCTATGAGATATAATTTGACAGTATGATTGTAAAGATAAGCTGTGAGATATGATTTGACAGTATGTTTGTAAAGATAAGCTGTGAGATATGATATGAATGTATGTTTGTAAAGATAAGCTATGAGATATAATCTGACAGTATGATTGTTAAGATAAGCTGTGAGATATGATTTGAATGGATGTTTGTAAAGATAAGCTGTGAGATATAATTTGACAGCATGGCTGTAAAGAAAAGCTGTGAGATATAATTTGACAGTATGATTGTTAAGATAAGCTGTGAGATATGATTTGACAGTATGATTGTAAAGATAAGCTGTGAGATATGATTTGACAGTATGAGTGTTAAGATAAGCTGTGAGATATAATTTGACAGCATGACTGTAAAGATAGAATATACTATGTAATACATAATTGTAAGATGCAGGACATGATTTGAGATATATATCTCAAGATATAAGATATGTATGAAATAGAAAATTTAACATTATAATTGTAAATTCAAGATGCAAGAAAAGTTTTGATAGTATACTTTTAACTACAAGATGTTAGCTATGATTTATAAAATAATTGTAAAATTGAAATGTAAGACTTCTGGAATTCACATCGTTTTCATGAACTTTATTTGCCGGTTTAAAAACTGTTGCCTGCTGCGGTGGTTAACAGTACTGCAACACCATTTTATAAACATTGTTAACCAGACTGGAGCCATAAACAGTACATTTTGATGAAAATTGTAGCAAGAACTGAACTGCTGAAATATGTAGCAAGGACCAATCTACTGAAATATGTAGCACGCAAGAATTGATCTGCTAAAATATGTAGCACGCAAGAACTGATCTGCTGAAATATGTAGCAAGAAATAATCTGCTGAAATATGTTGCCAGCAAGAATTAATCTGCTGAAATACGTAGCAAGAATTGGTCTGCTGAAATATGTAGCATCAAGAAATGATATGCTGAAATATGTTGCCAGCAAGAAATAATCTGCTGAAATATGAAGCAAGAAATAATCTGCTGAAATATGTTGCCAGCAAGAATTAATCTATTGAAATACGTAGCAAGAATTGATCTGCTGAAATATGTAGCATGCAAGAAATGATCTGTTGAAATATGTAGCAAGCAAGAGCTGATCTGCTGAAATATGTAGCGAGCAAGAGCTGATCTGCTGAAATATGTAGCGAGCAAGAACTGATCTGCTGAAATATGTATATCCATTACTCCCACAACCTCTCATCTACATTGAGAAATGGTGTCCTCAGTAGCAAGTGTCTACAATGGGCAATCTCAACTTCCAACATCTGGAGTGAGCCAGTTAGTGTTGAAACTGTTGTTAAAAATCTCAGCCTGTTATGGGAGCTATTTCTACCTCTGAAGCAAATGATCCTAACCCCTGCATCAAGTGGTCTCAACGTCAGTTGGCAGCACCTCGGCAAAAACTGACAGAGATCTGGATGTCTCGTGAAACAATCTTGACCTCTGTAGTGCACAATTCTTGTGCTGTCACATTTACACTCATAAACGGATCCGTGTCATTTAAAAGCAATACACATTTACTAATTTAATAACTGTGTACACTACCTTGACCCTAGACCCCAGTAAATTTGGTGTCCTAGTATATAGCTCGTTGGCATTGTAACAGACTGTTATTGAATATTTTCCAACTGTCAATCTGTATTTCATGGCATCAATAATCATTATGACTGTGGAGTTATATTCATGGAGCCAGAGTTATTTCAAATCTGCAATGTCATAAGAGACATGTCAGCCATTTTTGGGGGGGTTTATTTAAACATTTACGGTGTATACTAGTAATTAACTGTAAATACAACTTAGAAAATGCACATACAAAACACCCAGGTTTGAACATCGTGTAAATGGAGGCGTGTCATTTATTATCGTTCATGTACACGTTTACAGAGATCTGTAAATGAGGCAGCCCTAGCAGTAAGTTATCTTCCCCTATGCAATGATGCATATTGCAGTCTCATGAACTCCCAAAACTTCATTATATTGACTTTATGACTTAAAACCATCAAAAGTCGCAGAAAGCTTAGCAAAATCACATGGTAAGATTGATGTATACAAGGTACATGATATGAAAAAGTACTTGAGTACTAGTTCAGATCCTTAATCCTTACAACAAATAAGGGGGAAGAAATACAGCACAAAAACCTTCAGTTTTCAATTTTATTTTATTACAAAAAAGTTAAATGTGAAAGGATAAGAATCAACACAGCAAGACCAAATGAACTTAAAGATAGAATTCTTACCAACCATCTCAAAAACAGTTAAGACAAAAATTAAGAAAGAGTTTGATTGTTGACTCCCTCTAACTTACTCATTAAAACCTGTCAACTCAAATCTCTTTTATTTTTGAATTTAAGAGAAAATATCATTTTTTATTAATCTAGGTAATTACACACATGACTTAAGGTGTATGACATTTATTATGTCTTTTGTACAATAATAATGATGGTACCAAATCGTAAAAATACTACAATGTAAATATTGATTGTCAAAGAAATATATATATTATATAAAAAACTAAATATTTTCCATACCTTAGTGACATACCTAATCTTGTAAACCAGGCCCAGGAGAGAACAAACAAACAAACAAACATAAATTTAATGTATTTAACTAATTATAAGTAGATATTTTAGCTTGCAAAAAAAAATCTTCAACTTTCTCAAATTGATATACTGTTTATTTCAGGCATGGTAAATCATTTAAAACAATTATGTGGTGATTTTCATGCTATATTTATTTTTCAGGAAATATTAATTCCAGTTTTTAAGCTTTTAAGGGACACACAGCAGTTTTGAAAAGAAAAGAGTTTTTTTTACTCATGTTTAAACATCAAATGAATCTATGTAACATAAAACCATATGGCGATAATATTCGAACATTTCTACCTAAACCTTCATGTTTTAAGAAATGACTAACAGTTTTGATAAAACTAGTTTTTAGAAAAATACATACTGCCTTTTTAGAGGTGTTTTTTTTTTCCTATTATACATATATAAACTGATCAGCTATTTATCAGAAAGTTTAAAAAGAATAAAAATTATATTTCATAAACACCAAATTTAAAAAAAGTTTAGGTGAAAATTTAAAATAAGTTGTTGTGTGTTCCTTGTATAAATGAAATAGACATAAAACTTAGTTTGAAAATAATAATATGTCATTTGTTGTAACTGTGGTATTGGTAAACAGACTACCATAAAAACAACAACAACACAAAACAGGAGTAAGGAATAGCCTCTGTAAATGTTCATATTACATTTAGTGGGAATTATCTCCCTTTAACCATGCAGATTTTAGGAACTACTTTTTTTTCAACAAAATTAACTGTTTGTACTTGGAAAAATCAATTCATGCTGATAAAGAAATGTAATTTGAAGATAACTCAAAGACATTTGGTTTTTACCAGATAGGTAAACTGACCTTGGGGAATTATATCTCAAAATATAACAAATGTTGATTGACCTATTTAATTCTTGTTGGTAAACAAATACTATCGGTATAAAAAAATTACCAGATGTAAAGTAAGAGATACAATTTTGGGGTCATTTCAACAAAAACAGAGAGGCATCACATACAGGTCTGGTACCTTTTAAAGAAGAAAATGTTAAATAAATGATGATTTTAAATGCAATCCTGTACTTAATAAACTTTTTCTCATAAAACATGTCTATTTTGTCATTTCTCTAATTTGGATATTGCAGTCAGAAAGTGAAATATGTTGTTCAACAGTGTCTATATTATCACAATATCCAGTTCATTTAAATCAACAACAACAACAACCACAAAAATACATCTGATCATGTGCAGATGTAAAAAAAACTGCGAATTTCATGTAATAAGCAAAGTGCATTCGTATTTCTTTTCCCGAAAACTTGTTCAACTAAAAACTATCACAAATACGACATTTACTGTTAAAGACAACCTTTTTTAAACACAGTTTCTAGAAAATAACAAGTGTTGTTATAGAAAATCGCACAGAATTCTTCAAAGTTATATGATTTTTTTTCAGACTATATAGTGTGCAAATCATTTCATAGACATCAATTTGAAGAATCTCCATACACAAATATAAGAGGGTAATGATTATAAAACAACAACTAAGGGAACATTGAATAAACAAAATGTAACCGTTTTATTACATAGTATAGCACTAATCACTTAAACATGTTTACAAACCCTTATTTCTGCTATCTACACCGCACCCATCTCCATTTAGTCACCAAAAAGCACACCCAAATTGTAAACCACTTACGAGTATTGACAATTCATTTTTTAGTATTGCTACTATAACACTCTTACCCTGGCCTTTAAATTAAGATTGTTTATTCAATAAAATGATTGACCTAAAATGCAGAACAAATTTTCAGTAATTATTCAGCTTTTATTTAAGCCAGACTTTTATTTGCTGACTTACCAATTTCTTTTATTTTTATCTTTTTCAAAAAATTATTAGATGGAAGGTAAAAAAACAAATATCTAGAATTTCTTGAAATGATTTATGGTTATTGCTTCAAAGATAATTTTATTTCATCGTGAATCATAAACCACCTTGTCTTATTGTATTTCATTATAGTGAATTCATACTTAGAAACTATCAATGAAAGATCATTAATATATCATACGGGAAATTCTATTTTCGATAATGGTGACCCTGGTTGTGACAGTACAATTTGTCTCAAAACACAATTCCATGTTTGTAATTATTTCATCAAAAATATCTCAAAGATAATTTAAAGTAACTGAAATGAAACTTTTTTCTCTACTTTTGATATAAATGGCAGAAAAGAACCTTTGAAGAAGTGGAAAATTCACAAAAGCCATGTATAAGCTTCTGGATCCCTTTTATAACTGTACACTTGTGTGTTAATTAATATGTGATAGTTTTCAATGTAATTGAATGTGAACAATTTGTAATTAAGATTAAACTAAATAAGTGGAAATACGATTCTTGTTTTCACAACTGAAACAAATATGGAGTGTGAACAAACATTTTAAAAGAAAAGAAGCCTTACAGCACATTTCAGCAGATAGAATGGTGCACTGAGATGAGGTGCGATGCAGACAGACGAGATATGCACGTGAGAGATATGCACATGTAACTTAAACAGTCACAGGTACGATCACACTATACATATTGGATATATTATCTATTCTAACAATGAAAAAAATAACAACAAAGAGACATAATACTTAAAGTGATATTAAGCCCCAACAAATCTGCCACAAGTTATAAAAATCTCTAGATAATAATAATAAAAACTCTTACAAAAAAACATTAGATAAATCGTATGTACATCAGCCACTAAGTATATAATCTGGCCACTATTAAGTGACACATTGACTAGTAAATAACACAATATTCAAATCATTTTACCGAAACGACTATATACACCTATTTAATTATGATATTTTATATTATAAAACTGGGAATTTTAAGGGGTCACACAATGTGAACTTTATGATAATGATAATAAACTTGCATACATGGCATTATGGAAGTACCCGGGTGCTAAACCTAATTTTGCATGACGAGTGGATTTATAATTATGACTTTATGAGCAATTAATGGTATTTGAATGAGGAATAAATAATGAGGTTGAAGATCAAGCTTATGAGAGTGGCGAAGAGTACAAATTATGAGACCAACAATGCGTAATGACGGAATAAATTTTGGTCATATAAATCTTTACTAATCTTTCACGCTGTCCTGTTTCACTAGCTTTTCTTCCGAGACAGATTTGAGTGAGTAGAAAGAAAGACAACTCCAGCAGTAACAAATTGGAAGCGAAAACAGAATTTGCCAATTTATCTCCCTTGTAATGAGATATATATTTACACAACAGGGGCATATCACCAATACTTAGTAGTTTACAGTACCTTCAAGCCTAAATAAATTAGTGCTTAATTTTCCCCCCAAACATCTGAAGATATTTGTACATATTCACAAAGAAAGTGGTATTACACTAGGGTACTACAAACTAGGTCACAAGGGCATGGTGCCAGATTTTCAAAGTTGCACTAATTATTATTGCTCTCGCAACTATAAATAATAAGTAATAATGACATTTATCTCCTTGATGATGTCAACTTGTTTTATTATGTTCTCTGCAGGTAAATTGACCTCTTCTGAGTCAATTTAATCACTAATAGAAGCCACAAACAGACTAGGTCACATGGGCTTGATGCCAGGAATATTTACTTCCTCTTTGTATGATTATTTTTTGTTTAAGCAGTTTTAAGTGTTTATATCTACGACATAAAGATGAAATCTACATTTATTTTGTTTTTGTTCACTCAACAAAAACAGTACCGTATAATTTAATTTCATTTATACTTAGTCTAATTCAATTCAGCTTGAGTGCAAAGTAGGCTAAGAGTTTATATGAATTGCTTTTGAGTTCATTTCCTGGGAAGAACAAGTACTGAGAGTTAAATATGAGCTGCCATCTGTCCACTGCACTACCACCCCACACAACACTATTGACCCTAGTGTAAAAAGTCAGAAAGGCCCTGAGCAATACTCACAATGTTTGGAAGCATGTTCGAAAGTTAAAGTGTCCAAGGTATGGTAGCTATTACAATATACAAGAGTTGTCTCCCTCAGGTATATGAGAGTTAACATGTTCAAAGTATGGTAGCTATTACAATATACAAGAGTTGTCTTCCTCAGGTATACCAGAGTTAACGTGTTCAAAGTATGGTAGCTATTAAAATATACAAGAGTTATGCCCCTCAGGTATACCAAGGTTAACGTGTCAAAAGTATGGTAGCTATTACAATATACAAGAGTTGTCTCCCTCAGGTATACCAGAGTTAACGTGTTCAAAGTATGGAAGCTATTACAATATACAAGAGTTATCCCCCTCAGGTATACCAAGGTTAACGTGTTCAAAGTATGGTAGCTATTACAATATACAAGAGTTATCCCCCATAGGTATACCAGAGTTAACGTGTTCAAAGTATGGTATATTTTACAATATACAAGAGTTGTCCCCCTTAGGTATACCAGGGTTAACGTGTTTAAAGTATGGTACATTTTACAATATGCAAGAGTTGTCCCCCTTAGGTATACCAGAGTTAACATGTTCAAAGTATGGTACCTATTACATTATACAAGAGTTGCCTCCCTTATGAATATCAAAGCATGGAAAATAACTCTTTTGAGAAGACATGGTTCTGGAATCACTGTGTCTGGTTACCGTCTTTCTATATACTATGTAGGCTTAGGAACAGACTTATAATGGATTCTCTCTCCTACATATTCACTTCAATAACAAAAAAATCTACATGCATTCAATATAATCTACATGTACAATATCTATAGTTATAATTCTAACTTGGGTTGAGCAATTGAAAAGGCAACAATATAGACACAACAGTGATTGTGGAGGACAAACAAATTATGGAACAATATTTCTCAGGTCTATACTATAATTATAAACATCTGTCTTCTAGTATGTACATATAGTTAACATTTAATCTCTAATAAATACATTTAAAAACACTATATTGTTTAAAAGGACACACAGCAATGATGATATTGACTTACTCCATATTCATCCCGTTGAAGCAAACATTACACCATTATCTGTATAACAATGTAGAGATATTCATGTTCAAGTTTCATTAACTGAAACTTCAAATTCGAGGAATATGCAGGGCTGGCATTAGAAGCCAGAGGCCTGGGTTTCCCCCCTGGCTATTCCTACCGAACATATGGCTATTTCCAGCAGTTTCTTCCACTGTTTACAAAGGAATCCCTGGCACCCCTTCTGCTTTTTCCTTTCTGCCTCCTACATCAAAACTTAATAAAGCCCTGAATATGAGCAAAAAATTCTTAAAAGATGCAAACTGACACTCCTTAAGACATTTTTTGTGGCACACTCAAAAAAAAACTGATTATGAATTATTTGCGACACATTTTGCCATATATGACCAGGAATATGCAAAACATGAGTTCTGTCAACCATTTTTATGAGATTTGTCTCTTTCCAAAGTAGAAACGAAATCAACGGTCTGCACACATACACGTAAATATATAATTACCAGAAATAGAGTTAAGTGAAAAAATTATCAAAATTGCCGTGGGTCCCTTCAACATTAAACATATAATATTTAAAAACACGATCTTGCTCAACAGAAACACATTGCGGGACCGACTTCCAACAACAATAGCTTAAACAACATTCAGGAACAGATTTACCATAAAATCCCTAGTGGAGGCCCCCTCTCTAATGAAAGCCCAACTCCATGTTCTTAGAAACTAATCCATATCAAAACATACCAACATATCTAATCAGAGTCTGTCTTAATAATTCATTAAAATATGCCATTTAATTCATTTCACCCATATTGTAACACTATTTTTATTAATGGAATACATACATTTTTGGTTTCTTATGCTAAAACAAAAAAGTAAAACAAGAATTGTCAAAAGACCAACAAAGCCTGCCTCTGGTTGTCTAAATCCAAAAAGGGTCATAACTGTGGTAAAATGGAATACAGAGTTATGATTCTTGTCTGTGTGTGTTCCATTGATGATGGTGAACACACATGCAAAGTTCCATTCACATCCAATGAATGGTTGCATAGATATCTTAAACTTAAACGCAAAAGTTTAACCTGGGTGTCTACAGACGACGCAGAAGCCGCTGTGGTCATGACAATAGTTCTCCTTGGACTTCGTCCCGGCTAGTTAAAAAACTTTGCAAAGTTTATTTTATCTCTAATACTGGGATATTTAATTGGGATTTTAGGACTTAAAACAACATTGATGAATAAAATTGACTCACTATTTTTATATCATATTCATATGAGGGCCTCATAAAAGACACTTGCTTTTATGACTTCTTTCCTTATATAAAGATTTTATTATTATCATTTCTTATTATACTTTACTTGTACAACATTCTGTTTTGACTGCAGGATGTAATTCAGTTGTTGCATCATTATGCCAGTCTATATAAACTTCATACCATCGAATCCATGACCTATGACATGAGCAGCCAACAGACCTATCCACTACACTCACCACCCCGGATTTCAGAGTTGAAACTGTTTCTTTATATTTGTTACACTTGTTGCTGAATGTGGGTCCCTACAGGTGACAATACTTCACCATGTTATACCATTCGACTCATGTTAAACACACCCAGAGGTCTCAACTTTTTTTCCAAATGTTCCCCATTGCATGCTATAACCATTTATAAATATAGTGCTACTATGTTGAATAAATGCATTGACCGATTGATTGATTGATTGATTGATTGATTGGCATTTTTAATGGATTATACAAAACAGACTTAGATGGAATTGGTTGAGAATTTTATTACCATGGAGGAGAGGGGCTTTATGAGGTAGGTGGCCTCCCATGGGGATTTTAGCTATTTATATCACTGTTGTGATGAGATTGTTTGGTAAGCATGATAAAGCACTATCTCAGAAGTGGAAAAAGGTAACACATGTAATACACATACAGATATGGTCAGACTGAATTAAAAGGTCCATCATTAATAAAAGTTCTGTTTAATCTAAAATAAAGATATGGGGTATTTAACATTTAATAAACTTGTTACGCCGAGCAACTCTAGTAATTGTGATATCATTGTACATAATTCCAGATGTATTGCCACTAATATTTTGAACATTAAACTATCCACCAATCATAGGGTATTTGTTTATAAAGTACGGGTCACAATGCTTTGCTGGATCTATCCACATTCCTTAATGTAAAAAACTAACCCATGGATTTTAGCATAAAGAAAAAACAAGAGGGCAACAATGGCCCTAAATTGCTCACCTGTGTCACTGGATACCTTGTAAGTCAAAAACTCAGATATTAATGTCCAAATAATTAAGATATGTTTAAGAACTTGTACAATATCTTGTGGTTATACTACTTTGAGTGTGGCAAAAATCTAATGATAACTATTTGTGCTAGAGCAAACATAAATGTAATAACATAGATGTTATAGATATTTAACTACTGTGTAGGTCTGGTTTAGTTCAAACCAAAAAGAGCTATAGAGTGAAACAAAGTAAAATAGCGGATTTTAACAATTCAACGGCCATAACTCAATCATCAACTATCCAAATAGTCCAGTTAAAGAAATTGTCTGAGATATTATGCTTATATTTCTATAATGTAAGCTTGGTCCAATTCCACAAAAATAAATGTGAATGCTAGAGAATATTCACAAAGTCAAAATTAAGCAATTTCTGATATTAATATTCAAGGGTGACAACAAACTCATATAAATTATCCAATCTGGCATGTTCCAGAACATGTCCAAGATCTTATGGTCATGTAGCTATGGCTGATGCTCAAGATCGAATAATGAATACATCTGCAAGTTCAAATTCAGCAATTTCTAAAAATTCAAGGGCAATAACTCTGCAATTATTTATCAAACTTTGTTAGTTAAAAAAAAACTTAGATGTTTGGGTATGTAACAGCTGCTGTATTCAAGATCCAATCATAAATATGGTCTGTGAAAGGTCATATTAAGACATTTCTGATAAATCAAAGGATATAATATGTTCATGTATAATCTATTTTGGTCAATCCAAGGTCTTGCCCATGATCTTTTGACTGTATATTACTGCTGTGTAAGGTTTTGGGGAAGATCCAACAAGAAATGAAGTGCTTGTGTGTGCATAAGGACAAACCATGAAAGTTATAATATTACAAGGGCCATAACTCTGTCATTTGGTATCCATTTTGGCCACTTCAAAACTTATATCAGATCTTATGGTTATACAACTGCTTATAAGTTTGGTCAAGATCCAATGAAAAATTTGGGTGCTAAAGTGTAGTAGACACTATAAACGTAAATAAACGATGGCATACACAAGGCGATCAGAAAAAACTCATTTCGAGCTTATGACTCAGGTTTGCTTAAAAGTGCACAACATTTTTTTTTATGTAAATGCATTGTGATTGTCTAGTAAGCAATTATGTTTCTATGAATATAAATGAGCAAGTTGGCAAACTGCATAATATGTAGGTAACATTGCAGGATGTATAAGCCTTTTACACAAGATTTTAATGTCTGGTCATATAGAAACAACATGGTATTTACACCATCAATAAAAACATAGAGTATACACTGGACAGTAATTAGGAAGAACATTTTAAACTTTAAATCTTGCATTTGTTACAAATTAGTTCCAAAACAAATTTTTCCCAGTTTAGAAGATAATACAAATGTTTGAGAAGCTTATCAATTGTAAAATATTATACACTTCTGTCTGAGGCTGGAATGAAAAGTCGTATTAATAAATATGTAGTTAATTACTAACAAAGATTCAACCTTTAAATTTTCATTTTTCAAGTATTATAGAAGTTTTAATAACAGTAGAGTTTAAGTTAGTCATACAAACTGTTTATGATGTCTATTTAGTTTATAATGATTTATTTTAGCTCAATTACAAAGTAAGCTCAGCTCCGTTTTCATGAACATTTTACTTCAACTCAAATGTGTGCTCAATTTTAGTATGACATTGAGCACAATATTGAGTTAAAGTAAAATAACAAACTTCAATGTTTTCGTGAAACAAGAGCTTATAAATTAAATCACTCTCAAATCCTTTTTCTTTGTAGAACCGGTACTGAGCGTTTGTTTTGAGAGGACATAGGGTCAAGCCTGATATGGAACACGCAACTTCTGGTGTGAGTGGCCAATATTCTATTTAATACACTACCACCCCACTTTTATTAAAAAGATTTTTATTTTGTGTTATATATGGTTAATATTCCTTTCATGTGTTGTTCACTATTTGAACGTCAGGATGCCCTGAATTAAATAGATGGAAAATAAAATATTGACATGATGGTAATTTCTGGATTACATCATAGTAAATCAAAATGTTTAAAAGCCACAGTGTATATAATAACATTATAATTACCTGACATGTGATGCTTAATAAATATCTCAAGGTTCTACAAACAATAAATAAAGCAAAGACCAGATGGTTTTGCAGTGGATAGATTTTTGGCCATGCTGAGAATCAATCCCAGGCTGCAACTGAAGGTCAGTACTGGTTCTACCCAGGAACGAGATTCAAATGTAGTTCATTTAGACTTTTACCTTATTTGGCAATCAAGGTAAAATAAATTAGTAAAAACTATAATGAAGTGTTTACTGCATAATACCTTTTTCACTTTATTTGTGTCAGGATTGTTCTAAGTGAGATGTATATCTAATTGTATTTTATCCTTGGTGAAGATACACTGGGTCGAAATATTGGAAATGTAACCAAACTGATAAATTAGTATAAACCAATAACAAATCTAAATAATGTAGCTAACTCCAGCCTCATGTTCAAACCATTTCTCTGCATGTGTCTGATTAACAATACATATTGATTGTTTAAAAATCTTTGAATAAAAGCACAGAAATGCAACATGTATCTGAACTAGTTCCCGTAACATAAGATATTAACAACAGCAGAAACTTGCTTTCCCTGGGTTTTTTTGCAGGTCGTATGTACTTATTGCAAGATCCTTTACCTAGTCTTACTAGCAAGCATGGGTACCAAGTTTGGTTCAGAATTTGTAATTATGACAATAAAAGCAGAAGAATTTGTAGAAAAGGATAAAATGTAAAAGCCATTATGTGAACATCTGCAAATTATGAAGCAGTCTCACAAAAAGGAAAACATTAACAAAATAAAAAAAATCATTGGACCGACGGTTAGAGAATCAAAATGTTATGTTAGGATAAAAAACGAACCACCAATACAATCACACGTCACATAAACAATGAAAAATATCAACCAATCACATTGCAGCTTACAACACTAAAAATGTTATTAGGTGTTATTCATACACAGTTAAACCATCAAATTAACATGAATTTTGTAAAAATTAGCAGGGTCACAGGTACGGAATAATCAAGAACAGGTTTTATATGATGAGAGCATGCACAAATGACCAACGTCATCTAGCTCTCATTTGAGGGCAACAATACATTCATCGCTGCTATGTACTACTGAAATGCTCCATCAAATATAGTTGTATTAATTTAAATATTCATCCATTTAACTATTTCAATTAATTCGCGCAGAAAGGAAGCTTTGCTTCAACAATTTTCAATGTTGTCATACTGGTATGCTTTTTCTTTATAATAGATCAGTAATTTATAAATTTACATATCTAGGTTTCAGCGCAACACTGTTTTATCTACATATAAACAAATAGGGAATTAAAGCAGTGTTGCACCAAACCATAGTTAAAATGACACTGAAACAAAAAAAGTTCCTTGATTTCCTTTATCAATATTTTGATTTTAAACAACGAAAAAAAAAAATCAAATTATAAAACTGAACACAGTCCAGTGGTATAAAACAGTTCAAAGGTCTTTATCTATAATCTTGTAACAGTTGATAGATGTGTAAACATAAACATCGCTCTAAACAATTATTGCAATTTAACTTTTTTTTTATTATTACTTCAAAATTGTAGACACAAGGATAATTCTATGAGGAAGGAATAAATTATTACGATTGTAGAATATCTAAACAAATGAAAGTTCATTTTCTGGAGTCAATAGAAAGCACAGTAGCTAAGTGCATAGGACCAGTTTTAGCTATGCCTTTGCAGAACCATCCTTCTTTTTGCTACTTTTACTTTTTGTCTTCTTGAGTTCTTTTTCAGTCTTTTGTACCGGCGGCGGAAGCCCTAAAAAGGATACAATTACAAAATTCATCTTTGAAAAGTTAAAAAAAAATTTTTTTTTAAAGATATAATTTCTACATTTTGGAACAAGAACATCAACAGCTTGGCTAAAATTTGAGTGCTACAATTAATCAAGCACAGAAACTTACACTCATTTGGGAAACCAAAACAAGAGCAACATGTATTTCTTACAAAAAAAAGAATGGGCATCTGAGAATAATGCAGTGAAAATTTTCATAAATTTTTCATTATTCCCATATTATGTTCATGTCCTTTGAAATCCGTTATTTATTACATACTAGTATTCATAGAATTTGATTTAGAAAGTCAAACCAAAAGATGTAATGACAGTCTAAACAAATAAACATATACTTTCATACACAAAATTCCTCAGTATATGAAGAGACTGCAATAGAAAACATTTAGTTATTTTGTTTTGTAAGTAATTTCAATCTCGATTATCCCCATCTATTGACATAATTTTTTTTTAAATTATGGTATGCCAGGGCAATTACAAGAGGGGCAAATTATTCCACAGTTATAAATAGGATGACAATTAATAAAATCAATTAAAGAAGAATAAAATAAAAATTAATTACAGGCTTATGTACATAAAATCTAGATATCTGCCTCTAGTAGACATTAGATATAAGTGGAAGTACTTTAAATTACGGTATATTGTCTGTGGTCAGATGTATTTATAATGCACAGCAATAATAACTACCATTTACAGAACAGTTATATCCCTGTATTAAGTTTCATGGAAATACAGTTACTGTTGCCATTGACTTTTCCCTGTACTTAGTTTCATAAAAACACAAATATTGTTTCTATTATATTTTCCCTGTATTAAGTTTCATGGAAACACAGTTACTGTTTCCATTGACTTTTCCCTGTAAGTTTCATTGAAACACAATTATTGTTTCTATTATATTTTCCCTGTATTAAGTTTCATGGAAACACAGTTACTGTTTCCATTGCCTTTTCCCTGTACTAAGTTTCATGGAAACACAATTATTGTTTTTATTAAAGTTTCCCTGTACCAAGTTTCATGGCAACACAGTTACTGTTTATATTGAATATTTCTTGTACTAAGTTTCAAGCCAATACAGTTACTGTTTACAATGATTTTCCCCTGTACCAAGTTTCATGGCAACACAGTTATTGATGCCCATGACATTTCTTTTTGCCTGTTTTAATCATCATGACAACACTGCCATGCAGGACCCAGTGTTAAAATTCTTCTTCTTCATAAAAAAAAACAACAACAACAGAAACCAAGAATGGAAATTTCACTTAACACCATTAACAAATAAACTGCTTATAATACAAATGTTGCCTTTTTTCTTTAGAACTTTGTATTAATCAAATACATATTTAATCAATTCTAAATCACTTATACATAGCTTATAGCAACAGTCAGGATTACCTGTAACCAATGAGGCATGTTTGTTATATCACAAAATGAACTAAACAAAAACTTGCCAATCTAGTGCTACTGTAGCTGTATATGACTCTATGCTATGAACGTTTCTAAGTATTATATAATATTCTATGCATACCAAAATAAAATGGTGCATTCCAAAATCTAGATTAAATTAAAACAATTGTTAAAACATAATAATGGAGAATGTCGGATCTATTGGGATTTGTGAAACAAGTGCATTCTTTCAATTTTATGGAGAAAAAAAGTAACACAAACTGACTTCAATATAATCATTAAAACTGTCATTCAATTAAAAAACAAACTGACCACCTAAGCTTATTTAATATGTTGTTTAACAGTAAGTTCTATTTCCAGTGTCTATATCCACGTGTACGTAGCTAACATAACTGTATATCAATTCTAAGCACATATGGGATGGCTATGCAAAAGCTGATATAAGCATCATAAGCAATTAATGCAATTTAAACTGGCATTCGCAATACTGACAACAAAAATAACAAAATAAATCATTCATGTTGACATCAATGAGAAAAATTGTAAAATATCACTGTTAGAAATCCTGTATAATCTAGATGAAAGGCCACCCTTAACAACGCTTACACTACCTACCATGTTTTTTTTTTAAAAAAACATATCAATATATCCTACCTAAGTTTAATTAAAAATCTGTTTAATCGATTACAATTGCCAATTAATTCACAATGTTACACTCTTTTAGTACATGCATCTTAGCATATTCTTTAGTTGTTTTTTTATATTTACAAAAGAGTGTCTTTAATGAAGCCCCCTCCCCCTCCCACCTTTTTGGAAAATGTAAAAAATATACAGGAAAATAAAATAGCTCGAGTTAGCAAACTGGTGATGTATTAATAACAATGTAAAAATAAATTTGTAAAAAAATAATAATACAAATCATGAAAATATATTTATAATGTTAAAGAATGAATGTTGCAGATTTGTTACTGACATGTGCCAGCCGCACATACATCACAAGTACGACACAGATATCAATATATGAGGTAGGCAACCTATGTTAAAGTAGCCCAACGTTATCAAATGCCGAGGTTGTCTTCTTTGCCGGACTAGTTAACTTGTAGAAGTTCTTGAAATCCGAGCCCAGACTATCTGGTGTAATGGGGGACGAGGGCTGTGCTGTAGCACCCTGATTGTGCAGATCTACAAACCAACCAAAATGCAGTGTAACATAAATAAATTCCAACAAAAAAAAATTTGTCTCGTAAATATGTAATAATGCAAAACAAAACAGTTTAACAAAATAAATAACTATACAAACACACAATGGATGAAGTCTCTGGTAATTATCAATTCTGTGGAAGAGGGAATATTATTTGAAGATCTAAAATGGAAATTGTCTTTCTATCATACAGAAGGGAATACAACAACAGCTAAATGAGGCAACACTTTTTAAACTTCCTGAACTCTGCACAATATATCTGAGATCACAGTGAACAAACTTAAACTGAGGTACAGTGTAAATCATTGACATTTACCTGGGTATGAGGGCACCTTGAGTTACTGGAGATGTCCAATATCTCCTGTATCTCTAGTCATGCTTTATATTCATAACCAAACTAAAAACTAGGTCTTAGAAATAAACAGGTTGAATAATATGATCTTAAGTTGACATTACCCAATGCCAGCCCCTTCAATTCTTCCCTACCCATCCCTTCAAGAAATTTTACTTATTTTTTCTGAAAACCGCATTATAATATAACTATTGTTTAAATTTTACATTTTATGCCAATCGGTTGTTTTTCCCATCTGCTCAGTTACTTCAGAAATTCCATATATTTATATTAATCTGTAAATGTATATTACAGAATCATCACCATAACAACTACCTACAGTCAAAATGTTTAACAATGTTTTCACAATGTAATATTTAGGTTGTGTAATTTTTGTTATCCAGATTTCAAGTTTCTTACAACTGCAGGTGAAATAGTCCTGTTAAGTTTTATAAATTAACATTGTATTCTCCAAATATAAAAAATGTAAAAAGACAAAAAATTAATGCTGAAAATCAATTCCATACTGAAAAAGCAACCCAGTAACGTGGCAAGCAGACAGGTAAAACAAACAATTCAAATAATCCAAACAGCACAATGTTTGTAAACCAACAAATGAAGACGTTTCAGTCAGATTTGCCACATCTGCCAACTGCAAAGTGAAAAGATGAAAATTAGTTAAAATAAACATGCGATATAACTCATACTTTGACAAGTCTCGTGTACATTTCAATAAACTGCATGTTCATCACTTATCAATCATTCGCCAATCACTCATCAATCATTTAGCAGACCTGTGTGCAAACTGGAAGTTAGAAATGCAGAGAAAAACGCTTCCAAAGATTCAAAACAAATGCTAAACAGCATGCATAAAAGAAAACTGCTTTTCTGGGCAGTGGAAGGTACAAAAACATTGCAGAAGAACCAGCATAGAGGATGAATTGAGAGGATCATGATGAAAGTGTTACCATGGCAACAAATGTTAGCTATAGACCAAGTGACAAAGATTTACAAAGTCCCTAATGAAGTAAACTGGCAGAAAGATTATCAAATGAAATTTAGAGAAAAAAAGTTAGAATTAAAACTTCTACTCAAAGAGCATTGTATAAAACAAACTTTAATATACAAAAATTCTATACCTTATAAAACATGAAAAAACATTATGCATCTAATAAATTAACATTGAACAGGTACAAACTTACAAAAAGACCATTCTCTGTTGCTTAAAACAAATTCAGAGAAGTAGGGAAGTAAAGAGAACAGCTGCAATGCAGCTGCTACAGTTACCATACTGAATGCATTAATATTGTATTTTTGTCTCTATTATACACAACGACAATACTTCTACATTCAACTCACTTTAACATTATTTCAAACAGTTTATCACAGTTAGATTCTTATATGTGTTAACTACCAGTAGATTCTCAAACAATTTTTTTAACACTAGAATTTGGAGAAGAAGAGACGTATACAACATCTTTAATGATACAGGTCAGATTTATTCGCAAACCTGTACTTATTATTAGCCAATGGTACTCTGACTTCGAACAACAAGTCCTTTGAAAGATGGTGTTATATTTTCACTTTCAACATTAGGCGACGTTTTACTGCACTGAATTTTACTGTACACCTTATCGAAATCAATTTTGATATGATGGGCGTGGTTAGAACGTACTGCAAAGAGGGGCTGGCTACATGCGCTAGCTGCCGAAAGCTGACTGGCGGAAGGGGCGTGCTCATCAGACAAGAAATCGCAGTCGTCACAAAAGTGGGTGGGATCATGTGAGCTTTGAGAGCTCTCATTGACTGGTCTATAAAACTGATGCGCTGATGAGCTAGTGCCATATCTTCTCGAAGACAAAGCTGAAAAGTTTATTTTAAAGTGACAAATAAGAATTTCAGGAACCAGATAAAATGGTAATAAAAGATTATATGATAATGTAAATACATACATGCAGATCATAATGATTACATGAACTTATGTTGATTCTACAATAACACAACATCACATTATAAAACATAATGTTAATTTATATGTAAAAAACCCCATAGCAGACATTGTGATGTGTAATACTAATATAATCATAATTATTACACGATATTCCATATATTATGTGGCATAAACATGTAAATAAAACATACTGTAAAGCATGTGATAAGGGAATCAGATATAATGTATTAATAAGCAAACAAGAGAGGGTCTTACCTATTGTTGGTTCAACCCACGACACAGTTTATTTTTAGTGCACAGAGTGAATCAATGTTTGGTACTCATTTAGAAAGTTTGGTTACATGACTAGGCTGCTAATAAAGCCCACACCTTTAAACATTTGTGTTGGATTACAACAGCTATTGAAAGTGAATATTTCTTGTTATAAATACTAAAGAAGAAGCACTAAACACCAGATTGCTAATTGCAGCTCAAATGAATCACAACTCAAAACTTCAGGAGTAGTTCTAAGTTCAAGCAAGAAGTATTTACCAACATCTGTGTATATTATATATTAAGTAAGGATGTAGAAATATATACTATTCTATATATAAAGTAACAGTTTGAATGATCACCTTGTTGGCCAATTTTACAAAATTCAACAAGGTACATAATTACATTAATTTTGTTCATTATCAATGGAAGTAATAAGCAGTTCACTTTTGTAACATAATTCAACAAGGGACATAATTACATTTATTCATTATCAATGGGAAGTAATAAGCAGTTCACTATTGTGACATAATTCAACAAGGGACATAATATCATTTTGTTCATTATCAATGGAAGTAATTAGCAGTTCACTATTGTGACATAATTCAACAAGGGACATAATTACATTTTGTTCATTATCAATGGACGTAATAAGCAGTTCACTGTAGTGATTAATTATAAGTTCAGTTCATTTCTGTCAATAGCTACTGAGAAACTGTCTTCATGGTGAATAACTCCTAACAAAGGACATAACTCTGTTTACACAATGAAGAGATTTAAGGAACCTGTGCTCTTTACATCCTATCATCAATTGACCAAATGGTGATCAATATTGATTGTTACAATGCCATTTTCCTTAGACAAGCTAACAGTGTCTAAGTCAACACTACATTGTATTTACTTTGACAACAGTACCACGTGGCCAAGGAGCAATAATCTTTCAAGCTTTATGTCAGTTGTGCAAAGGTTTATTCTATTCCCACTAACAGTTACTGAGAAACTAGCATAACTGCACAGTTGCTGGGCTGTCACAAGGAATGTTGGGCATCTTTAAATCATTGTGATTAACAACTGCACAAGGTGAGGGTGAAGTATCTAAGTAGGACAAAATGGATAGGCACAGTTTCTAACTGTAAAATTGCCCTTGGACAATGCCAAGATATTACTATGTTTTTAGCCATTGATGAGTTTGGCCAGGCACTCCTAGCAACCAACTTATATCTAAGTCATAAATTACATTTTGTGTAAACAAACTGTGAAAATATGAAAATTAGTCATTTCATTGAATGCATAATTACCGTTTCTATTAACATATAATGCGCACTTGTGTATAGTGAGTTACATATACATACAAATTATCAAGACAGACAAACAAAACCAAATGTACACAACAGATACAAACAACACAATAGATCTACTGTATCATTGCCCTGAAAATACTCATGATAATAATAATAGATAATACCTTCCATTCAAATCCCGCTGCTTATAAAACTTAACATAAGAATTATAAATATGGTAAAAGACAACAAAACATGGGGATTAAGTAACATTTTCTAATACACAACACCAAGACATGTGACACGGTAACAAATATAATGTAACATTTGTAAAGACTAATTATTTATATGTTTTACAAAATCGACACACGACTACTTTTTGACGTACCTGAGGATGAAGGGCTTGATGTTTTTGAGGTGTTTCCACTGCTGGTATCTCCACCACTGGGGTAGCGAGAGTACCCTGTAGATGGGTGCTGACCACTACAGTGCGCGTGCACTAGACAAGGTGATTTGCCTCCAGATCGGGGCAAGTCTGCGGCGCATTTCAATAAGCTGTATACCGGATCTACTGGGCCAGCTGTAGACAAATAGAGCAGCATTAACTTATTGTATGACAGTCACGGTAGAATGCTCTTATGATGTCATATTCAACCATTAAAATCTCCATAAAAGTTTGTATTTTTAATGGGACTTACGCAATTTTCAACACATTTCAGGTTATATATGGCATATTTATGGAGGAAATTAAGAATGAATCTGAGTAGAACGACCATCGTTCTGCAAGTAACTGGCAAACTTTCTCATATAAAGTTTTTGGAGAGAGCGGGACTGAAACATATGACCTTAGCGGTGATCTTGAGACGTCACCTTAGACGACTCCGCCACAGCGAACAGTTCCACAAAAGTTAGAAATATAATGTGCTGTCGGGTTATTCTGGATACCTAAGTTTTTAAACCGAAATGAAGTAATTAAATGCATAAAGATACTGATTTGTCAAACAACTATAACAACTTCGTTCAATTGTAGTTTCTATACAATCATTATTCAACAAAAGTGTGAAAATTAATTCTGAAGAAACATCAATCTTATGTTTTATAGTATTGTGAAGATCAAATGAAAACTGCAGGTGCTGGAGTGGACATAAGTTCATATAATTTTGTGTCAATTCAAGGGCCATAACTCTATACATCAATGATCCTATTTGGCCAGTTCAAGAACTTGTCCAAAATATTATGGTTATATAACTTCTTTGTACGTTTGGTGGACATCAAGTGAAAGCTGAGAGTATTAGAGTGCACACAAGGTCAAATTATGCAATGTTTGAAGATTCAAGGGCTGTAACTCAGATATTAATTTTTTGCTTTGCCCAGTTCAAGAATTTGTCCAAAATATTATGCTTATATAACTACTGTGTAAGTTTGATATGGATCAAATGAAAAATGCAGGTGCTATAGCGTACAAAACATAAAATTAAACCATATTTAACCAATCTGGCCAGTTTAAGAACTTGTCCAAGATATTATAGCTATATAAATACTATGTAAGTTTGGTGGCCATAAATGAAAGCTGCAAGTACTAGAGAGCACACAATGTCAAATAATGCATTTTTAACAATTCAAAGGCCATAACTCAGATGTAAATTACCGGAGATATTATTGTTACATAATATGAATGTATGGTTAGTATCAAATGAAAAATGAAGGTGCTAAAGTGCACACAAATAGTGCCTTTTTTAATGTTTCAAGGGCCATAACTATTCTATATTCTATTTAAAGATTATGCCAGCCCTGTTTTTGACAAGTGTATTTACTTAGAATCTAAAGACTGAGGGACAAACAATATAGACCCTGATCACACTGTGAAATACTCTTAGATTGGTGTAGGTCTATATTGTTTAAACAACAAACTACTGAATACATGTTGTTGTATGGTGTTTAATATCAATTTCAAAAATTGTTAAATGATATCATGACGGTTTCTACTAGAGAAAGTATTCTGAGAGCTGCCAGTCTGGAGTATCATGTAGCAGACATATTGGTATGATACCTCACACAGTCACATTACATTGACACCGTTCAGACCAAACCCAGAACTATTCTCTAAATGCTGAGCACCAAGCAAGGAAGCTTCTAGTACCATTATTTAAGTACAGTCAAACTTGACTTAAGCAGCCAGTCAAAAGAAGGAGCAAAAGTGGCCTTTTAAGACAGATTGTTGCTTAATACAGGTAAATTAACTATCAGAGCATAGAAATGTAATATTTCAAATGTGGCTGCTTAAGACAAGAGGCTGCTTAATAGAGGTGCAGGCTGCTTACACAGGTTGAACTGTTTTTTGTATGACCAGGCCGGGATCAAATCTATAACTTTCCACATGCGAGGCAGGTGCTCTACCACTAAACCAAGCTTAGGTACTCCTGAATACAGGACATGAGAAATTTCACTGATGATTTATTAGATTTAAATAAATAAACTCACCTTTACGGCTTAGTTGCTCTACTTCTTCATCTGCTTCCTTGGAATTTTGTTTCTTTTTGTTAAAACTACTTCTCTTAGACTGAAAAAACAACAGCAAACAGTCAATATTTAATTATTGAATAAAAATATAGCTGAGAAATATATAACTTTTATCTGGAAGGTTAACCAGAAATTGAGTACACCAAACTCTTCAAGTAACAGATAACTTTCTAACTTTAATCAGCTGTGAAAGATGAATGACAATGAGAAATAATGTCCTGTATCAATCATCTTGGAGCCGGGCCCGATTAGCTCAGTCAGTTACGCGTCTGACTATCAATCCAGGGGACGTGAGTTCGAATCCCCGCCCGGCAACAGTCTCCGTGATGATTGATATACAACATTGTGTCTCATTATCATTCATCTCTCACTGCTGATTCAAGTGGGAAAGTTATCAGTTACTTGCGGAGATGGGGTGTGCTTGAGTACTGGTTAATCCAAGGAAACAGTGGTTAGGTTAACTGATCGTCTGTTAGCCCTCGTTGGCTTAAAAATGATGCTATATATTCAATCAATCAATCATCTTGGCAACTATAGCAGGGCAGGGAATCAAAGTCATGACCGAGTCCCCTGGATTGATAATCAGTCAGACACACTACTGAGCTTATAGGGCATGGCTGGAAAATGTAATCCATTTTAGCTCGACTCTTTTTATGATGTTACTATTTATGTATAACGGTTTAAATACTACAAATATTATCTCACATATGAATATGATGAACACAATGGTGTTGTGAGAGAATAGTTGTTATATGCTAGTGAATGTAAAAGCTTTATGGAAAGTAATTATTCCATAAATTCTGCCAATACGAAGGTTTTATGGCGAAAAACTATCCAATGGCATACTTATCTACTTCTGTCAGCTGTTTCTATATAACTGTTATGTTGGCCTCTATAATTAATACAGAATCTAATCAACTGTAAATAAATAATACAAATACACTAGAATTTTGTTGGCTTGAACATCGATGTTGGGAACTCCACATATAGCTCGAACAGCTTATCTGATACTGGCTGAATTCTTATTTCAATGTAGATACATGTACTGTGTATGGTATGATGCTGAACAATAATTTGCTTGAACAACCCTTAAGTTGAACTATTTTGACCAGTCCCGTCGAGTTCAAGCTATCAAAGTTCTACTGTCAACTTTCTGCAGTAATTTCTTCAAGGTTATTATTTAATGCATTATTTTTTATTCCAATAGAAATAGCATTAATGCATTAATTTATATGTCTGATTGTTTAATACAGTGATCTTTAATACATGCAGTTCGTGAATAGTATATTATGTATCTATATGGAGTGTAACATGAAATATATAACGAGAGTTGTCAGATGACAACAAAGCTTGCCGATGGGATAAAACTCACCACCCATGAAAAGATTGAGATTGGAGGCAAACACCAAAACTTAAACGCAACTGAACGCAAAAGTTTAACCCGAGTGTCTATAGACAAAAAATTAAGTCCAAAAAGGCCATAACTTTTTGCCAACATGCAACCCTGAGTTGTGGTTCTAATCTCTGTGTATTCTATCGATGATGGTGAACACACATGCAAAGTTTCATTCATATCCAATGAGTGATTGCATAGATATCTTAAACTTAAACGTAACTAAATGCAAAAGTTTAACATGGGTACCTAAGTCCAAAAAGGGCCATAAATCTGCCAAAATGCATGGTTCTTGTCTCTGTGTGTTCCATTAATGATGCTGAACACAATGCAAAGTTTCATTCATATCCAATGATTGGTTGCATAGATATCTTAAACTTAAACGCAAAAATTTAACCTGGGTGTCTACAGATGAAGCTGAGGTCATGGCAAAAGCTCTCCTTGGACATTTGTCCCGGCGAGCTAAAGATGTGAATAAATATTTGTTACATCCATACTTATAAGTGCAAGTATTATATCATTTTGGTCATCTTGTATGACCGAACAACAAATGAAAGAGTCAAAGAGCACATAATGGACCAGTGGTCATTATTGAAATCAAACTTGGTAGACGATGAAGTAATGTAAAGACAAGTCTATAATCAATTGCGATACCAAACTATGCGGACAAATAAACTGAAGCGATCTGTCAATCAGACAAGTTAATAATCAAAACAGTGATTGGTAGTGTTTCCATGGTTGCCATTTTCCTTACTTACTTGGACAAAAACTGCTCTGTGGCCAGTGGACGGAGCAATAGCTATTCTTGTGTCAGGTCAACAACTAGGTGGACAATTGGTCATGTACATTTTTTATATTAAACTAGATGGACAACTGGTCATATACATTATTGATATTAAACTAGGTGGACAACTGGTCATGTATATTATTGATATTAAACTAGGTGGACAACCGCTCATGTACATTATTGATATTAAACTAGGTGGACAACTGGTCATGTACATTACTGATGTTAAACTATGTGGACTACTGGCCATGTACATTACCGATGTTAAACTATGTGGACTACTGGCCATGTACATTATCGATGTTAAACTAGGTGGACTACTGGCCATGTACATAATTGATGATAAACTAGGTGGACAACTGGTCATGTACATTACCGATGTTAAACTATGTGGACTACTGGCCATGTACATAATTGATGATAAACTAGGTGGACAACTGGTCATGTACAATACTGATATTAAACTAGGTGGACAACTGGTCAAGTACATTACTGATATCAAACTAAATGGACAATTGGTCATGTACATTATTGCTATTAAACTAGGTGGTCAATTGGTCATAATCCATTACTAATATTAAACTAGGTGGACAATTGGTCATGTACATTATTGATATTAAACTAGGTAGACAAATGGTCATGTACATTATTGATATTAAACTAGGTGGACATTTGGCCATGTACATTATTGATATTAAGCTAGGTGGACAATTGGCCTTGTACATTATTGATATTAAATAAGGAGGACAATTGGCTATGTACATTATTGATATTAAACTAGGTGGACTACTGGCGATGAACATTATTGATATTAAACTAGGTGGACAACTGGTCATGTACATTACTGATATTAAACTAGGTGGACAATTGGTTATGTACATAAATGAAACTAAACTAAGTAGACAATTGGCCATGTACATTACTGATATTAAACTAGTTGGTCAATTGGTCATGTACATAAATGATATTAAACTAGATGGACAATTGGCTATGTACATTACTGATATTAAACTAAGTGGACAATTGGCCATGTACATTACTGATATTAAACTAGGTGGACAATTGGTCATAAACATTGTGATTTTTAACTAGGAGTAGGTAGATAGTTGGTCATGTACATTGTGATTTCAAACATGGTGTATAATTTGTCGTGTACACTGTGATTTCAAACATGGCTGATAATTGGTCATGTACAATGTGATTTCGAAGATGGTGTATAATTGGTCATGTACATTGTGATTTCAAACTAGGTGTATAATTGGTCATGTACACTGTGATTTCAAACATGGTGGATAATTGGTCATGTACACTGTTATTTCAAACATGGTTGAAAATAGGTCATGTACACTGTGATTTTAAACATGCAGGATAGTTGGTCATGTACACTGTGATTCCAAACTAGGTGGATAATTGGTCATGTACACTGTAATTTCAAACATGGTGGATCATTGGTCATGTACACTGTGATTCCAAACTAAGTGGATCATTGGTCATGTACATTGTGATTTCAAACATGGTGGATAATTGGTCATGTATATTGTGATTTCAAATATGGTGGATAATTGGTCATGTACACTGTGATTTCAAACATAGTGGATAATTGGTCATGTACACTGTGATTTCAAACATGGTGGATAATTGGTCATATACATTACTGACATAAAGATTTGTGAGAATGAATATAAGTTTTGTACAGTGGCTGCTTAAATTATCAACATTTTGGTGATGATTATGATGTTTCTTTATATTCTTGTGCAAATTTTACCATTCCTATAATGGCTGACACAACTGTAATGACACGCTGCCAGCGCTGTTTCCCGGCAATAGTCTTAGTAGGCATGGCAGAATCAAAATCATCAATTTTTATAGATGGACGAGTTTGAAATCGGACTTTTGCCTCTCTGCGATTTTGTTTCTGCGGCTTTATGGTTGAGAAAATTTAACGTTTTATATATAATTTCTATAGTTTGAAATCAACCAAAGGTCAAGATTCTACAAAAACTTAAATTCCACATGCACTTTATCAGATGGTATAGTAATACAATTTAATGATACATATAGCTTATGCTCAGTCAAATTCAAGACTGGTTTATTTACGATTCAAATTTTAATGATGCATAAATCTAAAATAGGATATTTTTGTTTGATAAGCAACCCCCATAATGCACCTGTGATAGGAGTGTTTACCTTGTAATCAAAAACTATATTATTTTGTTATCATCTATTTGAATCAAATCAACATTACTAAATTTAATAAGCTTTGATATGAGTGACTTTCACTTTAAAGTGACACTTCTTTCCAATATATACTGAACGTTACATTCTAACCCACCACTTTTGTATTTCCAATATCTTCTACAAAATAATTCTATAGAGTAGCCCTACTACAATTTGTATATGAAATAATAATTTAACAGTCAATAATATATTTTGACATAGCCATAAATCAATTTATTTCTTTTTCAAGTTCGTTCAAATTTCCAGGAAACTTGCAGCATTGATACTTTTTAAGAAAATATACAAAATGTCAGTTGGTGGGTAAGCTGTTCAGTTCAGTACATGTATTTACTATAAAAATGTGTTGAATAGTAAAGCATAAGTTGTGCAGAGAAAACTAGTTATAATAAAAAAATAATTCAACTCTCAGAAGCAATGGGCATAGAATATTGTGATATGCACATATAAAAAAGTCTATCGAAATTAATTGGATCTTTATACTGTGATGATATGCACAACTTCAGGTAAATGTCATAGTGATACATCCAACTAACTTCCATCAATTTCGAATGAATGTTTATGAAGAGCTGAAAGGAAAAGTTTTGTATAATAAATTAAATTCAAAGGGTTACTCAAAAGCAAACTCTCAAAAATCATTGGAGCGAAATATTTGGTTAATCATGCACCGCTACAGTTCATAGTAAAGCTTCCTAGCAAGTTTCATTAAAATCACATGAACAGTTTAAAAAGAGTTTCACAGATAAATTCTGTGGTTTTGTTGTTGTTTTTACGGTAATGCCATTAAAGGCTAAAAGATGAATAATGCAAGAAGGAAAATATCTTTTCTGGACTCAAGACACTTAACTACTTATTTGTGTATGTGGAATGACGCATGGACATACGGACAAACATCGCAAGCTAAAATCAGTGTCTCCATCAGAAAGTTGACTAAACAGAAGTATTCAGATTAAAAGAAAACTTCACATAATGGTAATTCCTAAATTGCAAATCATACCTGATTTGCATGTACGTGTATTGTAATTCCTTGCCTTTCAACTTTGGATTTGTACAAGGTAAATCCTAGGCAACTTGATATACATAAGGTATGTGATAAATCCTTTCCTTTCAAACTTTATTCTGTTCATGGCAACTTCATCTTTTTGTTCATAATAAATCCTTACCTCTATTCATGTAAATCCTTTCTTATGTTCATGGTAAATCCTTGCCTCTGTTCATGGTAAATCCATGCCTCTGTTAATGGTAAATCCTTTCCTATGTTCATGTAAATCCTTGCCTATGCTCATGGTAAATCCTTGTCTTGTCTCTATTCATGGTAAATCCTTGCCTATGTTCTTGGTAAATCCTTGCCTCTGTTCATGTAAATCCTTGCCTATGCTCACGGTAAATCCTTGTCTCTATTCATGGTAAATCCCTGCCTCTGTTCATGTAAATCCTTGCCTTTGTTCATGGTAAATCCTTGCCTATGTTCATGTTGAATTCTTGCTTCTGTTCATGGTAAATCCTTGCCTCTGTTCATGGTTAATCCTTGCCTCTGTTCATGTAAATCATTGTCTCTGTTCATGGTAAATCCTTGCCTCTGTTCATGGTAAATCCTTGTCTCTGTTCATGTAAATCCATGTCTCTGTTCATGGTAAATCCTTGCCTATATTCATGGTAAAGCCTTAGTGCCTTTTAATCTTGATTTGTGATAACATCACTTTTTCAACCTTGCCCCAAGAATCAAATGATTGTGATTGGTTGTTCATTAATTCATTTCAAATAAAAATTAAACATGAAAGGACAAAATTTAAAAGGAACACTATGAAAAAGTTTACTATATTCAATTCAGCAGTGTCAGAAACAAGAAAATATTGGTGGAACCGATGGATGCTCCCCCAAGTGAGTGAGAGTTCTAAATAGAAGTCAATACATTGTTTTTTATTTTGTAATATAATACATTGTACAACATCCTTTGATATAGGTCATTATGACCCGTGATCATTTCAGCAAATTGTTATTACAAATATACATTCAATGATGGATATAATTACTGACTTCATTATAAAGATTCAGTTGTTACATTATGGCATATTAATACATGTGCTAGTTTAACAAACACTGCACCACTTTAGTTTCTGTGTGCTAACATATTTATATTAAAAACAAATGTACTGATCAAGTACAAATATATTGGGTGTATATACATGTCTCTATGTATGTAGTTGCATGAAGAAGTCGTTATCTGGAAAATGTTAATGTATAACATTTTGTATAAGCAAAAAATGATACTGTGTACTCGTTATTGAACACCCATCAAGTGCTGAATGACCATTTCCATTTTCACAGGAAATAATATACTTTTGAAGAAAAGGACACAAAACATAACTTTTCAGTCATCAGAATGAATGTAAATCAGAAGTGTGAAAGTGTTTTTATAAGAGAAATGTGATTTTAACTACTGAATTAAATGCCACTTTTTGGGAAAGGTTACATCCTGGAATGTTTAATTGGGATTATATGGAAATTGTAGTGTTAAACATACACACCATTATAGTAAGGACTGCAGTTTGTTACATATATCCAAAATTCTAACCTGAGGTTGTAGAAAAATAGTGTGGACAAGAATTTGGTCACAGACTCGATGAAAGGGCCATAACTCTGTGAAAAATCATCGAACGGAACACAAATACAATATGCGCATCTCTACTTGGTAGTGATGCATCCTAGCAAGTTTTATAACAACATGGGGTTGTAGAGAAATAGAGCAGACAAAAATTTGGTCACAGACAATCAAAAGGCCGTGAAAAATCATCGAACGGGAAACACAGAGACAATACGTGCATTTGCACTTGGTAATGATGCATCTTAGCATTTAGTTTCATAAAATTTCAACCAGCAGTAGTAGAGAAATAGCATGGACTAGAACTTGGGGATGCATGGACGGACGGACAGATGCACGCAACAAGTGGCAACCATATGCTACCCCCACCCTTTGGACAATTATGCAAATGGTGATCAAAGACTAGTATGGACAACTGGCTAAAAATACAGTCAAACCTGTGTTAGTGGTCACCTCTATTAAGCAACCACTTGTCTGAAAGTCACATTTTTTATTTCAATTTAAATCAACCTATACTAAGCTGAACCTGCCTTTCTCTTTCCCTTGAATTGTTTGTTGGTTAAGACAGGTTAGACTGTTGTACATAAAGTGACTTTACACACTACATAGATATGTATGGTACATGTACATGAATTCAGCTCATTTAGTATTTAGTTCAAATCTAATTATTTTACAACAATTGTGGAACAAATTCAACATATTTAACAATCACCCACAACAACTTCCTTAAGAACCACTACTAAGCATACTAAGATAAAGTGTCAAGGGCACCAAACATGATTATGAAGGGGGTGGGGAGTCAAACCCATTACCATCCAATCCTCGGCACAATGTTCTACCACTCGAACATGTGCTCCACAAATTATCAACAAATTTATTTTTATTGAATTGAACATTTCAGGTTTATATGGCATATCCAGTTTTATTAAACCTCAGAATGAATCTGAGTAGAACCACCATTTTTTTGCAAGAAACTGGTAAACTTTCTTACAGTTTTTGGAGCGAGCTAGACTCTAACCTACGACTTGAGCGGTGAGAGGTAAGATGGGGCCTTACTAGACCACTCGGCCATAATCAACAGATTACTTCTCCTTTGTTAAAACAAACTACTGAAATACTTACAGGATAAACTCCAAATTCTACCCATCCTTCAATCATCTTGTCCATATCACATTTCTCAACATTCCTCAGAGATCCATCTATTCTACTTAGCCTTGAGGATATTTTAGTCTTCTTCTCTGCCTTTGCTATGCCATATAAAACTTTGTGCTCCAATTTTGGAGTATTTGGTGGATAGATTACTTTGCGATTTATTTTTGGAGTTGATCTATGCTCGCTTGTATTCCGAAATGTTCCATAAATTGCTTGAGCACTCTGCTTTTTTTCTAACTGCTTTACTTTTGTAGATTTCCTTAAAGCAGGTGGAGAAAAAAGCACACTACTGTAAACAATATCATTCTTGTCTTTTGCTTTCATGTGAAATTCTTTTTCACTAAGTTCTGGGGTACTAAGTGATCTTTCTAATGTGCAATTTTCTTGTCTTTTACTTCCATCTGAGTCTCCGGCTTTTTTGTTGATTTTTTCCATCATTTTTTCAATACTCCTTTTGATTAACTGAGGTGTTGTAATTTTGCCATCACCTTTTGTCTCTTCTTTATTTCTAATTGACTTTTGAGAATTTTTCTTGTTTTCCAATTTAGGTGTGCTTCTTTTCCTTTCTAATTTTGGAGTACTTTTTTTTCTTTCATTAGGAGAAGATGTACTACTAGTGCGACTCATTTTCGGTGTGCTGCTTTTACTATCAGACTTGTCATTTTTCTCAGTTTTTGAAAAACTCCATTTTCTATCTGATTTACCTTCATTCTTTTCCCTTGATGAGCCTTGTTTAAATTGTCCATTTGTTTTAATATTTTTCCCTAGTCCTTGACCCAAAATCTCAGGTGAGCTATTTCTCCGCATATGCCTGCTTCTGGCAAGTTGTCTGTAATCTAATTTTGGAGTAAAAGAAACATCTTCCCAAAAACACCTCACACCATCATCAATATCATTTGTCTGTAACTGTATTTTAACTTCATCATTGTCAGTGCTTTTCTCTTTCATTTCTCTCACATAATCATCCCTTTCTTTGGCCATTGCATCTTCTTTCAACTTCCATTTAGAAACGAAAGGCAAGCAAAGCCTTTTGAAACTCCCACTACCAGATTTTGATGTTTTTCTATTTTTCTCCTCTGACCAAGTAGTATTACTCTCTACTTCAATGGAATCGCAGGATTCAAACACAAAATCATCTGTTGGACTGGTTAAAAACAAATCTTTCATCATTTTCTGGATATTAGGACTTGACAAACTTCCGGACATTTTATGCCGTTTATTAAGCTTCCAATCTGTTGCATTTTGCTCCTCAAAAAGAATTCCTCGACTACTTATTCCAGCACTTTCTCTACTACTTTTTCTTTCCATTGTTTTTGTTGATAATGCATCAGAACCAATGTCACTGTTACCTTGTTCTATATTTTCATCATCAGGTTTTATAAAAGTTTTATGCTCAACTATTGGTGACAGCATCATTTTGTGATCCAATATACTATAGTTACTATTCTGATATGGTCTTACACATTGTAAGTTTTCATCATTTTCTACAGTCAGAAAATGTCCAAACTCGGTCCTTTCATTACTGTCTTTATCATCGTCAAAACTGGTAATACCAATACAGTCTAAGACACAAGACTTGTTTTCACCATCAACAAAATGTCCTGTTACATCTGGGTCATTTTCACATCTGTCTTTAATCATTTCTGTTCCAGTATCCTTTATATCATAGGACAGTTGATCCACAAAGGAATATTGCTGCATCTCCAACTTTGGTGACGTAATCTTGGAGTTCAAATACAGCTCTTCAAGCATCCCATCTATATTGTTTGAGTTGACATTTGGGCTCGGTAAGTCACTGGGATCGCCACCATCACCTTGTAGTTCAGAAGATTTGAAACGTGCTCTTCTTCCAAACAATGGCGAGAGCAATTTTTCGTCATCCATTTTTATTACAACAGAGGTTAAATATTCAAAATTTTAATAAGCATCAAAAAACTGAATAATTATCCATTTTACCACTGTCATTTCTAATCATTAATTTATACTGTATCAAAAGAATTCTTGAAAGATATTTATTGTTTTTACTTGTTTCGATTCTTAATTTAACTTTTAACCCAATTATTTTGATTGATACAATATTTCAACTTCAGCTGTAATACATGTATTCATACAAATTTATATTCGCTCTGTAGAAAGTTAGAAGTAATTGCTGAAGAGTGTTGTTTTTTCAAAAACACAATTAATTTTATTTTTACATCATTTGAAGTTTTCTATTTATACAAATTACATTCTGTAGGGAATTTAAAATGATTGTTATTACATAATTATATCCATCCATACACTTTTTTACACAATTATTTTTATTTTTACAATATTAATTTTAAAGTTGTCTGCCATAATCAAGTATTCGCACTGTCGCCAATTTGTTTATGAAACATGTTATTACAACAATCCCTTATTTCATAATAAAACAAGAATGGTTATATAAATATACAACAATAGACTGGTACAATTGATTAATTTCAGATCATGTACAGTATTGTTAAAGCAGCTTGCTTCAGATTAAATACATAACATTTGAAAATATAAATAATATAAATCTGCCATATGCATTTTTCACACTCCTTTTTTTTAAAATCTATTTTGAAATTGTATATGAAAAGGTGATGTAAAATTTCAAAAGATTTAATTGTTTTTAGGTAAAAGATTAATGCATTATTCCATGTTCATATGAACTTCTAGTACATTTCACTATTTCTGTTACACTTATTTACAAATTATTTCATATCTGGAGGCAAACTCCTTTAGAACCCTGCAAATGACAGTTCCAAATACTTGACCATATATCAGGGAATGACAGTTTTATTCCTGACCTTTTGTTTAATATACATGCAACATCGTGACACAATCCACATGTGGCAGCCATACAGAAAGAACAAAAGGAGATTTTGCTTACAAGTGTTGCCTCTATAAAAGGCCACATCTAAAAATATCTCTGTTTCCCTTTGCCTGACCCTAGATTTTAGAACTGGGTAGCTAGGTAGGTAGGCTTTTTTCTTTTTTTTTTGAAATCCATAAAAAACATACATGTATAAGATAAACAGAGAACCTCAACATTTTATAAATGATATTGTTATTCCAATACAACAACATAATTTATATTACATGTACTAATTGTGCTCAAAACTAACTGTATTGCTCCTAAAAGTGTAGGATTGAAAACTAAGAAAAACTGTAAAAATGAAAAGTATTTGTATAACATCTATATTATAATAAACTGAACTGTGTTTATTTTGATTGACAAAATGAAACTATATACAGAATAACTTGTATTAGTAAATTGGACAGCAGTTACTTAAACTCTTGCCATTTAAAAAGGCTGACAGAACTATATAAACAAGAGGCCCAAGAGGGCCTGAGGACACTCTACTGACTCATGAACCCTTGGGGCGGGGTCATTTTTAACCCTAGGGACACCATTTGAACAAATCTAACAATACTATAGTTGGTCATCATTACTACATAAACATTTTGAAAATATATTGGGCCGTTCATGAGAAGAAGATTTTAAGTTTTGGACTATTTTTAGTAACGGCGGCCATCTTGAATTTAAGATCGAAAAAAAAATCTTCTGTATTGTCTCTCATGCATGTGAAGTTTCAGTTTAATTGGCCTAGTGGTTTCAGAATAAATGAAAGAAAAAGATAATTTTCTGTTTTCCCATAGTATCCCTATGTAAAATTCTAAGTCCCCTTACAGGGCCCCTATAAATTTTAGCCCCTTAATTCTTATCTGCAATCAAACCCCTACACATAGGGATAATTTATGCCAAATATGAACAAATCTGACATATCGGTTCTCAAGAAAACGATTTTAGTAATTCCCCATTTTTACCCTTTTGGGCCCTTCCTGACCCCTTAAGACAGTGGAACCCAGTCATTTTTACAAATCTGAACTTCCTTCACCAAACAATGCTTCTGTGAAGATATAGGCAAAATCATTTCAAAAAAAAAAATTTATAATGACATGTGTCCCCTAATTGAACCCTCGGGGCAGGGTCATATTTAAACCTAGGGACACCATTTGAACAAATCTAACAATACTATAGTTGGTCATCATTACTACATAAACATTTTGAAAATCTGTTGAGCCGTTCATGAGAAGAAGATTTTTTAAGTTTTGGACAATTTTTAGTAACGGCAGCCATCTTGAATTTCAAATAAAAAAAAAAATCTTCTGTATAGTCTCCTAAGCAACAGAAACATGCATGTGAAATTTCAGTTTAATTGGCCTAGTGGTTTCAGAGAAAGTGCTGCTAACAGACGACAGGCGACAGACGACGCACGACAGACAACGCGCCATCGCATAAGCACTTCTGGCCTTTGGCCATTAGAGCTAAAAATGAAACTGTATATTGAATAATAAGTATTAATCTGTTGGCATTATTTAATATAGCTCATAGGCATTTTTAAATGCAACAGTTTTAGTAACTGCAGTCAAATTTTCTAGTATAAATCATTCTATATAATTATACAGTTTCTGAACCTTGTTTATAAAAATAAACTAGCAGAAGTAGTACTAACTTGCCCTGATCAAAGATTCACTTGCCCAGATTTTCATTACTAATACACTTTGTGGTATAATATAAAAAAAATTAACATAAACAGACTTAAATGTATCCATTTTTATGTAAGGTTAGCTCCCCATAACATTATGCATGATTGTGTAAATCACAATTTTTTGAGTTTGAATAAGACCCGAAGAAGTGAGAAAGTTTCAGGGAGAACTGACTATGTCCAACTTATTATGTTGTATTTAGTCCTTGTTCTTTATTGACTATCATTTCTGTTCTGTCACTCTGTGGCAGTGTGGGAGCAGGTGTTTATTCAAACATTTTTTTAAATATCTTTCCCTTCTTTTCAAATGGTTGCTAAATATCATAACATACAGTAAAGGCAATGTCAAGCCTACAAAGCTATTCAATTCATCCAAGAGAACTTGGCAGTCTATGATCTAGAAAAAGTGCAACTAGTCAACTATGTTTCAAATATTAAAAAGACAATTTATCTTAATTGTTGTTTTCAATACTATATTTAAATCATGATATGACTGCCAAAGCAAATTATACGCTGAAACCACACAACCAAAAAGCAATAAGTGTATTACTATAATACCCCTACCACATTTTTCTTTACCGTATACTCGATTTAAATATCAACGTTCACATTTTCACAGCAGGGGTCAGGAAAAACTTTAAAAAGCACTCGTCCGTCGGGCAAGTGGACTGGTAAAAAGTACTCATCCGGATGGGAAACTGGATGGTGATTGTTTTAATATCAACCTAGAGTTGTTTGTTTTAATATCGACCTAGAGGTTTTTGTTTTAATATCGACCTTCAAGTATTTGCTTTAGTATCAGCCTACAGGTGTTTGCTTCAATTACTTTTTGCTTTAAGAACAACCTAGAGTTAATCCAATTTATAATACTTACCTGGATGACAATGTGCTAGCTTGCTTACATTGTTTGCTTCAATACCATTATATATACATTGGTCATAATTCAATAAATCTGAGAAACTCTGACGTACCAACTTCTCTACGGATGGTGAACTTTTTAATGTTTTGAATGCTTTCCGCCACATCCCGCGTATCGTTGAAGGGTTTTTCTTCTCCTGATCATCATCCACAGCCCCATTTTGTTTCGGTGTCAGAAGCTCAATCTGGAAAGTACAAAACGTAGCATTTAATTCTTTAAATAAGAAATCATTTTCATATATAAAGCATGAGCACTGAGCATGATTTGTATAAATGAATAAACAAGAGGCCCACTGGCCCTTAAGGGATTATATTGGCATATTACCATCAATTCTCTGTCCTTAATACACACGCCCAGCATGAAAATACACTTATAACTTAGAGATATACGTATCTAAAGTGTCTAATTGCATAACCTCTTTATTACAAACATCAGGTTTCTGAAGCCACGTTTTTTTTTTGTTTACAATTGCCATTTCCAACGAACCGCTTTCGGGTTTCCGATCAATCATCTGATAGCATCGTGAAGACTTGTTCCCTATCTCGTTTTTGAGGCTTTGTTCAGGAAGTTTACAGAGTTCAATGTAAACATTGCACAATACTTTATTGCGGGACATATTAAAGTTTTGGCCAATATTCAGTTAGTGTTATTTTGATAACTTTCAAGTAAATAAAGGTTATACGTCATACATAAGCATTATTTTGTGCACACTGCATACAGGAAAAGTCTGGATTAAAAGCGTGTTTGTGTTATTTGCCAATATAATCCCTTTAACAGTCACCCGATTTGTCAGTAAAACATAAGCATTCATATTGATTCATCTTTAGGTACCAAAGCTGCATACAACATTTCATTACGGTTGAGCTTATTGTTTTTAAGAAGAAGTCGAAAATGTAAATTGTTTACGGACGCACAACGAATGACACATGCAACCGACAAATGGCGACCTCAAAAGGTCCCTCGAGACAAAGTCTCAGATGACCTATTATGTAAAATCTAAATATGCTGTTGGAAGATTTATTACAATAAAATTAAAATGAATATGTTTGAAATATACATTCAGCCAAGAATAGGAAACTTGCATCTCCTGACTAAATATTGATAAAATAGCACATGAAGGATTAATTATATATGGTTAATCATTCATAATTTACAATCAAAGATATTGAGGTTTGAAGTAAAAATTTTCGTAATTTGTCATTGTTTTAGCAGCAGTTTACAAACTTAGAAATCAGAAGTACGTCAACAATTTTAAATACAAATTCCTGGGAATGGTTTTGTTTTGATGAGAATTTCATTCTGCAATGTAAAAAATTTGATTTGTGTTCCTGAGATGAATGGAAGTTAAGATAATTGGAAACAAGAAATTGCGAGTTTTTGCGTGAATATGCGAGCGTTCACAAAATATCAATCAGTTTCCTTTCCTTCTCTATATAATTCCTTGATTCAGCTGAAAGATATACAAGAGGCCCAGTACTGGCCATAAAGGGATTATATTGGCATATTACCATCAATTCTCTGTCCTTAATACACAAGCCCAGCATGAAAATACACTAATAACTTAGAGATATAACGCAGCTAAAGTGTCTAATTGCATAACCTCTTTATTACAAACATCAGGTTTCTGAATCCACGTATTTGTTTTTGTTTACAATTGCCATTTCCAAAGAACCGCTTTCGGGTTTCCGATCAATCATCTGATAGCATCGTGAAGACTCGTTCCCTATCTCGTTTTTGAGGCTTTGTTCAGGAAGTTTACAGAGTTCAATGTAAACATTGCGCAATACTTTATTGCGGGACATATTAAAGTTTTGGCCAATATTCAGTTAGTGTTATTTTGATCACTTTCAAGTAAATAAAGGTTATACGTCATATATAAGCATTATTTTGTGCACACTGCATACAGGAAAAGTCTGGATTAAAAGCGTGTTTGTGTTACTTGCCAATATAATCCCTTTAACAGTCACCCAATTTGTCAGTAAAACATAAGCATTCATATTGATTCATCTTTAGGTACCAAAGCTGCATACAACATTTCATTACGGTTGAGCTTATTGTTTTTGAGAAGAAGTCGAAAATGTAAATTGTATACAGACACACGATGGACGACACACGCAACAGACAAATAGAGACCTCAGAAGGTCCCTCGAGACAAAGTCTACGGTGACCTAATAAGTAAAATCTAAATAGTCAGTTGAAAGAAATATTACAATCAAATTAAAATGAATAAGTTTGAAATATACATTCAGCCAAGAATAGGAAACTGGCATCTCCCGACTAAATGTTGATAAAATAGCACATGAAGGATTAATTATATATGGTTAATAATCATTCATAATTTACAGGCAACTGATTTCTTGTACATAAAATGTAAGTTGTATGTAATCTTAGATGATTTAAAATGTTTCAATCATGTAAAATGATCTTAAATCAAGATATTTGAAGTAAAATTTTTCATAATTTGTCATTGTTTTAGCTGCAGTTTACAAACTTAGAAATCAGAAGTACTTCAACAATTTTATACACAAATTCCTGGGAATGGTATTGTTTTAATGAGAATTTCATTCTGCAATGTAAGAATTTTGATTTGTGTTCCTGAGATGAATGGAAGTTAAGATAATTGGAAACAAGATATTGCAAGGTTTTGCGTGAATATGCAAGCGTTCACAAACTATCAATCAGTTTCCTTTCCTTCTCTATATAACTCCTTGATTCAGCTGAAAGATATATATTAAATCTGATGCTGAATAGATATTGTTAGGCAATTTGTGATGAAATATTACATTCTTTAAATTGTGAAACAAAGTAATATATTGCCAAGTAATATTAGACAATTCAATACATATTAAAGTAGAAATAAATAAACTGCCATACTTCTGTGCAAGATACGGAAACTGAAACAGTGTACTGAACCATGGTTTTATTGAAGAGTTCAGATTTGTATTACGACTACTGGCGTATGCATTCCCAAAAAAATACCTGGACAGCATTAAGAAATTAATACATTTTGATTGCTTTAAATCTATTTCTTTTACATCGATTGTGAAAACAAGTTCTTACAACTGAGACAAATCACACTCAAAGTCTTTCTGGGCAGAACCAATACTAAGCAGAAGTACTACATGTAAGCATTATGGAGATGAAGTGACTTGTTAAAAATGCCCTCCACATAAATATAGGCCGTTTTGGAGGATTAATATAGCCGATCTGGGACGATGCTCTACCAACTTTGCATTGATAGAATTGACAAAAGTTAATCTATGTACATATGTATTTGTATGTAGTTGTATTTTCATTATTGGATATGGCTATTTTCTGATTATTGGATACTGCTGTTTACTCTATACCTATGATATATTATTATGTATGTTCATTTAGGAGCTGCTGTAAGTACTATTTCTCAGACTTCTACATATTTATTTGGCATACTTGTACAATAGACATTCGTATTCTAGAACACTAGCATGATTTATTATATAACAAACTTAAGTAGTTGTTTTTTTTGTGTCTACAGCAGTGAAAGCATCCAGCCAAAATAAACACTTGTGCTGCAACATCTATTTAGATGTCAGTAAAAACACTAACAAAAAAACAACAAAAAAAACAGGTATATATTTAATCAGGGGCATGTGTAAAAGGGGAAGAAGATTATTTACACTGTGGTCCAAAAATATCACGGTTCTCGGAGCTCACTCACAGAAGGTCAGACAGCGATATTGAGGGAACCATGATATAACGCAGTTCCTTCAAATGGAAAGTCCTACTTGTGGAATGAGACATAATGTTTGGAACTTTATGTACACGTCTTTCTGTCTGTTTCTTTCAATTTAAAGTGTAACTTGTCATGACTTACATTGTTTTCATTCTGGTATTGTATTATTCTATCCAATACACCAATAATTTGGACAAAAATGCCTTTGTCTTGAAACAGAAATATTCTATATCAGCAATTTTTACGGGAAAAAATTACATCACGTGATCGACACATAATTCTATATAAGCCACCTAGTGAGAATTCTATATTATATATCCCCCCATTGGCAATACTATCTGGTGAAGTGTAAATAAAATTGGCTTCATGAAAATGTGTGTTAATAACAAGACAAACTATTGTTTTTTGGCATAAATCAATTAAAAGTGATGTTGTTATATAATCATAAGTATAGTTATCGTGTCAGTCTAGATTTATTAGGTGTAATTGATGCACAAATGAGACATTACAGATGCAAAAACGTAAACACCTCAAAAAAAATTCGTAATTTTTTTCATGTATCTGGTTGAAAAATATATATTCTAAATTTGAAAGCCATAACAAGATGCCAGTTATATTGAATCAGGCTATATTGAGACCAAAGTGTATATTCAATTAGGGGATTTGTTAAAGGGGCACAAGAATATATAACTATCAAGACTTGTAACTAATGAAATAATGTCATATTCATGAACCACCTATAACCCTTTACTCCATAGATACGCGTTTTCCCGCACCAATCACAGAAGGCCTTTGAAAACAGTGCAGGAAGAGTTCAGATTGTTCATTACAGCACTGTTTTCCACTCTGTCAGTTAATATAAACATAGTTCACCAAATAATTCAAAAGCCTTCTATATTACATGTCCAAAGGCGTCTATATTAGAGGTGTCCAAAGGCATCTATATTAGAGGTGTCCAAAGGCGTCTATATTAGAGGTGTCCCAAGGCATCTATATGAAGTAAAGGGTTAAACCAGTCTTTCTTTCTTCACGTCTGTTTATGAACCAACATTTGTTAGAATGATCAACCCAACCACTGTGGAATAATCCTGTTTCAATACTTACACATAATTACCATGTTTTCTAATTAGCAACCAAGTGGAGACCAAGAGACCATAGGACTGTAGATATAATCTTCCCAAAATAACAAACTAATGGATTTAACATAAAGTAGTAAATGTCTACCGAGGAATTACCTGAAAACATGTGTACAACTGATGTATTTAATGTTTAGGGGCGTGTGAGTGGCAGGGGACGTTATCAAAATACACAAAATAAACTTGTGAGTGAAACAACAGCCACTTCTATTCAACTACTTCACTTTGAGTGTTTTACCTCCTACCTGAATGCACACTTGAAGTTACCGTGCTGCAACACTCTAGATTAATCTTGTCACATTTATCAGAATCAGGAATCAAAATTTCACAAACAGATATAAAGAAAAACACCAGGACAACATTAACTAGAAATATGTCCATGGGACAAGGATGTTCTTTTTCTTCCAAGAGAATTTTCTTGGCACATTTACAATTATACAATTACATTAATAGTAATCTAATACAGTACACCCTTTCAGAAGCTATTCATCTGAAACCAAACAGATAAACAGACACACAAACAGAGGTTACAAACTTGCCTGATTTCGCAATTCAGCAAGAGCCGATGAAAAATGGCACACAGTTCATAGTCTATTATAAATGGTACTAGACAATGGTACTAGCCAAATGGACTAGCCAGTGGTACCAGTCAATGGTACTAGCCAATGGTACTAGCCAAATGGACTAGCCAGTGGTACCAGTCAATGGTACTAGACAATGGTACCAGCAAATGGTACTAGCCAATGGTACCAGTCAATGGTACCAGTCAATAGTACCAGACAATGGTGCCAGTCAAAGGTACCAGACAATGGTACCAGTCAATGGTTCAAGTCAATGATACTAGTCAATGATTAGTTACCAAAATCAGAACATTTCAAGTCAACAGTCAGCTCACAATTATGCATTACCTTTGTTTGAACTTCCCTGGCTTAGTGGACAATTTAGTGGACTGGTCAGGCTTTGCCAATATTATTATAAGACTTAATAACATATTTTAGCTATTCGATAAGATTTGTTTATTGCAAGACTGCCAAAAAAACAAAACAAGAACATTGCAATTCCATTGTTCACGCTCCAAGACTTTCTAGAGTGTCTTACTTCTGATCATTAAGTAAACTGCAACAGGCAGTAAATTGGAACTTCAAAAAGCGTAATATGACTGGCAGTCAAGAGAGGCAGACCATAATTTGTAAATGATCTGTTTACCATTGTTTGTTTTGTATTAACAAATTGACATTAATTGGCAATGTTTTATAGTTAATGTCTGTAAAACAAACATTTTATGAATCTGTTAGACATTAGCAAGCTGATTAAAAAAAAAGTTGTTTTTTAACAAAGACGCTGGGAACCATATGGGAACCATAATGCTTTATACACACATTCATTATATATATAATGAAGAATGGATCGAGAATCTTTGTAATAACTACACAGTAGGGAAACAAAAAAATATCAGGTGACCACAACTGATGTCGCCACACCAAAAATCAGACGAAAAACAGAGGAATTTAGGTAAGAAATCGCTCATAACTTTTTTATTAATGAATCAATTTACAAACAATATAGCGCAAAAAAGATGCCAATATATTCTCCTTAATCTGATATTAATATGTATGACTAGAATGCTTTACGTTTTCGGAACACTTCGACAATATTTCGATGTATGTCATAATGGATATCGGCCACACTTTCCGAAACTTGAATGCATAAACTCGCTTTTTAGGTTATTTTCGCTGCGCATTATCAAATTCATCGACCAATCAGCACCCACCTACTTTATGGATAGATGATAGCAAATCAGCATGTTCGAAACAATTGCCATGTAACTGACCCAATTGGGAGAGCTGTATCCCCTGTACAGGCTAGTAGTGCATAGCGATTATTGGAGGTGGGGCTGCACAATATTAGAAACAAAAACCCAGTGGTATATATCTATAAATTCCTGATTCTGGCTGATCACCATAATATCAACTGTTAATTATATAGGAACTATGTATTATACATTCAAATGAATTCCACCAGCCATGGAAACCATATAAGATGACAATCAACTATCATTAAATTTGAAAGAATGACGAGACGTTCGTCAGGTTTCCCTGGGTTCAAACTTATGCATTATTCACCTGTGTCTAAATCAATGAAGAATTGTATAAAATAATATATACAGCTAGTTTGTTAGAACTCAAGAACAACAATATCTACTTCATAAACATGAAAGTATCAGGAAGTCAAGAAATCATAAAACGTTTTTTAAATTTCACAAGAAATTTGATTGTGAAACAAGTTATCACAACTTATACAAATCATGCTCAAATACTTCCTGGGTAGAGCCAGTACTAGCATTATTTGGAAAAGGTGCCTTGCACAAAGACACTACATAATTATGGCCTTAGGGGAAGATCAAACCCATAACCCTCTGATCGTGGGTTCAATACTCTTCCACTGGACCACACGGTTGCCAAATCTCTATTCTCTTTGATAGGTCTGAATGTCTTCTTCTTCTGGTAAAGTGCATCACTATGTAAGTGATATCCTCGCACTGAAGATTAAAACATAGAACATGGTCCGTAATTATGTACATATTAATAACAGGATAAAATCATCGCTACTGACAGTCTATGCACAGAAAGCAGCCGCTAGCTGTCCCAGACTTGAATGTGTCAAGGGAGGGGGCATTGACAATGCTCTCTGGAAGCTGGTTCCACAAGCTAATACCAGACAGGATGAGGGACTTTCGATGTGTGTGTCTGTCCTGCTGTATGGGACCTTGAATTTGGACTGGTGTCCTCTTGTTGCTACACTTATAGGATGGAGGTATTGAGATTTAGGAATGGCTACCAGTGAGTTCACTATCCATTACATAACGACAGCTTTGGCCTGATGGCGGCACTGCTGGAGACTTTCCCACTCAAGGGCTCTCATCAAAGCTTTGACACTGCTTGTTTGTTTAAAGTTGTTCTTGACAAATCTTGTAGTGCAATGTTGGACAGCTTCCAGCTTTGCTATGTTGATGTCGGTGTGTGGGTCCAATACTGTTGCCGTCTTACCAAACTGTGGTCTGATGTAAGTCATGTAGCATGTCTCCTCAATGTGTTGGGGACAGGAAGACAGGTTTCTGCAAAGATAAGCAGTAGTACTGTTGGCCTTCTCAGTCACCAAGTCTATGTGCGCATTCCGGGACAGGGTGTCGCTTTTTGGTGATCCTAATGACCTCACATTTGTCTGTGTCGAAGGACATAAGCCAATCTTTCTCCCACTGTTGAACGACATGTAGGTCTTCTTGTAATGACTGCATCCCGCTGTGAGTTGATGATACAGTAGAGGAAGCAGTCATCCACAAACAGTCTGGGTGTGGCTTTGACTCTCGAATAGCAATGCTAGGAATAGCCGTAGGAGACTGGGGATGAGAATGAGGTCTGGCCTTCAAGTGTGACCTGTTGAGTTCTGCCGACAAGGAAACTCTGGATCCAAGCAAGGGTCTTCTCTCTTACACCATAGTGGTGGAGCTTTGCTGCTAGTCAGTGATGTGGCACCTTGTCGAAAGCCTTAGAGAAGTTGAGCAGTATTCCATCAATTTGTTGGGATTTTCAAGTCCACTGGCAAGGCCGTTGATCTTGAGTATCAACTGAGACTCACAGGATCTGTTCTTCCTAAAGCCATGCTGGAAGTCCTAGAGGATGTTATGCTCTTCGAAGAATTTCATGATGTGGCTATAGATAATGTTCTCAATGACTTTGCAGCATATGGATGTTAAGGACACTGGCCTGTAGTTTGATGGTTTGCTCTACTCTCCCTTCTTGAATATAGGTGCAACATTAGCTGTTTTCCACTCGTCTGGAATCTGGCCCTGTTCAAGTGATGCCTTGAAGATAAGGGTAAAAGCTGGTGTAATAGAAGATACAAGTGTGATGATATCAGATCTGGTCCAGTGGCCTTGTGAGGTTAAAGCCCTTGTAGGAGTTTTGTCACACCATTCCTACCTACATGGATGTTGGGGACATCTGGTGTGTAACTATAACCTAGGTCTGGAATCGGCGAGTCATCTTCTTTGGTGAACACAGACGAGAACTGGCTATTCAAGACTTCGGCCTTCTCTCTTGCATCTCCGAAAGTGGTACCGTCTTTCTTCAGCGAGGCCACACCAGAACTGTCACAATTCTTGTTTTTCACGAAAAAGTAGTCTTTTGCTGTTGCTTCCTTCGCTGACCATGGAGTTAATATAGTTGTCATATGCCTTCTTACATTCCTTCTTATTGATCTTCTGTAGATTTTTAAAGTGGGCCCAATATCTGTCATGGTTGCAGCGTCGTGCCTTTTTGTAGGCTCTTCTTTTCTTCTGTGACAATCGTTGTATCGTGCAGTTGCACCAGGTCTGACTGTACCTTGTAGATGTATACTTGGAAGCAACATGCTTTTGGAGTGTTGTCATACACTTCTTCTTGCTAACTGAACATAGAGTGTTAATTGGAGTTGTTTCACAGAAATCTGTAGTGAAGGATGTGGAAAAATCAGTTTTGTCCTGCTCCATATCCAACAGGTTTGCTCTCTTCCAGAGATGTACGAGTCAATGAGTGGGTTTCTGTCTTGCTGGTTCAATCTTGGCATCGATGAGCACAATATGGTGATCACTTAGTCCAAGTAATGGTACACACTTGTTAACTAGGCTTGGTCGGTTTGTGACAAAGATATCAAGTTTTTTTTACCGGTGGGAAAATCCACAATCTACTCTGCTCCTATGTCCTGTATCATGTCTTAGATAGAGTTGTTGATAGGGATGGGATAGTTGTGACAAACTATAAAGCAGGTCTTCCAGTCGATATCTGGCAAGTTGAAATCTCCACCTATCCAAATGGTAGAGTTCTTGTAGGTGTCGTCAAGGTATGAAACAACTCTGCAAAGATCCTCTGCATACTTGTAATTGTTGTCAGAGGACCTATACGCAGATCCAACAATGAGGGGTTTCTTCATGTTTGTATATTTAAATGTAGCTGCTACTAACTTTGTTTTGGTTGCGAGATCTATCTCAACAGCATCAATATCTGCCTTTGCTATGATCGCTGTTCCTCTATACAGTGGGTCACTCTTCCTGTCTTTCCAGGCATTGAATCTGTAGCGGTTAGGCACTATCTCTCTTTCTGTTATTCCTGGTTGTAGCCATGTTTCGCAAGCCAGTATGATGTCAGGTTCAGTGTAAATACTGCTTTCTTGGATCTGATACTTTGAAAGTTTGGAAAGTGGCTGGCGTCTTCTGAAGGTGAGCGAAGATGTTGATCTTGGAGGTTCGATGTTTGATGTGTTGAGAACAAAACTCTCAGATGATATTGATGATCTTGTAGTACTCATACTATGATCAGAGGATGTGGAAAGAAAATCCTCCAACAGGCTTGTGTTGAAGTTTGGTAGGCCGTAATTACAACAGTACCAACTTACATCATTGTTTTTTAAGGGCTTGTACACCGCAGTGTTCGTGTGTAAGCAGTCAGTGTGATACAGACCCTAAACCGCTCAAGTACCACAATTGCACGCAAACGGAGTGCACTCAGAGCGTAAATGGAGCGCGAACGTAGCGCAGACGGAGCACGAACGGAGCGCAGATTGAGCGCTGACGGAGCGGACCTGGACCGTTAGCGAACACTGGATTTTGAATAATAAACGCACTCCTGGACGCATGAAACAGATAGAGTGCACTCAGACACGCTGAGTAAACGCTGAACGAAAGAAGCGAACGCTGAGAGGAGTATAAAATAAAGATAGTAAACATCGCTCGTGAGCGAATACTTGTGTTTGTGAGTGCATTAAATTAACTGCACTTAATCGAATGAACGCAAACGGAGCGCAAATGGAGCGCAATCTGAGCAGGAACGGAGTGCGAAAGGAGAGCCAACTGAGCGCTAACAGAGTGCAATTATGGGGTACTTGAGCGGTTTAGGGTCTGTACCATTTCTCACAATTATTACAGGCTACTGACCGAATTGTCTTGGACCATTTGCATGCCTTTCTACATTCTTGACATGGGAATTTAGGGAGGTCTTGGGCCAGGAATTGGGTGACAATCATGTTTAATCTGGATGACTAATGAACCTAATTAGAGCAAGTGGCCTCTGGAGCATCTCTTGGAGGTATGTAGCTCGTTGAGCCTTCTGTGTAGTGGGAGGCTATGGTGGTTGGTACTCGATACTGTTCCCGGGTTGATGAGGGTGAGTGGGGTATGAGAAAAAGTGGTATCAGGATCTGTTGATTCCTAAATGTAGGCTTGTTGTCAGTAACTCATGAAGATAACAACAGCAGCATGATGAGAACTTATCCCAAAAACAAATAGTGAACTACCGGCGGGAAATCCCCTAACATGGAAAAAATTATCAAAAAACATGCTGGGTTCAAATACTGCTATGGAACAATAGGTGGGACTGTTTTGCACAAATATCTTATGGTTGCACAAATATCTTATGGTAAGTGATGAAAAATGCAAAGAAAACTGAAATATAAATAATTTTCTCCTGCTCTAACAAAATGGACCCCCCCCCCCTCCCCGCCACCCAAGGTACAATTTTTTTGCATAAAAGAGAAACCATATAATGAAATATGACAATTATTTCTTAAAGGAAAACAAATTACAAAAAAAAACAACAAAAAAAAAACATCGCCTATACAGTCAAACCTGTCTTAAGCAGTCAATTAATGGATGGAGCAAACATAGCCTTTTAAGACAGATTGTTGCTTAAAACAGGTTAATTTACTCTTAAAGCATAGAAATGGGAAATAGCAAATGTGGCTGCTTAAGACAAACAGCTGCTTAATAGAGGTGACCGCTTACACAGGTTTGACGGTATCTTTTTTCTTGGCTCAATTCTCAAAAATATTATGCATCGTTTAACATCAAATAGAAGCATTTCTTCCCACACACATTTACTTATCTTATCTATGTTAATTGATAAGACTTGAACTAAGAGATAGACACTATAAATTCTATCTCAAGTACTTTTGTATACCACACTGCTAATAAAATAACAATATCATCAGCATAAAGCAAAACATAAAAACCTCAATATGTATATCATTGAAGATCAATAAGCATAGACAACGGAAGAATTTATTGTACTGATCATATCTATGTTCTGTTGTTCTTATAATATTGTTTTTAAATAGTATAAAAAATATACAATTTTTTTAACAATTAATTCTTCCTAGGGAAGAATATACAAATAAATAACAATCTTTGTCGGCTGCCATTCCTTGGAAGCAGTATAGATAATGTTATAAAAAAATATAATTATACAGATCTGTGTAATTGGTCACCACTATTTAGCAGCCACTTATATTAAGCAGTCACATTTACTATTTCCTATTTCTAATACTGCTTTCAGATCCATCTGCGTTTCTTTAAAGGCCACTTTTGCTCGATCCTTGACTGGCTGCTTCAGACAGGTTGGACCGTATGTAAGTAGACCCACTCCCACTAAATTAACTATATAATTTAACCCTTTACTTCATATAAACGCCTTTGTACACCTCTAATATAGACGCTTTTGTACACCTCTAATATAGACGCCTTTGGACACCTCTAATATAGACGCCTTTGTACACCTCTAACATAGACGCCTTTGGACACCTCTAACATAGACGCCTTTGTACATCTCTAACATAGACGCCTTTGGACACCTCTAATATAGACGCCTTTGTACACCTCTAACATAGACGCCTTTGGACACCTCTAATATAGACGCCTTTGGACACCTCCAATATAGACGCCTTTGGACACCTTATATGGAAGGCTTTTGAATTATTTGCTGAATTATGTTTATATTAACTGACAGAGTGGAAAACAATGCAGGAAGAGTTCAGATTAATCGTTATGAGCAATATGGACTCTTCCTGCACTGTTTTTAAAGTGTTTTTAAACGCGTATCTATGGAGTAAAGGGCTAAATGGTGTGCCTAACTAAAAAAACATATGTTGGTGAGACACTGACAAAGGTATTCAGTGAGACACCGACAAAGATATTCGTTGACATAAGCCATGTGTCACTTATTTTAGCATGCAAGCATAGGACTACTGTTTATAAACTTCAAGGTAAAGGATATTGAAAAACACTTCTTAAATTGTCCTATATTTACAGAATTTCCTTTGGCAATTCTAAAGGAATTATTCCAACACAAACTAAGTATCATATTAACTCAGACTGACATTTAACTTGTCATTAACAAGACTGGAATATTGCAAGCAATACAAAAGTCCCCTACTGGTTTACCAATTTTGTTGCCATGGCAACTACAATGCTTGTCAGTCTGAAAATTTAAAATGACCCTACTTATCTCCTTTAAATAATTGCCCTCTATCCACATGCAAAGTTTCACAAACCTAGCTTGAATACTTTTTGAGTTATCTTTCTGACAGACACTAGATGGACAGATGGTTGGACAGACCAATAGAGAGTAAACCTTTAATCCCTTCCAGCGAAACTACAAGGAGATTAACAGATACCAGTACTGGATTAGATTCAGGTACACAGTATATAATGTTCTAGAACTGTTAATTGTTTACTTTCAATGAAATAATATTATTCACAAGAAATTCGAATATGAAGTCCGAATACCGAGGGTATTATTTTTCAGTAATTGGGGAAAAAACAAGAGGGCCAAGATGGCCCTATATCTAATTTGTCTTACTGGTTTTTGAGAAGAAATTTTTTGAAAATTTTCTATTTTAACCCTTTACTTCATATAGACACCTTTGGACACCTCTAATATTGAAAGCATTAATTCACCACATATCAGCAATGGGTGAATTATGTTTATATTAACTGACAGTGTGGAAAACAGTGCAGGAAGTGTTCAGTTTGCTTGTTACAAAGTGCAGGAAGAGTTCAGATTGCTTGTTACAAGGGTTAGGGTTAACTCTTCCTGCACTGTTTTCACTGACCTTCTGTGATTGGTGTGGGAAAACGTGTATCTATGGAGTAAATGGTTAACCCTTTTTTTTTTACCTACCCTGACCCCTTATATATTAAAGTTAATTCTCCTTATTGAACCAAATCTTTTTTCTATAAGATGATGCTTCTATAAGATGATGCTACATTGAATAATAATTTTGCCCAAATGGATGAAAAAAGAGAATGTTCTCCCTTTACAGGGTCCCTATAGCCCCTTAATTCCTATCTACAAAAGGGTTTGTGTATCATATAATGTAGGAGTTAGTTATCTGGACAACATTTTGTGACAATTCTTATTTTACCCCCTTACTTTAAATTTCAATACTTTATTCAGAAATTTCTATGCTCAAATACTCCCCCCACTCCCAAATAGTGCATAATTTATTATGCAGGGCACTCACTCACTCAGGGGCCTATATTACAAAACACCAAAAAACATCCACTGTATTATTACCATCAACCACAAAAAGAGAAATGAACCTATACGTATATTAATGGTCTCCTCATCTGTAACTATGACGATTCATAACCTCAAATCATGATGCATTAAGATCACTTTTGATTCCTGGGCTTCGCTAGAAACCACCGTAAATTCAAACTTTATGCTTTAAAGGAAGTACACCAGGATTTTCAAAAATTTTAAAAATGGCTAAAAACATTCCCCCCCCCCCCCCCCTTTTATCCAAAATAATATATTGAAAACGCATTTCCTTACATGGGCTATGTGCCATGTGACTTAAATAAATTTCCCGCTTAAAATTGCAACATAATTTGTGGCGTAGTAAACGAGTTAAGTGATCTCAATTTGATCCCGTCACAGTTGTAAAATTTGTTTCCTCTTTAAGAACATGTCTGAGAATGAGGAAAATAATGATGTGAAGGTTGTGTTAAGCACTATTTAATGTGGATTTCGATTGAAATATCGATTTTGGCACGCTTTGGCGGATTTGATTATCAAATAATTCGGATTTTATATATTTATAATGATATGATATGCTTTCTACCCAGTTTAAATTTTTTTTTTTTAAAGCGTTTTTCCTGATATACTACTTTTAACAAGTTTAAAATTCTGATATCTAAAACATTTAATACACCATCATACCTACATTCTGATTCTTCATTCCATAATTATTATGTAGGATAACATTTTTAAACAATTCAGTATTTCTGTTTGCGTGATACTCGTGAATCTTTATTTAAGATCACAGCCAGCTCTTAGTGTTCATTGCGCTTTGGAGAGCCAATAACTATTTTGAGAGCTTCAAAATTTAAACCTTGATCAGTTGTTAAGATGTGATAGTTTCTCAAACAGTATTCCACCAACTTTAAATGATCGAAATATTCAATATGATACACAAAAGATGAGATCAATAATTTAACCCTTTACTCCATAGATAAGCGTTTTCCCGCACCAATCACAGAAGGCCTTTGAAAACAGTGCAGGAAGAGTTCAGATTGCTCGTAACGAGCAATCTGAACACTTCCTGCACTGTTTTCCACTCTGTCAGTTAATATAAACATATGCACTGTTTTCCACTCTGTCAGTTAATATAAACATAAATCACCCATTGCTGATCTGTGGTGAATTAATGCTTTCAATATTAGAGGTGTCCAAAGGCGTTTATATGAAGAAAAGGGTTAATGCAGTTAAATTAACATTATTCAATTTATTTTCTGGTTAGTGAATTGTTTCAGTTTATATCAACACAAAGACAATTATAAAATCAAGATTTTTTTATCATGGTTCAAAGATTCTGCACAAAAAATGTAAATTTTCAACCCTCGACAAGTTATTGGCAAGCAGAAACATTACGAGACCTTTGATATGAAGATCAGGATTGATTTTCATATCATCTCGATTGTTAATCCAGGAACAATATGCATATTTTGGCATCTGCTGAATTGCTATATGAAATTTCAAAATAATCTGTCGTAATTGTATTGTCTTATTGTGGCACCTGCAACTCTGAATATAATTGTTATGTTCAGATGTTCACAGCGATTGTTTCCAATCTTGTTCCAGGGGAAGATCCTGTTACCCCGGTAACTGAGTATTGATGGAAACCTGGATTACAATTGGATTACAATTATATCTGCAGCAGGTGCATGTACTCCCTTCTGGCATTGTGCTGTATCTATACATCTGGTAGGTCATCAGTCTGTCACAGGAACCCAATCAGTTTAGATCATCTTACCTAAAGTAATTTCAAATTTTGCCAAAGGTTGTTTTTTTTTTACAAAGAGAATATACATCAGTAATTTCTATCTTTTCATCTAATACAACAAATAAAGTAACATATTTATTTTAAACCTTTAATCAGGTCACATAGATATAGATTACTAATTGCATATATATATATATCTTCATGATCCAACAGGTTTCTAAATCTGTCCTTTACATAGCATGTGAGAAGTCATGAATCTTTAACTGGATCCTACTCATTTAAAGCTATCAGTTCATGTATTTATATTGTCCGGCCAGTCGAGACATGTTGCATGTAAATCCATAGTATATAAGTCATGGTTGACACCGAATTTATTTGATTTGACAGAGGACTTGATATTGTATCTATGGTTTGCATTGTAGCTTGGCGCGCTCACCATAAGTTGGTCTGTACATTTATGTCTTGGTTATTCACAAATAATTATCTCCATATATATATCATGCACTGTGAATGAGCATCTGAAATTTAAACCTAAGCTACAAATACTCAATTAAGTTATTTCTGAAACACTTCGAAGTCACATCATCTACATGATTTAACGTTAAGAATTTAAAGATATTTCACACCAAATTTGGAAAACAGCATTGAACTAGACCTTGTTAATCCCCGACTTAAATGACCTGAAGCAAAAGCAAATATCGCTCTGCCTGCTCAACACGGGGCATTGTTTGTCCAAGTAAATACAATGTAGCATTTACTCAGAGACCCTTCGCTTGTCTAAGGAAAATGGTAACCTGGAACAATAGCAAACATTGATTGGGTTAATAACTTGTTTGATTAACAGCCCACATCAGGTCAATTGAGAGAGCAAGCAATTAGGCATCGATAATCTTATAAGATAATCCAAGATTACCATATTCTATTCAATAACAAAATGTTAAAACAGCACCCAAGACAATGTCATACAGTTCCATTACTAATTATAAATGGTCAAGATATAACAAACAATGCAAGTCCTGAGATACATGACAGCATCTAAGCAGGGATTTGGTAAAAAATTTGATACCGGGTACTGGACTATAAGTATCTTTTGTGAGTTCGAGTTGCAGATGGAAACATTTCATCCTGAAGAGAGCCTTGTTGCCACAACTACACTCATTCGAAGGCATGGAATTTTCAATCTGCACCTAAAAACACATGGAAAATACTTTTTCTTGTTTACAACCCAAACTGTGTGATTTTTTTACATTTTTATTCAAGGTTATTTTTTTTATAGAAGCGTAGTATATATAGTATTTATGAATGAATACGTCACAGCACAAATATTTTATAAATGGCGGTACTCATTGCATGAGGAATGTGTCATCTCAGCCCTAGGGTGAGACAGAAATATCTAACCCTGGAAATAAATGCAGATATTCCTATTTAGAGTGTGAGAAAAAAATTTGCATTGTCTGTGATAACACAGTTGTTTTCTCTTTATTCAGCAATCACAATGACTGACTTAGAAACAAACTCCTGGTTTCAGAGGTTTGGCAAAATTCTGATATGCTATTTTGCATAATGTAACATGGGGTTAGGTTTTCAGGGAGAAAATATTATTTCATCTTGGCTGTGAACATAAAAAACACAATGCACATATTTTTACAAAACTGTCTATATAATTTATTGTCAAATATACAGGAACTTGTTTATGTGCATGAAAGTAATGAATTACACATCTGACTGTCTAATATTCTAAATTGGGAATCCGTCTCAGTGGTTTGGTAACCTAGCTCTCAACAAGTCTGAAGAAAGTAACTGTTTAGGATTTTGGTTTGCCATTAAGTATATCCTCACATGCCTGTGTTTTAAATCAAATAATGCATTGCGCAAGTCATTTTGTTGCAAAAAAAAACTTGACAAAAACAAATTATTGTACTTGCTATACTATACCCTATGGGAAATGAATAATCATTTTGTACCAAGACACAAGCTATTGCCTAACCAATACTTGAAGGACTTTATGTTAGATCGTGAAATTCAACATATGGTAACAAGAAAATATCAGTGGAACCGATGGATGCTCCCCAAAAGTGAGTGTTCGACTCTGTACCATATGGTAATGATACTGAACGGGGGAAGTTACTGTGAGAGTTCTAAAGAGAAGTCAATACATTATTTTTTATTTCATGAAATAATACATTATACATCATGCATTGAAATAGGTCATTATCATGCATCCTAGCAAGTTTCATAAAATTCCAACATTGAGTTGTAGAAAAATAGCATGAACAAGAATTTGGTCACAGACTCAATAAAAGGGCCATAACTCCATGAAAAATCATCAAAATGGAACACAAAGACAATATATGCATCTCTACCTGGTAGTGATGCATCCTAGTCAGTTTCATAAAATTCCAACATGGGGTTGTAGAGAAATAGCGCTGACAAGAATTTTATCAAAGACAATCAAAGGGCCATAACTCCATGAAAAATCATTGAACCAGAACACAAAGACAATATGGGTATCTCCACTTGGTAGTGATTCATCCTAGCAAATTTCATAAAATTCCAACATGGGGTTGTAGAGAAATAGCACAGACAAAAATGTGGTTTATATCTATTAGATGCTATATACACATTGCATGATATTTAAAGATGTCTCCATCAATGAAAACATACAGTGACATTTCATTTTTAAAGGGACACACAGAAAGTCGATAAATTTTTATTAAACATGAAAATTGTAAATATGCAAGTATGTTATTAATACACCCAAGTAATGTATTAATGTATACTGTTGTATGGTTTTTAGCGTCGCTTTCAACAATTTTTCAGTCATATCATGACTGTCTGCTTGAGACAGTATTTTAAGCGTTGTCACACTGGAGTATCATGCCGCAGACACATGGTATGATACCCCATCCAGTCACATTATACTGACACCAGGCCGACCAGACCTAGAACTCTCCTCTAAATGCTGAGCGTTAAGCAAGGAAGCTTCGAGTACCAAGTCTTTGGTATGACCCGGCCGGGGATCGAACCCACGACCTTCCGCATCCTTTTTTGAAAACTCTTGATATTCTGAGATGAAAAATGTAATATTTAAAATAATAATAATAATATATAATTATATATTTAATTTTTATATATATTTTTTTTTATGGTGTTTACCACCATTTTGAACATATTTCAGGTTATATGACCTCATAATGAATATGAGTAGAACTGCCATCCATTAGCAAGTAACTGGCAAACTTTCTCCCATAAAAAATTTTGAGAGAGAGTGACTCGAACCTACAACCTTAGCAGTGGGAGGTTTTTTTTTTCTTTGCTGTTTTTTTTTTAATGGGGTTTAATGTCATTTTCAACAAATTTCAGTTTATATATGCATATCCAGTGTTACTAGTGGAGGAAGACCTCAAACTGAGTAGAACCACTGTCCTTCCGCATGTAACTGGAAACTTCTTACATAAAGTTTTTAGAGTGAGCGGGACTCAAACCTACAACCTTAGCGGTGAGAAGTATGTGATCTTGAGACGGCACCTTAGAGCACTCGGCCACGTACGACTCTTGTCAAATATAGACTGATTCATGTAGAACAGAAAACAGAAAAAAAAAATCAAGGAAATATCAATTTGTATTTCTAATAGTTAATTTTTTCACCCATTATTCCAATTTTAAACTACAATGACACCATACTGCTGATATCTTCTACAATAATATAATACTTTGATTATTTTTTTCAAATGACTCCGTGTAGCTGTTAACATTTATTAAATGCTGTAACATAAGCAAAATAGATTTCAGCATTATCTCTTGTCTCTTAAATAGCGATAACGCCCCAATAAACCATTTCACATAACCATTATTTCCTGACCTGGTATTCAGTCTGAGACTAACTGTCAAAATGTCTGACTTGGGGTTATTGGTATAATGGTTAGCATGGGGAGTTTGGCATGGAACGCAGTTTGGGTGTGTTTTCCCAGTTTACCTATTACCTGTATTATCTTATATCACATACAATGTGGGCATTGGTTAGCAGCTAACTGTATTGTTCCTAATAAATGCCTTACCCCTCTTAATAAATACTTGCATTCGTGACCCAACACCCCAAAACAATCATGTTAATAACAAAATCATCCGGTCAGCAAATATGTAAAATTGGATAGATGTGGAATTGACTGACCACTGACCACATGGTGTTGTTTGTCAAAGTATATACAATGTAATACAATGTAGTGTTAATACAGAGACAGCTTGCTTGTCTAAGGAAAATATCACATAAGCAACAAATCGATCATTTATTGGATTACTGACTCGTTTGATTGACCACATGGTGTTGTTTGTCAAAGTATATACAATGTAATACAATGTAGTGTTAATACAGAGACAGCTTGCTTGTCTAAGGAAAATGGTACATTAGCAACAAATCGATCGTTTATTGGATTACTTACTCGTTTGATTGACAGCCGTGTCAGGTCAAATAAAATGTGATATTCTATTATATGCTCCCCCAATTTCTAAAATGCAAGTCCCAAGGGTACGATTATTAGTAACAGTATGGTACCTCTAATCTCAACAGACTGCGTTCTCATTACACTGCTAAGGTATCAATTTGTGCTCCTAATTTTGTTGAAAGGTGGTTCCTCATTATTGGGTGTTTTTATTTAATCCCCTCCTACTGTGAATGGCTGATAGTGATTAATGATATTGTACCAAGGAAACTGTTTCTGTAGCACATGCTTTGATCTCAATATCATTCTGTGTTTATTGAACCAACAACATGCCTTTGTAAACATTAACAAGAGTGTCATGATGGCCCTAAATATCTAACCTGGTATATAAAATTTGTAAGGTGGAGTTTACAGCAATTGTTCAAATGAAAATGAAGATGAAATTAAAAAAAACTTATGTAAAGTTTTTATATAGTAAATGTTTCCCTCAATATTAAGTAATCACGACAGCACAAAAAGTTGTAGTTGTATGTTGTTTAGCGTCGCTTTAACAATTTTTAAGTCATTACTTGAGACAATATTCTGAGCGCTGTCACACTGGAGTATCATGTTGCAGACACATGGTATGATACCCAACCCAGTCACATTATACAGACACTGCGCCCACCAGACCTAGAACTCTCCTCTAAATGCTGAGCATCAAGTGAGGAAGCTTCTAGTACCATTTTTAAAGTATTTGGTATGAAAAACATTCAAGGCGAACGCTCTACCACTAGATCACGCTGCAGTCTAGCACAAAAGGTGCAACATTCAATAATGAATAAATGAATGACATGGCGTTATGGCATACCAATTAATAGTTATTAAAAGGTTATCATATATGAAACCAGCAAGATACAATATTCCAGGCTCACTCGATCTCCATGTAAAAAAATAAAATTAACTTTATATAATTTATATGATTATACAAACTGGGAAAAAAAATCAACAAATGAATATATGCAAAATTAAATGAGCCCTACAGACCTGCAGAATTTCAGCAAACTCCATCAAATATTCATGCATGAGCTACAGTGGTCCTATTCACATGGGCCATACTACTGCTAGGTTAAAATATTAGTATAAATGGTACACAACAAAAAATAAAACCAACGAAATTTTTAATACTGATTCCATGTTTTTACAATTCTAGAGAATTTGTAGTATTTGTCGGTAGAACATCTGAAATGGCAATCCAGCCATGAGTTTGAATTCCAATCGAACCCGTCTCTGTGATGTTTGACCATGAACTCTTTCTACGGCATGATGGATCTCCCATCTCTGAATATGTGGGAAAGTCATCTGTGACTTGCAGAGATATATAAGGTATATCAAACACTGGTTAACTGCCTAACCATTCCTAGCGTGCAGTGAGTTGACTGACCTATTTTATATTACTGAAATACTGTTGAAAAATGCTCATATGCAATCAAACAAAACAATTCTAAAGCACAATAATGTTCCAGTTTATCTATGTCACAATACTCCCCCAGGTGTAAAGCATCCATTTGTCTTTATCAGTTCACAAGGAATGATCCAAGAATGATAACAATCTAATGGCAATGAGGAAGCTGTTACGATAACAAATTGTATAGACTGAAATTATTTTAGCATGCCTGAGTGGGTGAGGAAAATATGCATTCAAACATAAAACGCCTGTTGCGTAAAAAATAAAGTGGAGGCCCAGTGGTACAGCATCCGCCTTGCATGCAAAAAATTATGGGTTCAATCCCTAGCCGATTACACAAAAGACTTGAAAAATGGTACAAGAAGCTTCCTCACTTGGTGCTCAGCATTTAGAGGATAGTTCTAGGTCTTGTCGGCCTGGTGTCACTATAATGTGACGGGTGGGGTATCATACCATGTGTGTGCCGCATAATACTCCAATAAATGATCAGAATTTTGTCTCAAGTAGACACCATCGCGACATAACTGAAAATTTTTTAAAAATGAAGCTAAACCCCAAACAACACCCAATATACAAATTTATCAACCATTCTAGACTGAATGTGCTGGGACATAATAATGAATCAGAATAACACACAGTCATTATACTCCCTACAACAGAAACGGACAGAAGTTCTTTGGTTTTCCAGTTATACATGAAAATTGTTAAGAATTTTTTCTGGAACTAGTTCCACTAAGAACAATGAGTACAAAAATATTTATAGATGACCTTATTTAAGCACAAATTTCATAAAATTCTTGTGTAGGTAACCTCTCTGATTTCAATGTACAAGTTTGATAAAAGAAATATGCGGTTTATTTAACACCATTTTCGACACATCATAGGGTATATTATTATGACATATTCAATTTTATTGGTAGAAGAAGACCTCAGAATGAATCTGAGTAGACGCTGATTGTCATTCCTCAAGTTACGGGTAAACATAATGTTTCTAACCAAGCTGGTCTTTGAACCCACATCCTCAGTGGTTGGAGGTAAGTTGTTCTGAGGCAATGTGGAATCAGTGAGAGGATGACTCATGGAGGACCCACTTCATGTGATAAATTAACCCCCCACATTTGTATATGTGTTTGTTTTCACAGATTCTACTGGTGAACAGAGTTCAAAACTATATATTAGCATGACGCTCCAGTGCAGATAGACCGATGTTTAATTAACTGATATGCATTCTGACTTAATCATATATAAGCAGATGTATTAGATCAAAATTTAATCAAAACAAATCCTGCAGGTATCTACAAGATTGCATTAATGGCTGGTGCTTTTTTTTTTATTCTGATTGTTTAAGTTTCTTTCAAGTATATTATCAGAACATCTATACAGGTCGACTCCATTTTTTGCCTTTTAACAAATAATTCAAACATGCATGGATTTTATCTTAGGTAGTGCAGGATAGTCAAACTTTTACACTGTTCAAGATAGGGTATGCGATAAATTAGCTGTTTGACAGAATTTCCAAACAAATGGAGTGGGTAAGAGCTTCCACTATAGGATCAAAGTTATATGGTATTTTCTACAGGATTTTCTACGCCAGTAGAAAATTCCACGTAACTTCTAACCGGCTTAGATGTTAATCTATTTCTCATTCCTGGAGCGATTTCATTGGCTGATAAAGTAGGTCATCATCTACTAAGGGCGTGACATTTTATGTAAAATGCAATGTTCTATTCTTTTTCCGTAACACAATTGCATATCTTGATAAACAACAACTGTTTCTGCTATAGCTTTTTTCTATTCCACGTCAAAGTTAATTACTTATTACAAATTATGTAGTTTGACAAGAACAGAGATAGACTGCACCAAGGTATTACAACAGCTGTATATATACCTATATTGCTGTTGTGGGAATTATGGACAATATCCGACATTATTTAAGAATATTTATTTGCATATATTGTCAATTGTGTAAGTTTTTTTTTTTAGATGGTAGTGACATATTTACTAAATAAAATCAATTAATTGAAAACATTTTATTTGCACTTTTAAAACCAAAATGTGCGGAAAACATAATTTTAAATTCATTTGCCGCCATACTGGCGGCCATCTTGAATATTTCAAAAAGCTCAATGATGACAAGATGTCATCAAGCTTATATTACGTAAGCAATGCCTAAACTACCATAATCACCAAAAACATTTACTATACGCTTCCATGCATGGTTCACTGCCAGACCTATAAATATCTGAAGTCTGATAACCCATTAGCTAGGAATAATCTTCAAGTACAATTTTTTCAAGTGTTTTGCATAATCCTACCAGAGATTGAACCCACAACCAGGTTCTACATGGGAGGCAGACCCTCTACCACTAGACCAACTCTGCTGTTTAGACAGATAGTTTAATATGCATAGAACCACCACTGGAAAAAGGATGTGCTTCTGCAAGGTAGTCGCATAATGGCGGTTATAAATAATCCTTGTTTCTTTTGCTTTAAAAATGCGTTTTCCTTATTTTAAAGACAATTGATATAGTTTTTGTTATATTTTTCCCAAAGGATAGAATTTTTAGAAACTTTCCAGTATTGGAATTTAATTTATGTTCATGCAATATCAGAAATAAAAAACACATGTTACTGTACAGATTTTTTTTGGTTATACTTCTTCATAAACATACCTGTCCTTGACATTTGGCAAACAAATGTAGATTTAACAAGCAATGCACAAACAATATTTAAAATTGTTTCATACATGTGATACCTCATGGCATGAGACAAAACCTCACCTTTTTTTTTAACAATTCACGGTCTCACAGGTTGTTATCAAAATCTCACAGTAAAACCATATTTCAAAAGAAGTAGAGAAACTGACCACTATTTTCCGAGTTTTACAGTAATGTCCGCCTTTTACCTTGTTTACGCTTATTGTTTTTGTGGAACAAATCCAAGTAAACCGAATGACGCGCCCGGTAATTTGCAAAACAAAACATGTGTCCTCAACAATATGCCGCGTGGGGAGTAGGTGTTAATTGATTATGTAATTAAAGCATTACAACTGGAAGATAATCTTTATAATTGAATTGGGTTTATGACTTAAAGAAAACACATTTGTCTCAGCAGATCATACAGAAAACAAGTGTTGGTAGATGGAGGTTCTGCGAACAATTGTCGGTAAGTCAACAAATAGAAGAAATTTGTATTGTATTTTAATAATTGAATTGATATTTGGAGTTCGTAGGTCAGTCTTTGAAGTTTTGTTTTTCATTTTTTTAAAGCAATATATACATTGCAATTACTCAGATGATCTATTTATGTTCTACCAGGTTGTTGATGGAAAGGTGATTACATGTGGTGACGTCTAAAGAGAAGTCAATATATTATTTTTTATTTCGTGATATTATACATTGTACAACATACTTTGAAATAAGTCATTATAATGCATCCTAGCAAGTTTCATAAAATTCCAACCTGATGTTGTAGAAAAATAACACGAACAAGAATTTGTTCACAGACTCAATTAAAGGGTCATAACTCCATGAAAAATCATCGAACTGGAACACAAAGACAATATGGGCATCTCCACTTGGTAGTGATGCATCCTAGCAAGTTTCATAAAATTCCAACATGGGGTTGTAGAGAAATAGCGCAGACAAGAATTTGGTCATGGACAGAATCAAAGGGCCATAACTCTGTAAAAAAAGCATCACACCTGAACACAAAGACATTATGCACATCTGCATTTGGGAACGATGCATCGTAGCAATTTTCTAAAAATTACAACCTGAGGTTGTAGAGAAATAAGGCGGACAAGAATTTAATCACAGAATCAATTAAAGGGCCATAACTCCATAAAAAATCATTGAACCAGAACACAAAGACAATATGTGCATCTCCACTTGGTAGTGATTCATCCTAGTAAATTTCATAAAATTCCAACAAAAGGTTAAAGAAAAATTGCGCAGACAAGAATTTGGTCACAGACTCAATTAAAGGGCCATATCTCTGTGAAAAGTTATTGAACCGGAACACAAAGACAATATGCAAATGACACATGGCCCCTAATTTTCTCATCATATTTTGGAAGTGCATAGGCTGACAAACAGTGTGACACATTGTGAAGTGTGAACATTTTATAAATAATGTTGACCTTTCGTGATGTAACCAATCTGTCACAAGGAGTTCTTAATTTCCTGCACAGAGTCAATAACAGATGGAGTTCCAAATTGTTTGGGTAAATTGTTAGGCAAATTTAACAATTTATGTCTAATTATGTCAAGTTTAGTGTAAATTGAAATTTATCATGCAAATAATCACAGAGCCTCTGTTGGGGCGTATGTGACCTGATTGGCTGATGTGAGGAACTAACGTATCTGATTGATGTTTAAGTCAATGATTGAAATCTATTGTGTCACCAGATCTCAATCCTGTGTGCAATAATTGGGTGTATATTATTATCAAGTGTATTATAATTGAGTGTGTATTATCATAAATTGGGTGTGTATTATCATAAACTGGGTGTTTATTATAATTGTGTGTGTATTATAATCAGGTGTGTATTATAATTGGGTGTGTATTATAATTGAGTGTGTATTATAATTGTGTGTGTATTATAATTGAGTGTATATTATAATCAAGTGTGTACTATAATCAGGTGTGTATTATAATTGTGTGTGTATTATAATCAAGTGCGTATTATAATCAGGTGTGTATTTTAATTGAGTGTGTATTATAACCAGGTGTGTATTATAATCAGGTATGAATTTGAATTGAGTGTGTATTATAATTGGGTATGTATTATAATCAAGTGTATATTATAAATGGGTGTGTATTATAATCGAGTTAGTATTATAATTGGGTGTGTATAATCAAAAGAATATGCAACATGTAGTATGTGTTTGTTTTAACACCAAGAAAAAAAAATGAGTTCTTTAACAGATAAAAAAAACATTTAAGTTTTAAAAACTTCTTAGTTTAACATAAAAGCAATTTACGCTAGTTAGTATTCATATCTTGTTGTTTGCCGGTTTGTCAAGATTGACTGCTATCAGAAGCAGATGTAGGTTTGCTCAGCAAACAAAAACATCTAGCTACAATACATTTCAGCCATTTATTATTGGGAGGCAATGACGTGTTTCAGCGAATATCTTATTATCTTTTGCATATTCCACACGGTATAACGTTCTAGGCAACAGCTCCATCTTCTATGGCAAAAATCTGTACTGTTTCTTTCTTCTGTTTATAATAATAATCTCTATATGTTGATATGTCTTCCTTCTTTTATATTTATATTCCTCCCGTTGGAATTTCTTCTGATTACATGTTTTAAACATCTTTCTTACTTCAAGGTTTTATTAAAATGAATGAGTTTGAGACATGCACCAGTAAAGACGTAACATCTTTGTTATTTCAAGGTTTTATTACAGTGAATGAGTTCGAGACATGCATCAGTAAAAAGACGTTACATCTTTGTTATTTCAAGGTTTTATACAAATGACCGAGTTTCAGACATGTACCAGTAAAAAGACATAACATCTTCGTTATTTCAAGGTCTTATTGAAATAACTGAGTTTCAGACATGCTCCAGTAAACAAACCTATAAGAGGGCCACCCTTAAAATGTTGGTTGTTTGCCACTTCCTAATTATACCATTAGGGCTGGGTGGGTAAGTAAGTAGGTAGGTAGGTAGGTAGGTTCTTTTTTTATCTCTTTAAAGACAGGAAATGACTGACAGTATTTTGAATGTACACCAAATAAAACTAGAAGTATCGCAGAAGGTGATGTATACCCCCAGATGGTGCCCTGACAGTTATTGCACCCTTTTGCTGCCTGCTTTGACACAATGAACTAATTAGAGTAACCAATTAATTTTGTGGAGTGTCATTGAATTCCAGCCAATGGTTTCCAAGAAAAAGACTACAAAAAAATGTCTGAAAAATTCATGGGCTATAACTTATTGAAAAATTACTTGGGCACAACATGCCGACGAAATGCACAACTAGGCTTGGTACTTATCACTTTTGTAAAGTTTTACTGAATTCCAGCCAATGATTGCCAAGAAATAGCAACCACAAAAAATATATATGAAAAATTCCAAGGGTCATAACTCATTATTCTCACGCAACATGCTGAAAATATACACAACTAGGCTTAGTACGAGTAGTTCTTTCATTGAATTCCGGCCAATGGTTGCTGAGAAATAGCGATCACAAAAAATGTCCACAGTGATGGTCATTTAGTAGAGTGTCTGCCTTGCATGCAGAAGGTAGTGAGCATAGTCAGGACATACCAATACTTGGTGCTCAGAAGCTTCCTTGCTTGGCACTCAACATTGTGAGGATAGGTCTAGGCCTGGTTGGGTATCATACCGTATGTCTGAGGCGTAATACTCCAGTGCGGCTGCACTTGGAGTTGTTTCCAGTAGACTATGTCGCGATATGACTACAAAGATGTTGAAAAAGAAGCTCAACAGCACACAACATCAACACATCCTATCTCAATCTGTTATGAATCCATTAAATATGCCAATGAGCCTATTTAATCCATATTATAACACCAAATATTTCATTGGATACCATATATTTTGTTTTTCGAAAATACAATATTTCACAAATTTTTGTTTGGTTTCTAATAAAGGCTTCCCCAACCCCATTTTTGTAGAATTTAAAAAATACTGATTTTAGAGTATATACAACAAAGATGCCAGGCATTGGTGGCTGCTCGAGGTGGTCATACACTATATTGAGATTGTGGCTTTAGTTTATTAGTATGCACATCGATACTTTGAAAATTTAATGTTAACAAACTACTAATATGTTATTGATGAAATTTGGCATAATGACTGAGTAAATATCAAATATGTATATAATGAAGTTTTGTTCTTGTAGCTTTTTCGAATCATGTGAAATTTTATCAAACAAAATATGTGTATTTTATATAATAAATGTACCGAGTGTAATAACATCTTGCTACAATCATAAATCTAACTGACAAACTACCAAGTTTCAATGCCACACATAATATTTATAAGTCAAATAACAAATGCATACCCGATCTCTGTTGCAATATTCACTGCTCATGCTCCCTGGTGACTCGGCTTCATACATCTCCATAATGACCTTGTAACACTGGGCAGTTTTTTAATCATTTAAAATCAAGTTGACCTGCTCCTTGTTCATAGTATAACCATAATTAGTATAGGTTTGTATGATGATCACAGTAATACACACACAAATATTGTTTATATACTAATTAAATACAACTGCTTCAACATTGTTAACATTTCACACTATCTATATTTCTTTAGTTATAACCTCATATAAAAGTCCAATAATACTGGTTTCAAATTAAACAAAAAAAATATTCTCCAATTGTTGATCACAAATTAATTTGACACTGTGTATGTAAAAAATTTCACACAATTTTTTACACCTCTTTGATGAACATATTCCTCTATAACTGAATTTATCTTCACACTATTTTTTACAGTTCTTAGGTGAGTCTTATTATTCCTCTCCAACTATTTTCATGTTAAAAATTCACACAATTATTAACATTTTTTTATCGATTGTATTAATATCTAGCTCCCTATCACTATTTCTTGTCAATATTAAAGGGCTCCTCACATAATAAAGACTGTATCTATAAAACAGCTTTTGAGATCGGATGAAACTGACTTGCATCTCTATCTTAAGCTATTTTTATGTCAATATGGGTTTCTTGTACTCATAAAACTGACTTAAATGGATTTTTAGATACTGGCTTGTCTGGACTGACAGTACACTTATAATATTTAGTTTTTTTATTGACAGTTAACTATTTTAGCTACTTTATTGGCTGTAACTTGTACCCATATTTAAGTTACTTTCTTACAAATAACTTAATTGTATCCATATTTAGCTACTTTCTTGTCAGTGACTTGCATCTCCATTTTAGCTTCTGTATTGCCAGTACACTTTATCCCTATTTTAGTTACTTTCTGGCAAGTAACTTGTATCCCTATTTAAGCTACTTTATTGCCAGTAACATGTATACCTATTTTAGCTACTTTCTTGTCAGAAACCTGTATCTCTATTTTAGCTACTTTCTTGTCAGTAGTTGTATTCCTATTTTAGCTACTTTCTTGTCAGTAACCTGTATCCCTATTTTAGCTACTTTCTTGTCAGTAACTTGCATCTCTATTTTAGCTACTTTCTTGTCAGTAGCTTGTATTCCTATTTTAGCTACTTTCTTGTCAGTAACCTGTGTCTCTATTTTAGTTACTTTCTTGTCAGTAACTTGCATCTCTATTTTACATATTTTCTTGTCAGTAGCTTGTATTCCTATTTAAGCCACTTTCTTGTCAGTGACCAGTATCCCTATTTTAGCTACTTTCTTGTCAGTAACTTGCATCTCTATTTTAGCTACTTTTTTATCAATAGCTTGCATCCCTATTTAAGCCACTTTCTTGTCAGTGGCTTGTATCCCTATTTTAGTTAGTTTCTTGTCAGTGGTTTGTATCCCTATTTTAACTACATCCTTGTCAGTGACCCGTATCTCTATTTTAGCTACTTTCTTGTCAGTGGCCTGTATCCCTGTTTTAGCTAGTTTCTTGTCAGTGGCCTGTATCTCTGTTTTAACTACATCCTTGCCAGTAGCTTGTATTCCTATTTTAGCTATTTCTTGTCAGTATCTTGTATCCATATTTTAGCTGCTTTATTGTAAGTAGCTTGTATCCATGTTTTAGCTGCTTTATTGTATCCCTATTTTAGCTACTTTCTTGTCAGTGGCTTGTATCCCTATTTTTCCTACATCCTTGCCAGTAACTTGTATCCTTATTTTAGCTACTTTCTTGTCAGTGGCTTGTATCCCTATTTTTTGCTACATCCTTGCCAGTAACTTGTATCCCTATTTTAGCTACTTTCTTGTCAGTGACCTGTATCCCTATAAATTTTAGCTATTTTCTTGCCAGTAGGGTGCTCTTCAGGCTATAATGTAAACCTAAAGAGCTCTTAATTACTGTATTCCTCAACCACTGCTATGAAATATTTATTAGAAGCTGCAGATAAACCAATATATATCAACTACATTTTGTATTGTCAACACAACATTCAGAACTGTGTTATAGTTAATGCAATGAAAATTAGGGGGGGGGGGGGGGGGGGGGGGGGGTTAACACATGTCAGGTTATATATGGCATATCCAGCTTTATTGGAGGAGGAAGTCCTTGGAATGAATCTGTCTGAGTTGAACCACTGTCCTTCCATAAGTAACTGGCAAACTTTTTCACACAAAGATTTTGGAGTGAGTGGGACTTTAACCTGCAATTTTAGCAATGAGACATAGTAACCTTGAAACGGCCTCTCAGACCATTCAGCTTTGGAGTTTATACAAATTTATCTTAGCTTGATAATATGATTGATTAATTGAATATTTTGCGTCATTTTTATGCCATCGAGGGCTAACAGACGATCAGTTAACCTAACCACTGTTTCCTGGGATAAACCAGTACTCGAGCACACCCCATCTCTGCAAGTATTTGATAACTTTCCCACTTGAATCAGTGGTGAGAGACGAATAATGAGACACAATGTCATATATCAATCATCACGAAGACTGTTGCCAGGCGGGGGATTCGAACTCACGACCCCTGGATTGATAGTCAGACGCGTAACCGACTGAGCTAATCAGGCCCGGCTTTGATAATATGAAGAAAACTTAGTGATTATATGAACTGCTTTTGGGTTAAACCAAAACTAAGTGATGTTTTGTAGAAGAATCGGGTTGAGCTTTGGATCGAACACTCAACCTCTGACATGAATGTCGAACACTCTATCAACTAAAATACCACCCCACTTTAAAGTTCAACATTATTAGTTTATGTAGTAATGCATCACAGCTGCATTATTTTATTATGGAAATCGTACAATTAATTTTCTCCCATTAACAACCTAGGAAAAAAAGTTATCTTCTCCATGCAAATTTCTAACTTTTCAAAACCAAGTTTTTTTTCCAAGAATGTCTCTATTACTGCCAATAATCAGGCAATAAATAACTTCCCATGATTACCTAAAAATAACTTTTCTGAGAATTTCAAGATTATTTATGTTTATGAAAATTAAGACTGTTCTGAGATTTTGTAATGTAAAACTTTGTATTGTAAATATTTAATCATGTAATCATTTTCCAATAATGACATGCTGAAAATAAAGTTCATATTAGTTAAAACATTTTCCTGTTTCTCCACTTCACTCTTTTACATGGTAACCAAAATTATTCCAATAATAGAACAAAGAGTTGTTTCAATATAGCATTGTAAGTCACATAACCAGGAATGTCGTAAGAAAAAAAAATCCTTTGGTATATTTAACAATAATATAACTGATACAAAAGGATTTAATTACAAATTCATACTGTTGTGAAAAAATGTTTAAAGTTTACATATACTAAGAATCTAGATTGTCCAATACACTAATAATGAAAAGTATTCTGATAGTCCTTTTAATACGAAACAAAATATATTTTCAAGTCTTTGTAAAATTCCAATTTCACACTGTGACACACAGGCCATGAATTGATGCTATCCATATCCAGTAAGTTAATAATATATAGAAAATTCTGCAAATATGTAGGCTTAGATGTCCACAGAGTATATTCCTCATTACGTGCGCTTGTCTTATATACCTCACCCTTAAAGGTCATGTTTAATTGCGATAATTCAACTTATGCCAAAATGTCTACTGGGAGACTGTTGTATTTCTATGCAAAAAATCAAAGTCACTTTTTTTCATGGCTCAATTAAGTAGTTCAGGCCATTTAAAGAAATGTTTGTTTGCTGCTCCATGTAACCCAGTATTTTTCAGTGTGTGCAGGTAGGTAGCTATTTTTTTGCCAGACTTTGAATTTGCATAGTCATTATTATTATAAACAGAAGAGGACAGAAAACATGAAAACAAATTAACACTTAAATTTGGGAGCCTTAGAAAAAACATGTTATAACGAGTTTCACGTTATATCGGACCGTGTTACAACAGGACCCAAGTGTAGCTGTTCTTGAAATTATTCAAGGAATGACTTAGGACACATTTACCCAACAGGTAAATGAAGTTCATGAACATTGACTTCTTGAACTGTATTTCAATGGGGTTGATATCATGAAATTGAACAAGTTCAAATTTAAGACATTCTAATCCTCTAGAACGAAACAAAGTTGAACTTTCCCCCGCTAGAGATGGTCTTTAATCAAATACGAGCATTATAGGCTTACATTTTATTTTTTGAGAAGATTTCTAAAAATTCTCTTTTTGGATCTGTCTGAGTAAATCTCACCTGTTATAACTAGACAATCACAAATCTAAGTTTCAGAAACTTCTACCTTAAAGATGAATCCCATTGCCAAGCCATAATATCAGCTGCAGACTCTGGATTAAAACAATCGTGCAACTCCAATGCTTCTATAGAAAAATGTTCATTTGACATGTTATTTGACTGCCCAATTTTTTAGAAGAAAATGTTGTTGGAAAATTAATTAAAATTCAAATATTACTGTGAATGAATATTGCAAATGAGCTAACAATGAGGTACGTTTGGATTTTGAACCCAAAGAGGTAGCTGTAGAATAGGGTTCCTTCAACTAAGACTCGGTTAACATAATTGTGACAGAACAATTGTGTGAAGCAATCTATGTCTCTTCTATAATAAAATAATTACTAATATCCAATGTCTAAGGAGCTGCGTCTTATTTCAGAGATTGGTTTCCTGATTGGAGAATTATTGCTCGTTCCGACGTAATTAGGCTTGTACTTGCCTTCATGGAGCAATTATATGAATCAATAAAAACTAGTTATATAGTATATAATATTGCATCATAATTTTATGATATTATTCATAAAATACAAAATGTTTAAACTTCAGAAAAATATGCCGATACTTTCCGACTTTATGCCAGCAAAATATTAACTGGAAACTTTTTTATCATTAGAAACATAGATAATATTAAGACTATTATATGTTTTTTCTCCCTGCATACCTATTTTTCAATCATTGAAAGCTTAGTTTAAGCTGATACAAGATTTCGAGATAATAATTATTTAACATGACAAATTTTGTAATAACTCGAATCTTTGATACTTTTCAACTCAATAAACAACTTGACCAATTAACTGCTTAAGGCCTGGTAAGATGATTTTGAGGGTATTGTACACTCTACATTTAGCTAAAAAATCCCCCTCTTTTTCAAAAATAGAAATAGATTTAACACTAAACAATAAAAAATTCAGAGAAAATTTCCAAATATTTAAAATTTCAACAAAGATATTGTTCAAAATCTTTAATAGCCATACAACAGGTATATAACAGTATATCTTATAGTTCATTTATAGAGTAAACTTTGTACATTTAAAATTAACTAATATCGTGTTAAGTAAAGTAACTATGGTTTTCATCTGAAAATAGTGCAACCATGAACTGTTAAATCTATTAATTGCATATATCTTTGAAGTCTTAAATTATACCTAATTTACTCTCATTTTTGAAAATCTTGGGGTAAATATATATTATTTTAAATTTTGGGATGAATATATCAAAATAGTTATCTGGGGCTCTGCAGTACTATAACTTAAGAGTAATGTTGCTTTACTCCAGAGCAGCAAACCAGGCAAATAACAAGCTTCTGCCAGACAAAGGTGTTTAAGTTGTTATGTTTGTCCTGAGCCAAGATTATACTAAACAGCAGAGGAAAATTATGATGGACAAAAACAGGAAGACAATTTGTAATACAATCATACAAGAAGACAATTTGTAGTACAAACAAACATATCATGTTGAAATTATAAGTTGTATGATAATACAAATGTTGCTGGTGCAGGTTTGAGAGCACCATTGACAAATGTGAAAGGAAAACATGATTTATCTTTGTAATTGCTGGAGCAGGTTTGAGAGCACCGTTGACAAATGTGAAAGGAAAACATGATTTATCTTTGAATGTCTTTAAAAGTAATTGGATGCTTTTAAAATGCATCTAAAAGTAAGGTCATATAAAGATGGTGGTAATCAAAGGGAATAAAGATGTAAGTTTGGGTTTGTGCGAAATAGAGTTAATACATGTGGGGACATAGTGATATAAGTGTTATCTGTAGAGACATATTGTCACAGAATTAAAGTTAATTGCATACATTAGGGACATTGCCTTAGGATTGTTACCTACAGACTTTATCACATAATCTAGTGTTGCTTGCAGGGATCATTATCACATATTCTAGTGTTGCTTGTAGGTATCATTATCACATAATCTAGTGTTGCTTGTAGGTATCATTATCACATAATCTAGTGTTGCTTGTAGGGGGTCATTATCACATTATCTAGTGTTGCTTGTAGGTATCATTATCACATAATCTAGTGTTGCTTCTAGGGATCATTATCACATAATCTTGTGTTGCTTCTAGGGATCAATATCACAGTATCTAGTGTTGCTTCTAGGGATCAATATCACAGTATCTAGTGTTGCTTGTAGGGGTCAATATCACATTACCTAGTGTTGCTTGTATGGAGTCATTATCACATAATCTAGTGTTGCTTGTAGGGATCATTATCATATAATCTAGTGTTGCTTGTAGTGATCATCATCACATAATCTTGTGTTGCTTGTAGGGGTTGTTATCACATAATCTAGTGTTGCTTGTATTGGGTCATTATCACATAATCTAGTGTTGCTTGTAGTGATCATTATCACATAGTCTTGTGTTGCTTGTAGGGGTCATAACATAATATAGTGTTGCTTGTAGGGATCATTATCACAAAATCTAGTGTTGCTTGTAGGGGGGTCATTATCACATAATCTAGTATTGCTTGTAGGGGGGTCATTATCACATAATCCAGTATTGCTTGTAGGGGGTCATTATCACATAATCTAGTGTTGCTTGTAGGGGGGTCATTATCACATAATCTAGTATTGCTTGTAGGGGTCATTATCACATAGTCTAGTGTTGCTTGTAGGGGTCATTGTCACATAATCTAGTATTGCTTGTAGGGGTCATTATCACACAATTTGTTTTACCTGTATGTGGCCAAAGTCAGCATTGCTGAACACAACTTAAAAAAGTTGTTAGATTTGTAAGTAACTGCTATTATTTCACACTGCCTGTAATCATCTCTCAAATACAGCTTTATAATAAGACATACGGAAAGAATTATCCCAACTTTGTTGATCAATTCCTCAATTTTTATGACAATTTTTGGCAATGTTATACTGGAATGGTACTAAATGAATAACTATAATGACTACCAGCAATGTATAATTGTACCCAAAGTGCTTAATAACAACCCACAGTGTTCTACAATAATTACAAGCGTATCCATACAATGTATTTGACTACAAATAAATCATGAAACTTGTGATAATGAAGATCTTGTACATGCCAAACAATTACCAAAAATACGTCTAAAAAAGTATTATATATCTTAACCCTTTATTTCATATAGACGCCTTTGGACACCTCTAATATAGACGCCTAAAGACACCTCTAATATAGAAGGCTTTTGAATTATTGGGTGAATAATGTTTATATTAACTGACAAAAGGGAAAACAGTGCAGATTGCTGGTAACAAGCAATCTGAACTCTTCCTGCTACTGTTTTCAAAGGCCTTCTGTGATTGGTGTGGGAAAACACGTATCTATGGAGTAACGTGTTAACATGACAGTTATCTTAGTCTTTCCCAGATATCTCCGGAATCAGGTTTTTTAACCCCCAAATGTCAAAGCAGGGAATTCCATGCCTATCCCACAATTCATACAAATTGAACGTTTACTAAACTGTTACATCATTCAAACTTTCAGTTGAAACAAATGACCAACCAATGTGATCAAATGTGGCTTTCCCTACATTGCTTTTTAATGGACCCAATCGGAAGAGCTGGATCCATACTACAGACTATAGTATTTGTAATATCTACCCAAAACTAGACAAAACTAACACAAGCAAGCATAATGAACTGAAGGTCTTCTGTTTTACCTTATTGCATTTTATGTTTCAATAATGATCAAGTTTGAAGCAATTGTCATAAAAATTCAAACAAAAAATGCCATAAACCATTACATTTCCTTATTTGCAATGTGATATAATCAATCAATGAAAATAATCAAAACAGAAGATATTAATGAAACAACATCAATAAGTATGTAGCAAATTTCAATCAGTTAATGGCACCATGTAATATGAATTTATCATTAAATGACACAAATCACCACAGAATAATTGTGTCACCACTACAATTGTTATATATATATATATCTGTCAGTGTCATGAATTACTGCAGAAGGCATTAGCCTATGCAGAAGGTATTAGTCTACATCACATATCACTACAGAACGCATCAGTCATGTCACAAATCACTAAAGAATGTGTCAGTCAATGTCACAAATCACTACAGAATGTATCGATCTATGTCACAAGTCACTACAGAATGTATCAGTCAATGTCACAAATCACTACAGAAGGTATTGGGTCTTATCCCAAGTCACTACAGAATGCATCCTTCTATATCACAAATCACTACAGAATGTGTCAGTCAGTCACAAATCACTACAGAATGTGTCAGTCAGTCACAAATCACCACAGAATGTATCGGTCTATGTCACAAGTCACTACAGAATGCATTCTTTCTATGTCACAAATCACTACAGAATGCATCAGTCTATGTCACAAATCACTACAAAATGTTTCAATGTCACAAATCACTACAGAATGTGTCATTCAATGTCACAAATCACTACAGAATGCATCAGTCTATGTCACAAATCACTACAGAATGTATCAGTAAATGTCACAAATCACTACAGAATGTGTCAGTCAATGTCACAAAACAATACAAAATGTGTCAGTCAATGTCACAAATCAATACACAACGATCAGTCAATGTCACAAATAAATACAGAACGATCAGTCAATGTCACAAATCACTACAGAATGTATCAGTCAACACAAATCACTGCAGCATATAATATCAATGACACATATCACTACAGCATACATGTATAATGTCAATGACACAAATCACTACAGCATATAATGTCAAAGACACAAATCGCTACAGCATATAATGTCAATGACACAAATCACTACAGCATACATGTATAATGTCCATGACACAAATCACTACATGTATAATGTCAATAACACAAATCACTACAGCAAAAATGTATAATGTCAATGACACAAATCACTAAAACATATAATGTCAATAACACAATTCAATACAGCATACATGTATAATGTCATAACACAAATCACTACAGCATACATGTATAATGTCAATGACACATATCTCTACAGCATACATGTATAATGTCAATGACACATATCTCTACAGCATACATGTATAATGTCAATAACACATATCTCTACAGCATACATGTCTAATGTCAATGACACAAATCACTACAGCATACATGTATAATGTCAATAACACATATCATGTATACTGTCAATGACACAAATCACTACAGCAGTCATGTATAATGTCAATAACACATATCACTACAGCAGTCATGTATAATGTCAATAACACAAATCACTACAGCATATACTGTCAAAGACACAAATCACTACAGCATACATGTATAATGTCAATAACACATATCACTACAGCATACATGTATAATGTCAATAACACATATCACTACAGCATATAATGTCAAAGACACAAATCACTACAGCATACATGTATAATGTCAATGACACAAATCATTACAGCATACATGTATAATGTCAATGACACAAATCCAAATCACTACAGCATACATGTATAATGTCAATAACATATATCACTACAGCATACATGTATAATGTCAATGACACAAATCATTACAGTATACATGAACAATGTCAATAACACAAATCACTACAGCATATTATTGTGTCAAAGACACAAATCACTACAGCATATTATGTCAAAGACACAAATCACTACAGCATAAATGTATAATGTCAATGACACAAATCACTACAGCATATTATGTCAAAGACACAAATCACTACAGCATTCATGTATAATGTCAATGACACAAATCACTACAGCAGATAATGTCAATGACATGTATTGTAACATCATAATAGTTATTTTAGTGATACATGTCACAAATCAAATGTATCAGTCAACAAGACAAACCACTACAGATGACATGTATTGTTACATCATAATATATTAGTAAATGACCCAAGTTGAGCAGTTAAAGACATAAAGCATCAATGATACACCTACTTGATATCTGGATCCAGTTTTCCCCATCACACAAGTTTTGACATAATACAAATGTTCCTGCAAGGGGGAATGTGTTTTACACACCGCATCACTTGCTGTGTTTTACATTACAAACTATGCCAAACAAAAGCACTAGATGCTATAGATACATCCACAAATATAATCACACATTTTTTACAATTCCTCACTCCTGGATAAGCTACAGAGGCAGGTGAGGGGATCAGACTTAATACATACAGGCAATCTCCCAAGTCATAATATTTTGTTTTGTCAAAGGTGTTACAAGTTGTAGTATCAATTTTATACTACACATTACATAAATATTTAACATAAAAGCGCAATTGTACCAGTTGTATGAAATAACATAATTATAGTCACAAAACTGTATTCGCCAAGATAAATGCCTTCCCCACAACAATGGATCTGAGATATCCAAAACAAACAACAACAGTTGTCAGAAGACAACAAAGCTCGCCTATGGGATAAAACTCACCACTTATGCAAAAGACTGAGATTGGAGACAAACACCAAAACTTAAACACAACAAAACGCAAAAGTAACCTGTGTGTCGACGCCGTTGCCGACGCCATGGCAATACTCTCATGGACATTCATTCAGGCGAGCAAAAAAAGGTGAGAAATTGCCTGTAAGGTTTTACCTTGCTCTCATATATAACTTTCGTCAAAATGTTTGGGCGAATATTAATTTACGGAACATTCATAAGTGCCAGGTAAATCCCTATAACACCTGCAAACTTTCAAACTTTAATGTAATTTTAATGAGTATTTTTTTGTGAACCAATAACCAAACGAGATTATTTCGAGGGCTTGGTGTAGAACTAATCTACTCACAGTAGATAAAGAAGGTAGATACACTTGTACACTCGGGTCTTGTTATAACGCAGTGGCCGCGACCCATGGAATGAAACCGTGATATACGCAAGCGCAGTACAAATATCCCAAGGTGCACTGCCCTACATTATCTGGTAATACTTCATCTGGTCAATGTACCATAAACAAACACATGACGATGTGTGCTAAATACGACAGATCATTGTTTGTCAGCATAAATTAATTAAATGCAGTTAAGTTGAGATTTTCAATCAATTCATCATATATCATACCGCTGGTTTCTAATAAATACAGCTGAATATATCAATTTTAAATTTGGGAGCCATAGAAAAAAAACTGTTATAACAAGTATCGTTTACATCGGACCGTGTTATAACAGGAGGATATGACCATGTTAGTGGCAACCTTTTGTTTTAATTGCCAATTAATGCATATAATCTATTTTGTTATAATATGCATGAACGAATAGGAGAAAATTACTGAAAATTACTATCTTAATCACCTGCTTTATATAGTGTTGATTCCATATATGGATATACTGTTAATTGGCTCATATCAATGATTAACAGTTTATACAATTCCTATTAATAGAATGTTACTAATTAAGTGATGTCATTTTGGCCCAAGGCACTACACTCCAGGGCAATATGTCACTGCACAAGGACCAATAATTGGGCCAGTATGAAATCACTTAATGACAATTTTATTAATTAACTGCTTCTAATAACTTGGCCAATTTTCATTATTTTAAGTTAATGAAATAAAGTAAATAAGTATTTTGTTTTTGATTGTATAACAGTGCTCAAGATAAGCACTATTTGGGGGTATGTAAGCATTGAAATTTCTGAATAAAGCATTGTAATTTAAATTAGGTGGTAAAATAAGCATTGGTTATTTTCTCAATTTCAGTATTGACTACTTTGTTTTAAATGGCAATTACATAAGAATGTTCAATATTTACCCTTAACATTTTGAAAATAAGCATTGCATACTAATTTGCGAGTTAAAATACTCATTTGAAGAAAAGCTTATCTGGAGCACTGGTATAACAATATTATGAGGTAAGGCAGCAAACTATATAATGAGTTTCAGTGCACTTTGATATTGAAATATGTTTTGATACAGTCAACAGTGTCAACCTCAACAATCATTACAATACCTTCATTTTATCGCAAGTTGATCTAATGAACAAATTTAGGTCCAAACAATTGGCCAAGTTCCGTTTCATATTGGTCTTGTTTTTTGTATTATCCCATATCGTAATTTGGCTGTGTCCCATCACATGACATCATGATTTTTCTTGATTACAAGCTAGGCTAATATAATTTGGTTAATTGATAATATAGGTTACTGAACATAATTATAATGAGAATTATTAGTTGTGACTTGTTTAAGACTGTAAACAATTAATAGAGGTCGAAACCGTTACAAACACGTTACGGAATCACTCGAGCGACGTCCAAAACTCAGTGAGAAGATGTGCATTTCGAAAAAAAACACGACAACCTTTAACCCACACGTTGACTCGGGATTATTATTCCAAATGAAATATAGCTAAACAATATTGTTTCAAAAAAAATATTGTAATACTTATATTAAAATACTTTTTTGACAAATAAAATTCTTAGTATTAGTTGATAATTAAAATGCCCAACCAGACGACACAGTCCTTGGTAAAAATGTTTCAGTCTAATGAAAGGTATTGTCTGATTGCTGTTTACATTTTGCACGTTTTCAACAGTTAGTATTATCAAAGGTATATATGTGTATTGTATCATTAGTGTCCTGTCAACGGCCCGCAAAATATCCATGCCTGTCTGGTGAGAGCAGAAAAAAAAAATTAACAATGGTTTGATATTTGCTGCGTACATTTTCTCGACTTTACTTTCAATGTTTGGTTGATAGGAAATAATTGGCGTCGGACCCAAATTTTCAGTGTGTGGAGCGAACATACCGTATTTACCCTATGTATTGGGACAGCAACAAATAATTAATTTTTTTGCTGTCCCAATACTTATTATTTAAAAAATAATTATTTTTTTCACTGTCCCAATACATAGGGTGAATACGGTAATTTCGGTATTCCTATGTTCCGTATAGATAGCGGTAAGCGTACTGTTAATGTAGCATTCAATAAAATATCACAGATATAACTACAAACAGTTACATAGCAATTAGGTATGTACACTAATTACATAAATAAATAATTCAATTACCAAACCTACGTTCGTGTTTTCATTTGTTTTCTTTAATCCATTGTTTTTTAATCCAATTGACACAAACCATAATCGTTTGTTTTCAGTTTGTATAAATACAAAACACCCTTATCCGTAAATTGTATTGTAATTTCCTTTTATACTTTGCAAAACTTCAGTCTCGATGTAGCGTGCCCACGTGCTTTGAAGTACGCCGACCAAAACTCTTTTGATGTAGGCCGATACATGTGCGTCAGTTTGACACAGTTTGAGAATTAAATAAAGGGGCACTATAGTTAAGATTATAACAAAGATTTTTTATATTGAAATAGAAAATAATTAAAGTTAATTGTTTGTTTGAAACTGGGTGTGGTTAAAAAATAACATTTTCCAATCAGAGAACAGTTGTCTTTTTGACGATATAATTGGGTGAAATCGTGCTGCCTTTATACGTCCCGAACGTACACGCGCTTCTTTTGATGACTCGCGCATAAATGCACCCCAACACATATTTTAACCATTGACAAGTGAGAAATTTCCCCCCCCCCCCCAAAAAAAAATAAATAACCAATTTATTTTCATAATTTTTATCGGCACAAAAATGACCCAATTAATCATTTAAAATAAAACAAAGTATTTTGGAAAATCCCTCGCTATAACAATATGCTTTGACTACAAGTTTGAGTTATGCATTCACTTCGCTACATTTTACCGCAAACACAATACACGCCAGAGGGTCAATAAATTATCTATAATCTATACTGGAACTACATATACCCCAGTCATAAATAAAATACACACGGCATCATGTCAATTTCACCATACGAACATGTCACGGAAACACAATAGAACAAAGTCAGACTGATTCCACAAAAATTACCCTTGCGGTATCGGTAAAGTATAATAAATAAATGTGAGCCAGTCTAAATTTTCAATCTCGATTGGTAATAAGTACTAATCTTATGGACACGAGTGATGCATTCTCTACCGGCATTTATACAATTCTATATCAAGTTATATTTGGTAAAAAAAAATAATGCCGATAAATTTTCGTGTAATATATTTTATTATGCATAAAACATCAATACATTGCTTACAGTCTCTATACCCATTAAATTTAAAGAATTGTATGTACATTACACGCTTATGTCTATTTCTTTTTCCACCGACACAATTTAATTTTGACCTTTTGCCAATATGCGATGACGTCAACTCTGACAGTTTCTTGCATCACTTTAACGTCGCGTGTTATTTCACTTCGACGAAACGAACATGTGTTTAAAGATAAATTAATATCAGTTTGTTGTGGTGTCGTGTAAACAGTTGTCAATCATACAACAAAACAGCGTCATATAATCGGTGTTTAGATATAAATAGGTCAGTTAATTGGGGAATTGTGTAAGCAGGCTATGTACCACCTGATTGTTTAATCACACGTTTACAAGCAAAGGAACGATGCCCGAGGCAATGTTTTTTTTTCATGTATAATTCGGGATTAAAACTTATAACAAAGGAATTATTTAGTTACAGGTATGGCAAATTACAGACTTTAAATAATAAAGAGAGCAATAACTATTTTACCTAATCTTTAAATATTATCAGAAATAGAAAATTACGATGTACAGGCAATGTTTTTCATGGATATTTTGGGATTAAAATTTATAAAACTTCGCATTTTTCGGAGATAACAATATCAAAAAAAAAATATATATATAGGTGTCCCAAAACTTAGGGACGAAAAATTATCAGATTTTTTAAAAAATTCTAATGTGTCCCAATTCTTATTATCAAAAAAATAATTATTTTCCTGAAAAATAAGGGTGTCCCAAAACATAGGGTGTCCCAATACATAGGGTAAATACGGGGGGGTAAACCTCAACCAATTTTTTTAATATCTGTAGTTGTCAGTGTGTGGTGCAAAAGTCACTAACCTTACATTTTGCAGACATAAACGTATGCCATATGTTTTAATATCTGTATTTGTCATAGTGTGTGTCGCAGTTGCCAACCTAACATGGACATAAATGTCAAGAATTATATAGAGAAGGAAAGGCAAGTAATTGAGATTTTGTGAATGCACACGTAAAATCTTCCAATATCTTTTTTCTATTTTCTTAACTTCCATTCATCTCAGGAACACTAATCAAAACTCTTACACTGCATAATGAAATTCTCATCAAAACATTCCAAGAAATTTGTGTTTAAAAACTGTTAAAGTACTCTTGATTACAAAATTTGTGTACTACAACTGAAATAATGACAAATTACTAGAATTTTTTCTTCAAACCCAAATTCAAGATCATAATTTTTGTGTGATCAAAATATGTTTAATCATCTAAGATTACCTACAGCTTAGAGTATGCACAAGAAGTCGGTTGTCTGTGAATTAATAATGATTAATTTGCCAAATTAGTAATCCTTTGTGAGCTATTAAATGAACATTTAGTCAGGAGATCCAATATTCCTATCCGTCTATACGAGAACAATTTTTTTTAAATATCTGTTGTTGACATGGTGTGTGGTGCAAAAGTAGCTTACCTAACATTTACAGAGTCTGACATAATCATCCCGTATTGGTGATAACATGAGAAGGGTGTTAGTCTTTTTAGGTTTCAGGGAGATAGTGCAGGATACAGATTGAAACCTATTGTATGTTTCTTCTCGTTCTTTAGCATGCTTAGTGTATAACACCGTCACATGGATCCTCGATTTTAAAGTCCCATCGGAATGACTGTTAATTATTTAACCAGCCCCGGGAATCTAACCCACAACTTTGACACTAGCAGTTTTGTGCTCCAACGACTGAGACAATGGGGTTGACCAGCTTATGCTGCTATCAATACAGCTATGTCCCATTGAATACCCCCCTGGAGATAATTGCATGATAATTGATCCAGACTTGTGATTAACTGTTCAGTGCTAATCAACCCCAATGTGTATGTGCACCAATTAAAGTTATTAAAAAGGACTAAATTTTTGTAACAGGTGACAACTTTCTGCTTGTCCAGGGTATCCGGCTATGGGATTTACTGCACTGTCATAAGTTTTTTTTTTAATCACATTACTACAAGCAGTACCAAATACAGTATATCTATATTAAATGTTGTTTATTATCACTGTTAGAATGGTTTCATAATCACCCTCCTTGTATAGTTTCCACGAGAAGGGTGTTATCACTACCCAGAATTCATTTAAGCAGGGCATTATCACTACCCAAAATTCTAATTTTGATAACAGACCCAGGCAAGAGTTAATGTCATTGGGAAAAAAGTGTGCATTTGAAAATAAATTAGAAGTTAATAAATGGTGAACAGTGCCTTGTAGTGACAGTGCAACACTGTACTCTTTGTGCAATAATGAACATGACCATATTAAAATGGTATTGGAAGGTCTCCTGAATTCCAAAAAGTAAAACAGTCTGAGTAAAACCTTCCAGGAGAAATTGGTTAATTCTTGATAAATTGTATTTATATATTGTTGTAATATGGTGTTAGCGTCACTTTCAACAATTTTTCAGTCATATTGCGATGATGTCTACTTGAGACAGTATTCTGAGCGCTGTCACAATGGAATATCATGCCGCAGACACATGGTATGATACCCCACCCAGTCACTGACACCGGGCCGACCAGACCTAGAACTCTCCTCTAAATGCTGAGCATCAAGTGAGGAAGCTTCTAGTACCATTTTTAAAGTATGACCCAGTTGGGGAACTGAACCCATAACCTTCCGCATGCGAGGCGGATGCTATACCACTAGGCCACACTGCAGTGTGTATGTATATAGCAATGCTGCAGATAAGCACTATTTGGGGGTAGGTAAGCATTAAAATTTCTGAATAAAGCATTGAAATTTAAATTAAGGGGTAAAATAAGCATTGGTTATTCTTAATTTCAGCGTTGATTAGTTTGTTTTAAATGGCAATTTTGATAAGAATTTTTATTTTTACCCTCAACAATTTGAAAATAAGCAAATCAAACTAATTTAAGGGGTAAAATGACTTTGTCTCAAGGGACCTATTGCGATCGACTTTTGTCCATCGTGCATGCATAAATAATTGACATTTTCAACTTCTTTTCAAAAACCGCAGCTTTGGTACATTATGGTGAATCAAAATTGTGAATGATAGAATTGCATGGTCTCACACTCAGAAGGCCTTGGGTACAGGACAAAAACAGTGAATTCAAGGTAAACATTGAAAATCTTCTCAACATAAGAAGCACTAGAATGCAAATGGTAAGCATTAATATGGACGTATGTGGGTCCTTTATAAAAATTATGAATTGCACCACCCTGGGATTCACGGTGTGGCCCTGGGGTAGGGGCCTATTTTACTAAATCTGTATTGGAGAATTTAACACAAAACGTTACTTCTTTTGACTGAACAGACTTGTGTGAATTTTTTTTTTGTTGATAATCTGAGTTGACTGTTAAGGTCCATAGGCTATTGTTTAAAAAACACTTAAATTACAGTTTCCAACTATGTTTGTACTAATATATATAAAAATATAAGTCAGTTATCTCCCTGTTCATGTCATGATGTAATTATTTTAATCAGAGAACAGTATTTATAACATACATTTATTGCCCATGGTGAGTTTGTTTTGTTTTCATTAGGATTTAGGTAAATACATTGTAAATTCTGACAGAGTTGTCTATGTTACATTTAACATTTTTCAAATTGTTTTCTTTAGCTGACTATTCAAAGAAATAAAGAGAGCTATCTACACACCCAGCCACCAGCGTCACACCTTGGTTAGAATTTTGTGTGCAAGTTCCTATCTCAGTAACCAATGCATGTTTTGCCTTGAAACTTTACACAAGACTCCCCAGTCATCAAACCTACAATAAGTAAGTTAGATAACTCTTGCATGAATTTGATGCAAAGTATTGCCCTTGTTTGACTTAGAAATTCTGGTAAAAGTTTTGCATGCAAGTACCATCAAGTCCATATCTCACCAATCATTCAATGTATTTGATTGAAACTTCATACAACCTACTCAATTAAGTAAGTTAGATAACTCTTGTTTGTTTGGATTTCTCATCAGTCTCAATCAAATGTGTACTCTTGTGACATAGCCTGCGGTTAAGTGTACCTAATCATCATACTAGGGTTCCCTTGTAAACAGTTCTTAAAGCTTGTAAACAATTCTAAACGCACCTTGGGGGGGCTTATGGCTGTTCAATGTTCTAGACTAATCATCACAGAGGCTATGGCTAGATGGGAACTGAAACTCAACACTTGAAAATTATTGACAGTCAGACACTGTTACTGACTTAATTTATAACCCAAATAAACTTCCAAGGTGTAATTCAGTCAACCTGGTTTTTAATTTCACAAAATTAGATATTATACTATATACATGTAATATTAGAAAACATGTAGTGTGTGTTACAAGGGTGTTTTTTATAAATAGAAAATTTGGTTATTTTAAATATTAATTTATATCGATTTATATTATTTACGTAATTTTGTTTGGTAAATATTTAAGACTATGATATGCTTCTGTGGTGTAACTGGCAAACACATCTACACTTTTGTAGAAATTCTGGGTTCGAATCCCAGTAGTAGTGAGCAACATGAAAAAAGATAACTTAAATATGGTGAATGTTTTTTTTTTAATGAAATTAATCTCTTATATTTTTTTTAATTGCTGCTTTGACAAAATGCTATTGCAATATTTTGCAGACTGCTCATATTTTCAATTTAACTTTTAATACTTTAAATTTTATGAGGCATCAGAGTCTTTTATGCTTTCTCTTTCTGACTGCCTTACATTTAAAAAAATATATTTTATATACATTGGCAGAGTTGTCCAAGGTGTTGTCGAATCACCACTTACTTCTCCCTGTCAAAGTTGTCGTCGGTTCATTCCCCCGCTGCGACAGTCCAAAAACATTTTGTGAGAAAACAAGGTTACTTGCAGAAGGACAATGGCTGTACTGAGATTTCTTCTAGGTTTGTTTTGAAATTGGTGTTAAACCCCAGTAAAATACATTCTGGCTATCGGCACAGTGTAAATAATGTAACAGGATTAGAAATATATGCAGCCATTGTGTGATTAGACCTTTCAGGTACATGGCAAAAGCTACAGACTGAGCTAACCGGACCATTGACATACGCTTCTCTCCTAACAGGTTAGGTACACATTAAATTATGCAAGAAACATTAATAACAGAAGAAAAAACCCGTGTTAAAAACTTTTTGTTACCAGCATCCATTTATGTAGCCTGATTAAATAAAGCGTGGACAACTTCTTTATTATTTGGATATCCAATCTGCTGTCTATAACTCGGGAAACGCAAAATGAACAAATCATTAAAAGGCTCCTTTGACCTACAATATGTCGCATTAATTTTGTAATAAGTACTATTATTGTTTGCTTTTGTTTTGCAAACCAAGGAATTAGAGATATAGTTCCTTGAATAAAGTTGAAATCATGTAATAAAAGATTTATTTATGATAAAAGTAATACATATCAAATATCTAATGGAAACATCTGCAACGTTATCCTAAACATATAATACACGTGTTATAAAGTTTATTTAATATTTGTTTGTTTACTATACTTATGAAATTGAAGTTCGACCCCAAGAGAGGCAATGCCTCAGTTCATATTATTTTACATTTCTACTTCAATCGGTCTAAATGAACTATGGAGATTAACTGCGTTTTATTTTCTAATTAAAAATATTTGCAGCTGAGCAGAGCTTAGGTAAAAAGCACAAATTTGCATTTCATTGGTTACACAATCTTATTTTGCTGGTGTAATGTCACATTTTCACAAGCTCCATGTGATGTTTGCCAGTGTAAGTTGCAACAAAAATGTGCACACCCATTCAGTGAGCAAGCAATGTTACTGTTCAAATCACGACTTCTGCTTGGCAGTTTAATGCGTATAACCTGCTTTTAGTATATCAAAATAGTAAAATAACATACCAGTTTTATCTAAATTAGTAATAAAGTATAAAGTGAATAAAGTATCAAAAACACAATCCGCATACTTCACAAACATTAATCCAGCCTAATGAGTTACATTACCCAATGAAAACTCAAAATTAAGCTTTTGACTATTAATTAAATGAAAAAAAAATGATGTCTAATACAGGTATTTCCTAAATCGTCCTCCCTTTCCAACATTTTTAATTGAATGTTTAAAATCAAATAAATATTAAGGTCAGTTTCTCAAATCTTACTTGTCCTGACCAAATTTTCACTCATCATGGCGAGCGGACGAGCGAAATTTTCCAGCCCTGATTCTTTGATAGGATGGAGAAAGTATTTACTACTTCCATTGCATGTACTAAAGTTCTTATTCAATATCAATCTATGCAATATCATAAAATACTGCACGCTCTTCCTCTATAGAAAGCTATAGGGACAATATGGAAGTATACAATTGTAAGAAATGTATTTTTCTGCATATTGGTATGTTTGTGTTGTTATGTTGACTGTGTGCTGTAAATGCCACAATCCTAATTGGGCATATTTTTCTCTTATTGTTTTTGTATCAATGTTTGGTCATTTGATTGTTTTATTGAGTTTTACTGATAGCAAATCCAATACTCACATTGGATATTTACAACAAGAGTTGTATGTAATACATTGAATGTGTGTAATGGTGTAAAACCAAAAATACATCATACCCAATTTAGTTGAAGCAAACACTTTCTTGTCCGGACCTGTAAAGTGTATATCACTATTTCAAAAGATATCACTTTTTTTTTTCAATTATCACTGAAAAGCAAATAAAAAAGTAATGTTAGGCTATAATAAATTAAATGCTAGATTATCAACCCCGCCTGGCCCTAATTTTCATGCCGCCCAACCACTTTCATTTTCATAAAAATAAAAAAAATAAAAAATAAAAATAAAATCCTCCAACCCTCCCCATTTTTAAGAAAAATTTGGATGAAAACCTAGCAACCAATTTATAATAGCCTTGTGGAGAGCAGTGTGTGATCACTGTTCATCAACACTGACAATATCCTCATACTGCACAATACCCACAACACAACATCTAATCTAGGTGCTCTACTGCCTGTGCATCTTGCCTGGCATGTTAAATTAATACTGTAAAGGAGTTTTGTCAGACTAATTACCCTATTTTCAAAATACAATTAGAATGACAATTAACTGTGTGTGGTGTGCTTTCTTTATTCCACAGCTGTGTGTTCCTCTGCATGACAATAGTTGACAACCACCCTGCCTGTATGTTGTTGATACTTCACTATGTGTGTGATGTGCCCTTTATTATAGCTGCAACTAAACAGTAAGTGGATGCCTGTCACTGTTGACAACCACTCTGCCTGCACTAGATGTGGTGTCTGGCCTTTTACTGAACAGTAAGTGGTTCCTATCTCAGTGCACATAAATAACGGCATTGTGCTGTTGTTGTCAGGTCTGGCACACAAACATTACTGCCAGCTATGTCTACTTACTGTGTGAGATAACCTATGTGATTTACCATCTGTTGATTACCACTACAGAGATAACCCCATCTTCGTAATTGTTTGGCAATCCAAACCGCTGCCTCTCTCTCTTATTCCATACAACTGAGATATTCTATTGTCTCTTTCTTGTATTGTATTCAGCTTAGAATGGAATCACTGTCGATCACTGCAAAGGGGTAGGAATTCTCTGAATTGGTGTCATATTCATCTTATCATGTTTTGTCATGTTCATTATTGTGGTAAAATTACCAACCAACCTCAGTGATTTCAGGGAGCCATGTGAGTGATGGCAAGAATAGGATCACTGTGGCTCATGCATGTCGTAAGAAATGACAATTTGAGTAACACAAAAGAATTTGCTGAAACTCTGCAGATCTGCAGGTATTAAGGTTCTATGTTCATTCTGCATATTCATTTGTTGATGTTTTATTATCTTATGTTAATTTCTTGTTTGTTTACGTGAAGAGTGAACCTGGAATATTCCTTCCTGTTGGCGTAGAATAACCTATAATGAGTTGGTAGGCTGTAAAACCTCATTCATTCATTCTTGAATTGAAGAGGAGATTGTACTGTTGTCTTGTACTGTATTAAAGATTATATTGTTGTATTGTGTTGTAGTGGAGATAATACTGTTGTATTGTGTTGTAGTGGAGATAATACTGTTGTCTTGTGCTGTAATGGAGATTGTACTGTTGTATTGTGCTGTAATGGACATTGTACTGTTGTGGAGATTGTACTGTAGTGGAGATTGTACTGTTGTCTTGTGTTGTAGTGGAGATTGTATTGTTGTCTTGTGTTGTAGTGGAGATTGTACTGTTGTATTGAGCTATACTGGAGATTGTACTGTTGTATTGTAGTGGAGATTGTACTGTTGTACTGTGTTGTAATGGAGTTTGTACTGTTGTATTGTACTGTAATGGAGATTGTACTGTTGCCGTGTGCTGTAGTGGAGATTGTACTGTTGTCTTGTGTTGTAGTTTAGATAATACTATTGTCTTGTGTTGTAGTGGAAATAATACTGTTGTCTTGTGCTGTAATGGAGATTGTACTGTTGTCTTGTGATGTAGTGGAGAGTGTACTGTTGTCTTTTATTGTAGTGGAGATTGTTCTGTTGTCTTGTGTGTAGTGGAGATAATACTGTTCTATTGTGCTGTAGTGGAGATTGTATTGTTGTCTTGCTATGAAGTGGAGATTGTACTGTTGTACTGTGCTATAGTGTAGATTGTACTGTTGTCTTGTGTGGTAGTGGAGATTGTACTGTTGTCTTGTGATGATGTGGAGATAATACTGTTGTCTTGCACTATAAGGGAGATTGTACTGTTGTATTGTGATGAGGTGGAGATTGTACTGTTGTCTTTGCTATAGTGGAAATCATACCATAGAGATCTAAGAGACATACTGCTGTTCTTCTGTGCTGCAGTTTCATTTTTTTTTCTGTAGTGGAAATCATACTGCAATCTCCATTTTTTTAGATATTCCTTTTGCATACAAAAATGCTTATTAAAAAACAATTAAATATTCATGGTAAGCAAAGCTTTGCATTTGTAAAGTGAATATCAATTATACATACAATTTTTTTTAGCGTAGAATCTGTGAACATTTCCACAGCCTGGTGAAGCATCATTGAATAAAAATCAAACTTTCTCTAAATCTGAATAAGCAGTCATTCTATATGTAGATGAAATTCAATGTAGCTTTTGTTTCTGTTTTATTTTCAACAGATGGTGGCGATGATATGTAGGTGTTGCTATGACGTGGGATGAAAGTGCTTGCTGATTGAAAAACATCTTACATTATGATGCTGATCGATGGTTTATTCGGCACATTTACAAGTGCATTTTCCCCACACGACTATTAATAAGCGCTGTTTACTAATTGCAACATCCTATCTTTGAATAATTATCAATTAAGAACATGCATAAAGACATCATAGTAGTGCAATATTCAAATTCACCTTCATTTCATTTTTTTCCATCATAAATCAGGTTACAGGCAGTATAGCATGCTGCCAAAACCATATAGCACTAATTAATGTACTATTACGTAAATTCCATTATTATTATTACGCCTCAATTTGATTCTTCAAAATAAGGATAGTATGTATATCTATGTGCTTCTATAAATGTTTGATTGGCAAAATGCCAAAATGATTAAATATATTCAATTAGGTTGCAGTGAATAAGTGCAGGGAAAATTTATTAATCTATACAGCAATAACTCAAGCACATCAGAATTTTGGGCTTTGAACAACGTAACTTGCATGATTCATAATTATAAACATTAATTGTGATATCTCAATTTTTTTTTTTAATGTTTAGCAACACCATTTTTCAGGTTATACATGGCAAATCCAGTTAACTGGCAAATTTTCTCACATAAAGTTTCAGGAGCGAGTGAGACTCAAACCTACAACCTTCACAGTTAGAGGTAAGAGATGCTGAGACCATTTGTACTACATAATATACCTTGTACTACACAATAAACTACACTACACAGTCTTCATGATGTTTGATACGCAACATTAAATCTCACTATCATTCAGCTCTAACCAGTTATTCAAGCAGAAACTTATCAGTTACTTACAAAGATGAGGTGTGCTCTAGTACTGGTCAACCTTCCAGGATCCAAGGAAGGTCAACACATCATCAATTAACCCTGTTATAAACTTCCTCTTATGGGGGAAAAACATGATGTACTAAACAGGAATTATGGCATCAATCAAAATAACTGCACAATTATTAATCAATTGATTTAACTTTGTATTTAATAATTAACAACTGCATAACATTAACATTTAAAGATCTATAATTATTCCTGGCGACATATAAGAGGAATACTGACTGTCACACATATATCTGAGTGGGTTTAACACCATATTCACCCAATCAACGGGTTATATAAATTTATTACATTGAGCATATTTAATTGTTCAAGGAAAAACTCAGAATAAATCTGAGTAAAACTACCGTTCTTCTTCAAGTAACTGACAAACCTTTTTCGCATAAAGTTTTTGGACGAGCTGTTCTGGAACCCACTACCTCAGCTCTGTGAGAGGAACATGGTTGTAAGTTGACACATGTGTATAAATGTGAACCCATGACCTCAGTTCTGTGAGAGGAACATGATTGTAAGTTGACACACGTGTATAAATGTGAACCCATGACCTCAGCTCTGTGAGAGGAACATGGTTGTAAAATGACACACGTGTATAAATGTGAACCCATGACCTCAGCTCTGTGAGAGGAACATGGTTGTAAGTTGACACACATGTATAAATGTGAACCCATGACCTCAGCTCTGTGAGAGGAACATGGTTGTAAGTTGACACACATGTATAAATGTGAACCCATGACCTCAGCTCTGTGAGAGGAACATGGTTGTAAGTTGACACACGTGTATAAATGGGAACCCACGACCTCAGCTCTGTGAGAAGAACATGGTTGTAAGTTGACACACTTGTATAAATGTGAACCCACGACCTCAGCTCTGTGAGAGGAACATGGTTGTAAGTTGACACACGTGTATAAATGTGAACCCACGACCTCAGCTCTGTGAGAAGAACATGGTTGTAAATTGACACACGTGTATAAATGTGAACCCACGACCTCAGCTCTGTGAGAGGAACATGGTTGTAAAATGACACACGTGTATAAATGTGAACCCATGACCTCAGCTCTGTGAGAGGAACATGGTTGTAAGTTGACATACATGTATAAATGTGAACCCATGACCTCAGCTCTGTGAGAGGAACATGGTTGTAAGTTGACACACGTGTATAAATGGGAACCCACGACCTCAGCTCTGTGAGAAGAACATGGTTGTAAGTTGACTCACTTGTATAAATGTGAACCCATGACCTCAGCTCTGTGAGAGGAACATGGTTGTAAGTTGACACATGTGTATAAATGTGAACCCATGACCTCAGCTCTGTGAGAGGAACATGGTTGTAAGTTGACACACATGTATAAATGTAAACCCATGACCTCTGCTCTGTGAGAGGAATACATGGTTGTAAGTTGACACACATGTATAAATGTGAACCCACGACCTCAGCTCTGTGAGAGGAACATGGTTGTAAGTTGACACACTTGTATAAATGTGAACCCATGACCTCAGCTCTGAGAGGAACATGGTTGTAAGTTGACACACATGTATAAATGTAAACCCATGACCTCAGCTCTGTGAGAGGAACATGGTTGTAAATTGACACACGTGTATAAATGGGAACCCACGACCTCAGCTCTGTGACAGGAACATGGTTGTAAGTTGGCACACGTGTATAAATGGGAACCCACGACCTCAGCTCTGTGAGAAGAACACATGGTTGTAAGTTGACACACGTGTATAAATGTAAACACATGACCTCAGCTCTGTGAGAGGAACACATGGTTGTAAGTTGACACACGTGTATAAATGTGAACCCATGACCTCAGCTCTGTGAGAGGAACATGGTTGTAAATTGACACACGTGTATAAATGGGAACCCATGACCTCAGCTCTGTGAGAGGAACATGGTTGTAAATTGACACACGTGTATAAATGGGAACCCACGACCTCAGCTCTGTGAGAGGAACATGGTTGTAAATTGACACACTTATATAAATGTGAACCCACGACCTCAGCTCTGTGAGAGGAACATGGCTGTAAGTTGACACACGTGTATAAATGTGAACCCACGACCTCAGCTCTGTGAGAGGAACATGGTTGTAAGTTGACACACATGTATAAATGGGAACCTACAACCGCAGCTCTGTGAGAGGAACATGGTTGTAAGTTGACACATGTGTATAAATGTAAACCCATGACCTCAGCTCTGAGGGGAACACATGGTTGTAAGTTGACACACGTGTATAAATGTGAACCCACGACCTCAGCTCTGTGAGAGGAACATGGTTGTAAGTTGACACACTTGTATAAATGGGAACCCATGACCTCAGCTCTGTGAGAGGAACATGGTTGTAAATTGACACATGTGTATAAATGTGAACCCACGACCTCAGCTCTGTGAGAGGAACATGGTTGTAAATTGACACACTTGTATAAATGTAAACCCATGACCTCAGCTCTGAGGGGAACACATGGTTGTTAGTTGACACACGTGTATAAATGTGAACCCACGACCTCAGCTCTGTGAGAGGAACATGGTTTTAAGTTGACACATGTGTATAAATGGGAACCCACGACCTCAGCTCTGTGAGAGGAACATGGTTGTAAGTTGACACACGTGTATAAATGTGAACCCATGACCTCAGCTCTGTGAGAGGAACATGGTTGTAAATTGACACACGTGTATAAATGGGAACCCATGACCTCAGCTCTGTGACAGGAACATGGTTGTAAATTGACACACTTGTATAAATGTGAACCCACGACCTCAGCTCTGTGAGAGGAACATGGTTGTAAGTTGACACACGTGTATAAATGTGAACCCACGACCTCAGCTCTGTGAGAGGAACATGGCTGTAAAGTGACTCACGTGTATAAATGTGAACCCACGACCACAGCTCTGTGAGAGGAACATGGCTGTAAGTTGACACACCTGTATAAATGTGAACCCATGACCTCAGCTCTGTGAGAGGAACATGGTTGTAAATTGACACACGTGTATAAATGGGAACCCAAGACCTCAGCTCTGTGAGAGGAACATGGTTGTAAATTGACACACTTGTATAAATGTGAACCCATGACCTCAGCTCTGTGAGAGGAACATGGTTGTAAGTTGACACACGTGTATAAATGTGAACCCACGACCTCAGCTCTGTGAGAGGAACATGGCTGTAAATTGACTCACGTGTATAAATGTGAACCCACGACCACAGCTCTGTGAGAGGAACATGGCTGTAAGTTGACACACCTGTATAAATGTGAACCCATGACCTCAGCTCTGTGAGAGGAACATGGTTGTAAATTGACACACTTGTATAAATGTGAATGTTGTAATAATGCTCCTTTGAGATGAAATATTTCTTTAAAAATAAATATGTTGATTTTAAATATCTCATTACTGTAAGGATGTATTTTTACTTAAAACACTTGTTAAATAGGGAAAGTTACTTCAAGCTTCAAGATTAAGAAAAAAATAACTGCTATATCAAAGGGAATATTTTATTTCTTAACCCTTTACTCCATAGCTACGCATTTTCCAGCACCAATCACAGAATGTCATTGAAAACAGTGCAGGAAGAGTTCAGATTGCTTGTAACGAGCAATCTGAACACTTCCTGCGCTGTTTTTACTCTGTCAGTTAATATAAATATAATTGCTGATACGTGGTGAATTAATGCTTTCAATATTAAAGGCTTCCAAAGGCGTCTATATGAAGTAAGTGTCAGTTAATATAAACATAATTGCTGATACGTGGTGAATTAATGCTTTCAATATTAGAGGCGTCCAAAGGCGTCTATATGAAGTAAAGGGTTAAACATGAAATAATATGGTAACAAATATCAAATAGTATGTCTGCATAATTAAACCAAGCAGTGGTCTAAGGGGAGAGTGTCTGCCCCACATGCAGAATGTTGTGAGTTTGATACCAAAGACTTGAAAATGGTACTAGAAGCTTAGTAGTCAGCATTTAGAGGATAGATCTAGGTATGGTCGCCCCATGGTCAGTATAATGAGACAGGGTACGGTCTCATACGCTGTGTCTGCGTCTCAAGTAGACACTGTTGTGAAAAGACGAAAGTGATGCTTAACACCATATAACAACAACAGCATAACTACGTAACTTTTTCTGGATCACCCATTCTGTATGGATAAATCTGGCTGACTTACAATGTATTAATTACCGCAATATATTACCAGCTTCCATGTAGAGGACACAAACTTTGCGACATCACGCTTTGTCTTCATATGCATGGATTAGCATACTTATATAGTTTTCTTTGTATAATATCGCATCAAATTATGTTTTACCATTGTGTTCAACAATATTTCAGTCATATCACGACAGTCTGTCATCCTCAGCTCGCATCATGCTATATAACCGTACTGTTGGCTAAGTGGTAGGAATATTTTCCAACTTCCCGCATGACCAATCTGATACCTAAAAGGTCTTAATCAAAGTACCTGAAAGTTCTGATAGCTAAGCTTTAATAAATATTCATACGCCTTCCTAATTTGATTGTTAGTATTGTAGCGATTTGTTTATCTTATGCACCATTTGTGACATTTGTTTATTTTATGCAACATTTGTGACATAAAACAATGTCCACAATTTATTTTTATCGTTTGCTTTGTTTCAGCTTCCTCATATATTAAACACATGCGATGAATAAAAAGTAGTTCCTGTCGCTTAGGACCATTTTGACAGCAATCTGACCTACAAAGTTTGATCACAACGACATAAGCAGGACTATGCCTATGGCAAAGGTGGGGCTAAAAAACACAGATTTATAATATACAGTCTAAACATGATGAACAATTCCCTCTACATAACGATCCCCTCTATACAACGATCCCCTCTATATAACGATCCTCTCTATATAATGATTCCCTCTATATAACGATCCCCTCTATACAATGATCCCCTCTATATAACGATCCTCTCTATATAATGATTCCCTCTATATAACGATCCTCTCTATATAATGATTCCCTCTATATAACGACTCCCTGTCATACGCAACTGTATTCTTTTTTCATGTTTCCAGTATTACAGTCAACCCTGTGTAAACGGTCACCTCTTTTAAGCAGCCACTTGTCTTATGCAGTCACATTTACTATTTGCATTTCCCATTTTTATGTTTTAAGTGCAGATTAACGTGTATTAAGCAACAACCTGTCTTAAAAGGTCACTTTTGCTCCTTCCCTTGACTGGCTGCTTAAGACAGGTTTGACTGCATATTTTTAATCAAAGATCCTTTTCCATGATCATAACATTATAAAACATCTGAAGTTACAAACAGCTTACATTAAATTTTTATGTATAAGAAATTGGTAACCCGTAAATTCTGAAAACTTAATTAGCCAGATTCTTTAGATGCAAGTTTCCTATCCTTCTACCATATTACCCCATATCAATGCTCCCTCTTTAATACCACCTCAACCCACCACCATCAAATTATAAAAAAAAATAAAAAAATTGTTATCAATAAAAAGAAACCTAATTGTAATGTTTTTGCAGACAATTAACAAGCAGGTTATTGTTTGTAAAAACTCTTTAATCAAAATTGGGATCAAAATAAATGCACCCTTTAAAAAAAAAAAGGCATGCAGAGGCAACAACTTTGGGGGATACAGCATAATTATATAGTTCTGAATAATATACAATTTATATTACTTAAAAAGTCTAACAAAATCTTTTAACAAATTATAAACCAATCTTTCATTCACACTGCATAATCTTTTTCTTTCATAAAAAAGTTGACTGTAATTGTTTATTTTCTTTAAAGATATATCTGTTATAGAAACAGTTGTCAATTTTATGCATTTTTATAATTAAGTTCAAACTCCTGAATCATAAAAACTAAACAAACACTTAACCTGATTGGATCAACCTAAAGAAAACACACTTAAAACTTTATCAGCACTGAATCAGCATTTTTCTTGAAAGTTTACATTAATTTTTTCGTATTTCAGAAATCACTTTCACTCCCATGCTGAGTGTAAAAAAATAAAGAAATAAATTGCAGCACACCAGAAATACATTATAAAGTATCCCAACATCATCCTAGTTGCAGTCTTATAAATTTCATATTTTGTTAACTTTATTTGTGCGCAATTTTAACCTGGTACTCATTAAGACCAAAATAGATTAATTGCTAGATTTTCATCCAAATTTTTCTTAAAGAGAAGACGATGAGGGAGGAATTTTTTTTTTTTTTTAATAAAAACTAGACCTATCACTGTAGTGATGAATACCCCCGAACGCCGCCATGACAGAAAATGGTTAACCATTGTATGAAGTTTTATTAAATTATATCCAATAGTTTTTAAATTAATGCTCCAGACAAAAGAAATTCTTAATAAAAAAGAATGTTATGGATTGAGTTGTTTGTAATGTTAATTTTTTTATGGCTTTGTTAAAATTAAAAACGGTCTTTTTAATTATTGTGCAGTGTACAAGCTTTCATGGCAATCAATAAATGTTACACTTTTTCGAGTTAAGTTGAGGGACAACAATTTTATGGATAAGAAACAAACAAGAGCACTAGGAATACAATATCGAACCTGCTTTGCTCGAACTCCATGTATTCATCAACTTGGTTCTTTCATGAACTTTATTAAACTGTTATCACTGATGGCTTTAAAAGTACTTTAAAAGTACTGCACCAGACAAGGGAAATATATCAAAGGGCAATAACTCTGTAATTAGCAAGAATAGAGTTATGTTTCTTATACACTGCACTTCCTGTCATTATATTCTACCATTGTATGAAGTTTGATGACTTCCATCCAGTACTTTAAAAGTAATGCTCCGGACAAGGGAAATATAGCAAAGGGCAGTAACTCTGTAATTAGCAAGAATAGAGTTATGTTTCCTGTACACTGCACTTCCTGTCATTATATTGTACCATTGTATGAAGTTTGATGAAATTCCATCCAGTACTTTAAAAGTAATGCTCCGGACAAGGGAAATATATCAAAGGGCAATAACTCTGTAATAAGCAAGAATAGAGTTATGTTTCTTGTACACTGCACTTCCTTTCATTATATTCTACCATTGTATGAAGCTTGATGAAATTCCATCCGGTACTTTTCAAGTTATGCTCCGGACAAGAAAAAATATCAAAGGGCAATAAATCTGTTATTAGCAATAATAGAGTTATGTTTCTTGTACACTGCACTTCCTCTCATTATAATCTACCATTGTATGAAGTTTGATGAAATTCCATCCGGTACTTTAAAAGTAATGCTCCGAACAAGGGAAATATATCAAAGGGCAATAACTCTGTAATTAGCAAGAATAGAGTTATGTTTCTTGTACACTGCACTTCCTGTCATTATATTCTACCATTGTATGAAGTTTGATGAAATTCCATCCAGTACTTTAAAAGTAATGCTCCGGACAAGGGAAATATATCAAAGGGCAATAACTCGGTAATTAGCAAGAATAGAGTTATGTTTCCTGTACACTGCACTTCCTCTCATTATATTGTACCATTGTATGAAGCTTGATGAAATTCCATCCAGTACTTTTCAAGTTATGCTCCGGACAAGAAAAAATATCAAAGGGAAATATATCAAAGGGCAATAACTCTGTAATTAGCAAGAATAGAGTTATGTTTCCTGTACACTGCACTTCCTCTCATTATATTTTAGCATTGTATGAAGCTTGATGAAATTCCATCCGGTACTTTTCAAGTTATGCTCCGGACAAGAAAAAATATCAAAGGGCAATAACTCTGTAATAAGCAAGAATAGAGTTATGTTTCTTGTACACTGCACTTCCTCTCATTATATTCTACCATTGTATGACGTTTGATGAAATTCCATCCAGTACTTTTCAAGTTATGCTCCGGACAAGGAAAATTGCGGACAGACCGACCGACAGACCAACAGACCGACCTCAGGGTGACTCCAGTATATCCCCTCAAAACTTCGTTTGTGGGGGGGGGGGGGGGGGGGGGGGGGAGGGGGGGGGGTATAATTAGAGAAAGGACAGAGATGATAACTTAGCAATCAATTTTATTATGGTCTTATCTTCGCCAATATGATTGTATGTTCTCCCTGTAGCCTATTTGTAAATTGCAATGTAGTGCCGATTAAATAATGGATTGGTATTGGATTATACACAGTTATATCACTACATTTGTATTTACATTCAGACACGGAAAATTTAATTTACGGATATACAACGAACATTCATGAATGCCCAGGTAAAACCTAGTAGAAAAATGCACTGTTTTCCCTATATAGCATGGTCTCCAGGATCTAAATAACCTGACCTCGTTATATTGACATGACACCATGGAAAAACTCCAATGATGGGCTAGTGCGTAAAGTCATTAATGGAAACTAATGCTAATGTCTTTCTCTTTGTTTTCTTCCATTATAATATAATTGTGTAATTATTGTGGAATGACTATTTACATTTTTTTTTCTTGTCTAGCACTGTATTATTCATTGTAGATATTATCAATAATTTGGAGAAAAATGCATTAAAGTGAGTATATCAAGGAAAAGAACTATAGATATCTTATTGTTAAAATTATTTTTAAAATGGATAAAACACATCTCATTATCATAAATAAATAAAGAAACTAATGGTTTTGTATATCAAATCCACTGGACCGAGACAAAATCAATGTTTCAACCAGATTGATAAACTCTTTCTAACACAGTAATAATACCCCCATTGTTCTTTGTACATTAATGGCAACGCCAATATATGCACTATTTGCGCAATGTTTTTTGGCATTGTTGAGGTGGTGCAGCAGGTAGAGACGTTGTCATTAATGTGCTAGGTGCTGTTGTAGTAGGGGCTGCGGGTTCGAATCCTGAATACATCTAGAAATACAGCAATTGTAGGTATTATAATTAAGCTGTAATTGGCACATAAAGATGTGGTCATGTTTGGTAAAAAAAACCACAGACAATTTCACACAAAAATTGAAATTTACTTTTGATTTTGAATGATATAATGTAATTTAAGACATCTGGTTGGGAAAAGCAAATTAAAATTAAAAGCCATACAAAACAGCATTATGAAGAGTTTCCCGTTATATCAGACTACCGTACAGTCAATTCAAAGTTTGTAGATAATTGGGTAAGTTCATCATTGAACGTATAGGTAAAGCAGGTAACTATGTTTCAAATGCAAACAATTCATAGTTGAGTATCTATACCTGTCTTACCTGTATCGAGGATACAAATTCAATGTTTACAACAGTTCTCAAATCAACAAAAATGGGCTTAACAAACATTATAATGTTACCACAGTGTACATTATATGCTCTGACCATTGATTTAGGTAAAAAAAAATCCCAGTCTCATTCATACCTGACAAAATCAGACAAAATATATTTCACAGAACTCTGGCAATCAAAAAAATCTGGTTCCCCTTGATTAAGTGCTGGAACACAGTCAAAACAATCTGGTTCCCCTTGATTTTAAGCGCTGGAATACAGTTAAATTACAGCTACAGCAGGATGTGTTCACAGCTCAGACTACTGCTTTATTACAACTTCCAGTGCAGAGAATTATACAAATTAATTAAATTTCTTCTGCTTTTTTGTCTTGAATGAAAAATAAAAAAGAATCTGTAAACTGTTCTACTGCAAAATAAGCATTTGCAGTCTAATGCTCCTAGACTGTCTCATGCTCTTCCTGGCACAATGATGCAGAGGGTTTTCAGTACATCAGAGAGATAAGATTCAATGACTGCACTTTGCGCTCATGGTGCAGTCACTGTCACCATGTGTATCCATTATTTAAGTTTTAACCATACAAGAACACTGACAGTAATGGTCCTGGTGCTAGAACAACTATCCCTTTTCCCACTGGCTATGTGGCATTGCTTGTCCAAGTAAATACAATTTAGTGCTGTCAGCTTGTCTAAGCAAAATATCAGAGTACCAATACAGAGAGATGATTGGATTATCAATATGTTTGATTGACAGCCCATATCAGGTCAATTCAAACCGGAGTCAAATGGTTGACAAAATCTGTTTTAAATGTGGTAAGACATTTCTAACCATCTTATTCTTTAAATTAAATCATAATCAACAGCGTTTTACCTCACACTTCGAAATTAGTGGTCATTTAAACCCCATATGACGATATTTTAAAGATAGATTGGGTATTTTAGGGATCATTAAATTTTGATTTAATAGTGTGACAAAAATGCAAAATTTAAGGGTCATGGAAAACCCAGAGTCAACCTTGTTCTTGATGGTTGGTCATTGACTATCTTGACTAATCTTGTGTCTATAGCAGTTGACTAAATTAAAATATATACCCCATAGTCTATCATCTCCTATGATCCATGGCTCATATATAATGCAGAGTTTCAAGTTGAAAGTGGAAATATTACACTCCACAAGAATTGCAAAATGGTAAATACAACAATTTTACTAAGTTCGAGCCAGCCAGCCAGCCAGCCAGCCAGCCAGTCAGATATGAGCAATGCAAAGTCAAAACTTATTGCTGAACAGACAGATATGGGCAATGCCAAGTCAAGACTTAATGCTGAGCAGACAAATATTGGCAATACCAAGTCAACACTTAATGTTGAACATACAGATATGAGAAATGCCAAGTCAAGACTTAATGCTAAACAGACAGATATGGGCAATACCAAGCCATGACTTAATGATGCACAGACAGATATGGGCAATGCCAAGTCAAGACTTAATGCTGAACAGACAGTTATGGGCAATACAAAGTCAAGACTTAACGTTGAACAGACAAATATGAGAAACGCCAAGTCAAGACTTAATGCTGAACAGACAGATATGGGCAATACCAAACCATGACTTAACGATGAACAGACAGATATGGGCAATGCCAAGTCAAGACTTAATGCTGAACAGAAAGATATGGGCAATACCAAGCCATGACTTAATGCTGAACAGACAGATATGAGCAATGCAAAGTCAAGACTTAATGGTTAACAGACAGATATGGGAAATGCCAAGCCAATACTTAATGGTGAACAGACAAATATGGGCAATGTCAAACCAATACTTAATGGTGAACAGATAGATATTGGGAATGCCAAGCCAAGAAGTAATGGTGAACAGACAGATATGAGCAATGCCAAGTCAAGAAGTAATGGTGAACAGACAGATATGTGCAATGCCAAGTCAAGACTTAATGGTGAACAGACAAATATGTGCAATGTCAAACCAAGACTTAATGGTGAACAGTCAGATCTCGGCAATGTCAAACCGAGACTTAATGGTGAACAGACAGATATGGGCAATGCCAAGCCAAGACTTAATGCTAAACAGACAGATATGGGCAATACAAAGTCAAGACTTAATGTTGAACAGACAGATATGGGCAATGCCAAGCCAATACTTAATGGTGAACAGACAGATATTGGCAATGCCAAGCCAAGACTTAATACTGAACAGACAGATATGGGCAATGCCAAGCCAAGACTTAATGCTGAACAGACAGATATGGGCAATGCCAAGCCAATATTTAATGCTGAACAGACATATATGGACAATACCAAGCCATGACTTAATGATGAACAGACAGATATGGGCAATGTCAAACCAAGACATAATGATATGGGCAATACCAAGCCAAGACCTAATCATGGACAGATGGTATGATTAATGCCAAGCCAAGACTTAATGGTAGGTGCACAGATCAGCAATGCCAATACTTAGTGTGGAACAGTAAAACAGAAGTGCAATACCAAAACCAAAACTTAATGGTGGGCAAACACAGAGATGGGCAATACCAAGCCAAAATTTATTATGGACACACAAATGGGCATTATGCCTGATGTGATCACACACTAACTTAATAGCAACATATGAAGACAAAATGACAAATTGCCACTCCACAGTTACTTACAGAATCATTTTCTGTAGGTGTTGATTATATGATAAGAGAGGGAGAATACAAGGCACATGTTACAGATGCCAGTTTATCTGGCATATTGATAGGTGTTATAAAACATGTCAGCTTAAATTTCTGGTTTTACAACGCTAATGTTGATGAATGTATGGATGAATATCATCATCGTGTACTTACTGAAAACCAAGCCACACTGCATCACTGGCAGCTATAACCAATATTAACTGTTTATAAAAAAATGTGATGATAAGAATTGGTTTGAGACTATCATTTTATACAAACAAAACGAATGCCCCTGGATAATGCAGTTTTTAGAAGAAGGGTAGTTTTTTTTTGTGGTATAATTTAAAAAAAAGGTCCCTTGAAACAAAGCCTCAGAGCATTACAAACAGTATTGTGTTTGATAATTGTTTCATATGCAAATATACATTACAATTACGTTTCATTGTACTGATTTTTGTTTTTAATAATATTGACCAGGTGTTTAGAGGGAGAGTTTGTATGGACTGAGTATGTTAAATGAGCAAAATGGATATTTCACAGGTGTTGGATAAAGTGACACATACACATAAAGTATCAGTAACTTTTAAGTTTATTTCATATAAGGGAATATCCAACTTGAAACCAACCACAGCAGTGATCTAGTGGTAGAGCATCTGTTTTGCGTGTGGAAGGTCATGAGGTTTGATCTCAGGCCATGTCATGCCCGACTTAAGGGTTAGTACTAGTAATGTACATTTCATGCTTTTTTATGCTGTTGTTGTTGTATGGTGTTTTTAGCTTTCCTTTTTTTTTTCTCAGTTTTATCGCGACAGTTTCTAAGCACTGCCACACTAAACTATTATGCAACAGAAACATGGTATGATATCCCACCCAGTCACTTATACTGTTGCCAGGCCGACCAGACCTGGAACTATCCTCTAAATGCTGAGCACCAAGCAAGGACACTTCTAGTACCATTTTCAAGTATTTGGTTAGTCCAAGCCTTCTCTGACCCTTACACAGCCATTTTTTACGATTTTTGACATTTCATTTTACTGTGTAGGGTCAGAGGAACTTGTATAGTAAAAACACGGGGATTTCCTCACCCGTGTGGCAGAGGAACTTTAGGTTCTGCAAATACGTATCAGATGTAGAAACATAGACAGGCCATGTTTACTCTATAAGCTGCCCAGTTAGAAATTATTCCTACCACTTAACAAACATTATGGATAAATGGCAGTTTTATTGTATGGAGCCAGAATAGACCAATGTTTATATCTTTAATATTGGGTTACCACGGAAACCTTTCAAAGGTTTATAGGCTTGATAATCTACTGCCATAAAACAAAGTGTAAAACTAGTCTCGAGTTGCTGATTTAAATATTGTGATGGGATTTGTCAAAGTGAAGATGACAGATGTTATTGATAGTTACATAGTTTACAATTTATGTGAACAAACTAGATACTGTAAAATCATTATAATAAGCACTCTGTTACGTTTCATATTACTCCTTTTGTCAGAACCTTACATGGGACTGATTCCTTGTCTATACAAGATATTTAATCCTTATTTGTACAGAAAGTGATCATACCAAGATTGGAATGAATTCTCAGATATCTAGTTTCACTTTTGATTGAGTGATTCAAATAACATCCTGGCTAAATTGTTTTAATATTATCAATGCAAAAGAATCGCGCAACCATGTAATCTACAACAATCTGGTATTCACAATTCACTAACAGCGCTTTACAATTTAATTTTTTAAAGACATTGTCAATGGAATCAATGATTTGTTTTAGTATCTAGGACTTTTAGTATCTAGGATTAAACAACAAGGAATTATCTAAAATTATATGTAAAGTTTCTTAGATGCAAGAGTGAAATTGGAATAATAGTTCAGTAATAGTTCTAGCCGTCTATGCTATCCTTTGAGAAATAAAAACACAGAAACAAATTTGAATTACAGTATTAACCCTCATTGTGCCCTTGATATTTCAAATGGGAAACAAAAGTATATTTTAATACTCAGATCAAGTACATGGTATTGTGTCAACCACATTAATTTTAAAGTCAGAACATCTCTAACTGAAGTATAAGCTTTCACTCATTCAACTTACAGACAAAACAAAAATAAACAATGGAAAGCATTAAAATTGAAAAGCGCCTGCAGCATTCCTGTATAACACTTGCAATCAGAGTAAGATTTAGAGAGGTTTTGTAAATATACGAGGTGTGTTCAATAATATATGTGGACTTTTGTAATATTTTCATCATTCAACGATTCATCATGTACAACTCTATGTTCAGTCAATGATGGAAAGTTTATTGATTCACAAAGAGGAAGGTTTCATTGAAAGATAATAGTTGATTCCATCCTAGTAGTTTATCTTATCTATAAGAAACTTGTTAATACATACTGGCCAATGTGTGACTTTATCTCGGGTCGCACATAAAAATTATATTGCCATTACAACTAAATTTCCTCTATGCTATTGCCAAATTTCGTATCTATAATGAATATAGTTATGTAACAACACAGGAAGAAAGAACTTTTCTCATTTTCTTCGCAAGTATCTGCCAAACCAATCTAAATTCCATTAGACTACCCAGAGCAGTCCGATGACATCAAAAGTTTTCCATGACAATTTAACCTGGCAAATCACATCCTGTCAAAGTACTCACCGAGATCTTGGATGTCTTTTCAACAAGCAAGTAACATAAAGTACAATATATTGTAACTGAGACAGAGCCATAAACTGAGGTGTGGATATTGTGCCAGAAGTTTTGTTTTGCGCAGGTCAAAACACTGATGTCAAGACATGGCTAATGACGTTCAGCATAATTATGAACGAACTGTTGTGCCAAATTCTTTTCTTATAACTGACTTCTTTCTTACTATAATCACCAACAGGTACTGATTATATATAATGCCTAGAATAACATACAGGTTGAATCTACCTGTTTCAATGAGTTTCCTTTCCAGTTTTTGCTTACTCTCAATGCTCTTCCTGGATCCACTATTTTTGGATAGTATTCTTCCTACAAAGTTTCATCAAAATCCAATGAGTGGTTACGAGATGAAATGTGTTTAAGTTTTCTGACAGACAGATGGACAAGACAAAAACAATATATATCACCCCCCACTCACACAACCACCACCGAAATACTCCCAGAAAAAGGTGTAACAATTCATCAATGCATTGATGGTCACAATTCACCTTTCTGTCGATGTGCGTATCTGGTGTTAAATGAAACTTCAAGTTCATTGTGATGAAATGCATTCTTTAGGCCTGCAATGCATCGATACGATTGTCAGATATCATGCATCACCATGCCAATCTTGAAGTCAGTTATATTCATCATGAATTTATCCATAGTTTCATGTTTATTTTCCTGTTTACTTTTTCCCAAAAAATAAATTGTCTGCTTTGAAATATACTGATAAGTCTAACTCTCAACCTTTCTACAATGGATTTCTCCAACAAGGAGAAATAATATGTGATGCTCCCCCATCATTTAAAGTTACCATTTGGGGAAACATTTTCCAGGTATTGAAAAGTGGCATCCTTGAAACTGAATTGGTAAAGTACATGTTTGAACAAAAAACATGTTGAAAGGCTCCTTTTCCTAAAGAAAAGCCTGAAGTAGCCCATTACTTGTCATTAATTGATACTAGTTGTTTAGTTAAGTCTGTTAAATTTTTAAGAAACGTTCTTTGTTAATAAAAATACTTTTAAGTTGCATACAAGAATAGTTTACATACACCTTATAAAAAAAGTCATGGTGGTTGCATAATATACAGTTTAAAAAGTCAGTATCGTGCTGTGAATTGCATCGCGACTTAAATATTGCAATATGGATCGCCTTTCATTTTCACAGGCAATACATATACGCCTGCAATATGTACAGGCAATTGTGATATGTATCATTCTGGTAATAAAGTAACACGATATGCATCACAGATGAAAAAAATACAAATGCACACCTCTATTCACAAATAATTATCTCCATATATATACATCATGCTTTGTGAATGAGCATCTGAAAAGATCAAAAAAAATCGTAAATTCTGTTGATGTGAATTTAATTATCTCCCTTTATATATATATATAGATTTACATACATGATTAAAAGTTGGGACTCCATTATGTATGCAGACCTATTTAGAAAGGGGCATTACTTTTGCCAATGGTCAAAAGGCTTCTATTTCATATATTCGTGGTAATAAATCCTAAAAGGTGCCACAAATAATTTATTACCATCGGATTTTATTTGTATGTCATACAGAATTCCAAAGAAATACTGATTTGTATTTTTTAAAGAATTTTTACTCATATTTTCAAAACAAGCATGTTATTGACAATGTTAATAATTTCTCAGTCACGTAGCAATATCTGGAGAATAAATTATATTCATAGTCAATAGGTGTAATAGATATTAATTTGAAGTTACCCCATCAATGCATAAGTGACAACTACATTCCTTCATGTTGCTGCGCTAAAGAGATGAAAATGAAGATGTTTAACACTGTCGTAGGAAAAATGGTGATGATGTATAATCTCACCTTGCCTGCATCATCTTCACTCTCCATCTTGAACAGTCCTATCCCTGTGTCTGTCTATTTATTAAAATCTGCGTTTAATCAATGTTTTCTATGAATCATTTATTTTTTGTAAAGAATTCATTACCAAAGCATTTGTTTCATCATTACTAAATATTCAAAATTATTGCAGAAAATAATTCCTCGTTCAGTTTACTAATCCATTTCAAGTTGATTCAAAAACCCAAGAATCAAATTGTTATTAATTACTTATTGTTTGATTCCATTGAAACCCAACTTGAAACCAAATTTAAGTGACAAATTTCCAAGAATCAAAACCACACCACTAAATTATTATACAGATTTTATGCAGATATTCAGCTATTGCTATTTGCAATGCCTTTAAGCATTTCTAGACATCATTACCTTAACAAGAGCAAGTATCAAATTAAAATACATATATTCCATGTTTTATCAATCACAGTTCTGTAATACATGAACATTATTTGTAATCCTTATGACATGAAATTGTGACACAGTGATGCACATAGAGCAAGATAGCAAATAAAACAGACATCAGCCAGAAATCATCGTAACCACCGACAGAAACTGATGTAATCTTGTTTGTTTCCATTGGTAATTATTCTTAATGTATTGCCAAAAGTAATAATTGGATTGGATGAAAACAATGGAATGATAATAACAAATTAATGGGGTATGTTGGTCATCCAGGAGCACAGTATCATACACTCATATACCCTTAAAAATATCATAAATCGCAGTTAATGTAAGAAATACACAGCGGCTAGTTAAACTGAGGGGTACCGAATGTTTAACAGCCTGATGCCTACCAAGTAGCTTTTGGGAAGTAACTGTATAACATAAAGGTGTCTCATATGCCCATTATAGCTGGCCCTTTCAGTAGGGGTCACACTATAATAAACAAACACTTTACTTTACTCTTATACATATTACAATATTCTTTGAAAATAATGAAAACATTGTTCCTGATTGACCCCAGCAACCACAGAGGGGTGGAGTGCAATAATTACAGTACTAAATACATATTTTCACCTGCCTAAAAACATGTTTAAATCGTTCAATGATTTGAGGTGTGACTGGAAAATTCCATCAGGAGGGATAACTGTTTGGAATGGATCCTAATGCTTCTTTTCAACTACATTCCGAACATGACCCAAGTTTCATTGGATTTCCTTCAGTACTTTTGAAGTTATATTCTGTACATAGATTTGGACACACACACACACACACACACACACACACACACACACACACACACACACACATGGATGGACAGAAATATGTTAAGCAACAGCTTTTATGCTCAGCCTCCAAATAGTGTAACCTTAGATTACATAGTACTTAGGAACTTACCTTTTGTGCACTGATTCAGACATTGAGGTCATCTACCCCATTGGTGCAAAAAGGTGGCAATTGCCAAAAGATATTTTATTATATGAACATGTGAGTAAATTTAGCGAACATTGCCCTGTGTTAAGTCATCAACTGCCAAATGTTCAAGAAATTTATACCTTGTGGTAGATATGCATTGTTAATTGGCTGATTGAATATTTAGTGTCATTTTTATGCCATCAAGAGCTAACAGACAATCATTCAACCTAACCATTCTCCCCAGGGATGCTGAAAGGTTAATCAGTACTCAAGCATACCCCACCTCCGAAAGTAACTGATAACATTCTCACTTGATATAGTGGTGAGAGACGAATGATAATGAGACACAATGTCATATATCAATCATTATGGACTGTCACCCGGTTGTACAATTGTATAAATATGCAATGTATAATTATTATTATTTCACATAATATAATAATCTTAGCGAATCTGGAAATCATGACATTAATATTATTAAATAATTAACCTGCCAATCCCTGATCATCACCACCCCATGACTACAATTTTTAGTTTAAGCAACATAAAAATCACTACCAGAACAAGTTGTCAGTAAAATGCTGATCAATAAATACCACATTTGTAGGTTGACTTTACTTATAAAGTGCATGTAGATACACTGTCAGCACATAATTACTTGCTGCCAACTCCATGATCATTAACCAATCATGCAGCCCAATACTACAGTATTTATTATTCAGGCCATCCTTAAAACATTCATTATTTGCTGTTTCCCAACCAAGGATTTCTTCTTTTTGTTAAGACTTCTTGCTGTTGTTTTATGGAGTTTGACATCACTTTCAACAATTTTTCAGTGATATCCCAATGGTCACTACTTGAGACAGTATTCTAATCACTGCCACACTGGAATATCGTGAACCTGACACATGGTATAATACCCGTCTCAGTCCCAGAATACCAGCACCGAGTCAATCAGGCATAGAGTTATTCTCTTAATGCTGATAACCAAGCAAGGAAGCTTCCACTACAGACTTTGGTATTACCTAGTCTTTGCAAATTTTAGCTATTAAAAAAGTGTTTATGAAATAGAAGAAATACTTCTATTTCAAATATTCTATTGATTGTTGTTTTCCAAGTAATGTGCTGAACAATTAATGCCATCTGTTTTCATAATGCGAGCTGTTATTTGTATTTAATAATGAAAAACAGGTGTAGTGAAAATAACAAGCAAACTTTTATAACAAACCAATGTCTTTGTCAGCTGATTTATAATGATTAATGAGCATAATAAAATAACAAGGGACGTGGAAATTCCCCGAAAACCAGGTTTTTCATACATTCTAGCTACTCTGTAACTTAAACTCTACTTCATGCCAGAATTTGTTTACATTGAAGCAAAAAATAAAAAAGCATACAATTCAAATAGTGTTTTTTATTTGTAAAACACTGATGCAATAATTTTGTTAAAACAGCATAAAATAAAGTTTTTATCTTGTTTCTGTGCTATTCACTGTTTGTTTGGCTAAAATATTACTTCCATAATTCACATTATGAAAGATGTAATGTGATTATACTCGGAAACAGATATGCATAATTATGCATAAAATAATACATCAATATTTTCATATTTTGCATTGAGGCTAAATTGGTGGTATTGTTTCCAGTGCCCACCGATAGGAGGTAGGTCACACATGCTCAACTGATAGCAACAAAAGATGTCATGTGATTATACTTGGGAACAAATATGCATATTCATAAAATAATACATCAATATTTTCATATTTTGCATTGAGGCTAAATTGGTGGTATTGTTTCCAGTGCCCACCGATAGGAGGTAGGTCACACATGCTCAACTGATAGCAACAAAAGATGTCATGTGATTATACTTGGGAACAAATATGCATATTCATAAAATAATACATCAATATTTTCACATTTTGTATTGAGGTTAAGTTGGTGGTATTGTTTCCAGTGCCCACCGATAGGAGGTAAGTCAAACATGCTCAACTGATAGCAACAATTTCTTAAACATGATGTTTGATTCTACAAATATATTACAAAATGCATAGAACATTATGAGAAATTCAGCTGTGTTGTAAAAACATTAAATGGACATGTACATTTCTCTAATAAATCATTTGTTGTTTTTTATAATGTTTTATATATATATATCAATACATCAATCCAAACTTTTTAGTATAGTCATCAAAATAACAAAAGAAAAAGATTATTTTTACTGCTAGAAAAATTGTATAAGTTTGGTTGCAGAAACAATAAATTTTAGCATTTTTGACTAACTAAAGGGCCATAATTCTGAAGATAATGGTCAGAATTGGCTGGTTATCGAACTTTGCTCAGATTTTATAAAGATACACACTTTATGTAAGTTGGCTTAAGTTCAGATACAGAATACTCTAGTTATTGAGCGGAAACGTTAAATTTTAGCATTTTTGTCTAATTAAAGGGCCATAACTCTAAAGATAACAGTCTGAATTGACTGGTTATTATACTTAGCCTAGATTTTATATAGATTCACATTTTGTGTAAGTTTGCTCTAGTTCTGATAAAGAATAATCTGGTTATTGAGCGGAAACAGTAAATTTTTGACTAATTAAAGGGCCATAACTCTAAAGAAAATGGTCCATTTTGGCTGGTTATCAAATTTGGCCTAGATTTTATAGAGGTTCACACTTTGTGAAAGTTTGGTTTAGTTCCAATCAAAAATACTCTTGTTATTGAACGGAAACAGGCAATTTAAGCATTTTTAACTAATTAAAGGGCCATAACTCTATAGATAATGGTCCGTATTGGCTGGTTATCAAACCTGGCCTAGATTTTATAGAAGTTCACACTTTGTGCAAGTTTGGTTCCATTCTGATGAAAAATACTCTAGTTATTGAACAGAAACGAAAACTTGAAGCCGCCCATCTGCCCACCCGCCAACTTTGCCAATCTAATAACCAAGTTTTCAACTTTGAAAAACCTGGTTTAAAATGTAAACAATGATAATTATATTCTTTACTTATTCAAAAAATTACTGCTCCCATAGTTTGGTTCCTTGACCCATCAATATATCGGTTAAAAGTCAGAGAAAAATAATATATATTTGTAATTCCAGTGACTACTTCCGAAACCTACATAAAATCAAGTTGATTTGCCCATTAACCAATAATTTGCAAACCTAGTTTTATGATAAACTCATCTTGCCTGTCACACATAATTTGATGCTCTGAGCTGCGTTCAGCACCATTAAACAGCAAAAATGTTTAATGCCTGGTTCCCTAAAATGGTTGCGTACTGTGTGCTAATTTCAGGTTGAGCCAGTGTCAAGGAAAATATGTTAGCTAACGTTATCAAATGTTTAACCAAACTGAACGCAGCTACGGTAAAGTCCTGCAATAAGGAGCTGTTAAAGGTCCAAACTTGATCTTCATTTAACCATCTCATAGATACCTTTGAGAGGAAAAGTACAGTTTAACTAGGATGCATGAATGAGTATTTAAACTTTGTTCCATTTTTTATCATGCAGATTAAATGACAGAAACAGAGTCAAGATGGTGGTGCCGCTCAAGATTATTACATAATGCAAAACCAAACTGAGATGTAGCTTTTCAGCAAAACTGGCCGCAATGTGGAAACCCTGTCCTTCATGAATGGGATGGGATTTAACGAAATTTTCAACACTTTTTTGGTTATATATGGTATATCCAGTTTTACTGGTGGAGGAAGTCCTCAGACTGAGTAGAACCATCGTCTGTCCAAGTAACTGGAAACTTTCTCACAAATTTTTTTTGAGCAAGCATGACTCGAACCTACAACCTTAGAAGTGAGAGGTAAGTGACCTTGAGACGGCGCCTTAGATCACTCAACCATGGAGGACCGACTCCTTCATGAAATCCTGATTTGTCTTCTGTTGTGTTGTCCTTTTTTCTACTTTCTACGTAAGCAATAACAACTTAATTTGAGCCAAGTCGATAGTCACTCTACATCATTATACAGCCTGGAGCAGGTTTTGATGCTTTTTCTGTTAGTATGACATTTCCACTGTTTGTTTTTTTAGTTTACATCTGCATTGAGGAAATCCTCTGTGGTCCTTTATCATGTTAAACAGTTATGCAAGCAGTTTAATGACAACAATATTGAAATCACAATATTAAAACCGCAATCTCAATGCCTCTGTAGACAACAGGGGACCATTCAAATGAGATAGTTCCAATAATGAGAGGAGTGGCGCAACACAATCAAATCTACAGTAAGCGCAGAGAACCTATTTAAGGATAAAGGTGAAGCAAAAGGAAGCTTTTTTATAATTGTTAGGTATATCAGTTTGCAAGACTGTCATTGTTGTTGTTGTTGTTGTTAGTGTTTATTGTCGCTTTCAACATGATGGTATAAAAGTGACACTAAATATTCAAACAAACAAGTCCATACAGATGTACATGAACAACATGAGCTACTAGTTACTACACAGTTGCTGTAACTATGCCATTGTATATTTTGTAACAGTTTTATGTCAGCCTCATGCAGATTCTAGCTATAATTAAACCATTTATCAGCCTGTGTAATCAACATACCACTGTCCACATATAATCAGGATACAAATACTATAATACATGTTCATAGTTAATCAGACAATCTCTGATTATGGAAAACATGATTGGTTTATCTGATTATCAGGCTGTCATGGTAATACTGCTGGTGATATAATTTGTACATACTTTTACCTTTGAACTTTAAAGAAACAAGAGTTGTCACAAGACAACATAGCTCGCCCCTGGGTGTCTAAGTCCAAAAAGGGCCATAACTGTGCCAAAATGCAATCCAGAGTTATGGTTCTTGTCTGTGTGTGTTCCACTGATGATGGTGAACACACTTGTGAAGTTTAATTCACATCCAATGAGTGGTTGCATAGATATCTTAAACATAAATACAAAAGTTTAAACTGGGTGTCTACAGACGACGACACTGACGCTCCCGCTGGGGTCATGGCAACAGCTCTCCTTTGACTTCATCCCGGCGAGCTAAAAACACTATAAATGTTTCAAAATATATAAATATTCTTCAAATGGATACAAAGCATCTCCCTATTATAGATAAATAAAATCCAAATTGTTTGGTATATCAAATCAAACAAAATGTAAATACTGCCTAATGACTCTCACATCATCATTCAAACACAAAGATGAAATAATTTCTATAACAATGCAATTGAATATGATGAATCAATTCTATATCAAAACGAAATCACAGGACTCATTTAATACATCACAAAGTGCGTTTAAATTGCAATTTTAAGCGAGAAACAGATATACATGTATCTTATGGCAATATGAGGTGAGAGTGTATAATACAGGCATGATATATTGGAAATTTTTTTTTTAGCCAATTCTAAAATTTTTAAAAATTGCGATACAGTAAACCCGTTTTAAGCGGCCAGTCAATGGAAGGAGCAAAAGTGGCATTTTAAGACAGGTTGTTGCTAAATACAGGTCAATTTGCTCTGAAAGCATAGCAATGGGAAATAGCAAATGTGGTTGCTTAAGACAAGTGGCTGCTCAACAGAGGTGACAGCTTACACAGATTTGACTGTACTTCCATCAACAGGTGCAATAAATTTTTGTCCTTGGAGTAAAAGATACACAGGAATGTAGAAACCTGTTCTGTACTGTATAACACTTAAATATTGGCAGGGTTTTTAAAGGGAGTTTATCGTGAAATCATGTTTTAAATATCTTAAAAAATAAAAATTGATTTTAAATTGGATAAAAACAAACTCATCATCATTAATAACTAAGTTCGAATGGTTTGCTATGTCAAATCCACCGAAACGTGGCAAATCTATATCTAAATCAGAGAGGTTAACTTGAAACAAAATCACCATTCTAAAAATAGACAGTACTTCAATACTTCTTGATGACCTTCACATCATCATTAGTGATATCTCTCGAGAGCAACTTGCTCTCTCTAATTCTGCAATAGTAGTACCACAGTAATGGTCTAGCCACCCTCAGGTTCGACCAACCGAATAGTCCATCAGACTGAAACTTTTCAACAAAAATATCTGATCATGCAAATCATCCATTACTGATATTTGATGTTTGAAATGTGAGAGTTTCTTTATGGTAGCATATTTCATCAGGTAAAATCGCAGAATAACTGGTGATAAATTGGAAAATATGAGCCAAAATGTCATATAATCATAATGTTTCTATATTTATACACTGTTTTGCCTTTCAAACTGCCATTATCTGTGTACAAGATGGGGGGAATATTCAGATACGTAATCAAATGCTTTACAAGAAACAATAAATAAGAATTTGTACCTTTACGCACATTATACCTGAGTGATAACTACATTCTTGTTCTGATTAGCTTACACTACGTTAGTCATTAATACAGATATAAACCAAGTTTAATAGGTAACTGTAAAATCTTCTTCCAAAAATACTTCTCTTCCCCTATAAACTATCATAATACATCCCTACAAACAGTTTATGAAACAGGTAGTTGGTGTCCCTGGACATGTTGTTGGAAATAATGGTTACAATTGACATTTCTGCCATGGCTGATGATAAATTTACAAATAAATTTTCAGAAAGTTCATTATCAGCAAGTTCATTATCAACAAGTTAATAATCAGTGAGTTAATTATCAACAAGTTAATTATAAGTGAGTTCATTATCAGTTAGTTAATTATCAGTGAGTTAATTATCAACAAGTTAATTATCAGTGAGTTCATTATCAGCCCAGATGGAGGAATAATAATCATTAATATGTCAAATGCCTATGCTTGGAAGGACTTGATTGAAATACAGAGCCAATGAGAACATGTATGTTACATCTATGAACACTGACTCCTGGTTTGGAAACTACTTCTGTCAGAACACTTCTAATAAAAGAGTAGTTCATTGGTATTTTTTGTTGTTTTGAAATTCCCATGCAAAACTAGGAAAACTTAGAGACCCTTTATATTTTTCATAAAAAACAAAAAAAAAACGCAAAAAATTTTAAAAATGAAATCCTCACACTCTCCCTTTTATAAAAAAAATTTGGATGATAATCTAGCAATCAATTTATAATGGCCGAACACAGGGGGGGGGGCATTTGGACTGATAATACGTTTTAAGAAGATGTAAATGAAAAGCGTGTTTACAATTAAACAATTTATAAATAAATAAAAAACAGCATGTCTTAATCAGAATGTGTGAGTTCCAGAAACAGTGTTTATTTTCATTCCTGAGTAGCGAAGAAAAAAATCTCTAATGATCATCATAAAACAAACAACATGAAAGCATCGCTCAAGTTCTGTTGAGCAAAAAATCCATTTCAGTAACTCTCATCAGAAGCTTCAATCTAGCAATATACAAATATTTCAAATCAGTTTTTTATATTTATTTACTTCATTCTGCCAAGAGCATGCAGGGCTCTTGCTCACACTATTGGGATAAGGTCCGGGCCCCCGACATTGGGAAAATTAGCGTTATCTTTTAAGAAATTATGAAAACTACATAGCACAGGTTCTTTCAATATATGTAACAATGCACGTGTAATGAACACTTAATGTATAAAAAATGTGATGTTGTAGAAAACTTCATTAAAATCATGATATTTAAAAAGTCTCAAAACTTTCACCCCAAATATTTCTTTTGGCTTCTTTGATTTTGAAGTTGTGAATTTTGTTTCTTTGGAAAAAAGATACTATTTGCCATTGGGAATGGGGTCGAATAACGGCCGAAAAATTGGGCATTAACAAGAGCCCTGGCATGTAAAAACAGATTTATAAACGAATCAAGACTAGCTTCATCACAGTTCATTTTTACTTCCTATTACAGTTCAATTAGTGGCATGGAAGATAGCAATAAATCATGAACTCCACTTTCTGCAAATGTAGCAACTCGGCATTTAAACGTCATTACATGGGTAACTGTCAATACATGAAGAGATGCACGAGGATGTAAATCACAAAATAACAGCTCAGTTTTCTATTGCATAATTGGTACAGATATTAAGAATTTCCGATTATACAACAAGAGATATATGATATAGCTAGGTGTCAGTTTCAGAGACACTGCCACTGTCAGTGTCATTTACACTCGTATAGAAATGATGAGATTTAATGTCTAAACTCCAGGTATTTCTTGTTGTTTTTATATAAACTTACAGTAAATTATTATAAAAGGCCACCTTGCCTAATAAATGCATTTATGTGTGCGTGGCATGCGTGAGTGTGTTTGTGTGCAAGCGAGTTTGTCTGTGTGCGTGTATGATATTATAGCTATCAAATTTACTGTATATCGTTTTGTCAATTGTAAATTATCGTTACTTTATATATGTATTCAATCTGTATAGTATTACCTTTTTTTCATTTGTCTTTTGTCAACAATGTATATTATTGTTTGTATGCTCTCCTGTATGACTTGGAGGAAATAAATATATATATGTGTGTGTGTACACCTGCAGACTTTCTGCTTGAATAAAAGAGATAATTACAACATTCATGTACACCGGCAGACTTTCTTATTGAAAAAACTGAATATCAAATAGAGTCTAGTTTATACTAATTTATTTAAGCTCAATTGCGAAGAAAGCTCAAAGTTAATACTGAACCACTTTAGAGTTGTTTTTTTAGCAGCATCGGGTCAAGCCGGGGATCGAACCCTCAATCTCTGGCATGAGCAACCAACACTATATCCACTACAGTGTTGCCCTGCTATGATTGTGAGACCAAGGTTGTTCATTTGGTGGGGTTTTTTTCAGAGTTAAAGCAGGTATTTGATGCATTAGGTGAACGACATTAATTACTACCGGTATCTGCATATTTTCTTTTGGACTTCATATGTCAATCAGAAAACAAAAATCTGTACTTGAATCAATATAAGACATATTGATTAGAGCTGGTTAAGAATTATTCTGGAGCGCATGCAGCCCTTCAGCTGATAATACCTCACCTATATGTTGTACACTGTGCCAGTAAATGATCCTCTGTCCATTGAGTCGTGAACAGGAACAGGAACAAATAATTAGAGCATAATGCCAGAGCAGTTTGTGAGACTTTGTCAAGGAAGAGATTTATTATGGATTGATTTATTGAATATTTAGCATCATTCTTTTGCTATCGAAGGCTAGCGGACAATAGTTAACCTAACCACTCTTTCCTGGGATCCTTGAGGGTTAACCATGAGTACTGGAGAAAACTCATCTGCTGCAAGTAACTGATTACTTTTCCACTTGAATCAGCAGTAAGAGTCGAATGATAATGAGGCACAATCTTGTATTTCAATCATCACTGAGCAGGCAGTGTAACTAATTAATGGATGTAATTTAATGCGTTAATAGGACCATGCTTTTATGAGTTAGTTTTACATTACAAAGGCTATACAACATCATTTGTGTGGTTCAGTGGCAGAGCATCTGGCCCATAATTGAAGGGTCGCGGGTTCAATTCTCTGTGACGACTATGTGTGGTGTCCTTGAGCAAGACACTTTTTTCCACATATGCTTAGTACTGTTTCTACCCAGGAAGACTTTTGTGACTCAAACAGAGTTAAACAAGAGAGTTGCCATAACCCAGGGTAGACTCAAACAGGGCTGAACAAGAGTCACCATAACCAAAGGTAGACTCAAACAGGGATGAACAAGAGTCACCATAACCCAGGGTAGACTCAAACAGGGCTAAACTAGAGAGTTGCCATAACCAAGGGTAGACTCAAACAGGGCTGAACTAGAGAGTCACCATAACCCAGGGTAGATTCAAACAGGGTTTAACAAGAGAGCTACCATAACCCAGGGTAGACTCAAACAGGGCTGAACAAGAGTCACCATAACCAAAGGTAGACTCAAACAGGGATGAACAAGAGTCACCATAACCCAGGGTAGACTCAAACAGGGTTTAACAAGAGAGCTACCATAACCCAGGGTAGACTCAAACAGGGCTGAACAAGAGAGTCGCCATGACCCAGAGTAGACTCAAACAGGGCTGAACTGAACAAGAGAGTCACCATAACCAAGGATAGACTCAAACAGGGCTGAACTAGAGAGTTGCCATAACCAAGGGTAGACTCAAACAGAGCTGAACACGAGAGTTGCCATAACCCAGTTGGACTCAAACAGGTTAAACAAGAGTCAACATAACTGGTTCATCAGACATTACTGAGTACAACATTATAGACCCTTCTGATAATACGCCTCAATCAGATAATATATAAAGTGCTATAAATCAATTACACTTATAATTAAATGACAGGATTATATGATAGGTGATATCAAGAGTGATGTAGGAGCAAAACATGCTAGAATGCTATTACGTTTACATATTTCTCTGGGGTTTTCAGCATTGTGGAGCTGTGAATTAACATATCCTTTTTCTGTTCATGTACATGTATATCAATTTGGATCATGAACTTATCTATAGAAACGATTAGACATTGGGAATGTTAGCAGGGTTTACTCCATAGAAAGGAATGCAAGTGATGGGGTAAGAGCACATATACACGTTCACAAGGGTGGATTTAGGTGGGGGCGCACGCAGCACGCGCCCCCTCTAAAATTTGGTAAGCATAGGTTTTTCTTCTACACATTTACTCTGAACTCAAGTAACCATCTAAACAATTTGTGTTAAAACAAATTAAGCACGTATTTAATGTACCTACAACATGTATAAACTTCCTACTTATAGCATGATGCTTGAGTATATTCTACTGTCGCCCAGTGTTTGGTCTTTTTAAGTTTTTTTCCTTGTCGTTAAATCTTTATTGTTTCGGGTAATTTTAATTGAAAAAGTTTGTGTTGGCGTCACCATCAAAGCGAACTAAAATCAAAAAAAAAGTTGAATAGCTTTTTTACAAGTAGATCATCATCTGCAGAAAGTCAAACGCAGAAGAAAAAGTATGTATATTTGCATGTCATGACGTGTAAATGATTTTAAATGGACCAGTCTGCTAAAACAGGTATACAATTAAAATATCTACACTGCGTAAAAAAAAACAAGATAGAAACAACCAAATTAGTGGACAAACTGAGGCAAACAAAAAATCAATACAACAGTGAAATCTACGTTTCATCTATTTTCGTTCAATGTTATATTAAAAAAAGATTTAGCCAGAAAAAACAATTTGCCATCGGTCTGTCCCTAACAAGAGAGTGATGAGCTATGATTGTGTGAATAAATACTCAATGTCTAAGTGATACTTTGGCATAATAGGTAAGGTGTGCGCCTGTCAATCTAGAGCTCTATCGTTCGAGCCTGCCTAGCAACATTTTTTTTTTTTTTTTTGGTAAATAAAAATGTTTATAAAAAAATTCAAGGTATTCATGTTATCATTTTTATCTTTATTTAAAAGAATTAAGTTATAAATGTATATAGATTAACTAAAATATATTTGCCCCTCCCCCCCCCCTAACATCCATTCCTGGATTCGCACCTGCGCGCCCCCTCTAAACTAAAATCCTGGATCCGCACCTTGTTCAACACATTTTCAAGCACTGTATAGGGCACTCATTGGAATATATTTCATTTGTTAAACTTGTATAAGTCAATTAAAGTCATCATCATTTTATTTTGTATGTTTCATTTATGCATTTAAATTAGACAGGATATGCAAGAAAAGATAATGATTTCAAGGAAAGTTAGCTTTTGCAAGACATTCTTTAAGAATTCAAGTGCTAGGTTTGATAGTTAAGGGCTGGAGTGACCTGTGGAGAAACCTGGTTAGGAGACAGAAATTTAACCTGAGTGGCAGTTACAAGATGTAATTAGCTGTGTTTTCATTAATTATTGTAACTGTAAAATTGCAGGTACATTATTTATGGCAACATCAATTTGAGGTCTTGATTTACTTTCAAAAATAATAACCTCATCAGTTAGATAAAGAAGGAAACACATATAATATGTAATGGCCATCTTTTTTCTATTATTTTCTATTAAACGTAAATTAAGGGGTAACCGTAATGGTCACTCAAAACAAAAAAAACAAAACAAAAGAAATTCTATATATATCTATCTATAAAGAAAATCTTACTTGACTTCTAACTGCCCCAAGTTGCAAATTCGCAACCCTTATTTCATTTCTTTTTCGGCACATATCTTCTTGAGTTTCATAGACCTTCGCATAAAGATGATTCGCTAAATTCCTGAAAATAAAGTTAAAATATTAAAACTATTTACCTCTAAATCATCATGTGATCTTTCAGCCGTCATTAAAGGACCTCTCACACGGCGCGTTTCTTTAACACTTTGTGATCGTTTTATTTTTTCACTCTGCTTTCCTTTGAAGCTTCGTTTAGTTTTTGGTGTTGACGTGGAAGTGTCACTCCTCGTATATTCCCTTTGTGACGGCACACTCACTTCCTTCGGTCTTACACTCATTTCTGTAACTATCCCACTGTCTTTGCTCTCCTGTTTTAGCATCTCGCGTCTTTTAGAATCACTGCTCTCTACCTGCTGCTGTCGTGTCAACTTTTTTAAGCTTCCCTTGCTTCGCGTTTTTCTCATCAATCCAGATACCTGCCCATCTACATGCTCATAATCTCCATCTGTCTGAGGCATTGTTGTATGTTGTTAAATAATTATAAAGTTCAATAAAAGCTTCTTTAAATTTTTTCCTTTTTTAAATTTTTCTTTTATTAAAATCGTCACTTAAACAGCAATTTGTTTCTGACAATGCTTGCTGTTTCCAATTATAATGAAAAGTATTATAAATCCAATATTGAATAGCTGCTGCACCGTAAGCACTTCTTAATAAAAACCCTACAATTAATCTTTGACAAACTCATCTTTCATGGTTTTAATTCCTTTAATTTCAAGTTTGGTTTAATTGCCACTGCAACAGCTTCTGGTTTGTATATTTTATCTGGACTGGTATTCTAAACTGTAACTTGTCTATATACCAGTCAATCAGAAAAACCATAAACTGCACGATTACGTAAGGATGCGCAGCTTCAACTTAAAACGCCATAACCGCCTGATGAGAAACAGAAATACTAAAAATATTTATTGTCTCTTAAAACTCAAATAAACTAGTTTTCAGCTACAGCGCTTGTCTAATTTCCTGTTTTTACGGTATATTAAAATGAACGATATACAACGCATGTATAACTCTTGCAAGCAAAATATGTATATCCAATGTGAAAGTGAGTTAGTCAAGATCACAACATACGTTTTCACCATCCAAATAATTCTGGTATTGAGAATTTGTGATAAACACGATGAAAGCAACCTGAAGAGTTTTCTAGGTTATGCTATGCACACAGAGCATAAATTGACATAATTTTATCACATATGTATGAATTTTCAATTCATGTTCACTCCTTAAATACGGCTATTTCAAGCAAACTAAAAATGAAATTCAGTCTTCTAGTTTCAAGGTAGTTAGGCCAAAGCAGAAGACAATTCAAAATCCAATATCTAGTAACCTGTTGGTCTCCCATATATACCGGTAGTCTGCAGTTGCAGAAGTGATTTTCACTGTCAGTTCTCAAGAGTCAGTTACTTAGATAAAATATATAGAAAACAACAACCAGCCCACATGTACAAGACAATAGAGCTTCTGATGACTCAGATCTCTACTCACAGTAGAAAGTTTTCCAGGTAAATAGTACATGCAGGAAACCAGTCTAATTTTTCAGTGAGACTCAATATTTCATATAACAGGAAGAAAAAGTTGCTTTTACCTCTGGTGAATTGCTGCTGAACAATACATACGGGCAGATTCACTTCTGCTAACGAGGACATAGAGTTATTAATCTTGGTATACCACATGTTACAACAAATATCCTATGTAAATAGAAATATATTATATTTTTTTGGAAAACAACGGAGTTACAATTGTTTTGCACCACTTTTTCTAATTATAAGTTATTTTTATATTTATAAAACAAAAGTTGTGTGTGTTGATGGGGTGCATTTTTTCATGGTGGGGGTAGTTTTTCCTAGAAATTGTTCTTCAATCTTTTCGATTTTATTTTTTTTTTGTGAGAGGGAGGAGGGGGTCATAGAAGACATGCCTCCCTCCCCACACACACACACTAGGGGAAATTTCCTAGCAATACTAACCCCTGGAGAGGCAGGGGATATTTTTAGGGGTGGAGAGATTTCCTGTTACAACGATAATCACTTATTGGGTTATATAGACAAGTAGCCAGACAATACATACAAAATATAACGCTATCCGAGACTTGCCACGCCTTTCTATCTAATTACGCACTGACAAACAACACCATAAATTCACAACTTTTTATTCTATAAACAGCTTCAAACTTAGTAATATAATGCTTCATCCAAAGGGTGTCAATTTAATATGTACTTGCTGACGTAGACCATCATCAATTCACAATTTTAAATACATTCTCTTATAGTACTGTAGTCATGGTTCTGTATATCGCTTATATTGGATGATTTTTTTTATATAATATTAAATGAACAAGAGACGTGGAAATTCCCCGAAAACATGTTATTCAAACATTTTAGTCACACATGCTCAACTGATAGCAACAATTTCTCTAAACATCATGTTTGATTCTATAAATATATTACAAAATACATCAAACATTAGAAAAAAATCAGCTGTGTTGTAAAAATTTTAAACGGACATGTACATTTCTCTAATAAATCATTGGTATTTTTTATAATATTTTTCGCCTCATGGCTATCAACTGAGCAAGGGCAACACAAACCATTTTCAAGATAAAAATGTGCATGTTAATGGAGTTTCATATTAATATATATCAATACAATAATCCAAATTTTTTTAGTATCTTCATCAAAATAACAAAAAGAAAAAGATTATTTTTACTTTAACGTTAGAAAAATTGTATAAGTTTGGTTGCGGAAACAATCAATATTAGCATCTTTGACTGTTAAAGGGCCATAACTCTGAAGATAATAGTCAGAATTGGCTGGTTATCGAAGTTGGCTCAGATTTTTGTAGAGATACACACTTTGTGTAAGTTGGCTTCAGTTCAAATAAAGAATACAATAGTTATTGAGCGGAAATGGTAAATTTTAGCATTTTTGACTAATTAAAGGGCCATAACTCTAAAGATTACAGTCATAATTGGCTGGTTATTAAACTTGGCATAGATTTTATAGAGATTCACACTTTGAGTAAGTTTGCTTCAGTTCTAATAAAGAATACTCTAGTTATGAGCGGAAATGGGCAATTTTAGCATTTTTGACTAATTAAAGGGCCATGACTCTAAAGATAATAGTCTGAATTGGCATGTTATCGAACTTGGCATAGATTTTATAGAGATGCACACTTTGTGCAAGTTTGCTTCAGTTCTGATAAAGAATACTCTAGGTATTGAAAGGAAACGGGCAATTTTAGTATTTTTTACTAATTAAAGGGCCATAACTCAGAAGAAAATGGTCCATATTGGCTAGTTATCAAACTAGATTTTATAGAGGTACACACTTAATGTAAGTTTGATTCAGTTCCGATGAAAAATACTCTAGTTATTGAGCGGAAATGAGCAATTTTAGCATTTTTTTTTAAGGGTGTTAATGCCATTTTTCAGATTGTATATATTTATCACATATCCCAGTTTTATTGGCCGAGGAAGACCTCAGACTGAACGTGAAAGGAACCACCTTCATTTCACAAGTAAATGGCAAACTTTTTCACATGAAGTTTTTTTATAAAACGGGTCTCAAACCGTCGACCTTATAGCGGCGAAAGATAAGAAATATTGAAACGGTGCCTTGAACCACTCAGCCACGGAGGATCCCTAACTTAAAACTTAGTTTAGGTTGGTAACAAACAGGTTACTAATGCATTAGCTGTGATGCATGATTTACAGTAATATTCTTTGCATTATTTTGTATTAATTCAATTTCAAAAAAATCTATTCAAAATACGATCAATCTCACAAAATACCGTTTTACAGAAACAACTCTAAATTTTTTATTAAGCCTGAGAACACTTAATTTAAAATAATTTTCTATTTCTTGGCAAATATCAAATACATGGAATAAATTCTGTAAAGACTTAATAATGTAAAAGCTTTAAAATTGAATTCATGTTTGTGCGTCAAATTAATCTTTACACCTAACATATGACAATTATGTAAAATTTAATCTCCAGTATTTATTCCAAAACAACATATTTATGAAATTATTGATTAATAATACTAGAAATGTGTCTGTCAATAAAAATGACCTTGCTATTGATCTGAAACCAACCAATTTTTATGTTTGAAGGGGCCATAAATTTTTTTACTTAATATAAATAGCAGGGCTTCCATTAAGTTTTGAAGTAGGAGGGTGAAAAGAAAATGTCGAAAGGGGGGTCAGGGGGACCTCCACAAAAAAATGAAAAAAACTCAGCTGGAAACAGCCAGGTGTTCAAGTAAGGATAGCCGGGAGAAAAACCCGACCCCTGGTTTACTAGAATTCAATGTCATGTCTCTTGCTTAAACATGGCCCTTATATAATTTTGAGGAGCACTGATTTCATTGTCTAAAACATGGCCCATATACTATTTTGAGAAGTATAGATTTAAAATGATCCAATTATTTTAAGTACAAATTAATTCCAACTTTGGGCTCAGAGCACTAAAAATATCCAGAATCAATTAAAGCTTGAAGTAAACCTGTACATTTCCAGTACCTTCAAATTGCAGTTTAATTGCTTTGGTGATAAAAATCATCATAAACATGATAAACATTGAAGATGAAGCAATTATTTGTAAACTCCAGGCAATTAGTCCAGAAGTATAATTCTGTGTGGCATGTGAATGATAGTGTGTAGCAAGCACTTTGTGTGAAAACTAAAAATGTGTTTATATGGGACACAGTCTTCATCCCCCCCCCCCCCCCCCCCCAGTTTTACCAAACTAAATGCCGAAATGGGGATCACAACTCCATCAAAGTTTGATCAAGGTAGGCAAACATTATTCCTGACCAGTATTTTATAATAACACAGCTACAAACTAAATTTTAATTAAATACATTCGAAACTCGTTATCTCGATATTGCTTAGGTCGATATTCCAGTACTGTCGATATTTTTTGCCAGTCCGAATTTTTCCCCTTCTTTGCTTATATAAATAAATATCTCAATAATGTCTGTGTCGAAACTCCAGATATCTCATCCCAGCTTTAGTCCCCGATTGATCATTTTACAACTTTTATTGAATGTTTGTCTCGATATATTTATTGTCGACATAAAATTGTTTGTGTTTCCACGCTGCGTGAAAATTTACGCGTGCCATTTGTCATAGTTTGTTTAAGACCCAGCACTAATTACCGGTCAATGACAAAGGTGTTAGTTTTAATGCCTGAACAGAATGTTGCAAACATCGTGTCATCGAGTTGGGTGATTGCATGTAAATGTTGTTTAGATATTATTTAATTCAATCAATCAGCCTCTTCAACTTCTATCTCACACTGCCAAGAAATTCATAGAAGGACCCGGATATTAGCATTTATCACGACAGTGTAATTCTACTGCATGGACTGTGATATGAAAGCTAAAGTATAATCCACGTACGTTGATTATCATGTGATGAAAATAAATATTGATTTGAGACAAAATCTATGTCAATATTTGGATATCTCGAGTTTTTTTGGTTATCCCTCCAATATCGAGATAACGAGTTTGGACTGTACAACCTTTCTCAAGAAACCAATTTGTTAGACAATGGGTTGACATATGAACAGCAGATCAAATGAATGGACACGGTTAACTGTCAGTGATTCTTCGGATGGCGGCCCCACCCCCCGGCAGCAGAAAAATGTAACAACTTTTTACACCATTTTATTATGTATAAATCCATCCAAGGCATATCAAAGCAGCAGTAATTAAAGTGCTGGCAGGTGACGGACTGATGGAAGTTGGGGAGGATGTTAGCTCAGGCGAAAAAAGTTCAAAAACTTGCTCTTGAACTTCAAGAACAGTTCCAGAACTGGCTTTTAAGTTTAAGAACTCAAGTTCAGTCCAGAGACCAAGGGGACATGTAAGGGCCCAAACCTCCGCCGAGGGGAATGTGGCGGGGCATGTTTAATAGACTGAATCAAATAATTAAGATATATCATCATTTGATTAATTGATAATTTTCATGCAAACAGCTTCATCTAACACGCTGAAGCAATTTCATTTTCATCAGTTGATCTAACCACTGTAAAAATGGATTTATTTAGCAATACTTAAAAACAAACAAAACACACAACAAACACAAGCAACAAAGATTTATCAATTTTATTTCAGAAATTGAAAATCTAAAGCAAAACAAGAAAATATCGGTGGAACTGATGGATGCTCCCCAAGTGAGTGTTTGACGCAAATAACATAACACCATGAAAAATCATCAAACATATTATGCACATCTCCACTTGATAGTGATGCATCCTAACAAGTTTCATAAAATTCCAACATTTGGTTGTAGAGAAATAGCGCGGACAAGAATTTGGTCACAGACAGAATCAAAGGGCCATAACACCGTGAAAAATCTTCGAACCGGAAAATAAAGACAATATGCACACCTGCCCTTGGTAATGATGCATCCTAGCAAGTTTCATAAAATTCCAACCGGAGGTTGTGGAGAAATAGCCCCTGACAAGAATTTGGGGACGGATGCAAGCACGCACGGATGAAGCGGCGACTATATGCTTCCCCCTTTTTGGAGAGCATAAAAAGTGGGGCAGTAGTGTAATGGATAGTGTTGGCCGCTCACACCAGAGGTTGTAAGTTCAATCCCCAGCTGGACCAGACACCTCTCATAAAACAACACTAAGTACTGGTTCTACCAGGAAGCAGACTCAAGAGTGGTTCATATAAACCTGAGCTTTCATCGCAAACTAAACTAAATCAAATTTTAAGATGGACCTCTCCAGGCGTTCTCATAGATCCGTTTTACTTTTTTTAATCGGTTGTCAAAGTTTTTTTCTATGCCTACGGATATTAACATATTTTTACTTCTGTATTCTGTATAAACAATGTTTAAACTAACATTACCAGGTTCTACTGGGTTTTAGGATCACTTGATTCTGGTGGAGTTATTATTTTTAACAGCTAGTATATTTTGCAGCGTCTGCGTGAGTTATTTCTGTAGAAATTAGACAAGTATAAATGATCACATTATAGGTAATATGACAGTCTTGTGTGGGAGGCTGACGTACCTGAAAACCAATTCTCATATCAAACATAATCTAGAGAAAAAAAAATCATGATACTTTGCACAAGTCTCTTTAACATTCAAAGAACTCCTGTGGAGGCAAGTGGGATAACTCTGTTTTGATTTCAGGCAGAACTATAGACCCTATTCAAACTAATGAGAATTACACTTTTTGTCAAAAATTTATAATGTTCCTCTGATATCCATCATTTATATACATTTTTAGTGTATTATGATGATGTATATATTTATTATATGAAATATATAAATTCTGATTGGCCAGAATTATCCCTAATTGAACAAAATACAATAGGATATTTAACAGTTTTTACTTTCAGTTTTGAATAAAATTATGATGTTTCACAATAACTTACAAGAGGGCCAAGATGGCCCTATATCGCTCACCTGAGTGACTTTGAGTCACTCAACTTAAGTAGATTATATATATATTCCAAAAAAACGAGATGGGCGAGTAGTTAGAATTTCGATTTGTTTTGAAGATGTAACAAATGCGTAAAAGAGTTGTGCGATAACAATAGTATCCTTGTGTGGATATCTGGATATCAGATATCGAAAGAAAGTTTTCACTATATATCCATATAAAGAAAACCAGCCTCCCCTCTTGGCAACTATGTTTTACGACGAATCGCAATGGCTGGAACAAACTTGGTAAAGGTTTACTGGTCAGTGAAATTACATCGAAATCAGGTCAGTAGATTCTTACAAGAAGGCTTTTGAGGTTTTTACTACAGCTGCATATATAGTAAACTACTAACTGTGACGGTCATATTTTTTAACAAATCACAACGGCTTGAACAAACTTAGTAAAGGGTCACTGAAGAAACATTTCTGCAAAATTGTTTTAAAATCGATCCAGTGGCTTCTGACAAGAAGATTATTTTTTAAGTTTTTACTATAGCTTATATATAGTAAACTAACCCCACCCCTGGTCGCCATGTTTTTTGACGAATCACTACGGTTTGAACAAACTTGGTGAAGGGTCCTCCAAGGAACATTCCTGTGAAATTATTTTAAAAAGCGAGCCAGTAGTTTCTGACAAGAAGATTTTTTAAGTTTTTACTAATTAAACTTTTACAGACCCATTGTGGCCATGTTATCTGACAAATCAAAATGGCTTGATCAAACATGGTAGAGGTTCACCCAAGGAACATTTCTGTGAAGTTATATCAAAATTGGCCCAATGGTTTCTGACAAGAAGATTTTTTAAGTTTTTACTATAGTTTATATAGTAAACTAATGCCACCCCTTGGCCGCCGTGTTTTTTGACAAATCACTACGGTTTGAACAACCTTGGTGAAGGGTCCTCAAAGAAACATTTCTGTGAAATTATTTTAAAATCGAGCCAGTAGTTTCTGACAAGAAGATTTTTAAATTTTTTTTATCGAAATTGGCCCAGTGGTTTCAGAGGAGAAGTTGTTAGAAGCTAAAAGTTAACGACAGACGATGGGCACCAGGCGATCACAAAAGCTCACCTGTGAGCCTTTGGCTCAGGTGAGCTAAAAATGGATGGTGGGAATTCCAAGTGTTAGCAGAATAAAATGATGAAAACTAAGATGTTATGGATGAGGCTTCATTAACCAGAGATTCACATTGGATTGCAGCAAAATGATTGACAATAAAGGTGCCGATATGACAATAAAGGCAACTGTTCAATCCGCTAATATATATTTCGTCATTATTTACAACAGAAACAATTGAATACGCTGTCCCCAAAAAAATAACTTGTTTCTGTGGCTGAGTAGAGCTTCTGTAATGTTTTTATTAGATTTTTTTAAAAAAATAATAACTGTTTCTTAAATAAACTGATTTCATTTTTTTTATTTACACATTTACGTAAGACTTAATTGTGTAGACTATTTAGCCAAATAATCCCAGAGCTTGTATTAGTAATTTTCAAGTCCGTATCTTGTTAATAACCAGTACTTAAGTGCTGCAGGTTCATAGGATCAAACCTACAACCCTTTGCGTGAGCAGTCAACACTTTATTTACAGCACTTCCGCCCAGCTTTGAAACAATTGAAAAAAAAAACAGTAAATTTATTGACTGATTGAATATTTAGCGTCATTTTAATGCCATCAATGGCTAACAAATGATCAGTTAACATAAATGTTTCCTGGGAGGTTACTGAAGGACACCGCATATCTGCAAGTAAATGATAATTTTCCCATTTAAATCAGCGGTGAGAGACGAATGATAGTGAGACGCAATGTGGTATATCAATCATCATGGAGACTGGCCAGTGGGATTTGAGTAAAAATAACTGCTCACCTTTGACATATATTGACTAATGAGTGTGTGACTTCCTGATTCTGTTTGATATATGATGTGAGTTCCAGAGCCTCTTTCTGGAGAGCTGCCCGTCGTTCCCTCAAAACTATCTCAGTGAGTCGGTCAATTATAAGGTGATTCATGATTGATTCCTACAAATACAAGCAAACAATTTTTAATTTAAAATCTGGTGAGTTAATAAAGCCAGCAATTTTGTATGTTATTTGGAAACATATTGAAAGCATGTCAATCATGGACCAAGCCGGCCACTGGTATAATTACATGTACTTCCCTTCGACTAGAGATAAATTATTTAAAGGGGCACAGAAGCTTGTTTTTATTCAAGTTCACATAATAACAAATCAATCTTTTATACCAATGCAGTTGTTGTATGGTGTTTAACAATTCTAGTTATATTGCAACGGTGTCTACTTGAGACTGTATTCTGAGCACTGCCACATTGGAGTATCATGCCGCAGACACATGGCATGATACCCCACCCAGTCATTTTATACTGCCACTGGACTGACCAGACAATCAGAAATATCCTTTAAATGCAGAGTGTCTAGTCAGGAATCTTCTAGTATCATTTTTCAAATATGACTTGGTCATGGATTGAACCCAAGACTGTTCTGAATGCGAGGCGGACACTCTACCAATAGACGACGCTGCGGTTATTTATGCCGATGAACATATATTGTAATTCTTTATGCTGCTAAACATACCATTGTAGTTATACTAACAGTTTTCATAGAACTCATATTAGTTTAAAAAAGAAATTATTGGTTTGCAACGATTAACATATTGGGCTATTATTAGTTCATATCTGCATCATGTAGATAAATAATGTTCAATAAAAACTATTGAGTGAAAATTTATCCCAAAAAAAGTGTATCCCTTTAAAAGTTTTGTCTGATGTTACCAAAGGACATTTTGGATATTTAAGAGGCAAAACTGACAAATAAATAGTGACAGCCCAACATACACTCTTCTCAAAATACAATAGAAAACTGATTATGTTACACTATAATTGCATTAATAACTCAAATAAGACTTGCAAGAGCTGTTGGAGAACAGAGTAGCTCTACCTCTGTTTTGTTGGAGAGCACATAAAATACACTCATGAACTCTAAAAAAACACCCACATCCGTACAGATTTGGACAATGTGCATTATAATCATTTTTAAGTATAAGCAACACAGGATTGTGCAAGAAATGTTTGTACAGACACTTTAAACTACTGTAGTTTTGTTTGTACAGACACTTTAAACTACAGTAGGTTTGTTTGTATGGGCACTATAAACTACTGTAGTTTTGTTTGTACAGATTCTTTAAACTACTGTAGTTTTGTTTGTACAGGCACTATAAACTAATATAATTTTGTTTGTACAGACACTGTACACTACTGTAGTTTTGTTTGTATTGGCACGATAAACTACTGTAGTTTTGTTTGTATAGACACTTTAGACTACTCTAGTTTTGTTTGTACTGACACTATAAACTACTGCAGTTTTGTTTGTACTGGCACTATAAACTACTGCAGTTTTGTTTAAACAGGCACTATAAACTACTGTAGTTTTGTTTGTACTGGCACTATAAACTACTGCAGTTTTGTTTGTACAGGCACTATAAACTACTGCAGTTTTGTTTGTACTGGCACTATAAACTACTGTAGTTTTGTTTGTACTGGCACTATAAACAACTGCAGTTTTGTTTGTACTGGCACTATAAACTACTGCAGTTTTGTTTGTACTGGCATTATAAACTACTGTAGTTTTGCTTGTACTGGCACTATAAACTATGGTAGTTTTGTTTGTACAGACACTACAAACTATTGTTGTTTTGTTTGTACAGAAACTTTAAACTACTGTAGTTTTGCCTGTACAGGCACTATAAACTACTGTAGTTTTGCTTGTACAGGTTTTATAAACTATTGTAGTTTTGTTTGTACAGAAACTTTAAACTACTGTAGTTTTGCTTGTACAGGCACTATAAACTACTGTAGTTTTGTTTGTACAGGCACTATAAACTACTGCAGTTTTGTTTAAACAGGCACTATAAACTACTGTAGTTTTGTTTGTACTGGCACTATAAACTACTGCAGTTTTGTTTGTACAGGCACTATAAACTACTGCAGTTTTGTTTGTACTGGCACTATAAACTACTGTAGTTTTGTTTGTACTGGCACTATAAACTACTGCAGTTTTGTTTGTACTGGCACTATAAACTACTGTAGTTTTGCTTGTACTGGCACTATAAACTATGGTAGTTTTGTTTGTACAGACACTACAAACTATTGTTGTTTTGTTTGTACAGAAACTTTAAACTACTGTAGTTTTGCTTGTACAGTCACTATAAACTACTGTGGTTTTGCTTGTACAGGCTTTATAAACTATTGTAGTTTTGTTTGTACAGAAACTTTAAACTACTGTAGTTTTGCTTGTACAGGCACTATAAACTACTGTAGTTTTGTTTGTACAGGCACTATAAACTACTGTAGTTTTGTTTGTACAGGCTCTATAAACTATTTTTGTTTGTTTTGTACAGGCAACATAATACAACCCTTATTATCATTGGGCCCTTTTTTTGTAGACACCATAAACCACTGTACGTGTTAGTCTTGTACTTAGTAAAAACAATATAAGCTAATTTAGATTCTGTGTTATTGTGCTGTTTATCAAACTTAGATGTTCCCAAGAGACTGGCATCTCTTGACGTCAACATATATCTTATTTGCCAAATATCAACCTACATTGTAATTCCCGACTGTCTGGCAATTGACTGTTTTGTTGTTAAATTACACTGAAGAGTTAAAACTGTTTTTCTTTCTTAATCTGTCATAATTTTTACGTTAACCTGCATCTCTATTGGGAATTGAGATGAGAAAACAGAAAAAGTGCCTGGCTACGAAAGGTTATTAAACTGATGATTTAATATATGTTGATGATGATGATTTTTTGTCTAATGTTACTTACATGATTACAAAGCTCATTTAAAAATTAATATTTGCCCAGTTTTCTCTCATTACAACTCGTAATGGAGGACTCAGCATAATGGAGTCCCAGTAGGTCAACCAATATCTACTGTGTTAACCAAGTAGTTACTGCAGAGGGTCCTCTGTGGCTGGGTGGTCTAATGTTCCATCTGAAGGTCACTAACCTCTCAGCACTAGGGTAGAAGGTTTGAGTCCCGCTTTCCACAAAAACTTTATGTGAGAAAGTTTGCCAGTTTTGCCAATGTGATTAGAAACATTCATATTACTGAAAATGTTATTGGAAACAATCACATTACCAAAAATGTGATCGAAAAACAATCACATTACCAAAAATGTGGTCAGAAAAAATGACATTACCGAAAATGTGGCCGAAGAACAATCAGACAATCACATTACTGAAAATGTGGTCAGAAACAATCACATTACCAAAAATGTGGTCCGAAACAATCATATTACCGAAAATGTGATAGGAAACAATCATATTTCCAAAAATGTGGTCCGAAACAATCATATTACCGAAAATGTGATAGGAAACAATCATATTACCGAAAATGTGACCAGAAACAATCACATTTCTGAAAATATGATCGGAAAAAATCACGTTACCAAAAATGTGGTCGGAAACAATCACATTACTAAAATTGTTGCCAGAACAATCAAACATGTGACCGGAAACAATCATATTACTGAAAATGTGGTCCGAAACAATCACATTACCTTAAATGTGACAAGAAACAATCAGAACAATAAAAAATGTGATCGAAAACAATCATATTACGAAAAATGTGGTCCGAAACAATGACACTACTGAAAATGTTATCTGAAACAATCACATTAACGAAAAAGGTGATCCGAAACAATCACATTACCGAAAAAGGTGATCCGAAACAATCTCATTACCGATAAAGGTGATCCGAAACAATCACATTACTGAAAAAGGTGATCCGAAACAATCACATTACCGAAAATGTGGTCGGAAGCAATCAGATTACTGAAAATGTGGTCTGAAACAATCAGATTACTGAAAATGTTATCGGAAACAATCACATTACTGAAAATGTGGTCTGAAACAATCATATTACCAAAAATGTGGTTGGAAGCAATCAGATTACTGAAAATGTGGTCTGAAACAATCAGATTACTGAAAAATGTTATCGGGAATCTGAAAGGGCACACACCATCTGCAAGTAATAGATAACTTCCCCACTTGAATCAGCAGTGAGAGATGTGACACAATGTTGTATATCAATCATTACGGAGACTGTTTCTTGGTGGGGATTAAAACACACAATCCCTTGATTGATAGTCAGACGTGTTACCGACTGAGCTAATTGGGCCCAGCTTAGTAAGAAACTGACCAATGAGAAGATATGACTGGGATAGTAATGAGTTGATCAAAGAGAAAATATGGCTCTAAACCTTTTTTGTAGTGTGGAGAGCAGAGCAGGGAGAGAGTTTAATAATACCTTGAACATGTTAAGACGTATGTTTATGAGATAGAACTTACGTAAAAATAGAAACAATTATTAGGAATTATGTAAATATGTAAATTAAGTCACAGAAGGCAGAGTGTCTGTTGTGCCATAACCGACAAAGAGACAGACAAACCAGTACAGTGACTTCTATACTACTACCCTGACTCTTTCAATCTCATTGAAATCAGATCAACTTTAGCTTCAATACTCTACACACAGTAGATCTGACGACCACGTATTGGTCACCTCAAATTGATCTTTCATGTTATTAATATTCATAACAATTCAATCCAATCAGATTAATCATTACATTTGCTGAAATTTACAACATGAAGGTGATAAATACACTTGACATTCTAAAAGAGAAATTGCATATAATACGCTTACAGTCCCTAAACTGCTCAAGTACCCCATATTTGCACTCCGTTTGCACTCAATTTGCACTCCATTTGCACTCTGTTCGTGTGCACTCAATTAAGTGCTGTTAATTTCATGCACTCATAAATGCAAGCATTGCTCACGTGCAATGTAAACAATGTATCTTAGTTATCCACGTTCGCATCGTTCTCTCAACTGTCAGTTCTGTTTCTGGCACATAACAAATCACAACATCTCAACTCTAAAAATGGTTCTTTATTGAATTTCTAAATTAAGCTGTTCCTTTGGAGCAATACATAAATTTATCAAAAGGACTTAATCAAGGTAATTTGATTCATAATCCGATTGTTTGTCTGCATAATGTGTCACCCGCTGGACGAAAGGATGTCAATTTTGAATTAACCATTACCCATAGTAGGGAAGTTTAACAGACCAAAATGTGTTTGTGTCAGTAATATCTCTGATATATCCAGTGATTTAATTGTTTAAATGTCTCTGGATATACCATTAGCCATTTGTTACAGAAAAAAAACATCATTTTATAGATACATTATCAACTTAAACTAAATATATTGCATTTGTAATCAATAATTCCATACGTTTATACCTAATTCTTTAATTTGATCAGTGTAAATCACTGATTTGAAACAGTTTCTTCCTAACTATGTTATCAAACAACATTAAAAAAGAATGATGTCAACATGCCAGTTTCAAATTCTTTGATGAACATTTCACCAAAGAACTAAATAATTCATTGATTTCATCTGTGCAACTTTATTCCTTTGATATTTGCTGGTTATGTTACAACGCATCATAAAAACGCTGATGTAAGAACGATTTCGTATAAAAAGCAGAAAACAAAACTTAAAATCAGAATTGTTAATTTCACTAGACAAAAACATTCCTACAATTTAAAAAAAAATGAAAATGAAAATCTTATTATTTTTTTATTGTTTTGTTTTTTAAACATCACTATCATTGGATTTTTTTAGTTTGTGTCCAAAATGGCGTTTATGTTCAGGAGCACGTTTATTATTTAAAATCCACTGTCCATGTCCAATCGGTCCGCATTCCGTTTGGCGCTCTATCCGCACTCCGTTTAAGCCGAGTGCATTCCGTTTGCATGCATACTTGAGCAGTTTAGGGTCTGTATCAATCACATAGTGCTGTTTCCTGGTTGTTGATTCCACTATCAAGATCTCCCTATGTTGTATAAATAAAAAATGTACCGGTATCATCCCCGATTTCTAAAATTTCTAAAAATCATTTACGCTTATCACAGGTTTTCGTCATAAAAATTGAAAATGTGTGATAATCACATTATAAAGCTAAATATAGATTTTTCTTTGGTAAAAATAGACTTCCATTTTCACTTTCAAAATCTTGAAAGCAATGCTCTGATTGGTTGGCAGAAAGGTCATTCTGAGGTGACCCTCTATGTGTGGCCGTCAGATCTACTGTGCGTAGAGGACTGAAGCTAAAATTGATCTGATTTTAATGAGATTGTTGCTGGAGACTCTCAATCCATTAATTGCTATAATGACTTCAATTTAGTGGGCGACATAATTATAACTGTAGACAGTAACTGAAGACAGAAACATAACATCTCTCTAAGTGAAACATTATCACAGAAAAGAACTGCCTGCTGGCTGTAAAAATGCCAAATGTCATGTTATGTTATCCCCTTATTGCCTCTTCATACTTGACTAACATGAATCTACCATCTCAACTCATCTAGGTGGAACCCTTGATAATATAAGATCAGTAAAACCTGTCTTAAGCAGCAAGTCAACAGAAACAGCAAATATTACCTCTTAAAGCAGGTGGCTGTTTAATACAGGTTTGATTGTACTTACATTGCCAACTATAACTACATTGCCAAGATGGTAAATAGAAAATGTGGCTGGTTAAGATATGTTTGACTGCTATCATGTATCCTACTTTTCATATGAATATTTTTACAATAGTAATAAATTCAAAATTAATCTCATGTTTTGATGTTTACCAATACCTATGGAATCATTTCCGGTCATTGATTTATGTTTTCAGTCTAAGGCTTAAAACAGTTATTGACCTTTTATATTAAACAGTGATCTGAGAGATAAAATTGTAACAGTTAAAAATTTAATATTTCTTTCGAATGAAGTTTCTCTAGAACTAAAAAAGTCTGCCAAAAACATTTCTGAAAATGTATCACTGAGTTATTGCAGGTAGTATCCCAAGTTTGTAATATCTCAGGGAATTACCTCCCTTTTCATCTATAATATACATGACTTGCTAGATACCCATAGGTCATTTACATCCCCATAGTCTTACATTTATCCTTTTTTCTTAATATATTTTATATACAATATCATGTCTCATCTTGCTTCATAATATAGGGTTAAGTATACTGTAATTTTGGAATTTGAGACCGTATAAGCTTTTTAATGGTAACACTTTTTTTTAACAGCAACATCGAAGGCGGAGCAAATGATGCACTATAAAAGCAGTCTCTGGTAAAAATCAAATTGAATCGCCAAACGGTTCAAAATATTTCATACATCTTTATATTTTTAACATTTAACAAATAATCAGTAACTTAAATCGACAAACAGGTTTTTTTAAACTACTGTTTTCACTCAGCTGTGTTCAGTGACAATGTAAACAAATGAACTAATTATACATAGAATACCAAAAAGTGGTGCTTTTACAGACGATATATTCAGTTTTTGATACCCCCAAATCTATCTCAGCACCAGCCAATGAAATCACAGAAAATTTCTGAAGGGTATTAGAATATGGCTAGGGCTCAGTGCAAAACTAGTCTAATTGCCATTTGCACACAACCAGATGTATATTTTAACAACACAGAAGAGGTCCTCCATAGCCTAGCGCTCTAAGTGATCATTAACCTCTCACCGCTAAGGTCGTAGGTTCGTGTCCCGCTCGCTCCAAAAACTTTATGTGAATAAGTTTCCAGTTACTTGCGGAAGGACGGTGGTTTTATTCAGACTGACTCAGTCTGAGGTCTTCCTCCACCAGTAAAACTGGATATGCCATATATAATTGGAAATGTGTTGAAAATATCGTTAAACCCCATTAAAAGATAAACAAACAAAAAAACAACAACACAGAACATTATTAGAGGAAAAAGTGCCAGCTCATACAGGTGTCAGAGTAGAAATGAGGCAAAGGAGAAAAATGTATGATGAGGACAATCAGAAGTGAACAGATATACAGTGTAACCTGTCCTTGCAGCCACCTCTTATAAGCGGTCACCTGTGTTAAGCAGCTACTTCAAAATCCCCATGTGTTAATTGCCTATATAAAGTACATGAATTAAATGGTCACCTCTTTAACGTGGCCAGTCTATTTCATCCCAAACAATGCCTGTTAGCGGTCAGCGGCTAGGTGTAAGCAGTCAGATGTAGTGACCTACCCTTATCACTTAGCAGTCACACCTTTTGGCTGGCCGCTATTCCAATCATATTGTATAATCCCGTGATCAATTAACGCTTCTGCTTCTGTTACGAAAACACACCACTTTACCCAGAGCAAGCATGCGTATAGTCTTATAAGCAAATAGAATAGTGAGATTCATGATATCAATTTGTTCGCGAAACTGTTACCTAGGCTGGGTACATGACTGTTTAAGCACGTGTATTTACGGTAGTTTTATTTAGGTTTATGATGTGTGTAAACACATTGGAAGCAAATTTCACTGAGGTGTTTATGCACAATTATCAAACTGGGTAAGATCAAAAAGATAATTGCAATTGGTCAGTTTGTTTAAATTATGATTCAATTAGATTTTATCAGCCATGAAAGTGGGTGCGAATGCAATGGAAAAACATTATTTTTTCATATCATAATTTATTTGAGAATCTTTAGAATCATACTAGTCGATAAAATCATCTCATTTCATATGCACCATCTAACTGCTCAAGAGAAAGGTAGTTCTTGATTTTTTATGTATCTGTTGGATAAAGGTAACTTTTCAGTGTACGAAAAATAAAATAATGACGTGATAACATGTTTGAATCTTTACTTTTGATATCTGATGTCTGCAAAGGATTGTTATTTACTACGAAGGCTGAAATGTAGGAGTGTCAATACTTATTAGCATTCCACTCAACAATGAAAATAGTCCCTTATAGGAGAGTCCATACTAATTCGCATATCGACAATGAAAATAGTCCCTGAAGCAAATGTAATATTACCGTTTTTCTTTATGTCGTCATCAATCATGGATGATTTAGAATTGATGTTAGATTTAGAAATGTTAAACATTATTGCAGAAAAGTTCTGTAATATGCTGTATTAATAGGCTATATGTCATGTAGATTCAGATTCAGATCAGTCCATTTAATGGGATTATATCGGCAAGTTACGCATACAGCTGTTAATAAAGGGTGTCTGCAATTTCAATTGTAGTGTATTATTGAGACCATTTTACAAGTAAACAAAAATATGCAATCTGAAAGGGTTTTCTGAGCATCTAATTTTAACAAATACAGGATAAAATCACCACTTAAAACGGTTTATTTTGTAAACAAATCATAAAATTTGTTTGAAGCAAAAAAAAATATAGGAGTTTGCTTACCTTGAGAAACCCGGTCTAAAAGTCAGTGCCTTCAAAAATCGGATCCTAACAGTCGGCACATAGGAAACTGCTGTCCCGTTTATTAGGGATGTTTTAAGACTTAATTATTAATGTCTACTTTTATTAATTTTATATTTATTTTGAAATACACAGATACCTAATGAAAATATTCTTCATTACAGAATCAAACATTAAATCAATAACTTATCAATTGTATTATTTTTGAAATATGAAGCGTTGTCATTTAAAAAAAAATGTGTTTTTTTTTTAAACACTATTTTTATGGCAACAATTTTTTAATATAGAATAGAAAAACATATACTCGAAATGCACTATTTATGCATCGTTGGATACCCCCTGGTTGTCAGTTTTATACATCATTATGGATGGAGAATATCACAGTTGATACTCTGGGGTATCCGACAATGCATTAATGAACACAAAACCTAAACTTTTTTTCAACACAGGATGGCATACCCATCCCATACCCAACCAATCTCATTTCCTGTTACATGTGTTTTTAAAGAAATACTGTAATATACTATGTTCTTTTATTTAAATTAGCTATGATTTTCTAATGAGAATTGCTTCATAATGGTCAATACTAGTATTTCCCCTGTGGCCAGCGTATTACTATATATGAGTTTGAATCCCAATCCCACCACAGTATTCGTGATGATTGATATGACATTAGGTCCTATCGTCACGCTTCTTACCACTGATTTAAGTGGGAACATGCTAAATATCTGTTTCTTGCTGAGATGGGTGTGTCACTAGGTGGCATAGCAATGACTCTAAATATTCAAACAAACAAATGGCACCTCTCAGGACCTTGAGTCCTTTGATTTTATTTGCGATTGCATATAGTTCACAATATCATAGTACACAATATCAGCTGTGAAAAAAAAATGTTGACTTTGGATGAACGTGTAAGAGTGGTCAATCGTTTGAATTTTTGGAAAAGGTATCGATAAAACACAGAAACAGAATGTGTCCTAATGTAACCGTGAGATAATGGAAGAATATACGCTACACATTTTTACTGGATTTTACGGCGTCTGCTAAATGAAAAATTCATATGGATTTATTTTATGCTAAATGAATCATGTTTTTTTAATTAAATAATTTAAATTATTAGTTTATATGTACATGTACTTCTATATAAAATACTGTCAGTTCAAATATTTTCTTCCTGTGGATTTTTCTCATTTACCCCCAGTAAACAACTTACAGGCATGGTACATGTACCATGCATGTGTGATCACTGTTTGTCTGTCACAATGAACATCATGACTTCAGCTTTTTCGGTAAAAATATGGACCCTCTATTAAGCAGCCACCTGTTAAGCAACCAGTTTGGCCATTTCCCTTTGGTGGCTGCTTAATACAGGTTAGACTGTATTGACTTTCATTGGACAATATATAAATGTGTCTTCGAACCATGCAATTAAAAGCCTAAAGTACACCAGTGTTAATTTATAATTATCTAGTGGTTACCTATATTTCGGACAAGTATTTGTTGCACAATTTTCTGGTTTCGTAGAGCATTTCTCACAGAATCAACTCAAGATCTCAATAACGCTTTTCATCTTTTTGCCACTTAATTATTTACATATAGGTAAGTGAAGTGTTACGTAATCATTGTCAATCAAACAGGAGTTATATTTTGTTATATCAACCTAGTTCTGAGGACTGGTGAACTTTTCGAAAGAGACTAAATAAATGTCACGCTTTCTTCTAGACAGCTATTTGAGTAGCTGTTGCCAAACAATGACTTCAACTACAATAATAATCAACAAAAGATATATTTCATATTTATTTTGATTGGCTTTCTGTCATTAATTATGTCTACAGTAGATTAACACAGTTTTCGACACACAGTCTGTATGCATTCCAGATGTCTGCAGATCTCGCTCCACTCAGTGCACTGCAGTACAGTCAATTGCAACTTACCTGTGCTGTCAGGTTAGCACAACATTTATCTAGGAGAGTGCCATAATGGTACAACAACAGCCAATTCCAGGCAACAAGACAACAACAGAATTACAAAGCATCTCAAAACAGCAACAGCAGATTGATGAAACCTTAATTGCCCACCTGTGACGTAAGAGAAACTTGCAAATAAAGCATTTTTTTGATAATTCAACGGTTGGAATTCAGGTATTCTTGATGATAAAACCAGGACTGTTCAAATAAGATATCATTGACAACAAGATGTTATGTGCAAGAACTATGGAAAAGACATTGTCTGCAGATGAACAGATATAACGAAAACAGTATACACCGCTGGACAAGACGTTGTCTACAGATGGACAGATATATGGACATGATGAAAACAATATACCCTACTGGACAAGACATTGCCTACAGATGGACAGACAGACAGACAGATATGATGAATACAGTATACCCTGCTGGACAAGACATTGTCTACAAATGGTCAGACGGATATTATGAAAACAGTATACTCCACTGGACAAGACATTGTCTACAGATGGACAGACAGACGGACATAATGAAAACAGTATACCCCGCTGGACAAGACATTGTCTACAGATGGACAGAAATATGGACATAATGTAAACAGTATACCCCCCTGGACAAGACATTGTCTACAGATGGACAGACAAATGGACATGATGAATACAGTATACCCTGCTGGACAAGACATTGTCTACAAATGGTCAGACGGATATTATGAAAACAGTATACTCCACTGGACAAGACATTGTCTACAGATGGACAGAAATATGGACATAATGTAAACAGTATACCCCCCTGGACAAGACATTGTCTACAGATGGACAGACAAATGGACATGATGAATACAGTATACCCTGCTGGACAAGACATTGTCTACAAATGGTCAGACGGATATTATGAAAACAGTATACCCCCCTGGACAAGACACTGTCTACAGATGGACAGACAAATGGACATGATGAATACAGTATACCCTGCTGGACAAGACATTGTCTACAAATGGTCAGACGGATATTATGAAAACAGTATACTCCACTGGACAAGACATTGTCTACAGATAGACAGACATGTGGACATATTGTAAACAGTTAATACCCCCTTGGACAAGACATTGTCTACATATGGACAGACATATGGACATGATGAAAACAGAATACCCCCCTGGACAAGACATTGCCTACAGATGGACAGACAAATGGACATGATGAAAACAGTATACCCCCCTGGACAAGACATTGTCTACAGATGAACAGACAGACGGATATGATGAAAACAGTATACCCCACTGGATAAGACATTGCCTACAGATGGACAGACAGACGGACATCATGAAAACAGTATACCCTGCTGGACAAGACATTGTCTACAAATGGACAGACAGACGGACATCATGAAAACAGTATACCCTGCTGGACAAGACATTGTCTACAGATGAACAGACAGATATGATGAAAACAGTATACCCCGCTCGACAAGACATTGTCTACAGATGGACAGACAGACGGACATAATGTAAACAGTTAATATCCCAACTACAACTTCATTTTGAGGGATATAAAAAAAAATTAAAATTTCTTAGTCAGATATAACAACTGTCACAGTGTAAGTTTGGTCAAAATCAAAATGATGAATTCACACAAAGTCAAATATTTCTACCATCAAATGGCCATAAATTACTTCAACATTATAGGGACAAATGTGGCAATGTTGAATTAGATTCTACACAATAATTATCATATTCTCACATCAAGTTAATCTTTTTGTCTCATCTGGCAGGTTCAAGAACTTTTGTGAGTGAGTTCCATGAATATAAACATTCTGACCAAATTTAGGCAAGATTGGATGAAAACTGAAGTTGCTACAGTGTTTACTTGACAGACGTCCAAAATTATTATGGACAGACTATGGAACAATTGTCATGGTTTAAGCTCTTCTGGCTTTAAATAGTTGAGCTTTACATGCACATAATCCCACCGGGAATCAAACTGTAAGTGTCATGATTTTGAATCAAGTATGTTTTTTTGTTTGTTTTTTAATGGGGTTTAACGCCATTTTCAACACATTTCAGGTTATATATGGCATATCCAGTTTTACTGGTGGAGGAAGACCTCAGACTGAGTCAGACTGAGTAGAACCACCACCCTTCCGCAAGTTATTGGAAACTTTCTGACATAAATTTTTTGGAGTGAGCGTGACTCAAACCAACGACCTTAGCAAGTGATCTTGAGACAGCGCCTTAGACCACTCGGCCACGGAGGACCCGAATCAAGTATGTAAACCACCAGACCATGTGGCTCATAAGTTTTTAGTTTAGTTTTAGTTTTTTCTTAATTCCATTAGCTGGACAGTTCAAAAGTTTGTGAGATGGCTACATATAATATATAATAATATATAGAAAATCATGAAGGGGCCGTAACTCCTGATATTGACAAATATCGAACTTGGCCTAAACAGCTACACAGCGAGTATTTATTAAACACATTTCAGACACTATTGGATGTAATTCATTAGAAACCATTATTTTACCAATAAATAAATTGAAAAGGGGTCATAATTCCTGTAAAATTTGATTGACATTGGCAAATATCGAACTTGGCCTGAACCTTATGATTATACTGCTACCCACCATATATTAATTAAATGCAAAGATCCTTTTAGAAGTTACTGATCAGACCAATTTAACATTAGACAGAAGAACGGACCAAGGTTACACTTAATACACCTTCACCATTCCTCAAAAAATAGGGGGAAGCATAAAAATAGCACAATTTTTGATGACTTAAGAGCCGTAACACTTGTTCAAGAACTTATCCAAGAGCTCATGTTGATAAAACTACTGAGTTAATTTGATGAGGATCCAGTGAAACAATACAGGAGTTAGAGAGCACACAGATTGAAGGATGGATTCACAGATACCAATGATCAGAAGCACGTGGTTCAGTGATACAGCATCAGACCCATGATTGAAGGGGTTGTGGGTTTGATCCTTCACCATGACTACATGTGGTGTCCTTGAGTAATACACTTTTTCAGTATATATGCTTAGAACTGACTCATAGTGGCCATAGCACTTTTTGAAACTCTACTATGCAACAGAAACATCGGGGCGGGGTCATTTTAAACTCTAGGAACACCATTTGAACAAATCTTACAAAACTATAGTTGGTCATCATTACTACATAAACATTTTGAAAATCTGTTGGGCCGTTCATGAGAAGAAGATTTTTTAAGTTTTGGACTATTTTTAGTAACAGTGGCCATCTTGAATTTCAGATAAAAAAAAAAATCTTCTGTATAGTCTTCTATGCAATAGAAACATCTATGTGAAGTTTCAGTTTAATTGGCCTAGTGGTTTCAGAGAAAGTGCTGCTAACAGACGACAAGACGACGGACGACAGACAACGCGCCATCGCATAAGCACTTCTGGCCTTTGGCCAGTAGAGCTAAAAACAATACTGTGGAATATTGCATGCAATACATAAGTCCCCTACCAGTTTACAGGTAGGTTTTTGTTAACATACACATAGTATGTGTTTTGAAGAACTTGTTTCTGTAAATGGTGACATAAGATTTGCAGTGCCATGAGAAAAATGAGGTTGGTATGGCAACAAAATTGGTTAAATTGTCTATCAAGGAAATCTGGATGCTGCGATAACTCCAAAAGTATTAAAGCTAGATTTGTGGAACTTGGCAGGTGGATAGGCTGAAAAATGATTTCCATTCACATGCAAAGTTTCACAAATGTAAGTTAGATAATCGTTGTGTTATATGATCCAGGTTGTATCTGTAATTTTACCAATTTTGTTTCCAATGCAACCATTTTTTTTTTCTGCTGAAAAGATAATTATAGGATCTACATGCGATGTTCTTATTTATCTCTATCCACATGCCAAGTTTCATCAAAGTGGCTTGGATACTTTTTATGTTATTACAGGATCGAGGTTGTACCTGTAATTTTACTTATTTCATTGCCATAGCAACCCCAATTTTTGTCCAACTGTAAAAATAAAAATATCTCCTTGTTGCCCTCTATCCACATGCAAAGTGTCACAAACCTAGCTTGGATACTTTTTGTGTGATATTTCCGGAGACAGTTTTGTTGCCATAGCAACCACAATTTGGATATTTTTCGAGTACTTAATCTTTCCGGACGGATGCCAGACGGATGGAGGATAACCCTATAGTCCCATACAGTGAAATGGACTGAGTACTAATAAGTTTAATCTAAACTTTTGTGATGATGATCAGAATATTTCGGACTTTCATGGCTACATGCAAATGTTTACATCATACCAAGTTTCATCTAACAGTAAACTGCATACCAAGATTTTGTGTTGTCCGATTGTTTAGGAAAAGCGGCAAACATAAACCAAACATTAATGCCATTTTATACTTTCTTTCATAATTATGTCAACGACCTTTAAAATTAATGACATTAGAAAGAAAGTTCCAGACAGCTCAACATATAGATTATGCAATATATAATAATGTGCATACAGAATTATGTTAAACTGTGTTATAAGCACTTACAATTTACACCCACGTGTGTACTTGATTACAAAATTCCTTGGCTGTCTCTTCAACTTAGTTTTTTTTTGCTTTTCGCTTTCTATGATGTAATTGTTTTGATGCATTAATTGCATGTCTTTGCCAAATATTAACAAACCTGAAGACCTGTTGTGTACAGGTAGGATAGGAAGTATGCAATGTTTACCGCAGAAGATCAGAATATGGTTTAATTTCATTATGGAACTAATCAACATAGATTGCTTTGTAGACTCAGTATACATTAAGAATAAACAATACACTGTGTTCCATTATAACAGCAGTCTGTTATAAACAAAACAAATCATACTTGTAATGCAAGTTTCTATAGCTCCCAATTCTACAATTATTATTTTTAATACCACATTTGTTAAAAAAATGTGTGAAAGATATTGGTAAATGTAATCTAAAATGTGTTGTTTTGTGAAGTTGTTCATTTATTTTCTAACTTTAGGCACATGATGGCAGTGTTAATTGCAGCTACACAATACATGCCTTGTCATGACAATATCTGCTTCTGGAAATATTTGATATTGCCTTTTAACAAATCATTCCGAAAAACACAAAACAAAAATTTGAATACTGTTTGTCACAATTTTTTCCCGATTTTAAACCCGAAGTCATGCACTTTTGTTCCCGCCTCATCCAGATTTCATTTTAAATACCAGCATGGGGTCTATTCAAAATAATGCTTTTCTTTTTTTTTTTTTAAATAAAAAATTCTAAATTATGTAGCAATCACATGACTTGGCCAAAACTCATGCCTGTAGAAGTATTGCCAGAGTCTCAATTTTAATAAAAGCAAAATGCATTTTTTTCTTCAAATTATAATAACAGATAAAGAGAAGATATTCTAGGTTAACAAGATGTTAAAGTATTGCAGAGCTGCACACTTGAATCATTATATGCCAAGTTGAAGAAGAAAACATACCCATAAATTTGTTTTTAATTGAAATGTACTGATAATGTATCCATGAAATTTGGAACATAAATGATGGTGCAAAAATGAAATATTGCGAAGGAATAGATTTTGTTATTGAAACTGCGTCAACAGGGATGCTTGTTTTTTTTAGTTGAAGAAGGAAATTTATTTTCATCAGGTGTGTACTGAAAGCAACATTTTCATGAGTGGCACTGAGACATAATAGACAAAAGTGACATTATTTATTTACAATGCTCACAAGTGGATATAACTTTCAATCTTGCACAAAAGCAAACACATCTTCTTCTTTTCATTTACAGGTCTAATTTTCTTATGTTACTTTAACTTTGTAAATACAAAGAATTTCTAATAAATAATTGGCAAAGAACACCGAGCACAATAGAAAACCTAAAACTGCTCATTTTTTAAAGTTATCAAAGAGACAAGTTATTGGCACTATTATACATTTTTGTTTCCATAGCAACCAACATATTGATCCAGCCAGGAAATTACACTAAAGTGCATAATCTCCTCATTGCCCTGGCTATCACCAAGTCAAGATACATGTTTCATAAGGCACCTTTTAAAATTATCACAGGAGATAATTACACTTTTTGTCACATTTTCATTGCCATAGCAACAAAAATATTGCTTCAAACAGAAACTTAAAATAACATGCACAGTGTCCTCAATGCCCTCTTTCTTCATGTCAAACCGCAGCATGGTCTAGTGGTAGAGCGTCCGCCTCACATGTGGAAGGTCGTGGGTTCAATCCCAGGCTGAGTCATACCAAAGATTTTAAAAATGGTACTAGAAGCTTCCTCGCTTGACGTTCAGCATTTAGAGGAGAGTTCTAGGTCTGGTCGGCGTGGTGTCAGTATAATGTGATTGGGTGGGTATCATACCATGTGTCTGGGGCATGATACTCCAGTGTGACAGCGCTTAGAATACTGTCTCAAGTAGACACCGTCGCGATATGACTGAAAAACTGTTGAAGGCGATGCTAAACACTTAGCCACATTATTCATCTGTAGAGGTCAAGCTCTCATAATAACATGCTGCATGGTTTTGGCAACACAACTATGGACCAAATTTAGTGATGCTAAGCCAAATAGTTTTGTAGAAAAAGAGCTAAATGCAAAAACTTAACATTGTGTAAGCCAAGTAATTAATCAATAGGAGTCAAGGTCACCTGAAAAAAATGCTGAATGGTTCTAATTGGCGCTACCTGTAACACAACTATGGACCAAATCTGATGACTGATGAAGGCCAAACAAGTTCATAAGAAACAGAGCTCAACACAAAAACTAAACTGAATTGTTAATGTGAACAACACTGTTGCTGACAGTCAAATGAAAAGGAGAGACAAATAGAATTTAAGCCCAAGGCACTATCAGTGATTGAAATAGTTTTTTTCTCTTAAAGTATTATACCATTTACAATTTATTAATTGGAGATTTTATATTGTCAATTATTTCCCTCCCCCTAATTTCCACCTAAGAAGTTTGTATGGCAAACATATGCTAGCTGAATTTTCCTGCTACAAATGCACCACTTCAGTACCCTGAACAGTGATGAGGACACCTGTGAAGCTCCATTGGTGCAGGTATGACCTTGGTAGCTGCAAGTCAATATATCAATTAGCTTGTTTCATGGATGTTATTTATCTCTCCCAGTGTGGTAGTGAAGTTGTAATATGAGAAATATCATTAAATAATCACCAGGGGCCCCCCTTTCACTAACCTTCAGAAGTTAAGAATTTTGTATGTCTAGGAACATTCATTTGCAAAGTATTTGCACATTATAAAAGAATACTTTTTATAAGGCTTACAAAAGATTGTAAAAAATGTAAATGAAACTTAATGAATTTCCCAGACTCTTTGTTGTAACTTTAATTTTAAACTGAGAAGTCAGTAAACTTACGAATGTTAGTGAAACGGATCCCAGTAGTTAATGACATATGGCACTACTTATAATAAAACTTGAATGAACAAGCTGGATGCTTTTAAAAAGCATCCAATGAATTGGTCTTATAAAAGATGTGGCAATTAAAGTGAATGAATGTGTAAGTTTGGTTCCTTGTACAGGGTACTAAATACATTGGTGATACCAAATCCTGACAAGGTTCTGGCTGACATAGCGAATTCCCGACTGCAGTTGTGCCTGATTTTGACTTTGATGTTTAAATGTACTGATCACAATCATTATGTATTGCCACTTTATATATAGTACTTACTGCTATGTTCTATCCAATTTTCTGCTGTGATTATAATATATTTTAAATAATTTGAATACATATTTTAAATTTATTTGTGGATATACTATTATGGAAAACAACAGTTAAAAATCACTGTTTTTCTAAAATATGTGCATGTTCGGCGATATACATACATGTATATATATTTGATTCTGACAACGTGCTGAAAATATGTCACACCGGTAAACTATCTTTATATTTCTATTGTATCGAGTAAAATAAACAACTGTAGCTGTTTAATTTTGTTATTTTTTCCATTGTTATGGGTTCAGCATATTATAATAACTGAGTGCATTTATGGTTATTTGAAAATTATGAACATTAACCCGGTAGGAATCTGTCAGAAACAGCGATAAATTATCAAAAAAGGATAAGTTTCAAAACCTCATTTAAGCAAGATTTTAGAAAATTCCTTGATTTAAGGCATTTTCATTATTCTCTGATTAAAAATGCAAAGAACAGTTCATAGTGATCTCAATTAGTGCATTAAATCGTCACAATCATTTTTACACACACCGCATTTAAAATTTTCTTTTAGCCGAAAGTGGTTGGAACAGCCGGAACATGACCATGTTTTAATATCAATACCGGTTTGTACATTCCAATAATGCACTGTTTAGAAAAACAATGGCGACCCCCATATGGTGAATGCCATGTTTTTAACACTTGAGCGTGATGTTTCATATGGCAGTGCCTAGAGTCAATTACTTAACTGGCCCTTAAATGGTTTGGTCACTCATGCGACCTAACCAAAAAGCTATATAAAAATAATTATATATATGCTAAAACAAATAGGTATCCTTTTCTTCAAAAGTCATGATAAATGTTTCCTAATACACACCTTTGTATCGTTCATAAATTACTGAGTACAAGCAAATTCTGTGAATGTATGTCCCTCGTTTTTTTCAAAAGATTTGATTCGCTATTCTTAAGCTATTGCATGGAAACCCCAAAATAAAACGATTTTTCACAAATTAAAGGGGCATAACAGTTACTGTAGAACTACAAATGCCACAACCCCTAAATTGTACTTAACCTGTGTTTTTTAATTAAGTTATTGCACGGAAACCAAAAGTATGACGGACAGACGGAAAGCAGGGGGAAAAAGCTCTGATGGAAGCCTAGAGGAAATTGTCCACTGACTGGGGAGCATAGTATCCTTAATGCCAACAAAATAAGTGAAGTTTTATAGCTAAGATTTATCACCTGCTGAAGGGAAGTAACTGCTTCTGCACACACTAATCTTAATTTAGTTTAAACCTATTTATTTTACTTCAATTGCGAAATAAGTTCTTACAACTTAGACAATTAACGCTCAAAGTCTTACTGGGTAGAACCAGTACTAGGCATATGCGGAATAAGTATCAAGCTCAAGGACCCTACACATAGCCATGGCGGAGGACCAAACCCACGACCCTCCAATCATGGATTTTATTCTATACCACTGCGCCACACCCTCTAATGATACCATCACAAGTCTTCCATTCTCCCATAGTGCACATGAACTGCTAGTTTAGTGTTTACATAGCATTCAACAACAGCAAAATCTATGCATGAGACAGCACGTTATCAATATCAAATTTCATTTTATTACAGTCATGAAGTTATGTTATTTGTGAAAACCACTCAGATGTCCGACTGACATAACTGTATGTTCTTGGAATAATGGAGGCAAAGGGCACCTGCTATAACTGACATAATTATAATTTATTTTCAATTAACTGTAAAGTTTTTGTTTTGCAGTCATCTAAAAACAATTATCATAGATAATGAATTCTTCTGAAAATGATGAGACAAAAAAGTAAAATTGTCAGTTATTTTTAACTACAGTTACTCTAGAAGTTCAGTTACCTCTAAGAATTTCTCGGGTTATTAATAGTGACTGACCATCAGTTCACAGTGCGTTCAGTTTCACATACTAATAACACAGCAGTTAGACAGCTGAGTAACTGAGTTGACATACCAACCTGCCTTAGACATGATGGAAGTAACGGGAATATGACAGAAGTAGTAGGGAGTCCTATGGTATTATTTTATACTGATTTATTTTAGCTCGATTGGAAAGAAAACTAATAGTTTATTCAAACAATTTTTCTGCTTCCTAGATAGAACCAGTACTAAGTGCTGTTTTGTTAGAGGTATCGGGTTGAGCTGAGGATCGAACCTGCAACCTCAGGCATGAGTGACAAACACTTTATTTAATACACAGCTGCCTTGCTATGGAGTCCGACAGTTGTTATATTATTTCTAGTATTCAACAACCTTTACATCATAGTCTAGTTGAAGCCTTACAGACTTGTCACAAACATCAAAGCACTTCAAAATTATTGTGATATATCAAACGTCCCCAAAATCTCTTCTTAAGAATTCCTATCTATTAAAAGCCACCCGCTGACCCCCTATCCTATGTTTATATTTTTTTTTTCAACCAAAATTTACCCTCACTAACATGTCCGTTGGTTGAAACCATTATTACTGCCAATGAATCCATATAATTCACATTGTAACACTATTTAAATAAACGAATAGCATATTTTTTTTGTTTTTTACTGTCTTGCTTGAAAAAAAAAGAAAATGTTTCAGGACGACAACCTTTTTCATTTTCATATAAAAAATTTAAAAAAATTAAATTAAATTAAAAGAATAAAATAATAAATATAGAAATTGAAAATTAAATCTTCCTCTCCCTCTTTTGGATGACGATCTAGCAATTAATTTATGATGGCCTTACAAACTTTATTTTGCCTTTGTTAATAAAAACCCTCTTTCTCTTTGGAAACAGTAAGCCCCCAGGGCATTTCATAGGGATTTTAGAATATAAATTAATCAAACCCACTTCAGAACTGTTGATCAAATGGTCCGCAGGACTAAATCTGTGTCGTTGTATGGTTATACTGGCCTCATCGTTACTAATCGCCTTCACAAAGCATGATATATCTTGCATTGGATTAACCTGACGGCAAAATTTCAGTAAGTTCTCTAATCGCCTGTGCTGTTCATTTGCCTAAAAGCAAAAAACCATAACAAATAATTTAAGATAATTACAGATTACTTTTTTTTTTTATCTTTTTTCTTTAATTTCATGAAATATCTCATCCTCAGATTTTCCTCAACTCAAAAATCTCAATTTTCGAAATGATTACTTGAACGAATTACACACTAATTGTGTATCATAATGGCCAGGTGGTCTAGATCACTAACCTCTCTCCACTGAGGTTGTAGGTTCAAGCCACGCTCCATCCGTAAACCTTGTGTGATAAAGATAGTCAGTTACCGTGGAAGGACGGTGGTTCTATTCAGATTCTTTCTGAAGTCTTTCACCACTAATAAAACTGGACATGATATATAATAACCTGTAACATAATAAAAATTGGCATTAAAACACATTTGAAAAAAAACAAAAAAACTTGAAACACGACACAAAGTTTAATGTCCTCACTATATAATTATTTAAGTTGAAAATTCAACTGGTTTGTAAATATCCAAATTATAATTATGCAGTTACACAAATATTAATTAACTACAAAGACCCTTTCAAAAGTTTTTGATCAGAAACTATTCAAGTAGAACCATAATACAAATAAAAGAAGAATTGCAAGGAAGTTTCATGACAATTATGCTAAACACAAGGGAGGTAATACATACAAACTCAAGCAACAGAGCATGAGATAGAGTTGTTACCCTTTGTAAACATAAATCCTGAAGATTGAACAATTTTTGAATATGCTAAACACAAGGGATGTAATACATACAAACTCAAGCAACAGAGCATGAGATAGAGTTGTTACCCTTTGTAAACATAATATCCTGAAGATTGAACAATTTTTGAATATGCTAAACACTAGGGATGTAATTACATACAGACCTTAATCCATTCAAGTACACTAAAAATACATTTCAAATGAGCTTGTTTTGCGTGTCAAATACGTTTGTTTTGTGTTTGAAATGCATTTTAGTTTTGTTTGTGGTTTGCATTTTTTTGTGATAAACGTCGGAGAAAATGTGAAAATGCAGCTCAAAATGATACTAAACGCATTTTAGTCTGATCACTGTTTGCATTCGAATCGTTTACCGTGTATTGTTTAACATTTATTGTTTACATGGCATGATCACCTATCGCATCATCTCTGGTTGTCCAATTGTTCACCCATTACAAAATATTTGGGTGCAGTAGAATAAATAGTAAGAACTATTTATTTAACGAAATCATCGGATGAAGATTGTTAACTACGCCACCCTATTTTAGATATGGTTTACCATATAGGTGATGATTTGTAGCGTGACAGCAAATTAATATGTTACATAAAACTCTTTAAATTAAATACACATGGTCAGGGCGTCCTGTCAATTTAATTAGATAAACACGATACGGTCACATAATAATTATATGGCCGCTCAAAGCAAGACTTGTTGACACTAAAGTTAACATTACGGTATCGAAAAAGTTTATAAAAATTAAATGTGAACCAGTCTGTGTTTTAAACATGTATCTGGAGTGATGTATAATTTGCTTCTAAGCAAAAAACAGAGTATAGATGCCTCAGGCTAGTATTAATCTTAATGCATTATTTACTGGTATTATTGCAATTATAATTCCTGTTTTGAATTTTGATAGATTGACATACATAATTATAGCAATTCTTTAATGAAAGAATATATATATAATCTGCAAAGATAAAAAGATTTACAAATATGCAATGGGGGGCCAACGGCATTATAATTAAAAATTATGCCTGGTTGGTGTTTTCATAAAAATAGATACTTTTGAAGGGTAAAACTTTTATGCCTTGTCTTCTAAAATCGCTGGTATTTCCATCTTAAGATCTTTTTTCTTCTAGAAATTTTATAAATTGTCTGACCAGATATTTCCTACAAATTGTATAAAGCCATAAAATAACATTTGATCCAGAACCAGGTTTTTTGTCATCAGGTGTGCCCAATGGGGTCAAATTAGGCTAAACCATTATTGATAGTAGGGAAGCTACCAGAATGGTCAATCGTAGTAGTAATAGCATGCTTCTGATATGTGATCAGTGGGCCATATAAAAATGTGATCGATCAGTAATTTCTTTGATCTACAAGCCGTGTTACGGCAAATAACCCCACCCCCACAAAAGTGCATTGATAAGTAGTCACCATAAATAAAATGTAAAAGCATTTGAAATTAATACCATACCGGTTTATCATCGTTGATTTAACTTTAATCCATTGTTTTTATAAATTTCCTAAGAATCCGACAAGTGTTTAATTTTTTTAAAATAAATGACATAAACATGTGACACTTTTAAGGAGTTTTATGTACATTACACCGATAGAATTCCTTTGATATCCTTACATCAAAAATTTCAAAGATACGCAATAGACCTCTGACATAATAAGGCGCCATTTTAAAACTTCTTTCAGTCACCTGATAAAATAAAAAGGCGACCCCCTTATGCCACCTTTTATGGAAGTTATGCCAGAGACTTTGATTTACTGTCTGGGAGGAAGAAAAACACGGATATAACTGTGACCCATGTCGAGAGAATAAATAAAAAAATCAATATAATAACACCATATATTCAACTTAATGATGGATATACAATTTATTACTTTCACGCGAATGAACACAGACTTGTGACACAGGAGAATAGCGTTGGTGTATTCTAGAGCTATACACGAGGTGTATTATCCAGAGGATACGGAAATACCCGTTGTTTCACGATTGCCACTAAGTGAAATAGCATATGTCATAATAATGTTTGTTTCACTGGTGACCTCATTGGACATCGACACAAGCTGATAATGAAATGGACAGCGTGTTCTAAAAATAGCGTGAAAACTTTTCCTAAATGTCAATCATACAACAGAACAGCGACATAAATCGGTGTGTAGATCAGTTCATTGGGGGGAGTTGTGTAAGCAGACCATGCGTCACCTGATTGTTTTATCACACTTTTACAAGCAAATACACAATGGCTGAGGCAATATTTTCATGGATAATTCGGGATTGAACTTATAACAAAGAAATTAAATTAAAGTTACAGGTATAGCCATTTATAGAATTTAAATGACTAAAAGAGCAATCATTTCGACTCATTATTTATAAATTTCATTGTCAATATACATATGATAATATTAGAGGATATCCAAATCGCCAAGGCATCCTAAAAACACATTTAATTTTTGTTTCGTTAAACGTTTGCATTATCGTTTTGTATCTTTTGAAGATCGTTTGTCCTGTTGCGTTCATGAATCGTTTTGTGTATAGTTTGTGTATCGTTTCGTTTATATAACGTTTGAAACGCATTTGATATTCGTTTCTTTTGCGTTAGTTTGGTGTATTAGAACAGATTACAGTCTGTACAAGCAACAGAGCAATAAGGTAGAGTTGTTTCCCTTTGCAAAAATTAATTAGAATTTGTACAGGTTGGCAGGGTAGAGCTTATCAATGAAGAAACTCAGGTTTAGCAGCTGCATTAACCAGCTACATGAAGAATCTCAGGTTTACCAGCAACAAAAAAAAGGAGGTGGGGCTAATTTGGCCACAGGAACTATCTGGGTTCAACCAGTACCAGAAAATATCTGGGCCTAAAGTATCTGCCTCCAACCAGCCACAGTAACTATCTGGGGTCAACTAGTACTAGGAAGTATCTGTGCTTAAAGTATCTGCCTTCAACCAGCCACAGCAACTATCTGGGGTCACTCAGTCCAAGAATGTTTCTGGATCAACCATCTACGGTCACATCACCCCAGGAAGAAGCTGCATTCAACCAGCCACAAGAACTATTTGAGGTCAATCAGTTCAAGTACTTTTCTGAAATAACCATCTGGGATCAATCCACCCCAGGAAGTATCTGGAGTCAACCAGTACAGGGAAAGTATCAGGGCTAAAAGTATCTGCATTCTATCAGCCACAGGAACTATTTGGGGTTAAATCAACCATCTGGGGGTCAAACCCACCCCATGAAGTTAGCAACAATCTAATGACGCAAGGCAACTCAGGTGGACAAATTACAACAGAAATAAATATGCCATTAAATCAACATACCTTTGTAAGCAATAAAAGAGAATGGCTCTCGATCGCAACATTTATAGTGTTACTCGTGTCGATGTAAATTTCATCTAATTCCTGAAACAGACAACAGAAAATGATGAGAGAACTATTAATTTCACATAAATGCAAATATCAAAACAGTGTTGGTAGACCTGCCTTTTAAACCATCTCCACAGCAATTGTGTTTCTCAGAAATATTAGACTACCAGATTTATATGGAAATAACTCTGATATTTCTATGTCGTTATGACGTTGGTTGTGTTGAAAACTTTTCCTAATTTCCGTTTGCATGTTAATTTTCATTTCCAGCTTTTATTTAATAAGTTGGCTGGCTGGTTGTTGTTCTGGGATAATAGCTCAGTCTGTATGTCACTTAGTATATAATTGCGATCCTTTATCCGACATTGATCACATAATTGCTATTGTCCTTTACTGTAGACAACACTTGGTAGAAGTTAGTGTCAGCATCAGACACTTTACACGTGATGTGAACTACTAGACGACATCTGGTAGAAATTCCAGATCAGAGTTAGTGTTAATGTCTGACACTGTCTATGTGATGTGAACTACTAGACACTTAGTGTTAATGTCCGACACTGTCTATGTGATGTGGACTACTAGACATTTAGTGTTAATGTCCGACACTGTCTATGTGATGTGGACTACTACACACTTAGTGTTAATGTCAGACACTGTCTATGTGATGTGGACTACTAGACACTTAGTGGTTATGTCCGACACTGTCTATGTGATGTGAACTACAAGACACTTAGTGTTAATGTCCGACACTGTCTATGTGATGTGAACTACTAGACACTTAGTGTTAATGTCCGACACTGTCTATGTGATGTGAACTTCTAGACACTTAGTGTTAATGTCCGACACTGTCTATGTGATGTGAACTTCTAGACACTTAGTGTTAATGTCCGACACTGTATATGTGATGTGAACTACTAGACACTTAGTGTTAATGTCCGACACTGTATATGTGATGTGAACTACTTGACACTTAGTGTTAATGTCCGACACTGTCTATGTGATGTGGACTACTAGACACTTAGTGTTAATGTCCGACACTGTCTATGTGATGTGGACTACTAGACACTTAGTGTTAATGTCCGACACTGTCTATGTGATGTGGACTACTACACACTTAGTGTTAATGTCCGACATTGTATATGTGATGTGAACTACTAAACACTTAGTGTTAATGTCCGACACTGTATATGTGATGTGAACTACTAGACACTTAGTGTTATGTCCGACACTGTATATGTGATGTGAACAACTAGACACTTAGTGTTAATGTCTGACACTGTATATGTGATGTGAATTAGTAGGCAGTACCTGGTAGAACTTCCAACACACAACACTAAATAAATTGAATATCGAACCTGACATTGGCAATATAGATGATAAAAATAAATTTCTTTCTCACATAAAGTGTGTAGCTGAGCTTACTTCTAACCTATTACATCAGCAGTGAACGGATTTTGTGATCTTGAGATTGCTCCATAGACCACTTTGCCACAGAGGAGTAACTCATGAAGTCAATACTGTAAATAGTCTCCCCTTGGTAAACTGTTGGGACACAGTAAGCGTAAAATTGTCAAAGAGACTAATTTTCTTTTCGTAATGGGATTATAACTCCAAACATATTACAAGTTATATAATTATAATACAACCAGGTTAACTCATCAGATGCCAGAACAACTACCACTTCACCCACTGATCACGTGACACTGTTATTATTAAACCTGACACTTCTGTCAAAGTAAATATGATGCAGTGTTTATTTAGACATTCGCTTGTCTAAGGAAAATGATTGCATCATGAGCAACCAACATCGCTCGCTGATTGGATAATCGACTGTTTTATTGACAGCCCATGCCAGGTCAAATAGTAGAGAAAGACCTTGGATTAAATCTAAGTAGAACCACCATCCTTTACCCAAGTAACCAGTTTTTTTAAAATAAGTTCTGAGTGAATTAGCAGCATCACCATTGCGGATATTATGTGATGTGGAGATGTTATGTGATGTGGAGATGTTATGTGTTGTGGAGATGTTATGGTCTGGTGAGCAGGGCAGGTATATTATTAAATTTCAACAATGCAACTTAGCACAATCATATGGAATAATTTGACTTATTGAGTATTATTTCTCACTTATGAAATCGCCTAATGGTAAATGAATGACACTAAATCAGATCTGTTGATTGAAGTTAAATGTACATATTGGTACAATACACTTTAGTCACATTATTTTTGTTTATAATTGTGAGAGGTTAAAATTTTGACCTTTTTGCCAACTGATAAATAGTACATGGATGTGTTTTTTATTTTCCCGCTATGATTTTCACTGGAACAAACTTCATACTTTATGAGCAGAAGTCAGAATATTACACAGTCCATGTCCTTACAACATTTATAGTAGACACAGGAATATAAATTAAATCACATATTATTTTTGTGGGAGTTGTTTTTGTATGGTGTTTAGCATCGCTTTCATAAATATTTTAGTCATATTATAACACTGTCTATTTGAAACAGTATTCTAAGTACTGCCACACTGAAGTATCATGCCGCAGACACATGGTATGATACCCCACCAAGTCACATTATACTGACACTGGGCCAACCAGGCCTAGAACTATCCTCTAAAAGCCGGGCACCAAGTGATGAAGCTTCTAGTACCATTTTTTGAGTCTTTGGTACAACCTAACCTGGGAGGTAACCCACCACTTAGCATGCAAGGTCACACTCTACCACTAGGCCATGCTGCATTTTTATGTGTGAAAGGGATTGTGTGCAATTTTATGAATGGGGTTTAGCACAGTATTCAAATGATTAGAGGTTATATATCATAGCATTTAATTTTCTAGTTTTATTGGTGGAGGAAAACCCCAGATACACAAATGCTGAATAGAACCACCGTACCATCCTTTCACAAGTGGGGCTGTGACGTAGTGGCCACTCACATAAGAGGTCGTGGGACTGGAGAGTGATTTATATAAGCTCTAGCTTTCCATAAATCAAGCTTAAATAAATTAATATAATTTAAACCAAGTAAATGGCAAGCATGAAGTGTAAAAAAAACTTGACCCAGCTGGATTCAAATCCGCAACTTCAGCAGTGCGAGGTAAGTGACCTTGACACAGTATCATTTGGAAGGAAAAACAAACAAAATAAGTCAACTTCAACTTGCCAGTCACACTGGCAATTACGCCAATCATTTTTCAATTAATTCTTCATCTTTATTTCAAATATTTGAGAAACATGAAACACATTTCTAATCAAAAAGAGACATAATGATGTTTTATAATTGGATACATTCTAAAGTTTGCCCTGTTTTCATCAATAACTTATACAACACAGGAAGAATCCATTATTTACTAAATACACTTTCCAGTGGTATTGTACAGTAGACTCATTTTTTTTATACTACCTATGAACAACATTTTACTGTAATTTGGAATAATCAGCATAGAACTCCTAGTGAAAAAAACACATAAATATATATTGGTGGTATTGGTGGTAACATGTCTGACTACCAATCCAGGGATCGTGAGTTTGAATACTCACCAGGCCCGGGTCTATGTGACGATTGATATACGACATTGTGTCTCAATTTCCATAGTCTCTCTCACCTCTGATTCAAGTGGGAAAGTTATCAGTTACTGGCAGAGATGGGGTGTGCTCAAGTACTGGTTAACCTTTTAGGCTCCGAGAATGAGTGGCTAGATTAACTGAACATCTGTTAGTCCCCGATGGCATAAAATGATGCTAAATATTCAAATAATGTTTAAAACAATAAACAATTTGTTCTCAGTTGAAGTCTTAATTTTCTTTGATGATCAATTAAAGTTTTTTCTAAAAATCAAGCTTTGAAGGTGACCAAGATTAGTTAGTCTGATTCATAAGATACATTGTTTCAAAGCATCTAAAGGGAGAGTTCAATCTTTGTCAAAACTAACTATAGAAGCTGTACTTTACAGTTGGCATTGCAGTACCATTCATTTATAACCAATCTAACTCTGTGCCATTTTTTCCTGTTAACCCATTACTTCATATAGACGCATTGGATACCTCTAATATAGACGCCTTTGGACACCTGATATAGAAGCTTTTGAATTATTGAGTGAATTATGTTTATATTAACTGACAGAGTGGAAAACAGTGCAGGAAGTGTTCAGATTGCAATCTGAACTCTTCCTGCACTGTTTTCAAAGGCATTTTGTGATTGGTGCAGGAAAACGTGTATCTATGGAGTAATGGGTTAACTCAGAATGAATCTGAGTATAACCACCACCCTGGAACCCTTTTATACAGATAATTAAGTAACATTAAAACAAATTACACCAGAACAGTAACCACCTGTATTACTGAATAAAGGTTAACCCTCCAGGATCCGAGAAAAAAATGGTTAGGTTAACTGGTCGTCTGTTAGCCCTCGATAAAATAAGACATTTTCCTAAATATTCAATCAATCAATCAATATATAACCAGTTGATCAGCTAGTAGTAATCCAAGTTAAGTAGAAGCATGTGTAACATATAGCTTAATCATACAGTGGCTCTATCAGATTTCTGTGTGAATCCCACTGGGGCTTGTGGTGCATCTTCTAAAATCAATGGGTGTTAATGACATCATATCATATAATGTGATTATACCTCGTCTAGATTCTATATATGGCACAATGTAGATAGAATTTGGATTGCAGTTACCACCATACAGAATAATTTGTGCAAGACTACGCTGGCTGATAATTCAATGAAATATATCTTTACTATACTGTGTATTGACACTTTTAAAAACACAAGCTTTTTAACATTAAATATAATTATAACCCATATCTGCTATCATTTTTTTTCCGTTCATACTATACGTCCACCGCAAATAATTGTTAAAAGTAATGAAAATGTTGGAATAAACTGAACAAGAGGCCCAAGAGGACCTGAATGCTCACTCTACTGGCAACAGATGCTTTACAGGACCTCAATGCAATGCTACATGTAAAATCTAAGGTCTAGACCTTGAACTTTCAGAGAAAATATTTTTTCAAATTTCGCTTTAAATGTGCTTATTAGCCCTGTGGCGGGGGCATTTGTGGTTGAATGACGCTTGTTCAAAAACTCATCAAAGATCTTGTAGTTCTATAACTACTGTGAGAGTTTGGTTAAGATTCAAAGAAAAATGAAAGTGCTATCGCGTCTACAACATTTTCCCAATATAACTCTATGTAAAACAGTGACCCCCGTGGCGCCCCCAAATTTGACTCCAGGGACCCGACTTCAACAAATCATTTAGGAGACTCCCATGATTTGATACAATACCCATACTTGTATTTTTAGGACAGAACCAGTATTAAGTTTATACAGATAAACAGCCTTGCTTAAAAAACACCTTATTGGCATGGCCTTAGTGTCGGGTTGAACCTGCGACCTACTGATCCTGGGCATGGTCGTAGTGAGGGGTTGAACCTGTGACCTGCTGATCTCTAGTCCGATGCTCTACAGTAAACTAAACTACATGCTCAAGGATTACTAAAATTTCAAAGTAAGTATATTCAAACAAGACAGAGCTATTGGTAAAACTAGTATTCTCCATTTGTTTAGTTCCTACCACATTTTACAGAGTGTTACAAAGTTTTCCAAAGTGAAAAGGTATCTTTTTTGTGTTTGTTTCGTTAAGAAAGTAATATTTCAGCTTTTTAAAGTTTTTATTTGTCTTATTTGTAAAAGTGCTAAGACCCATTTACCTGATGTTTATATTACCATCAAAACTAAAACCTCACATAATACCATCAACTACATAACGTGTAATCAAAATTGCAGGTGAATGGGAAATTGTTCATTACAAGTGTAATCTTGGCCTTAAGTTCATACTGCAGTACTCACCAAAAAACCTTGGTATACATCAGTCCTTTTTTTCTCGTAGTTTCCAATCATATGAAATAACTAACTGAGTTAAACAAAAATCTTGGAAGAGTAAGGATATATAAATAAATAACATATTGATTGATTGATTGATTGGTTGAATATTATAAGTGTCATTTATATGCAATCGAGGGCTTACAGATGATCAGTTAACCTAACCATTGTCTCCTGGGATCCTGAAATGTTAACCAGTACTTGAGCCCACTCTATCTCCGTAAGTAACTGATGAACTTTCCCGCTTGAATCAGTGGTGAGAGACGAATGATAATGAGACACAATGTCAAATATCAATCATCACAACTGTTGCTGGGCAGGGATTCAAACTCACAACCCCTGGATTGATAGTCAAGACACGTAACTGAGCTAATCAAGCCCAGCTAAATTACATATTGCAGCTGTACATTGGAGTGGAAACTGAAGTAAATAAATAATTAAATTATGGTTTTAATTTATTTTTTAACTTCCTGTCATAAATAATGTCTTGCCACAAAGAACATAAAGGCTATTGCTTCAGTGTGCCTCAGCAAGGGTCTTCAGAACATTATTATCTCCCTATGGAGTGCGTAGTCCGGTGGTAGAGCAAACATGGGAGAGTCATGTGATGGATCGTCTGCCGCGGCAATGTGTTGTCCTTGAGCCAGACACTTTTCTGCATATGCTCAGAACTGGTCCTGTACCCCAGGAATACAATGAGCGTGATTAATAAATTGTCTTAGTTGTAATTCCTTGTTTAACAACCAAAGTAAAATAAATAAGTAAAATAATTAAATAAGAAAAATAATGAAACCATTTGATTTTAAGAACAAAACAACCTGGTCAAAGTTTGATTTTTTTTCTTTATAATTGCAGCTGAATTTGAGCCAAGACACACACTGCAGATTTCATTTTTCACCATGTTTTTTTTACATAAATGTTTCAATGGAGCCTATGAGAAATGTAATAGTATTGTGAGACGTTCACTGCAACATGGAAAATAAAATGGAAACAATCTATTAACAACACATAACCTCTAATGGCTTGGGTGGAAGGGTGAGTTTTTCAAACAATGCTACCTCGTTTCCCAACAAAAGCCTGTACACAATGGAGTACAAATCAATGTTGGATAATTGATACTTTCATTCCCCATACTATACATACAGATGTACCTATAGAAAAATATTTACAATGACAAATAGTGCTGAATGAAAATCATTGATCATTTACTATAGATGTACGAGCGATATAATCAAATTAATGCCATGTAATACATTATTTTCGAAACTGTGATGAAAATAAGTTAGGGAGGACAATAGAAGTGCTTTAAGTCACACAATTTCATATATTTATGATGACGCCATTCCATTAGCTTCGTTCTCGGCAGATGACTTTGTGTTAAGATCTAAATATATAATTTATAAAGGAAGCATTAATGACTCCTCAGTGTATACAAACACAGAACGGATGCTAAAAATGGAAAACAGCGTTCATCATGACGTCAATGAAGCAGCATCTCCGCACTGTAAAGAACAGGTTTTATCTTGTTGATTGCATAAATTACTTAATCATTATGCTTTACAGACTGAGCTAGCTAGACTGCTGACATAAATGTTTCACCTTACAGGTTACTTTTTCACTAGGACACTTTTTCACTGTGACTTAGTATACTGATGCTGGGAATGTACAAGTGAAGTCATGAATATTGCTTGACAGTATTTAACCCTTTACTCCATAGATATGCACACCAATCAAAGAAGGCCTTTGAAAACAGTGCAGGAAGAGTTCATATTGCTCGTAACGAGCAATCTGAACACTTCCTGCACTGTTTTCCACTCTGTCAGTTAATATAAACGTAATTCACCCAATAATTCAAAACCCTTCTATATTAGAGGTGTCAAAAGCCGTCAATATGAAGTAAAGGGTTAACAAAGCAATGTTAAACTTCTGAACAACAGTACTGAAGATTTAAACCGAATATATCAGGATTTTTCAAATATTTAAAATTGGCTAAAAACATTTGTTCTGATATATCATGCCAATATAGACTCACTGACCCATATTGCTGAATGGATTTATATTTAAATATACCAAAATAATATACTGAAAAGGGATTTCTGAAATTGGGCTATGGGACTAGTTAAAAATAGACTAAAATAGATCTCCCACTTAAAACTGCAACATATTTTGTGACCTAATAAACAAGTCACATGATTTTATTTTGATTTCAGTTTGATCCATTATACAGGTTTATGCATAGAAATATTGTTTCACCTTAATTAATTGTCAAGTCTGTATGATGAAGTGAAGGTCGTCTAACAGAATTTAAGTGCAGTCTATTTTTAGACTGGTGATTTCGTTTCCAGTTTAAAACTCAAATATCAATTTTGCCACATTTTGACATACCAAACCATTCAATTTTTATTTATTAATGATAATGAGGTGTTTTTTATCCATTTTAAAACTTTCTTTTATTTTTAAGACATTTATTGAGCATATTTCCGGTTATATAATCTTTAAGGATACAGCTGCCATACAATCATGCTTTGCTTTCAAATTGAATCTACACTGGTTACAATAAAAGATAGCTTCCAAAATGGATGTCAGTTTACAAATAAGAGCCATGTTTGACATGGCCAATCTCCCCGCTGAAGCAAATTCTTGAACAGTCCACTTCCTGTCAATGCTCTCTATCATTGTATGCAGTTGTGTGAAATATGAACCAAATCTTGAATAATCTTTATGAAAAGTACACTAAAAGTGATAATTGAAAAAAAGAGGCAAGGTAGAATTATGGTTCTAAGACACTGTACTTCCCCTTAATATCTCCAGTTCTTGTATGCAGTTTGAATAAATTCCATTCAGCGCTTTTAGAGTTATGCCCAGGACAAGAGGGAGATCATTAAAACATAAGCATGGTAGAGTTATGGATCTTGTACACTGCACTTCCTCTCAATGTCTTCAGTCATTGTGTGAGAAATCAACAAAATCCCATGAATAGTTTTGAAGTTATTCTCCATGCTCCTGACAAGAGTGTACATTAATAAAGGGAGATAATAATTCAACATAAAATGTCACTTGTAAGTGTCAAATGCTCCCCCCCCCCCCCTCCAAATGGTCTGCAAAAATAACAATATATTATATAATAGGTAGCAATTTAAATGTATCCATGAATATCAAGAGTAAGGGACTGATATTTCAGACTCGACACAAAAGTTCATGTCTTTTTACATTAAAGTGTGACCTTGACCTTTGTGAAACCTTGACATTGACATCTGATGTAAACTAAAGGTCTAGGAATTTCTACAGGTAAATGCAGGTGATACATCATCATGACATGTTGTTCATTATTTTAAAATCCCTCTATGTAAGATGTAAGACAAAGTTACAGACCAGACATGAAATATTAAACAAACTGAAAGTGTGTCCTTGACCTTTGAGGTCAGGTTGTGGGTCTTATATGCGACAGGTCGTCATGTCATGTACGGACAGACCCATGGATGTACAGATGGATGCATGGACGGCAGAGACCTGATTACCATATATATATAATATTATAATAAATATAAATCAATTATTGGCACTTGGAAAAATGATTAACTCATTTCATGTTTCAATTATCATTTAGGGTTCATTTCTTTTAAAAGTTTGTCCAAATTTAGCAATGGCACTCATTTTTTATTGTAAACAGTAAACACAATCTTGATGAAAGGATAGCATGTAGATTTAGAGTAGCAGTCATTGATATAAATTTCCATATTAGTGTAATTATTGCATACCAGACAAGCATTTTAACCATGGTTACATCTTTTTATTTCACTGTGACACTGAAACCAACTGTAATGATGTTATTTGTTATTCATAAAATTATGAGGTAAATTATGCGATATCAAGTCATAAATGCGACCTTTCTTAAGAAAATGTTGATGCTATCAGTAAACTTATTTGGAAAGATATAACTGAATTCTTCAATGAATAGTCTTCAATCATTTTTGTACACACATGTAATGAACAATGGCAGCCATTTTGGATTTTAAGGACGATTTAATTGTTCAATATTTTATGAGGACAAAAAAAGCATTTATAGTGCGCGACTGACCTGAATATTAACAATTTATATTCATCAAGTTTGTCAACAAATGACTTGACACTTTACCCACTGTTTGTCCAAGTAAATACAATGCAATTCAATGTAATGTTTACTTAGATACTGTTTGCTTGTCTAAGGAAAATGGCACTTATGGAAACACCATCGATCACTGATTGGACTGACTAATTGGGTTGACAACCAGTGTCCAGTCAATTGAATAAGGGCTTCAGCGATTTGAAGTTGATGAAATAATAAAGATAGGTGAAGTGACATCAAAATATATTGTGTTACATGTTACATTTTAGATCTTACCTCTAGAATTTGCGGAATAGCCACCTGGAACTCATCCATGATTCTGTTGGAAGCCCGTATTTGTAGGATATAGTCATTGTGAGAATTATGGAATTCATGCCGCAGCCCTTCTCGGTTGTCAAGACTACCGCAGTTCTTAAACACGGCATAGTTGTCAAGGTACGTCTGCTCTGTCTACAAGTGAATCAATCATCAGGACACTTTGTCATATTTATCTAATCCAATTAAAATATAGACATGTGACATAATATTGTTTACATCCAAGTTGTTCCAATGGCAAGAGAAAATTAAAACCAGTTTTGATAAAGATTTATAATAAAACACTGTTTTGTATAAAAGATCCAATGTAGACATTTCTGTTATTGGGAATTGTCTTTATATCCATTGCATTTGGTTAATCTAACTTAAAATTTACAAATGGTTACATATTTAACTTTTTAAACAGTTGTTCATAAGTTCTTTTATAAATCAACCTTATTGTGCTGGCCTTAAGGAAAAATACATTGTGATATGATGTCTTGCACGTTTAAAACGAAATAAAAAAAATAAAATACAAAATCTATAATAGTAGCCTACTTTTGTTTTATGAACTAACATCAATAAACAATTGAAAACTGAATTGGGTTTTATGAAATGGTTGATTAATAAAATTGTCATTAATTGATTTAAGAAGTGTCCAGTTAATAATAACTTGGCTAATATGAAATCAATTAATAACATTATAGTATAAATTCACTTGTGCCCTGAAAAAATGCTTACAGTCCCTATAAAGTACCAATTTTCATGGATAACTTAATTTATCGAAAATATTGTCTTTTCTCTTTCTTTTATGGTATTATGTAACTGACAATAAAGATTCATGTATCAAAAAAAAAGGCTCTTTGGCATGCAATATGCTTAATTTAATTTTGCTTTGTTCTAATTATGTAAGTCATGAATTATGTCAAATTACATCCCATCACTATCAATTTCAAGATCACTTGTCCAGCGGGCGTCGTTCTTGGAATGTTAACTTGTCCCTAATAAGAATCAACAGGGCAAAATATATAGGACAACACTACAATATTTTTTTTTCTCTATATAGAGATCATTTTTTAGCCACAAATATTTACATATAACAACATTATCTTGATATTACCTAAATAAATTATATATTTTGTTGAATAAATGCAAAAAAAATCTTAATCTTTAAGAGTGTGTCCACACTAGCAAAAAACGTTTTTTGTTATTGTTTAAATCTGTTAGAAATAATACACTAGTTGTAGTTATCTTGGAAACAATGTTGCTGCATAGCAGATTAGGATAGCTGTATTTTTACTGGGATTTGACTATAAGAATCTTATATGGGTTTGAGGTTCAGATAGAAATTTCCATCCTGAGGGATAACTGTTTTGGCGGGAACGAGGCTCTGCCAAGTTATCCCAATGGATGGAATTTCATATCCGAACCAAAAAAGCCATGAATATTTCTTTTTCCTGCATATCGAACACATTGAATATCTATTTTAACTTACTTTATTATTGAAGATTTTACGATAGCTTAAAAGACGTTTAATTATATGATTTACGTCATATATTTTATATGTTACGTCATATTGATTGTTCAACATCCCAGCGTGAGAACTTTATCTCGGCCCTAGAGTGAGATAGAAATATCTAACCCCGGTAAAAATGCATATATCCTTATCCGTATGTAAGAAATTTCTATCTCACCAAAGGGCTGAGATAAAATCTTCTGCACTGAGATGTTGGAATTATCTAGTACATAACATATAACATAAATTATAATTATGTAACTCTGAAAGCAACTGTGATAAAAACATAATGATGGATAAATTCAACATGTTTAGTATGCAAGAAGACAAATCGTTCATAGCTTATTTGGTGCAGTATCTCATTGAAGAATTATTTATCGTAACTACCTTATGTAATTTTTTCTCCGAGTGATGCAGTATCTTATTGGAGAATATTTATCACAACTAACTTAGGGAATTTTTTCTTTGACTGGTGCAGTATCTCATTGAAGAATTATTTATCGTAACTACCTTATTGAATTTTTTCTCTGACTGGTGCAGTATCTCACTGCAGAATTATTTATCATAACTACCTTATGGAATTTTTTCTCTGACTGGTGCAGTATCTCATCGAAATTCTCTCTGAAAGACTGGAGTTTCTGTGCCTGACTGTTTTTGTGCAAGGCCACCTCATGCAGTGGTTTACAAACATTCTTGATGAGCAGGCTTGCTGAATCAAGGTGTGCCTGGAAATATAAAAAAAGTTTGATAAACAGAGCAGTTACAATGCTGACTGTTGGCCACTTACACAGGGAATCAATCCCCGAGACTTTATGGTCTCTTAAACAACACTCAGTGCCGGAGACCAAATAAGGAAATAAACTCAAAAGATTCTGATATAAGGTATAAGCCTACTTTGTATTTAAGCTGATATAAGTTATTATAAACTTAAACTTGATTACTCGATATTTCGCTGAACAGCCTACAAAACATAGACGACTAGATGAGATGAGTTACTGCAGATGTTAAGATACACTGCCCTGCATGTTTAGATATATTATTGATAATAACCAGGGATTTATTTTACTAATATTCGTAAGTCTGATGTTTTTGTACGAACAATATAGCTACCAGTTCCACAGATGTGTCATCTACACAACTTTCATTACACATTTTGATACAAATAAATATTGCTTTCACTAATGAAAATTTTGATAATGTTAGCAGTTAGCCAGACAGATTTCGATATTATTTTTTTTTAATTTTAAAGATTTTGTAAACTTATAAACAACCATTTTCTTTTTTCAAAATCACTGCCTGTTTTATCTTTTATTTTTAGAAATGTTAGCAGCTGCCCATAGCGAGTTACCTAAGAACAAGAAGTTGAATGAAGGATACAATATAAAATATACTGATGATGATGATAATGATGATGACGATGATGATAATGATAATGATGATGATAATGATGATGATGGAGATAATGATGATGATGATGATGATGATGGTGATAATGATGTTGATGGTGATAATGATGGTGATGATGATAATGATGATGACGGTGATAATGATGATTATTATTCAAGATAAAACTGATAAAGTTTTGATATGCATTTTCTTTAGCATCAATACTGCTCCCATTTCACTTAATGGGTTTGTCTGCAGACCCGGCTAACTCAGTTGGTAACACATCTTATGTCAATCTAGTCTAAACCCCGCCCGACCATGGCCTCTTTGATAATTGGTCATGAACTTTGTTCTATGGCTATGAGTCACCGACCCCTGAATATGCAGGGTGATTGAAGTCAGTGGCTTGCAGAGATAATGCGTGTTTAGTGTTGTTTATTTTGATTTGGTTTGAGGTCTTTAATATAAGCTCTGCTGTATATTCTAGAGTGGAGTGGTACTGGACTGGATAGTGTTGGCCACTCAGAGGTCATGAGTTTGATCCCCAGCTCAACTAGATGGCTCTATAAAAACAACTTTCAGTACTGATTCTACCCGAGAGTGTTTTATATAAACTTTGATCTAGCTTTCTTAGCAATCTAACTTAAGTAAATTAGTACAACCTAAATACTGTATATTCCTGTTTAAGCGGGGTTACTTTCATTACAACCATTTTATAGTAAATATTCTCAAGAGCTACTTACAGGATTTACTTACTGTTTGGATGGTACATTATATACAAGTATAGAGAATCTTACACGAGTGCTCGTTATAAAAAATGCCAAGAAATATATAGCAGTATTGATATCACATTGGGTTAATACCAAATATATGTCATGGTTTATTACACTCTCGCATAGTAAATAATTTGATGAAATAAATTAAGTGTGTATTTTACAATTTAAACACAATAATGTATGTATCAGATTGACATGCAATAAATTCCATTGTGGTTCCTCAGGGAATATAAATACCCATAAAAAAAATGAATTCAGACATGCACTCAATAATTAATATACATGTACATAATAAATATATAAAGCTGTCTATTAAGAATCCAATTTTTTCCAAGGACAATCAAATAACACTGGCACCGTACTGACTTCATTACTACCTCGAGGGAAAAAATAAAACTGAATCATCACTTTTCATTATTTTTCTATCAAATAATGGACTTGAACACACTACAACAAAACCGATGTAAATATTTAATGAGACATCAGAACATATTCATCAACTTGTATTTTGTGCCTGACATCAGAAAGAGAAAAGTAGTAAATATTAATACAACATAACATATCTATACTAGCGTGTTTTACTTGTATTTGAAACTCATTGCAACAGAAGCAGATGGGAATACTGATGCCAACTGTGACTATTGTGATGTAACTATTGATATTTGCTGAATGTACTATTGTGATATACTATTGATACTGCTGAATGTACTATTGTGATGTAACAATTGATACTGCTGAATGTACTTCTGTGATGTAATTATTGTATATTGCTGAATGTACTTTTGTAATGTAGCTATTGTATATTGCTGAAAGTACTTTTGTGATGTAACTATTGATACTGCTGGATGTACTTTTGTGATGTTACTATTGATACCACTGAATGTACTATTGTGATGTAACTACTGATACTGCTGAATATACTATTGTGATGTAACAACTGATATTTGCTGAATGTACTATTGTGATGTTACTATTGATACTGCTGAATGTATTATTGTGATGTTACTACTTATACTGCTGGATGAACTTTTGTGATGTAGCTATTGTATATTGCTGAATGTACTGTTGTGATGTTACTATTGATACTGCTGAATGTACTTTTGTGATGTTACTATTGATACTGCTGAATGAACTTTTGTGATGTAGCTATTGTATATTGCTGAATGTTCTTTAGTGATGTTACTACTGATACTGCTGAATGAACTTTTGTAATGTAGCTATTGTATATTGCTGAATGTTCTTTAGTGATGTTACTACTGATACTGCTGAATGAACTTTTGTGATGTAGCTATTGTATATTGCTGAATGAACTTTTGTGATGTTACTACTGATACTGCTGAATGAACTTTTGTAATGTAGCTATTGTATATTGCTGAATGTTCTTTAGTGATGTTACTATTGATAATTGCTGAATGAACTTTTGAAATGTAGCTATTGTATATTGCTGAATGTTCTTTTGTGATGTTACTACTGATACTGCTGAATGAACTTTTGTAATGTAGCTATTGTATTTTGCTGAATGTTCTTTAGTGATGTTACTATTGATACTGCTGAATGAACTTTTGTAATGTAGCTATTGTATATTGCTGAATGTTCTTTTGTGATGTTACTATTGATACTGCTGAATGAACTTTTGTAATGTAGCTATTGTATATTGCTGAATGTTCTTTAGTGATGTTACTATTGATACTGCTGAATGAACTTTTGTAATGTAGCTATTGTATATTGCTGAATGTTCTTTAGTGATGTTACTACTGATACTGCTGAATGAACTTTTGTGATGTTACTATTGATACTGCTGAATGAACTTTTGTGATGTTACTATTGCTACTGCTGAATATACTATTGTGATGTAGCTATTGATACTACTGAATGTACTTTTGTGATGTAACTATTGATACTACTGAATGTACTATTGAGATGTAGCTATTGATACTACTGAATGTACTATTGTGATGTAACTACTGATACTGCTGAATGAACTTTTGTGATGTAACTATTGATACTGCTGAATGTACTATTGTGATGTAGCTATTGATAGTACTGAATGTACTATTGTGATGTAACTATTGATACTGCTGAATGTACTATTGTGATGTAACTATTGATACTACTGAATGTACTATTGTGATGTAACTATTGATACTGCTGAATGTACTATTGTGATGTAACTATTGAACTATTGATATTTCTGAATGTACTATTGTTATACTATTGAAATTGTTAAATGAAGTATTTGGGGGTATGGGGGTGGGGGGGGGGGGGGGGGGGGGGGGGGGGGTGGGGGGGGGGTGATGTTAACGAGAAACTGCAGTCTTATAAGATTATTAAAAAAAAAAAAAAAGTTTGTACAAGTGCATAGATTTTTGATAATTTTCGCCAGAGGTCTGAAAATCTGATAGGAACATTGCAAACTACCTTAACCTTTATATATTGGTAAGTTGTAAAACTCTTAATTCATTCATAAGTAACAGTGACCTTGACCCTTGAGTGACTTGCTAAGCAATGTCAAGCTTCATTTCAAGAAATCTACCCACACAATTTTGTCTTAATATAGTAAAGGCATTAATTTAAAAGTAATAATCAAATATGTTTTCTATATCAAGTAAAAGTGACCTTTGCCTTGAACTGAGTGACCTGAAATCCCTCCCAAGCTTCATTTTATTACGAGGAGAATTCCATAACATTTCATCTCAATATTATTACAGGAAATAAAAAATAGTAATTGGAAACCATTTATACATTTAGTAAAAACAACCTTGACTTTGACCTCTGTGACCTGAAAAGTCATCACAAGTTTCCTTTTATGAAGATTTTACCGAAAGCATTCATATCAGTGTATGAATGTTGGGAGTGGGAATCATTTCTGGACATACTGATTGAAGAATAGACAAGCAGCAGTAGCAACAGAATGAATTACATTAAAAAACAAAATTAATTAGAAGCATCAACAATAACAGTAGGAGTGACACCATCAGCAGCAGTACCAAATATATTTAAGCCAATTAAACAAGAGCCATGTTTGACATGGCCAATCCCCCAGCCGAAGCAAATTCTTGTACTGTCCACTTCCTGTCAATGTTCTTTATCATTGTAACTATGCAGTTTCAAAACTTTTCAAGGTATGCTCCAAACAAAGGAAAGGAAAGGGAGCTAATCCTAAAGTAAGGAAGGTAAAGTTATGGTTTTATACACTGCACTTCCTCTCAATGTCCTGTCATTGTGTGAAGATTCAACAAAATCCCTTGATGTTTAACTATGCTCTGGACAAAAGTGTTATGGAGGGAAGGACGGATGGACGGCCAGACAGCTGAACGGAAAGAGACCATTACCATAATCCCCTTCGCTTTTGGCAGGGGGATACTGATTGCAAAAAGCTGCACGAGACGCAGCAACAGTAGTAATAGAAGCAATAGCAGCAGCAGCAAAACATAGAATCACTATAATTATGAGTATTGTGTGTAGTAATGGGAGTATCACCAGCACTAGATTTTGAGTTATACACTTATAGTTATGTAAGCAGAATTATTAAAGAAATAGCAGCAGCAACAGCAGTCACAGTAGGTGATTTTAACTGTAGTGAATGAAATGTTCCTCTTAAGTCACTCTTCATCAAGACACATTACTGGCAAACAATATCCCATATACTGGCATGGCACTCACCTGGGCATCCATTTCTGTTTCCTTGACAAGGTTTTCCCAAGCATTGTATATTGTACTGGGTGTCTCTACTACCCTGTAATATATAAAAAAAGCGAGCTGTTAGACAAAGATTGCTCAAGTATTGTACTGAGTGTCTGCCTTTAGACGAAATGATTAGAACAATTACAGGGCCACTGTTATACATTTTATTATAATTCAATTATAAGTCTTATTTTCATCCAATAGTTGCCAGAATGCGCTGTATCTCGTGAATGTAGCATGTCTTATGTCCATAAACCATAATCATTTCACAATAAAATTGAAATTAAACTGAACATTGTGATCAAATGGCCAAATCGGAGATATCTAAAGGGGCATAACTCTGGTTAGTAACACTCAATGAATTATTTAAGTGAGCTGAAGATACACTGAACAATACTGGTGGTGGAGTAATACACAACAAAAATTAAATAAGTAAGGTTATTATACAGTTCACTGTACAATATAGATTTTATTTGTACCAGCCAATGTTAGGTTGGTTTTATGATGTATCAACATTTAGTTGGTTATATCATACTTTTGTCAACATCTGGTTGGTTATATCATACTTTTGTCAACATCTGGTTGGTTATATCATATTTTTGTCAACATCTGGTTGGTTATATCATACTTTTGTCAACATCTGGTTGGTTATATCATACTTTTGTCAACATCTGGTTGGTTATATCTTACTTGTGTCATCATTTGGTTGGTTATATCACACTTATGACATCATTTGGTTGGTTATATAATACTTGTGTCAACATTAATTTTGGTTGGTAATACCATACTTGTGTCAACATCTGGTTGGTTATACCATACTTTTGTCAACATTGGGTTGGTTATATCATACTTTTGTCAACATTGGGTTGGTTATATCACACATGTGACAACATTTGGTTGGTTATATCATACTTTTGTCAACATCTGGTTGGTTATATCATACTTTTGTCAACATATTGGTGGTTATACCATACTTTTGTCAACATTGGATTGGTTATATCATACTTATGTCATCATTTGGTTGGTTATATCATACTTGTGTCAACATTAATTTTGGTTGACAATATCATACTTGTGTCAACATCTGGTTGGTTATATCATACTTTTGTCAACATTGGGTTGGTTATATCATACCTGTGACAACATCTGGTTGGTTATATCATGCTTGTGTCAACATCTGGTTGGTTATATCATACTTTTGTCAACGTCATACTTGTGTCAACATCTGGTTGGTTATATCATACTTTTTTCAACATTGGGTTGGTTATATCATACCTGTGACAACATTTGGTTGGTAATATCATGCTTGTGTCAACATCTGGTTGGTTATATCATACTTTTGTCAACATCTGTTTGGTTATACCATACTTTTGTCAACATTGGGTTGGTTATATCATACCTGTGACATTTGATTGGTAATATCATACTTGTGTCAACATCTGGTTGGTTATATTGTACTTTTGTCAAAATCTGGTTGGTTATATCATATTTTTGTCAACATCCGTATGTGTGACATATTACCTGTGACAACATTTGGTTGGTTATATCATATATTTGTCAACATCTGGTTGGTTATATCATATTTTTGTATCAACATCTGGTGTGTGATATTACCTGTGACAACAATTGGTTAGTTATATCATACCTGTGTCAACATTTGGTTGATTATACAATACTTGTGTCAACATTTGGTTGGTTTTATCAACTCTATGTCAACATTGGTTGGTTATATCATACTTGTGACAACATTTGGTTTGTTATATATATCAAACCTGTGACAACATTTGTTTGGTTTTATCATACCCGTGTCAACATTGGTTCGTTATATTATACTTGTGTCAACATTAATTTAATCAACATTTTGTATACAACCAACAGCTGTCAATATTTGGTAGTATCTTACTTTCAATATCGTTCAAACAACTTCAACAGTACAATTTAGCCATAATTACTGCATTTCATAATTATATATCTAGCACTATAAAATTGATCAAATGCATCAAAATATCTGTGCCATCCGTCACCATTTTCATTTGAGTTTGTCAACAGTTGTTTATAGTTTTAAAAGTAATAAATATTAGTTTCAAATGCCTTTTAAATGCATTTAAATGCACTTTAAATGAGTCTGAATATCAAATACATTCATTTTTGTGATTCATAATCAAAGCATTTCCTGCAAAATAGAGAGTGTTTAATGTCTATCAGTTACAAGCATCATAAATAATTGTTCATAAAATGATTGCAGCATTTCAGATTAATGGAACTTTAAACCAGTGTTCTGCAGGAGATGCGGTTTGCATTGATTGTTTACAGGAATCATTTCAGTAAAAAAATAACTTTCCCTTTCAAGACCACAAATGAGATAATTATTACAATGAGACAATATGCAGATGTGCACAGTCTGTCAAAAAAGCATCAGAATTTCCAATGAACTCTTCAAACACCATCTTAATTAGATTTTTTGGCAATTGTTTGATAAAACTTTCCAGCGATATAAAACTCAAGTTCAACTATCTAAAGGCATTTCTAACACATCTTATCTCATTTCTTATTTTAAATAATTACTCCAGAGTATTAATAATTCAGACTGGTCTCCTGTGTTTAGTTAAGAAAACATTACATCTTGTCAGTCAAGCATTTAAATAACAATTCACTGAGGAAATCTGCATCATAGGGAGGCTTGAAACGAGTCTTGAGTCCTGGTTTAATAAGTGATTGATATCTCCTGGGTGATACAGACTGATGTTTTCCACTCATAACTATTTCTCTCTATCTCTGTAATCAAGTTTCCTTCTCTTTTATTATCAAATTCATCTTGTCGGACAAAAACAGATTTTAGTCTGAGTATTTCCTTTTCCAACTAGAAGAAATTGAATAATAATGGAGAAGCTAGCATATTGACTGACAAGGGGACCCATACAATGACGTAAAATTTTTCTACTTTAAAACTATGCTAGTGTTGTTCCCATTTCCCATTTAAGCAATCTAGAGTTCCCATTTAAGTAATCAGGAATCGAATGAATCATTCTAAGTCAAAACATCTTGTTTGTTCCCTGTGGGATCTTTCAATTCAGATTTGCCACAACTTTTCACTGTCTCATTAAAAATACTCTGATGAAATGAGATATTTGAATTAAGCAATGCAAATTTCTTTTTAACCATAGATATACGATAGAACACAAATATGCTGATAAAATTGTGAATTTCCAAGTAGAACCAACAAATGTAAGCATGTACGAATGCAATTACTGGAAAATTGCATAAAATATTTATTTTTTTTTCTCACATCCAAATAACCACCACATTGGAAAAATATACATTTCCCGGGGTTGTTTATTCAGGAAATATGGTATGGGCTGTGGAATTATTAGGCTATAGACTTTGTTGTTTTACAGAATCAACCACCATCCCTATTTTATGAAAACTTTCATCTTTTAACCACATTTATGACGTAACACAAATACAGCGCAAAAATGTCCACCTCCAAAACTCTGGCCCAATTCCCCCAGAGTGAATGGAGGACCCTCAGCTACAGGTATCTCAAGTCTCTTCAAATTATAACACTGGGATAAAATTTACCCCACCTAAGGATCAGTTGAGTCTTTTTTCACCCTTATGTGATGCTATTATACACCCTGATGTGATGCTATTATAAACCGTTATGTTATGCTATTATACACCCTGATGTGATGCTATTATATACCCTGATGTGATGCTATTACATATCCGTATGTGAAGCTATTATACAACCTGATGTGATGCTATTACATATCCGTATGTGAAGCTATTATACATCCTGATGTGATGCTATTATATACCCAGATGTGAAGCTATTATACACCTTGATGTGATGCTATTATATACCCTTATGTGAAGCTATTATACACCTTGATGTGATGCTATTATATACCCTTATGTGAAGCTATTATACACCCAGATGTGATGCTATTATATACCCTTATGTGAAGCTATAATACACCCATATGTGAAGCTATTATATACCCTGATGTGATGCTATTATATACCCTTATGTGCAGCTATTATACACCCTGATGTGATGCTATTATGTACCTTTATATGAAGCTATTATACACCTGATGTGATGCTATTATATACCCTGATGTGAAGCTATTGTACACCCTGATGTGATGCTATTATATACCCTTATGTGATGTTATTATACAACCTGATGTGATGCTATTATATACTCTTATGTGATGCTATTATACACCCTGATGTGATGCTATTATATACCCTTATGTGAAGCTATTATACACCCTGATGTGATGCTATTATATACCTTTATATGAAGCTATTATACACCTGATGTGATGCTATTATATACCCTTATGTGAAGCTATTGTACACCCTGATGTGATGCTATTATATACCCTTATGTGAAGCTATTATACACCCTGATGTAATGCTATTATATACCCTGATGTGAAGCTATTATACACTTATGTCAGGGCTAGAATTTAACTTTTTTGTGCACTGGCAATTTTGGCCAGTGCCTAAAATTTCAACTGGCCAAATTTGAAACCAACTAGCCAAACCAACTTTCGCAGAAACTTGTAGTCCAAAATGTCTAAATAAACCCAAAATTAATTGTTTCAAATCCCGCGTGTTATTTAATATGCAATATTAGCTTGTGTTTATTTTATAGACAATGGTATTAAGGTTATTATATATGTTAAGGTATTTCAATTTCAAAGCAGTACTTAAAAAATAAAGTTGTCTTTGCTACTTATTATACTACCATAAATAAATGCATACAATGGTATATCATAAATAAACACTTTTAACTAAACAAAAATATGAATCATGGATTCAACAATAACAAGTGTACAGAGACTGAGATTGAGACATACACACATTTCTATTTATAGAACTAATATAGCCAATGGCCGTTCGTTTAAAAATCAGATCTAGATCTAGCCAATGACGATTGTTTAACATGTGTAAATGTTGTGATATCATTGTAATATACTTTAATTATTATGGATGATCTGCCGATCGCGTGGTTTCTACAACTGACACACCATTTTGTCACTGTCAAGTTTATAGCCCAGTGTGATATTGTGATATCAGTTCAATGGACATAATTCATATTCATGGCCATGTCTTAATTATGGGTTGCCGAATTTTAATTCAAGCTTTTTTGATATAAGTAATTCAATGTCTCTCCTATCTGACCCAAATATTTACAGCACTCTGGATGTATCAGATGCTAGATTTACCTTAACTTCAACACCAAAAAAGACAAATAGAAAACGTACAGAAAACAAACCACATAAGTTGAAATTACTTAATATAAATCTCTGCTCTATTACGAATAAAATTGGGGAATTTCATACACTGGTTGACCATGAAAAACCAGATGTTGTTATCGGGACAGAGACATGGCTCTCCCCTGATATATGCTCATCAGAGTTTCTCCCAAATGGCTTCAAGCTTTTCAGAGAGGACCGAAAGGGTACACAAAAGCGCAGCAGTGGTGTATTCATCATGGTGAGTAACACACTTATATGCTCCCAAGAACCACAATTTAAAAGTGATTGTGAGATAATATGGACTAAGCTGCAGGTAACTGGAACCCAGCCACACTACATAGAGGTATATTATCGACCTCATGAATGTGATGAACATAGCCTCCTTGAACTTCGGAAATCTCTCGAGAAGGTAAGCGAGCATCCTGGTACCATATTATTAATAGGTGACATGAACCTACCCAAAATAGACTGGAAACCAGACACACCTACTTTACTACCATCGTGCCAACATAGAGGTCAGTATGAAAATTTCATAGAAATACTCAATGATTTTAACCTTATACAAGTAGTCAAAGAACCTACTCACTTCGACAACGTCCTTGATCTTTTCTTCACAACGAATGAAACACTGGTTGAGAAAGTCTCCATTTTACCTGGTCTTAGTGACCATGACATTGTAAGTGTTGAGGCTAACCTTAAACCAAGACTGATGAAGATCAAACCCCATCAGGTATACATGTACAGAAAGGCAAACTGGGAGCTCTTTAGAAATAAGATGGGAACCTTTAGGGATATGTTCTTACTAAGTTGTCATGGTAAGTCGGTACAAGACCTCTGGAATGAGTTTACAGAACACTTAGACAAATTCCAATCTGAATGTGTGCCATCCAAGTTACTAAGAGGTAAGAAATCACTACCCTGGATCACACAGGACATAAGGCGGCCAATAAGAAAACGTAACAGGCTCTATGACCGTTTCAAGCATACCAAATGCCCCAAAACCAGAAGTCAACACATCAGATGGAGGCACGTTGTCAGAAGCAAGATACAACTAGCACATAGTAAGTATTTGGAGGACTTACTAGGTTTGAATACCACTGAAGACCCTGAAAATAAAAAGGTAAACACTAAGCGTCTTTTTACCTACCTTAAGAGTGCTAGGAAAGACAGTGAGGGCATCGCACCACTACAATCTGAAGGCAAGCTTCACTCAAACACCATTGACAAAGTGAACATACTAAATAGACAGTTTCAGTCAGTGTTTTCAGCTAGAAACCCAATGAATAGTGATGACATAGCAACAGAACCAGGTAACAATAACACCATGCCTGAACCACTAACGGGATCCTGAAGCTATTAGGCAATCTCGACCCCACCAAAGCTGCTGGCCCAGACAGGATGAAACCTTTGGTGCTGAAGGAATTAAGATTGGAGATTGCACCAATCTTAAAGGTAATCTTTCAGCTTTCATTGGAACAGGGCCAAGTACCAAAAGAATGGATGACAGCAAACGTGACACCACTTTTTAAGAAGGGAGACAGGTCAGTTGCGGCTAATTACCGGCCAATTTCTCACACCTGCATTCTTTGTAAGGTGCTTGAGCATATAGTAGCCTCAAACTTAGTCAAGCATCTGAACAGAAACAACATACTAAATGACATGCAGCATGGTTTTAGAGAGAAAAGATCTTGTGAAACACAACTTGCTATGCTAGTAGAGGATTGCCAAAATGTTGCAGCGAAGGTAAGCAAACAGACCTCATCCTCCTAGACTTTAGCAAGGCATTTGACAAGGCTAACCATGAGAAACTGCTCCACAAACTCAAGTTCTATGGAGTCCAAGGTAACGCTCTACACTGGATAAGAGCATTTCTCAGTGACCGGACACAGACTGTAGTTATTGAGGGTGAGGAATCTGATAAAATTGAAGTCACCTCAGGGGTACCCCAGGGTTCTGTCTTGGGTCCTATCTTATTCCTTGCCTACATTAATGATCTGCCCGAAAGTATCACCTCACAAGTAAGGCTATTCGCAGACGATACAGCTGTATACCTTACGATCAACGATGACAAGACAGACAATCAGACTTTACAGACTGATCTTGACAAACTTCAGAGATGGAAAGCCTTGTGGGATATGGAATTCAATCCATCAAAATGTGAAGATGTCCACATAACAAAGTTGAAAAACCCCAAACCCACAAGGTACATACTTCATGGACAGATTCTAAAGACAACTGAGAATGCTCGCTATCTTGGTGTAGACATCTCAAATAATTTGTCATGGAACACCCACATAGACAGAGTTGCAGCCACGGCCAACAGCACCCTAGGCTTTGTCAAGAGGAACAACAAGGTAAAGTCACCCAAGATCAGAGAGTGTGCCTACAAAACCTTGGTCCGCCCCCAGTTAGAGTATGCAAGTACGATTTTTGACCCCCACACCAGGTCCAATATTGACAAACTTGAAAGAGTTCAGAGACGTGCAGCACGCTGGACCATGAATGATTATTCCCATTACTCCAGTGTTACTAACATGTTAGAAAGACTGGGTTGGAGAACCTTAGAGCAGCGCCGGACAGATTCGCGTTTATGCCTCCTTTACAAAATTGTTCATGAGTTGGTAGCCATCTCTATACCTCATTACTTTGAAGCTAACCACCGGGTATCAAGGTATTGTCACTCTATGTCTTTCAAACAGAATCACACTAGGGTTGATTACTACAAGTATTCATTCTTTCCCCTTACTATAGTACAGTGGAACTCGTTACCTGCAGATGTTGTACTCCTGTTAGACTTTGATTCATTCAAGCTTGCAGTTAGCCAGCTACAGCACACTAAACCATGAGCATTTTGAGTTTGTTTTTAATCTTCTTTTATCTTGTCGCACTGTTTTAACACCTTTACACTATTTTTACCCTTATCCTTATTATGCTTTACTTTTTCTTGTTCTATTAATATAAGACACGACGCGCAGCTGCCCGATTATGCCTGTGAAAGCGTGTGGCAAAATATAAAGATAGATAGATGGAGAAAAAGATGTTATTTTATCAGCCATTTTAACAGCTGACAAAATATGTCAACAATAAATTTGACGGGTTTCAACTTTACTTTTATTTTATAGAGTGAGTGCGCAATAGATCAAACTAGACGCAGTCTACTCATTATGTTGTTGACGGGTTTTAACTATACTTCATTTTTGCAGAATGAACTCGAGATCAAAAACAATTGGACGCTTCTTATATTACCTATTTAATACATGGCATTGACAATCGTGCTGCTAGGGGGTAATTTGGTGCGAGAAGCAAAAGAAATTGGGTAATATTGAAAAGAACTTGTTATTTTTACCAGGATAATACTTGTTTATTTTCAAAAATCAATAAAATGAATTTAATAAGTAATTTTCTCAACTCGAAATCCACTCGCAAAAAAATGCCAGCTTAAGTAATTTCAACTCGCATTTTCAAAACCAGCTTGCATTTTGCGAGTGGCGGGTGCTTAAATTCGAGCCCTGTTATGTGCTGCTATTATATACCCTTATGTGCTGCTATTATATATCCTTATGTGCTGCTATTATATACCCTTATATGATACTTTTATATGAAGCTGTTATATACCCTGATGTTAATCTATTATAAACCTTATGTGATGCTATTATATACTCTTATGTGAAGTTACTATTTACCCTTATGTGATGCTGTTATATACCCTTATATGAAGCTATTATATACCCTTATGTGCTGCTATTATATACCCTTATGTGATGCTATTTATATACCCTTATGTGATACCCTAATGTTCTGCTAGTAAATACACTTATGTGAAACCCTTATGTGATGCTATTGTATATCCTTATGTGCTATCCTTATGTGATGAAATTGTATACCTTTATGTGCTATCCTTATGTGATGCTATTATATACCCTTATGTGATACTATTGTATACCCTAATGTGCTATCCTTATGTGATGCTATTGTATACCCTTATGTGCTATCCTAATGTGATATGATATACCCTTATGATTTCATATTAACATTATGATGCAATTTTGTTAATTTATGTTATGCTATTTATGAAACAGGGTTCATACAGATAAGGAATGATAAAATTCAAGCACTTTTCAAGGTAGAAATTTTCAATTTCAAGCACTAAAATAGATGAACTCGCCATACATACTTACTGTACCTTAGGAGTTCCTGCACACTCAGGCTAGTTACAATATTATTATATATATTCTATATCCCTATATATAGTATAATTAAGTCTATTGTAACTAGCCCAGCTGTCTCTCCCAATAAAGATAACTTAAACATAAGAACAGCAACATAAGGCCATAATAAATTTATTGCTAGATTATCATCCCCGCCCGCCCCCTAATTTGCATGCCGCCCTGACTATTTTTATTTTCTGAAAAAAATGAAAAATAAAAAAAAAGTTGTTTTTTTTTAATAAAATTATTAGAAAAACTTAAAAAATTTCAAAAAATAAAAAATAGAATACTCCCGCTCCCCGTTTTTAAGAAAAATTTGGATGATAATCTAGAAATTAATTTATAATGGCCTAAATTATTTTTTTTACAAATTCAGTTAGTTTCACACAGCCAAGTACTGCCTTAGCCCTTAATGTCTTTGCATCCGATTTTTATACCAATTTCTTTGTACTACACAAGTTTATCTTGTGTTCATTTGCATGGGCATTTCATTTTTCTTGTGTTTCTCGCTCTTATCATGCGACTTCAGGGCTGAATACACACTTTCTCCGAGGCATTGTTATCAGTGTATTACTACCTTGTGCTTTGGACACATTGGGTTTGCCCAGATGATGTCACTAGTTCAGAACACAAGCAGCTGTTAAATTGCAATTGATTCTGTTCTGTGTATTTGGGTGTTATCGGCATTTTTTCTGCGCAGGCTATGGGAGAATTATTTATCAACTGCATTAAGTTTATGCAATTGTTTGTTTAGACGACAACACACCGTATCTATTTTTAAAATTAGAACAGGTGCCTTGGTTCCCAGCATGTTGCACTGCATAATACTGCTGGGAAACAGATCTGTCAAATTGAGTAGTCGCCCTTCTCTCGCATATAGTAAACACGGAGTAAAATAAATGGCAAAGATGGACATTTCATATTCTCCGTCACTGGTTTTTAAATTTAAACTCTTTAAAATTCAAGCACTTTTCAATGATTTTTGATCATTTTCAAGCACTTTTCAAGCATTTTTCCCACTGAGATTTAAAATAAGCACTATTCAAGGATGTTTTTAAGAAATAAGCACTTCTCATTTGAGAGGTTGAAAATCAAGAACTTTTCAAATTTGTGCAAACCTTGTGTAACCCTTACGATTATTATAAATATCCTTATATGGTGCTCTTATATACACATATGCCATAATACATGTTTTTGGATAATCAACTTTTATTTCACCACTGTATCGATATTAATACAATAACAATACAAAACATGTTAATGTTTTTCATACTGTCTTGTTACAATGCTGTATATAATTCACTTGATAATTGCATATATATCCTCATATCAATGCAGCCTCAGTTACAAATAACATCTCAATGTCTTTGTCAATTTTAAAGTAAAAAATTGACTTATAATGAAATTACTATATACACTTGTGTAGTCCTATTATACTTCCCTAACTGACTGTTACATTTATCCTTGTGTTGTACATGCATTACATTTTCTTTTGTTGCACACATATTATGCATCCTAAGTTGTACTGCTGTTTTACAGAATCTTTCAGCAACTCAAACTTTTTTATTGACTTTCAAAACATTGTTTTTTTTTATGATTTATGACTATTCTTTGTTCAAAATAACACATAAAACCATAATCCAGCCCAATAAAATTAGTTACCTACTTATAAAAATACATTGTCAGAGCACAGCAAACAAAATTATTTTTAAGCATGGCCCCATAGACATATAGGTTGTACATATCAAAGCACCTTAGGTTGTACATATATTACAACTCCTCAGCCTGATATAACCACTGCTTGTAACATATTGAAAGTCAAACTATGATCATTTTCATCAACAAAGTTTATATTTGTTCTGAATAACCCTCTCTGCGGTACCATTCTGTTTATTGCACTGGCTAATTCTCAGAGTAAATAAAATTTCATGTGGCTAATAAATTTTGCATTTGTTTTATAGCCATGCACTTAATAGAGCAATAAAGGCAGTTTAATTATGTAACATTTAAGAATTACTCTTCTTCCAATCACTCAGTTCTGGTTCTGCACTAGCAAAGGACTCAAAAGTGGTTCATTATTATAAGCTATGAGCTTTCTTTGAAATGATGCTAAATAGATTAGTATAAACTTAATAAACAGAAAAATTAAGATTGCTATCAGATATATAACCAGTCCTGTGTTTAACGCGTCTGATCATGAGAGCATCTGTTTTGAACTGCTGCCACATATATATTTAATTGTGCTGATCAATTTTAAAGGGAATATATTAGGATTGTTTAAATATTTTGAACTGGCTAAACAAATATATCATGTCTATATATTATACTCATTTACCCCATATTGTAAAAATGATTCCTGCTTAAAACTGCAACATTGTTTATGACATATTAAATAGGTTAAGTGATCAATTTGATGAGTGACAGGTTTACACTTGTGAAATGTGTTTCATTTTAGAAAGAGTCCAAATATGATGTGAAAGTCATCAAGCAGTATTTAAGTGCTGTCTATTTTTAGAATGGGATTTTATTTCAACTTTACCACTCTGACTGAAATATCGATTTTGTCATGTTTAGGTGGATCCGATATACCAAACCATTCAGATTTTATTTTATGCTAATGAGATAATTTTTATCAATTCTAGAAATAATCTTATTTTTTGAGACATTTATAGCATTTATCTCATGATAGTCTCCATTGGTCAAGATGTCAGTAAAACTGAAGCTGTCACATGGTCAAGATGTCAGTAAAAATGAAGCTGTCACATGGTCAAAATGTCAACTAAACTGAAGCTGCCACCTGGTCAAGTTGTCATAAACATTGAAGCTGTCACTTGGTCCAGTTGTCATCAAAACTGAAGTTGTCACCTGGTCCAGTTGTCCCTAAAACTGAAGCTGTCACCTGGTCAAGTTGTCACTGAAACTGAAGCTGTCCATCATGTGACATTTGATACAAAAGCCTTTCTCTACTATACCATTTTACAAAGTAAAGTAAACAGAGAAATACCAATGATAAATTATAAATCATCAATATGACATGAAGACTAATGTCAACCATACTTAACGTTACAGCTGACAAAGGTCAAACTGTTTGAGAACATTTATAAATGTATAAGTGTTCACATGCTGTAAAAATCCCTGATAATACTAAAGATTGATTGTCCTCAGGCTGCCTTCTGTTAACAGGTGGTCTATACATAAACAACTTACCAGTCAGTCTTCAGGTCTTGGTGTTTCCTGCGGAAAGATGAAACAATCAGCTGTATGTCCTTGGCAAATGTTTCATATGCAGTGGCCATCTCTTGAGCAAATTCTGCAACTGAGGAAAGAATTACAAATGTTAAACATTTTAAAGATGTAATATTAACAAGAACTGTTGGAGCAAAGCATGCTGGATTTTATAAATCCTGCCACAAATGGCTTCCTCCATAATACCCTGCAATCATGAGGAATATTATATAAAACATTGCCAATTGTTGCAGAGATTATCAGCTGAATTTATCAGTGGTTGTTGAGATTATCAGCTAAGATAATAAGTAGTTGCTGAGATTATCAGCTTATATTATCAGAAGTTGCTAAAACTAATAGCTGAGATTATCAGTTGTTGCTGAGATTATCAGTTATTGCTGAGATTATCAGCTTAGATTATCAGAAGTTGCTAAAACTATCAGCTGAGATTATCAGTAGTTTCTGATATTATCAGCCAATATTGTCAATACTTGCCGAGTTTATCAGCTGAGATTATCAGCTGTGATTATAAGTATTTGCTGCAATTATCAGCTTACATTATCAAAAGTTGCTAAAACTATCAGCTGAGATTATCAGTAGTTTCTGATATTATCAGCCAATATTGTCAATACTTGCCGAGTTTATCAGTTGAGATTATCAGCTGTGATTATTAGTAGTTGCTGCAATTATCAGCTTACATTATCAAAAGTTGCTAAAACAGCAGCTGAGACTATCAGTTGAAATTATCAGTTATTGCTGAGGTTATCAGCTTAGATTATCAGAAGATGCTGAAACTATCAGCTGAGATTATCAGTAGTTTCTGAGATTATCAGCCAATATTGTCAATACTTGCTGAGTTTATCAGTAGTTGCTGAAATTATCAGCTGAGATTATTAGTAGTTGCTGATTATCAGAAGTGGCTAAAACTATCAGCTGAGATTATCAATAGTTGCTGAGATTATCAGCTGAGTTTATCAGTTGAGATTGTCAGTTATTGCTGAGACTATGAGCTTAGATTGTCAGAAGTTGCTAAAACTATCAACTGAGATTATCAGTAGTTTCTGAGATTATCAGCCAATATTGTCAATACTTGCTGAGTTTATCAGTTGAGATTATCAGTAGTTGCTGAGATTATCAGCTGAGATTATCAGAAGTTGCTAAAACTATCAGCTGAGATTATCAGCTTAGATTATCAATAGCTTCTTAAACTATCAGCTGAGATTATCAGAAGTATCTGAGATTATCAGCTTAGATTATCAGTAGTTGCTGAGATTATCAGTAGAAGCTGAGACTTTCAGCTAAGATTATCAGTAGTTGCCGAGACTATCTGCTGAGATTATCTTTAGTTGCTGGTTTTTTCAGTTATGATTATCAATAGTTGCTGAAAATTTCAGCTGCAATTATCAGTAGTTGATGAGCTTATCAGCTTATATTATAATAGTTGATGAGATTATCAGCTGAGATTATCAGTAGTTGATGATATTATCAGCACAGATTATCAGTAGTTGATGAGCTTATAAGCTGATATTATCAATAGTTGCTGAGATAAAAGATTAGATTATCAGTAGTTGATGAGCTTATCAGCTGAGATTATCAGCAGTTGATGAAATTATCAGCAAAGATTATCAGTAGTTGTTGAGCTTATCAGCTGAGATTATCAGTATTTGATGAGATAATCAGCAAAGATTATCAGTAGTTCATGAGCTTATCAGCTAATATTATCAATAGTTGCTGAGATTACAGATTAGATTATCAGTAGTTGATGAGATTATCAGCAAAGATTATCAGTAGTTGATGAGCTTATCAACTGATATTATCAACAGTTGCTGAGATTATCAGATTACTTTATCAGTAGTTGATGAGCTTATCAGATGAGATTATCAGTAGTTGATGAGCTTATCAGCTGATATTATCAATAGTTGCTTAGATTACAAATTAGATTATCAGTAGTTGATGAGATTATCAGCAAAGATTATCAGTAGTTGATGAGCTTATCAGCTGATATTATCAATAGTTGCTGATCTTATCAGCAAAGATTATCAGTATTTGATGAGACTATCAGCTGAGATTATCAATAGTTGCTGATCTTATCAGCAAAGATTATCAGTATTTGATGAGCGTATCAGCTGAGATTATCAGTAGTTGATGAACTTATCAGCAAAGATTATCAGTATTTGATGAGCGTATCAGCTGAGATTATCAGTATTTGATGAGCCTATCAGCTGATATTATCAATAGTTGCTGAGATTATCAGCTGATATTATCAGTAGTTGATGAGCTTATCAGCAAAGATTATCAGTATTTGATGAGCCTATCAGCTGATATTATCAATAGTTGCTGAGATTATCAGATTAGATTATCAGTAGTTGATGAGCTTATCAACTGAGATTATCAGTAATTGGTGAGCTTATCAGCAAAAATTATCAGTAGTTGATGAGTTTATCAGCAAAGATTATCAGTAGTTGCTGAGATTATCAGCTGAGATTATCAGTAGTTGCTGAGATTTTCACTTAAGATTATCAGTAGCTGCTTAAATTGAGATAATCAGCTTGCCTCAGATTATCAGTTGTTGCTGAGATTTTCAGCTGAGATTATCAGAAGTTGCTAAAACTATCAGCTTAAATAATCAGTAGTTGCTAACATTATCAGCCAATAGTATCAATAGTTGCTGTGTTTATCAGCTAAGGTTTTGTATAAGTAGTTGCTGAGATTATCAGCTGAAATTATCAGTTAGTGCTGATAATATTGGCTAATATTATCAGTATTTACTGAGATTATCAGCTAAAATTATCTGTAGTTGCTGAGATTATTAGCTAAGATTATAAGTAGTTGCTGAGATTATCAGCTGAAATTATCAGTAGTTGCTGAAATTATCAGTTCCTGCTGGGTTTATCAGCTTGCCTCAGATTATCGGTTGTTACTGACATTATTAGCTGAGATTATCAAAAGTTGCTAAAACCATCAGCTGAGATTATCAGCCAAGATTATAGTTTCTGAGTTTATTGTAGTTGCTGAGAATATCAGTAGTTACTGAGATTATAAGCTGAGATTATCAATAGTTGATGAGATTATCAGTTAAAATTATTAGTAATTGCTGAGATAATATTATCAGCTTGCCTCTGATTATCAGTTGTTGCTGATATTATCAGCTGAGAATATCAGAAGTTGCTAAATCTATCAGCTGAGATTATCAGCAGTTTCTGATATTATCAGCCAAGATTATCAATAGTTGCTGAGTTAATCAGTTGAGATTATTAGAAGTTGGTGAGATTATAAACAGTCTTTGAGAGTATTGTTAGTTGCCGAGATTATCAGCTACAATTATCAGTAGTTGGTGAGATTATCAGCTAAATTATCTGCAGCTGCTAAGATTATCAGCTACAATTATCTGTAGTTGCTGAGATAATCAGCTGAGATTATCAGTAGTTGCTGATATTATCAACTGCAATTATCAGAAGTTGCTGAGATTATCAGTAGTATTGGGTTTATCAGATAAGATTATCAGTAGTTGCTGAGATGAGATTTTAATAAAAAAAAAGTTAGCATTCCAATAATTAAGAAACAGTGTTTCTTAATTATATGAAATCTGTGATTCAGCAGTTTTCAAGCAGTTGTCATTTTTGTCTCGCCGCGACGAAGGATTAAGGTGTTGCTTTTCCATCGACAACATCAAACATTAAAAATTTTATATCTAGGTCCAACGTTAAGTTTGTTTGTTTTTTTCTCTCCCATGTGTGTATTAACGGTCAAAGGGGACATGGTGAGACATATCATTCTGCTGAATTCTTGTTTATACATTTACCTACATAACTCAATGCAAACTTCATGACTCTGTGTGAAAAATATAAAACTTCTTGAATATCTTACAATGACAAAAACACAAACTTGATAAAATTTGACCTAAAGATCATGCAGTTGAAATAATTGGCAACTGATTAGCATTTTAAGTGTAAAGGGTTTCAGAAGATATTTGAACATTTCTCAATTTTGCTCAAGTTTTAGTAACAGTAGCCATATTTGATTTTGGACATTATATCCACTGAAAAACATAATCAGGAAGTAAACTCAAGAAACATTGTGACCATGTTAATGAAAATTGGTTGTAACAGCTGGTTAGAACAGTTTTCATTTTCATTAAATTCCCCATTATATATAATAACTTGATGCAACTAAATATAAACTTCACTGCCAAGTGTGATGGTAAATACGTAAACTTAAATATTTTATGAAAACGATATTTGAAAACTTAATAAATGTTGACCACTGGATCGTACTCCAGGATTATGCCCATGCGTTTGGTTTCAGAAACTAAGTCAAAACTTGATGTAATATTGACTATTTATTAAGAAATGCTAGAAATTTTATTACAATATTTTACACCTTTTTTTTCATCAAGCTTTTTGGCATCACATAACTTTACATTATTCCCATTTTAAATCATATTTTTATGAAAAAAAAAATTTTTCTTTCACAGATTTTCAAAAGTAAAACATTTTTTTTTTTTACCACTTAAAAGATTAATCTCCTGTTTATCAATATGCCACTAAAATTGTATTTAAATTAGATGCCAAAAAATACTTTGTCTGAAAAATGCTACCCAGTATAGTAACAATGCATTGCAAAATTGGCAAGTTTCAGGATTTTACTATTAATCGGGTATTGATCTTAAAGCAATAATTTGATCTAATGACATGTGTAGTTTATATTGAGGGCTCTGGCTATGGATTGTAGGGACCCACTTTCTGTTCACTGCGAAGTAATTTTCTAATTGTTAAGAATAGTGCCTAAACAATTTCATATAAACAAATCGAGTATTCGATGAATGAATACTCAGTAATTGATAGGTTGTGAATGTATACTCAGTAATTGATAGGTTGTGAATGAATACTCAGAAAATGAACGTTTGTGAATGAATACTCAGTAATTGATAGGTTGTGAATGAATACTCAGTAATTGAACGGTTGTGAATGAATACTCAGTAACTGATAGGTTGTGAATAGGTTGTGAATGTATACTCTGTAATTGATAGGTTGTGATTGAATACTCAGTAATTGATAGATTGTGAATGAATACTCAGTAATTGATAGGTTGTGAATGAATACTCAGTAATTGATAGATTGTGAATGAATACTTAGTATTTGATAGGTTGTGAATGAATACTCAGTTATTGATAGGTTGTGAATGAATACTCAGTAACTGAACGGTTGTGAATGAATACTCAGTAATTGATAGGATGTGGATAAATACTCGGTAATTGATAGGTTGTGAATGAATACTTGGTAATTGATAGGTTGTGAATGAAATTGATAGGTTGTGAATGAATACTCAGTAACTGATAGGCTGTGAATGAATACTCGGTAATTGAAAGGTTGTGAATGAATACTCAGTAATTGATAGGATGTGGATAAATACTCGGTAATTGATAGGTTGTGAATAAATACTTGGTAATTGATAGGTTGTGAATGAATACTCGGTTACTGATAGGTTGTGAATGAATACTTGGTAACTGATAGGTTGTGAATGAATACTCGGTAACTGATAGGTTGTGAATGAATACTTGGTAATTGATAGGTTGTGAATGAATACTCGGTAACTGATAGGTTGTGAATGAATACTTGGTAACTGATAGGTTGTGAATTAATACTCGGTAATTGATAGGTTATGAATGAAATTGATAGGTTGTGAATGAATACTCAGTAACTGATAGGTTGTGAATGAATACTCGGTAATTGATAGGTTGTGAATGAATACTTGGTAATTGATAGGTTGTGTAAGCGCGATTGAGCAGCACAAAATTCTCAAGATGTAAGAACATAATAGGTCAATGAAATACTACTGGTTGATTTCACCACGCCACAAAATTGGAAAACTCTCCTCTATTTCGCAATATGACAGAGAAAATAAACATTACATTAATATGCACTCCGAACATCAGGACTTAAAGAGAGAAAATAAATTTAACATTATTGTTATGGTAGTAAGCACCATTAGTAAGTACACATTACCCAACTGGTCCTCCATACTGCAGGATTAATCAAATTTATTGCCCACCATTTTTACTGTGTAATTAGAAATATACCAGTCAGATTTCTAGGTGGATCAGATCTGTTATTTAATTATCACGTTGGAGCAGTTATCGGGGGAATGCGGTGATCATCGATAATGTGCTGAGAATTACAGGAAAATGACAGGAAAATTATGGCCACCACTGCCGAATGATTTACAGAAGATAGCAGAGGCGGGGAGCAAGTCAGTTGTATAAAAGACGGAATAAGATGAGAAATGATAATAACCTAATAGTCGCAGAAACATGTATAGTTGGCAATACGACACAACAAGAGTTATATAGCTTCAAGTTTTTTTAAGTAATAATAAATTAATTGCTAGATTACCATCCCCGCCTGCTTCTTAATTTTCATGCCACCCCGACCCTTTTTATTTTCATAAAAAAAATTTAAAAACATCAAAAAATTTAAAATAAATAAAAAATAAAATTCTCAAGGTCTCCCCATTTTTAAGAAAAATTGGGATGAAAATCTAGCAATTAATTTATAATGGCCTATTTTGAAGGAAGTGTTTTTATTTTTATTTTGAAAGTTCATTAATTTCAAATTCTGAAAAAGGCAAGTTACTGTTGATAGTTGGTTCAGTCATCAAAGTCACCATTATTCATTTTTTTTTGTTTTTTGCAAAATCCAACCATTTTTACAAATACTGCAAAAGATGTATAATGGGTGAAAATAATTGTTTTCTTAAGTAAAATATTATTTTTATTTCATCAAGTTAACACTGAAGTGGCATGATCATACCGAGTACGATATTTTGATCGTTCACCCCCTCCATGCAATCCTCCTACCCTGCTGTGAAGTTGGAACAATTTATGATGGGATAGATGTATTAAAATATAATTATGACCTTATATTATCTAATTTGATGTCTTAAAAAATCAGTGTGGTAAAAAAAGTATTCAATGTGTTTGATATGCAAGAAAAATAACCTTACATGGCTTTTTTTCTGTTCAGATAGAAAATTCCATACGTTTGAATAACTGTTTTCACAGGAATGAGGCTCTCTCCAAAGCATTTCATACTTCAGGACGGAATTTTCTATCCTAACCTCAAACCCATGTAGGATCTTCTGATATTTTACCGTTACTTTATTGACGATGATTGGTCAATAACAAAATAACAAGAATTTTAACAGAATAATTATTTAAGTGTCATCTGATTATTGCTTTAAAGCAAAATGTTTTTCATTACAAGTCAAGAGCTTTCAGTGACTTTGATATAATGATAGTCAATAATGTACTTCTATTTTACAATGGGAACCTATCCACAAAATTCTATCGAATAAATTTGAAGAGAAACTGACGTTAATGCGCAGAACCATTTTTCACAAATGTGTTCGGTTTGAATCAATGCTTAAATCTTAGACATCCCGTTCCAGTTACACTAGATGAAAAATTATTGATGTCAGTCCAGTTTTATATAATATTTCAATACAAATTATTTTTTAAAGCTAATTGTTATTTTTATACAAACTCGTCTCACAGACACTGATGCAATTAAGAACATAAGATTTGGTCATCATTGAATAAGTCAATTGAATGCCAGAAAATCTCCCTCATAAACAAGGCTTCCTATTATAATAATCAGAAATAGTTGACCCGATACCAGAACAACTACGCTACACCTACTGGCCAAGGGTGTGATGTTTGTCCAAGTAAATACAATGAAGTGTTTACTTAAATATCATTAGCTTGTCTTAGCAAAATGGCGGTATGCAACTAATATCCCTGTTGTCGCTCCCTTTGGGTTTTGTAATTGTTAAATTTTCACTAAATGAACACTAACTACTACTACGTAGCAAATTGAAGGGCTATGGCAGTATTATGGGGGACCCTGTATAGACTTATTTTTGCATAGAACTACATTGGAAAAACAGATAATTGTCAATTTTTCATCCATTTCTGCAGTGATATTATTCTGCTTCATCTGAACCTTTAGGCCATTATTTTTGCTATATTCATCCAAATTTTTATAAAAACATCGAGTCCAGGAAGATTTTATTTTTTATTTTTAAAATTGTTGATGTTTATTTAAAAAATTTTATGAAAATAAATAGGGTTGAGTGGCATGAAAATTTGGGGGCCGGTGGGAATGATAATCTAGCAATTAATTTATTATGGCCTTGTACTGTCATATTATCAAACTTGGTGGACTGAACTTTCATTTATAAGGATCAGGAGGATCCCAAAAAGGGCAAATTTTCAAAAATCCTTTTTTCAATACTATGTACAAATTTGTACAAATGATTGGGCAAAGGATTGTATTCAACTTGAAATTTAAAGCATTTCCAATGTATTTTCTTCCTAGAACCATCACAGCCTCTACCCCCTACTCACACACATTGACCCTATTCTCTCATTGCTGCAACTCCTAAACCAACCCAAAAGACTGAAAGTTAATATTTTGAACATTTTTACAAATAAGAGTTCTTCTTAAGTCCTTAAAGACAAACTTAATTTACCGTTGTCTCAATGTTTCTGTTTTTGAGCTAAGTAAGTTATCTCACCCACTTGTCTACATAATTTAAACAACATAAATGCTAACATATTCCAGGAGCTTTCTTATTGCAAACAAACCACTTTTTATTGACAGAGGTGTGATAGTCAATTTGCAAAGCTAATACAAATAACCGAAGAATTCAGGAATTATCTTTCAACTCTGCATAAAGATGTCTTTGACGGTCATTAAGACACCTTGTAATTTCCCATCCAACTTCTCTTTAAAACACTAACAATTCGGGTTTCAGTGCATGTCTTGTATTCTCTGGTAATGACACCTTGTAATTGCTCACCTAACTTCTCTTGATATTAATGCCAGAGTTCAGTGTTTCTGTGTGTGTCTTATTTTGTTTTATACCAGTGGAATACCAGCTTGCCTTAAACTTGAAGAAATCAATGGTTCTGTATGCTATCAGTTGATAAAATTGAAAAAACAATGCTTAATTTATATACCAATTTATCTTAGTTGGATTGTGAAGTAAGCACCAAGTTTATAATGAATCACTCTTGAATATGTGTCCTTGGTCAGATCTAGGGGGAGGGGGCAAACTTAGAGGGCGCAACACAAAATCTGAACGAGCACACATTTTTCAGTAGAAATATAGTGTATTTTAATAATATATGGGAGTTTGGTGGTGGTGGTGCTGGGTGGATATGCTGTTTTTATAAGTAGTAGATCTATCATTGACACCTGAGTGTTGTTTTTGAGTGTCCATTGGGCCAAGCATCAGGGATTGAACTCGTGACCTCCAGCATGAGCAACCAACACTCTATTTACTCTCTTACATGATTCAACGAGATGAAGAAACCAGTATTATATAATTTATGATTCTTCAACAAATTCACTTTTACTCTTTGGATAACATGATATCAAACTGCATGACTCTATAAAACACAAAATAAAACAGAAAACAGTTAAGAAATGTCATCACAGCTTCCAACTACATATTTTATTAACATATATAACACTTAGCTGTCTTGGTTTATATTAATTTATGATAGCTTGATTGTAACCTCAGAGCTTTTATGTCTGGGAAACCTTTTATTTCAGATTGTCCCCCATTCTGTTTTGCGTCTTTCTAATACATGTACCAGTATAAACAACAGACTATTTTCCCAGTCTATGTTTTAGGTAAGATTTTTATATATTGATTGTGAACATTTGATCAAATGTTTTTATCCAAATCTTATTTCAATACAGCAAGGATAATTTTACTTGTAAAGGTTTATTTTTTTGTTCTTTCTTTATGCAGTAGAAATATGGAAATGTCCAGATATTAAATTCTGTTTAAAAACAAGAGGGCCAAGATGGCCCTATATTGCTCACCTAAGTGACCTTGAGTCACCCAACTTAAGTAGATTCTATAAAACATGTACACTCAAAATTCCAGAAAAAACAAGATGAGCAAGTAGTTAGAAATTTGATTTGTTTTGAAGATGTAACAGATGCATAGAAGAGTTGTGTGATAACAATAGTATCCTTGTGTGGATATCTGGATATCAGATATTGAATGAAAGTTTTCACTAAATATCCATATAAAGAAAACAAGCCTCCATTCCTAACGACTATGTTTTTTGACGAATCGCAATCGCTTGAACAAACTTGGTAGAGGTTCACCCATGGTAAATGTCAGTGAAATTACGTCGAAATCAGGTCAGTAGAATCTGACAAGAAGGCTTTTGAAGTTTTTACTATAGCTGCCTATATAGTCAACAAGAACCTCACTGTGGTGGTCATGTTTTTTAACAAATCACAGCGGCTTGAACAAACTTGGTAAAGAGTCACCCAAGAAATATTTTGGCGAAATTGTTTTGAAATCGATTCGGTGGTTTCTGACAAGAAGATTTTTTAAGTTTTAACTAACAGTTTTTTAAGTAACCCCACCCCTTGGTCGCCATGTTTTTTTTTGACAAATCACTACAGTTTGAACAAACTTGATGGAGGGTCCTCCAAGGAACATTTCTGTGAAATTATTTTAAAATTGAGCCAGTAGTTTCTGACAAGAAGATTTAAGTTTTTACTAATTAAACTTGCCCTGCCCCCTGGCAGCCATGTTTTTTGACGAATCAAGATGGCTTGAACAAACTTGGTAGAGGGTCACCCAAGAAACATTTCTGTGAAGTTATATTAAAATTGGCCCAGTGGTTTCTGACAAGAAGATTTTTTAAGTTTTTACTATAGCTTATATAGTAAACTAACCCCACTCCGTGGCCCCCAAGTTTTTTGACGAATCACTACGATTTGAATAAATTTGGTGAAGGGTCCTCCAAGGAACATTTCTGTGAAATAATTTTAAAATCAAGTTAGTAGTTTTTGACAAGAAGATTTTTTAAGTTTTTACTAATTAAATTTGCCCCGCCTCCTGGCAGCCATGTTTTTTGACGAATCAAGATGGCTTGAACAAATTTGGTCGAGGGTCACCCAATGAACATTTCTGTGAAGTTATATCAAAATTGGCCCAGTGGTTTCAGAGGAAAAGTTGTTAGAAGCAAAAAGTTAACGCTGTGAGCCTTTGGCTCAGTTGAGCTAAAAATAGCACTTTTTTTATCATTGTGATGTTGTTTACATTTCTTAATTCAGGGGTAAACAATTTTTGTTCAAACCCATGACCTTCCTCATGTGAAGTGGGTGCTCTACCTCTAGACCTCCACTGTGGTTTGTTGAAACTAAAGCTTAAGCTCTATTCATGAAGTTCTGTTGAAATTTTGAAAAAACAAATCCTAATTTCAATGTTTTTTTAATTAAAAACCAGGATAATTTTTCTGGGACCATGACCATATTTTATATTCAGGTTAAGGACAATGCGACAGTTTTTTATGCACACCAACACCAAAAAGAGAAGCAATTTTGTTTAGGCCTGCATACCAATAAACTACAACTCAGACCCTATTTCTGATGGCACAATCATTTATTGTATACCAGTTTGCATACTTCATATACTGAACACAATATATGAGATGAATTTCAGGCCTTTATATCCGTAAATGATTGTGCTATCTGAAATAAGGGTCAGTTGTAGTACAGTAGTATATAGTGACCGTGGCAGGTCTCAACAAAATTCCTTCACTTTGTGTGCGAAATTTGTGCGCATGAAAAACCATAGAAAACGTCCCAATAACGTTCTAATTTGCAGTGCTCCTTCCTTAAAGAAACTCATAGCATAAAAAGCGATGATGCAAAGTGATATTGCTTGCAGACAAAGCTAGCAGGACACCGATTAACTTGTGTAATAGAATATAAGGTATGGCATTTATATGAATACTGTATACTCACAAGCAATGAATAATTTAGGTATTTCGTCTGCATAAATGCATATACCATCTACATTGTTTATGCTTCTTCAAAAGAAGGCTTAGTTTAACATGAATATGTAAACTCACTGGGAAAAGTATTTTAGCTGGAATTGTATCTAGGACACGGATGCACCTACTATAATAAATTATGTTTGTAAATTTTTCGAAAAAATTTGTTTAAAAAATGTTGTTGTTGTATGGTGTTTAGTGTTGCTTTCAACAACTTTTCAGCCATATCGCAACGGTGTCTACTTGAGATAGTATTCTTAGTGCTGTCACACTGGAGTATCATGCCGCAGACACATGGCATGATACCCCGCCCAGTCACATTATATTGACACCAGACCGACCAGACCTAGATCTCTCCTCTAAATGCTGAGCGTCAAGCGAGGAAGCTTCTAGTACCATTTTTAAAGTCTTTGGTATGACCCAGCCGGGGATCGAACCCACAACCTTCCGCATACGAGGCAGATGCTCTACCACTAGACCATGCCGTGGTCCCCCTACTATAATAAATTATTTTTGTAAATTTTACGAAAAATTTTGTTTAAAAAAAGGGCCTTGATTCTACACACAAAATATTGATTTAATACAAATAGATCCTTTCAGAAATCTTTTGTTATCAAAAATTAAGTTAAAAAGGAGCCATAACTCCTACACTTTAATCACATACAGTTACATAACAAATGTTAATTAAATACATAGACCCATCAAAAGTTGTTCAATGGCGTTCACCACTCCTGACATACATGTATCATAATTTACTAGAGATAGTACAGCCAGCTGTGTCACACAATACACCACTCCTGACATACATCTGACATACATGTATCATAATTTACTAGAGATAGTACTGCCAACTGTGTCACACAATACGCCACTCCTGACATACATGTATCATAATTTACTAGAGATAGTACTGCCAGCTGTGTCACACAATACACCACTCCTGACAAACATGTATCATAATTTACTAGAGATAGTACAGCCAGCTGTGTCACACAATACACCACTCCTGACATACATGTATCATAATTTACTAGAGATAGTACAGCCAGCTGTGTCACACAATACACCACTCCTGACATATATGTATCATAATTTACTAGAGATAGTACTGCCAGCTGTGTCACACAATACACCACTCCTGACATATATGTATCATAATTTACTAGAGATAGTACTGCCAGCTGTGTCACACAATACGCCACTCCTGACATACATGTATCATAATTTACTAGAGATAGTACTGCCAGCTGTGTCACACAATACACCACTCAATCACGTCACAGTGACAGCAAGACAAGGTCCAGAACTACCCACAAGATAAACCCACAACCTCCACATTGAGATATGCACTGCAGCATGGCGTTACCACTGTCAGAATCATCACAGTGACTGACATAATAACCACTTACAGTAACCACTGATGGATTAACCACTGACAGTAGCCACTGCTAGAGTTATCACTGCTAGAGTAACCACTGCTAGAGTAAACACTGCTAGAGTAATGACTGCTGGAGTAACCACTGCTAGAAAAACTACTGCTGGAACAACCACTTACAGTAACCACTGCTACAGAAACCACTGCTGGGACCACTTACAGTAACCACTGCTGGAGTAACAAATGACAGTAACTACTGCTAGAGTTATCACTGCTAGAGTAACCACTGCTGGAGTAAACACTGCCAAAGTAATGACTGCTGGAGTAACCACTTCTAGAGTAACCACTGACAGTAACCACTGCTAGAGTAACCACAGCTGGAGTAACCACTGACAGAATAACCACCGACAGTAACTGCTGCTAGAGTAACCATTGCTATAGTAATCAATGCTGGAGTAACCACTGCTATAGTAATCACTGCTGGAGTAACCACTGCTGGAGTAACCACTGCTAGAATAACCACTGACATTACCTGGCACTAGAGTAACTATTGCTGTAGTAACCACTGACAATGACCACAGCTGGAGTAACCACTGCTTGAGTAATGCCTGTAAAAATAATCACATCAAGAGAAACTGCCAAAGTAACCACTGCTGGGGTAATGCTTGTAAAAATAACCACAGCAAGAGATAATGCCTGTAAAAGTAACTACATCAAAAGAAACTGCCAAAGTAACCACTGCTGGAGTAGTGCTTGTAAAAATAACCACAGCAAGAGATAATGCCTGTAAAAGTAACTATATCAAGAGGAACTGCCAAAGTAACCACTGCTGGGGTAGTGCCTGTAAAAATAACCAACAGCAAGAGATAATGCCTATAAAAGTAACAGCATCAAGAGAAACTACCAAAGTAACCACTGCTGGGGTAGTGCCTGTAAAAATAACCAACAGCAAGAGATAATGCCTATAAAAGTAACAGCATCAAGAGAAACTACCAAAGTAACCACTGCTGGGGTAGTGCTTGTAAAAATAACCACAGCAAGAGATAATGCCTGTAAAAGTAACTACATCAAGAGAAACTGCTAAAGTAACCACTGCTGGAGTAGTGCTTGTAAAAATAACCACGGCAACAGATAATGCCTGTAAAAATAACTACATCAAGAAAAACTGCCAAAGTAATCACTGCTGGGGTAGTGCCTGTAAAAATTATTATTAAACCACAGCAAGAGACAATGCATGTACAAGTAACTACATCAAGAGAAACTGCCAAAGTAACAACTGCTGGAGAAGTGCTTGTAAAAATAACCACGGCAACAGATAATGCCTCTAAAAATAACTACATAAAGAAAAACTGCCAAAGTAATCACTGCTGGGGTAGTGCCTGTAAAAATTATTATTAAACCACAGCAAGAGATAATGCAGACAGGTACAAGTAACTACATCAAGAGAAACTGCCAAAAAAATCACTGCTGGGGTAGTGTTTTTAAAAATAACCACAGCAAGAGATAATGCCTCTAAAAGTAACTACATCAAGAAAAACTGCCAAAGTAATCACTGCTGGGGTAGTGCCTGTAAAAATAACCACAGCAAGAGATAATGTCTGTACAAGTAACTACATCAAGAGAAACTGCCAAAGTAATCACTGCTGGGGTAGTGCTTGTAAAAATAACCACAGCAAGAGATAATGCCTGTACAAGTAACTACATCAAGAGAAACTGCCAAAGTAATCACTGCTGGGGTAGTGCCTGTAAAAATAACCACAGCATGAGATTATGCCAGTACAAGTAACTACATCAAGAGAAACTGCCAAAGTAACCACTGCTGGGGTAGTGCCTGTAAAAATAACCACAGCAAGAGATAATGCCTGTACAAGTAACTACAACAAGAGAAACTGCCAAAGTAACCACTGCTGGGGTAGTGCCTGTAAAAATAACCACAGCAAGAGATAATGCCTGTACGAGTAACTACATCAAAAGAAACTGCCAAAGTAACCACTGCTGGGGTAATGCCTGTAAAAATAACCACAGCAAGAGATAATGCCTGTACAAGTAACTACATCAAGAGAAACTGCCAAAGTAATCACTGCTGGGGTAGTGCCTGTAAAAATAACCACAGCATGAGATTATGCCTGTACAAGTAACTACATCAAGAGAAACTGCCAAAATAACCACAGCAAGAGATTATGCCTGTACAAGACAGTAACTACATCAAGAGAAACTGCCAAAGTAACCACAGCTGGCGTAGTGCCTGTAGAAGTAACCATGGCAAGAGAAATTGTCAAAGTAACCACTGCCAGAGTAATGCCTGTAAAAGTAACTACAGCAAGAGAAATTGCCAAAGTAAGCACTGCTGGGGTTATACCTGTAAAAGTAACTATAGCAAGAGAAACTGCCAAGGTAACCACTGCTGGAGTAATGCCTATGAAAGTTACCACAGCAAGATAAACTACCAAAATAACCACTGCTGGAGTAATGCCTGTAGAAGTAACCAAAGCATCAGATAATGCTGTAAAAGTAACCACAGCAACAGATAATGCCTTTAAAAGTTACCACAGCAAGAAAAACTGCCAGAGTAACCACTGCTGGAGTAACCACAACCAAAGTAACCCTGCAAAAAGTAGTCTGTCCCATAATAACAACTGCCAGAATTTTTTTCACTGCTGGAGTAACTGCTTTTTCGGAAATCACTGCTCGAGTAAAACCAATTAAGCAACTGCTACTAAATTAACTGCCAGAGTAAACAGTGCATGCCAGAGTAATCACAAATCCATGTAGAGAAATCACTACAAGAGACACTACACTAGAGTAATGGTTGCCAAAGTAACCAATACAACAGAAACCACTGCTATAAAGTAACCACAGCTATAAAGTAACCACGGCTGAATTAAAACTACAAGAGTAATTAACCTGTGCCAGAATAACCAGGGACTGCAATATTAACCACTAGCAGTAAATACTGGTGGAGTACTCAACCACACTGTGGCCAACTGGCAGAGATTCAGACTCACTACCCCTGGATCAACAGTAAGACGTCACTGTTACCAACTGAAGATTTACTGTGGACAATCAAATATAACCAAAATTAAAATACAGAAGATGGGATAATAATTATATCAATATTCAATACGTAGTTATGGCAATATGCATTTATTCATGTTATGAGTATTGATGGATTCCCTTCCATACTTTTGAAGATATTCTCCGGAAAAGAAAATACTGAAGACAAGGAGCCAAAACTAAAGTAAAAAAGGGGAGATAATTACGTCATTATTCAAGATAGAGTTATGGATTTGTCTCTCTGTACTTCCACACATTGTCCAATTGTTTCAAACATTGTTGGAGTCCCTTACATGCTTTTAAACATAAATATCATTCTCTGAACAAGCAAAAATGACAAAAAAATAAAGTGCACAAGCAATGATAACTCATTATTCAAAAGCAAATTTTGGTTATTTTGCTCTGCACTTCAACACATTGACCTCTATTCATGTTCCAAATCAAGTTTGATGCCCTTTTCATATTTTTGAAAGAAAAATTGTAGAATTATTCAAGATAAGAGTTATGATTCTGTACTGAGACTGTACTTCAAAACACTGCCCTCCATCCATGTTCAAAGTAGCGTTGCATTCCCTTCAGTATTTTTTTAGTTAATTTTCCAGGAAAAAGTTCACACGGATGCACACACAGACACATGGATGCACACACAGACACATGGATGCACATACAGACACACAGATGCACACACAGACAAATGGATGCACACACAGACACACGGATGCACACACAGACACATGGATGCACACACAGACAAATGGATGCACACACAGACACACGGATGCACACACAGACAAATGGATGCACACACAGACAAATGCACTAAGAAATGGCGGCTACATGCTTGCCCTTTTGGGAATATAGAAATAAAGCAAAATTCAGGGAAAATAATATATATGCAGTTACATTTTTAACAATATCCAAAAATCACAACCAATTTTCGGGAAAACATTCAGACTAAATTATGGGAACCGTGACAATTAGACTTAAATTTTAAAATAATCTGAGAATCAGAGATATTAAAACATTGCTAGTTAGTTCTGTGCATGCACTCTTGTGAGATAAAATGTTTCCATTCCTGTAAACATTTTTGTGTGTTACTCTTAATGTTATGTGAAATGTCAGCTGTTATAATCCTCAAATACCAGCGGTGCTAAGCTTAGTCTAGATTATTCCTGAATAGCAGGCTTAGCCAAGATTAAAATCTGTGGCTGTGCTTGGAACGCAATCTGATTATCTGTGTAAAAGACCAAACATGGAAGGCAATCTGATGAGAAGTATGGGTGGCTTTTTTTGAAATTACAAGTCCAACTGCTTAGGAATTATTGTTGACTTTCAAGTAATCAATATTTGTTATCATTTTATGACTCAGATATTCTTTAAAAAATAAATTCCAATGTCACTTAGAAAAAAATGAATTGAAATCTGCCTTTAAACAGTTTTAACAAAAAAATTTAATGTTATTGTTAAACTTCAAAACCATTGAGTTTTAGTGCTGATGGTTGACGCAAGAAAAACTGAAATTACACTAAAAGCAAAGTGGATAATAATAAGGAATTATATAGAGAGAGGGAAAGACAACTGATGGAGATTTTGCGAATGCTTGCGTATTCACGCAAAAACTTGCAATATCTCGTTTTCAATCATCTTAACTTCCAATAATCTCAGGAACACAAATCAAAATTCTTACATTGCAGAATGAAATTCTCATCAAAACTATACACTTCCCAGAAATTTGTGTTTAAAATGTTGAAGTACTTTTAATAACAAAGTTTGTATACTGCAGCTAAAATAATGACAAAGTGCAACCAACTTTCCTTCAAACCTCAATATCTTTAATTCAAGATGATTTTAAATGATTGCAACATGTTTAAACCTCTAAAATTGAATAGGACAGCTTACAGTTTATGTACAAGAAATCAGTTACCTGTGAATTATGAATGATTAATTTGCAAATTATTAATCCTTCGTGTGCTATTTCAACATCTTGTCAGGAGATGCAACCTTATATCCTTCTATACAAGTCCTTGATAATATAAACTCTGCACATTGAGGATTCATCATCATTGATCATTCACAGCAGGCTAAATGTCAAAATGCCATCGTTGGCTGTTAAGAAGAAACACCAACAAGACTTTTCATTTGGAAAATTCAAATGGTCATAAATCAGCCATTTAATATCATTGAACATGAATGCAAAATGCAATATGCAAAACTATGCTTAATGTAGGCTGATCTCTCCAAAGATGTTTCAGTGAATTCCTGAAGCACTTACAGGAACCTTTATTCCAATTTTGAAAAGGGCCGCAACTCAGCAACAAATAATGGAACCAGAATGCAAAAGGGAAATGCAGGACTAGATTTTATATAGAACCTTTTTCAGTAAGTTTTTCTAATCTAAATGTTAGGTAAAGAGACAAAATATGGACAAGATTTTTAATTTGGAAAGTACAAAGGGCTGTAACACAGTAAAAAAATTATCCAACCAGAACTGAATATCTGAGGAGTTCACCAGACAAGGTTTTTTGTCAGATAGGTGGATGGACAGACACAGACAGGCCGATTTCTATATTCATTTTTTTAGCTGGGCCCGATTAGCTCAGTTGGTAGTGCATCTGACTATCAAGCCAGGGGTCGTGAGTTTGAATCCCCATCCAGCAACAGTCTCCAGGATGATTGATATATGACATTGTGTCTCATTATCATTCATCTCTCACTGCTGATTCAAGTGGGAAAGTTATCAGTTACTTGCGCAGATTGGGTGTGCTAGAGTACTGGTTAACCTTACAGGATCCCAGGAAACAGTGGTTGGGTTAACTGATCATCTGTTAGCCCTTGATGGCATAAAAATGACACTAAATAATCAATCGATCAATCTATATTCTATTTCATTTTTATTATTTTCTATTTGATAAATATCTTGTATAATGTAACTCCAATGACTTCAGTAGGGATAAGTATTTTAAAACTATTTAAAACATTAACAGAGGTGTTTGTTTCAGTCAATATTAGATCTTACTTTCAGATTCAAACGTTTCTTCTGCACAACTTGCCAAGACGTCTTTACATGAAAGCAAGCATCGCATAAAAGATCGATACTTGCTGACACTTTGTTTAATACAATGTCAAGTTCTTGATGAACTAGCAATGTCCAGGGTATTAACTTTGACCCAAGAGGTCATAATCCCTTTAATACAATTTCTGATTAAAATTATACATATTGGCAAACCATTTTTATCGTTCCCCTCTTTCCTCTCTTAATAGCTTAGATTGGATGCAATACCTAGCTATTGTCCTACACGCTCATCTGATATTAAAAAGGCAATATAAGAAAAAGTGAAAGTAACCCTGTAAGGTTTTTTCATCAGATGCCCCAAAAAAATCTAAAGAATAACCTCAAAATGACAAAGTGATAAAGGTTCTATTAAAATCAATTCCGTTTTTAAGAGACGATGCCATTTTTAAACATTTCTCGATATAACTCAATGCTATGCGGCAACCAGCTTAAATATTTAACGAACAAGAAAACCACAAAGTTGAAAAAGTTTAAGCCTTTTTTTGGTGTCAAATCCAATACAGAATGTGTTTAATACTAAACGCTTTCCTTGCAATTTGATAATCTTGTTATTTAAAAAAAAAAAGCGATCAAGTTCAATTTTACTCCTCCAACCCGGTTAAATGAGCACTTAAACTTTAACAGTGGCAATTTCAGAATTGACAACTACCATAATCAAGAGTGGGTTCCATTTATTTGTCAGACAAAATGTTGCGACTACAAAAGCAGTTGTGATATAAGGTGATATGATATCAGCAGGCCAATAATTTTGCCTAAACTCTGTCTGTCTGTGTCAGCAAACACTCGGTAAAAATCCAATTATGCTTTTCTTGAGAAGTCACATTATGGAGTCCCATTTTGTCTTTTAGAGCAATGCTGACGTCAGACCGCTGAATTATTGCGCAAATAAACCAGGAAAGCTGTCAATTATCTAACAAATATTGGTTCTAAAATGATCGTAACATCGCGAACGCAAAGGATCTGTCACCAAAGTGTTAAAATACCAGGCTATTAAAGTATCGTAATTGACTAGTGTTAGTAACCTACCACCAGAGATAGAGAAGCAAAGGGGGCAATTGTTAGCAAAACGACAGGAGGAAAAGCGCGGATGCAAGCTGATATATACGCGGGACTTTCCATTCGTCGATCTAAAAAGAAAGGTGTAAGATCTGTTTACCTTGTGACCACGTAAATTTTGAACTTACTCCAAAATCTATACAAAGATATATTATGCATCGTTAACAAATATTTATTCACGCATATAATTAATATTGTTTCATCATTAAGTACACCGGAATTATTAGCTGTAAAACAGGAAGAGCCTGTTCATGTGAGCCTACTACCAAAATCAAACAGAAGTAGTGAAGAAGCAGACACCAAACAACATGTAGTATTATGTTGTTTGATGTCCATTGATTAGAGGTAAATTTGTATTGCATGTAAAATAAAAAAAAAAGATAAATTTGTTTGAATGTCATAAATGCTATATGATTTTTATCATCTGCCTAAGAAATATCACCTCTCCTCTCTCTCTCTCTCTCTCTCTCTCTCTCTCTCTCTATATATATATATATATCTCTCTATCTAGCTATCTATCTATCTATCTATTTCTATATTTTTCTCTTTCTCTCTCTCTCTCTCTCTCACTCTATCTAAACACACACACACACACACACACACTCTCTCTCGCTGTCTATGTCCCGCGTCCTCTCTCTCTATCCTTTTTCTCTATCTCTAACTCCTTTCTATATATTTCCTCTTTCCCTCCTTCTTTCCTCTTTACCTCCTTCTTTCTCATCTCTCTTTCTCTCATCTCTCTCTCTCACACATTTCCCATGACACATTTCTTGTTTACCTTTTTGTTTGTATTTTCATTTCATTTACACTTTTTATCTCGATTTTCATTTTGTTTAGTTGTCTTTTATTTTATTTTACAATAGGTATTAAAACATGAATATCTAACCACAATGTATTGTGCTGGATTAAATCCTACAATATCGTAACTCCTGTTTGTAAAAATATATTAAGTTAAATTGTAAAAATGACCTTTAATATTATTACCACGTGACCAACAGCCAAAAGTATTTATCACTGTGTCGAGAGTATTTACATAGGATGTGACACGTGACAAAGCAGTCAATCAAATACATATTTTTGAGCGAAATAATATTGTGTCCATTGCTTGGAAAACACAATTAGGGTATACGGAGGCGCACATGCTCAGTTGTGTTTGCCCCAGTATTTACTTATTGTGCTCAGTTAACACCTATGTTTATAATCATACATGTGATACCTCACGGCGTGAGACAAAAACTCCCAATTTTTTTACCAATTCACAGTCTCACGGGTTGTGATCAAAATCTCACGGTAAAACCAAATTTCAAAAGAAGCAGAGAAATTGACCGCTATTTTCTGAGTTTTACAGTAATGTCCCCCTTTTAGCTGGTTTACATTTATTGGTTTTTGGGAACAAATCTGAGTAAACAGTATGACGTGCACCTTGGAATTTGCAAAACAAATATGTGTCCTCAACAGCATGCCTGGGGGGAGTAGGTGTTAATTGATTATGTAATTAACTGATTACAACTGAAAGATAATCTTTATAATCCAAGTGGATTTGTGACTTAAAGGAAACACATTAAGCAGATCATATACAAAATAAGTGTTTGGTAGATGGAGAATTTACAAAAAATCGTTGGTGAGTAATCAGAAAGAAGAGATTTGTATTATATTTTAATAATTGATAATTAATGTATTGAATTGATGTTTGGTGTTCGTAGGTCAGTCTTTGAAGTTTTGTTTTCGTATTTTTAAAGCAATATAATTATACATTACATTTACTCTTGATGACTTATTTATGTTCTACCAGGTTGTTGTTGGAAAGATGATTACCGGTACATGTTTGTCGAGGTGTTTTTTAATACCTGGAGTTTCTGTGTCCAGAGACTATACATAAAGACCTGCCTGTTTTGGAAGGTGCATATATATATATATATATATATATATATATATATATAATATATTTTAGGTAAATGCACAAGACTAGGATGAAAAACATTCACACAGAAGTGGATGCTGGAAATGCTTAAACATGGAAAAAATAAAAATTAAAATATTTAAAATTATTTCTATTTACCAGTAATATTACAAATGATAATGAATAAAAAAAATCAATATCAGACTGCCAGTAATATATCCTGTCGCTTCCAAAAGCTTATGTGAAACCACAAGTTAAAAAATTGCAGATAAAAACAAATATTTATTTTATGATAATTTTTATTTTTCAGTTATGAAGCTGTGCGAATCATTAATGATTCCAGATCAGTTTTGTCTACCAATCAGTTTGAGGAAGAGACTGAAGAATACACCATCCCTCAACAACAGAACTACCAGTTTTGAATAGTGAAATTATTCAATCTTTGTCAAAATCAATAATCAGTCAAAAGAATCAAACTGAACAAGACTGTGTCTTTTTAAAACTGCAGAGAGAGAGTGTGCAAGGAATTATAAAAAGAAGTCCTTCTTTACAGGACCTTGGTGTGTGTAATTAAACTCAAAGTATGGAATTGAAATGTAACAGAAACAATGTAGAAATAAGTAGAAAAATGATATAAATCATGAAAATAAAGTATGATATAAATAAAGAAAATATTTGTTTTTGAAACTTCTTTTCCTGTAAGATGTTGAAAGTTAATTAATTATACAAAGTCTTAATTTTAAACATCATTATGATGCTCATAATCAAATCAATTTTTCCACATATGTAAATTTTTATAAGAAAGATTGAATTTCGTACTTTTTTGAAAAACGTTTTGCAGTCCTGGGTAAAAATACAGGAACATTCCCCAATTACCACAGAAGACATTTTATCAGAACCTTTATTCCATTATAATCCAAAATTTTATATAAAAACTAATTATGATACTGTCTTTTATAAGGATATGTGCTATAAGGGAATATACTTCGTAAACAATATAGTGGATGATAACTGTTTGCTTCTGACATTCGAAGAGTTTATGCGAAAAATATGAGATACGTATTCCTTTTGTAAAGTATTTGGGGTTGATAATGGGCAATTCCATCTAATTGGAAAAGACGCATAAAAAATAGCAAAAAAATAGTATCCAAAAAATGAAATTATTTCCAAACTAAAAATTACAAAAAATGCAAATCAATCTTTCTACCCTCAATTTTTTAAATATTTTGTTGAATGCCCCAGAGTTCACAACAAAAGTGGGAAAGGGACGTTGGTAATGTACTGGACATTACAGACTGGAATATTTTGTATAAACGACCATTTGTATTCATAAATGATACATACCTCCAGTCTTTTCAATTCAAAATTCTTCATAGAATAATTTTTAACCTATGCAAAATTGTATACGTGTGGCATGTCAGAAACCGAATTGTGTACCTTTTGTAACAACTCAAAAGAGACTATATTGCATTTTTTTTATGACTGTATGCACTCTAAAAATATACTTATTATGCTCTATAGCCAGCTAAAGGACAAATGTAATATTTCAGAAGAAATAAAGCGAGAGAACATTATGTTGGAAATTAAGTGCTCGTCATGTACTGATTGTATTTTATGTTTTATTGCTCATTTATTAAAAGTATATTTACTCTTGCAAACTTAAAACATGTCTCTGAATTAATTCCATTTTTGTCAAACAAGTAAAAAGTTATAGAAATATAGAATTGTTTTCAACATATAGGTACCCCTTGAAAAAAAATTAACACATAATAAAAGCAAGGTTGAATGTAGTTAAATGTATTCTTTAACAAGTTATGATTACAATGACAAAATTTAGATATTTAATATAAATGATAATAAGATGAAACATTCCTACAATATAAAGATATATATTTCATTCGAGCAGATTATATATATTACATTATGTAACAATGTACAATTATGTTTTGTTCAGTTTATTTAGATGTGTACACACAAATTATTGAATAAAATGTTAAAAACAAAAAAAAAATACCACACAAAACTTTTATTATGGGATAAAGTTTTAATGTATCAAGTCTGAATTGTTAAATATTTCAGGACTTTTTCAACAAACAAATTGTATGCTCATTAATCTATTTTTAACAAATAATTAAATGTTAAAAATAAAAAAAAAATGTTCAAGCTGTTCTTAAACAAAATTTGTTTGACATACTCCTAAATGCCCATTCAAAAAGCAAACTTTTTTTATTTGATTTTCAGTGTTGAGTTACTTTATAATTTCTGTCAATTTATGATAAAAAAAAAAGTTACTACCGTAGGTTCCCTTATTAACGCCCCCAGGGGCAGTACATTTTACAAGGTCGGGGCGTTTATTAAAGATAAAAAAAGCAAATTTAACAATAGTTTAAAATACAATAAAACCAATAAAGCCATGGAAAAACCCTTAAATCCGGTTTAAATCCCTGAAAAAGTGGTTCAGCATTTATAAGAGGGGGGAGGGGGGGCGTTAATAAGGGAATATACAGTACTTTTAACATACACATATGAAAAATACTGGGTCAGAGCATAGCAAACAAACTTGGTTTTTCATCATATCTCCATAGCGCGAGTGTTTTCTCTCACACTTTGAAATTGGGGATCATTTGTCCCCCATATGATGAGGGTTTTTATAGGCAAAATGGAGAATTTTAAGGATCAATGATTAAAAAGTGTAGCAAAAAAACAACATTTGAGAGTCATGGAGAAGTCTGATAAGACGAGTAACATTTTTCAACTAGTAGCATTAGAAGCCAAGGGGGCCGGGGTTTTCCTCCGATTATTCTTACTTGAACACCTGGCTATTTTCAGCTGAGTTTCTTAGTTTTTTTGCAGAGGAACCCCAGAACCCCCTTCTACTTTTTTTCTTTCACCTTCCTACTTCGAAACTTAATGAAAGCCCCGAGTAGTCATATAGAGCGAGTTGTTTTACACCCCTGATTCAGTAGAAAGCAATTTTTAACAATAATGAATTAACAATAACTTCTGTAAAATTTGACTGATGCGAGCAAATATCAAACTAATGGCCAGTATAATTATACAGCTACACAAAGATATTTAAACTAAATTCATAGACTTATTCAAAATTTATTGATTGGAAACATTAGTTTATTAAAAATTAAGCCATTATTATTATTCGATTAATTATACAGCCACACAACAAATACTTATCTAATATATCTATAAACCCTGTCAGAAGTTACAGATAGGAAAGCAATTTGAAGGACACATGCACGGATGAACATACATGGATATATAATGCCCCTCACCATTCTCCATAATGGCAGGGGCATAAAAAGACATCAAAATTCAAAATTCAGGCTCCCTCATTTAAACAAACAAATTCCCATGTTCTGTCAAATAGGCATATTAAATGCTCACTGCAATTTCCTGCCCACCGCATGCAGTCCATCAACCAATGTGTCTCTGTTCTGCACTCAATATCAGAGAATAATTAGTAGGGATTTTCTCTCAAATTCTTCAAAAGCCCAGAATTAGCAAAGTTAGCACAAAAATCAATTTCAGCTGATCAGATAAGCTTAGGCCCAATGATATTAAAACAGGCATTATAAGAGGAAAATCACACAAAGATTTTCACGACAAAATAGAAGTTTAAATGGGAACCAACAAGAGATATTAAAGTGAAAAACAACAACATTGACAGATTCATTTACTCAGCACAAATATATTTAAATTGAAATTGATGAAATTGAATAATCATCCTGTGAATATCAGTTTTTCTGATTTTATTTTTTAATTTTATTTGATTGAAATGTGTAATAGACCAACAGACCACTCTTTCCTTGGATCCATAAAGCTGGTTAACTAGTACTCGAGTTCACCCATCTCCGCAAGTAACTTATAACTTTCCCACCTGAATCAGCAGTGAGAGACAAATGTCAATGAGACCCAATGTCATATTGTTCGAAATATTTGTTTGCAGGAATGGAGATTTCCAGTGTCTATTTTATGAATAAACAAGAAATGTCACTGTTAAGTGTCACATGCTCCCCAACATGTAATGATGTTATGTTGATCATTTGTAGCAAGTATCATTAAAATTCATCTATACATGACAAAGTTACAGGCCAGAAACAAAATCTCACATAAACTCAAAGTGTTGTCAAACTGAAATTGTGACCTTGACCTTTAAGGTACGGCTGTGGGTCTTACTTGCAACACGTCGTCATGTTGATCATTTGTTGCAAGTATCAACAAAATCCATCTATGCATGACAAAGTTACAGGCCAGAAACAAAATACCGTACGGATGGACGGACGGACGTTCTCAAGAATGGGTATTTAAGTGGCTTCTTTGCGTCAATCTTATTACTTGTGTGGCTAAATTTTAGATAATTTTAGTCACGTAAGAGAAAAAAAGCCACTTAAATGCTGTTTTAAGTGGCTAGAAACAGCCACGTAATTATTTTTCAACTGCTTTTCAACTGTCCATAAAAATTACTAACCCTAAACCCTAGACACTTAACTACCCATTTGTTTGCCCGGACAGACGGAAGGACGGACGGACGCTGTGATTATTATATGCCACACAAAATATTTTTGGGGGGGCATAAAAAGGAGGAAATTCCCCCATATGTGTGAAAAATTTAACTTGAAACAATTTTCATTAATACTTCATTTAATTTATACTAATTCATTTTATCTGAATAATGAAATGTAAGTTTCCCATCTTTGACTTTCAAGGGTCTTTCACTATAGATGGAAATAAGAAGGAAAATCAATGTTACCGGCTAATGCACCATTTTAATTTAATTGCATTTAGTAAATGAACCACTATCGAGTCCGTTTCCTCACAGGGTAGACCCAGTAATGTCACTTTTTAGAGGCATTGGTTCAGTAGGGATCAAACCTGCATCCTCTGGAGTGAGCAGCCAACACATTTATCAACTACTGAGGCACTACCCCCTCCCCACATCAACTCTCCTTTTATTACAGACAAACTTGCAGTAGCTACGATTTGTTATAAGCGACCCCCTGATGTAAACGACCACATTAAATCCCCCCCAACGAATTTCATTCATAATTATACACGCAATAAGCGACCACTTGCTCTCTGTGACCATTGACTACTTAAAATCCATCAAATTTCAACAAATATCCTTTACCATACGACCATGAATACACGAGGTGTGAAATTTCAGCATCATACTTTGTGTACATGACAAATGTGTAAGTGTAAAATTGTCGATCTCCGAGGTAACGTGCTAAAAATAACCCGAGGTCAAATACTGCAGTATCTCGTGGTAATAGCCGATAATTGTTCGATAACAAGTTATAGCGTTAAAACACTTTAACCCCAATTATATATCAACGTTTGATCATTGTTTGGGTGGAATAAATTGAAAAGTTTGCTATTTGTTTTATTATGATTAAAGGATAGTTAATTACTTAAATAAAATATTGGAATCAAAGATTGGACAGTTTGAGGTTGTTTTTTTTTAAGACAAAAAATATTAAATAGGTTTGATCGGACTTTTTGATCAGGTTAAATTAGAAAATTGAGATTGGACTGTGTGCCATTTGTTAAAATTATATTTTTAATTATGATTAAAAATCATTAAGTGTGATTATTTGATCGGCTTTTTGATTAGATTAAATTGGAAACTAAACACAAGACAGTTTGCCATTGTTTTCATGAACAGTTTGAAAGTTTGTCACGACAAAAATGAGTAAACGTAAGACAATGAATATCAAGGTTTATTTGACTGGGTTTCAATATTGTGGTTTCATACAGTGATATTCTATCAACGTTGCCATTGTCTTCAGCGTAGAAAATGTCTAACATTAGAACAGCGGGTGAAAGCCGTAAAAATGATGGAACCGTACATGCGTTATACAAGACAAAAAAAAGACCAACAAAATTGTTTTTACCCTAATAAGAGACCACCAGCCTTAAGAGACCACTTTTCAGATTTCCTTTAGTGGGCTCTTAAGACAGGTTTGACTGTGCATAATATACAGTCTGTACATCATCAACTTCCATCATTAAGCAATAAACAGAAAGCAGCCATACAAATACAAGAAAAAAATCAACTATTTTAAATTATTTTATTGTTGCGAAACATTTACCGGTATTACATAACGTATTTTGCATGTTATTACAAACTAATTACATACGAAACCCTCAACAAGTGCAAACATTACAGTCATTCATTATCATAACCAGGGCTTCTAAAATCACCGGTTTTTCGGTTTTTGGACCGATTTCTCTGTTCAAAACCGGTTTTCATTTCAAAATTTAATAAAAAATCAGTCCAGATATTTTCTATCAGTTGTATTAATTACCATTATCATGCTTTAGTAAGCTGTGAAATACACATTGCAGCAATAATATTCGATTGTTTTGTCACCCGCTGTGCGAAAGGAGGTCAATTTTGACAAAGCCATTATGGATAACAGGGGAGTTTTTCGAAAGAGTTTATCGTTGCGTAACATGCCGTCGATGTGTGATCAGCAACCCATATTGGTTCATCAAAAACTGTTTTGCTTTAGTAATTTCTTTGATATTCCGCTTGCCATAATGTGTTAATTTGTTTACTCGTGTCGTTTTTTTTACAATTGGTCAAAGCTGGGACTTTCAGACCAAAAATTGCTTGCATCATTGAAGTATTTAATAAAAATGTGCAGTATTACTTGTTTGTTTGAGTTTTTTAACAATTGCTTTTAAATTATAATAATAATGATATTAATTAAGGGGAAGTGATCAAATCTGGACTGATTTTATTTTGCTGTCCGACCTGAATTGTTTGCTTTAGCTATTACGTTTGGAAAAATAGTTGTCCACATAGTACAGATCTGGGCACTATCAACGGAACTTGAACTAAATAATTAATATAGAATTTCCATACCATTTATATATCTTATCCATTAATTTGATATATTTCCTCCATATTTTACTAACTTTGCAATCCAAAAACATGTTTCAATTTATAAAAAGAAACAACATAAACATGTCACTTTCAAGGACTTGAAATCATGTACGTTTCTCCCTTGCAGTATCCCTTTGATGTTAGCCGATGCACGGTGACGTCACAGTCATCAAAGAGACTACAGCCAACGTGTCGTTTCATTCAGTGCAGTTTGTTTGCGTTCACTTAAATATGACTTCGTCAATAAGTATTATATTCCTTTTAAATATCTTCCATTAGATGCGAACATTTTTTAATGAATTGATAATAATATAAAAGGTGACAGAGTTGAAAGTGGTTGTATGCAAATTTACATATATTCATATATAGTTAAGCGAGAATGATACTGGTATTGGCTAGTCTGTTTAAATGTCACATTCAATAAAAAGTGCTTCTGGCAATGTTCAAAGCATTGAATGTGCAATCGACTCGAGACAAACCGAGGCTACATCCAGTATATTCGATACTTCCGGTTTATATCCTGAATCTATTTCTTGCTTGAAATTGATTGAAACTGGTTCATTCAAATGAGAATACAATCATGATGTTGGTAATAATAATGTACAGATTTAGAAACGTTCAGTCAAATTAAACACAGATAGCATGAAAAATAAACGAACTGATAAAATTGCGCGGTGGGTGGGGTATTGGGATATATATATACATGCAGGGCATTATGTAGAGTGGTTTAAAAGGAAAAAGTGTGATTCTTACAGCAGCGATTCTTACGGCAATAAAAACCTCGGACCGATTTGCATTTTAGAATTTTAGAAGCCCTGATCATAACGGAATATGGGTATTTATCGTCTTTAACTGATGTGCACAAATGACTTTTTGTCAAACAAAAATATATAAATTCCTTATTATGGTATCTTACATTGTACATAACATGGCCTTTACGCCGGATCATATAAGTGTGTAATTATGTAATATATAACTGATACCAATAAAACATATGTTATTGAATCCTTACCTGTATACGATAATCATTATCAGCAGACACATCATGCCTACCGACAGGGAAAGCCCCAGCGGGTCACGTAGTGGGGGGAGAGTACCATGAAAATAGTCCTGCCGTAAATAGTAGTACCGAGTTTCATGAAAGTGGTCACGTGACAGTTTACTTAAATGCTCATGGGTAGGAACACATAATGAAGTAAAAGTCTGGTCTAAGCAGCCATATTGTATTGCAACAAAACGAAGTCATTTTGTACAGTGACTGCGACAAAATGCAGCCATTTTGTACCACAACAAAATACTGCCATTTGATACCGCAGCAAAACGCAGACATTTCGTACAGCAACAAAAAGCCGTTTTGTACTGCGATAAAATGCTGCCATTTCGCATCATATCAATATGTATTCAGCCCTTGTATTCGAACTGCATCGAAGCCATAAATTTACAATGTACCACAACAGAAAGGAGCCATTTTGTACACAACAAAATATCGCCATTTTGTACTTTAGGAATATGGTGTGAACGTACTGGAATGCCATCAACAAAAGTCAACAGGTTGCATCCATTATTGTTACAAATCATGTCAGTAAATGATTCAATAATGTATTCCAATAACAGAAAATTCATATCGGTAACATTTAGATAACTCAATTACTGAACACAAATTAAACATCTCAAAATCTTGTTCTCTCTTAAATTCAATTTCTGTGTCTTTAATCTAATTTTATTTTATTGAAAAATTAAATTACACAAGTAAATCAATTTCCACAGACTTAAAACAATGTTGTTTATTCGATATTTAGAACCACTTCTGAAGTAGCTTCTCCTCTGCACAAATTGTGTTTATAGGATGGAAATAAATCATCTGCTGACAGCTTAATGGCATACTTTGTTTTGAGATTTTTTAATTAAAGTATAATAAAAATTTTAATTAAGAAATTTAAGAATATAATATGAGGATTATTCAGTATTGGTTAATACAGTCAAACCTGTGTTAGTGGTCACCTCTATTAAGCAGCCACTTGTCTTAAGCCACCATATTTTCTATTTCCCATTTCTATGCTTTCAGAGTAAATTAACCTGTATTAAGCTACAACCTGTCTTAAAAGGCCACTTTTACTCATTCCCTTGACTGGCTGCTTAAGACAGGTCTTACTGTAATTATATTTGCAGGGTGTCTCATGTTTTTGATTAACTACAATCAAACCTGTTCGAGCCATCACTTCTCTTGAGTATGCATGTATCTATTTGCTATTTACAATTTCTATGCTTTCAGAGAAAATCAACCTCTATTCAGCAGCAACCTGTCTTAAAAGGTCACTTTTGCTCCTAATCCCTTGACTGGCTGCTTAAGGCAGGATTGACTGTAATTATGTGTTTATTTGAAATAAATCATCTGAAAGGCTTTTGAATGCAAAGAACGTCTTTTAATTGTGTTATTTGTAACAAGAGAAGTCATTAAAAAAAAATAAAGAATGTGTGTCGTTTAATAGTTCTCCAAAACAGAGGACAAATTCCTTAACTATGTCTCTGTTTTTATTCTACTCCTTTTAGATGATTTAGGCATCATGCATCTTTGTCATTTGTACAATCTATTGATGCATTTGTAAAACAACAATAAAAAAAAAATTACGTTCCGCAATAAATTGTTTTTTTTCATCTTTGGTTGCATTGTAAATTTTACATGCTATATTTCAAGAGCAACTGATTGAAATTGATGATTGATCAGTCGATACCAACCATTTGATCCACTGGCCATGTTTGTCCAAGCAAATGCATTTGCAACGTTTACTTGGAAGTCTCCACGGAAAATGTCTGCGCTCGAATCAATAATGATCACTGATTTGATTATCAACTTGTTTGATTAACAGCCTGCACCAGGTCAATTGTAAGTGACATAGATTGTAAAATAACATTATATCTCATTTCCTGACAGCTTGGTCAAAAATTTCACCACTGTGAAGAATTCTGGCTTTTTTTAATTCAAGATTTTTGAAGGAGAAGACATTTTTATACATGAACTAATCTGATACTCACCAAGTGCAGCAAGTTGTATCGTGGAAAGACAGTTTTGGTTGATTGCATCTTTTAAGGCTGGGTTGGTCAAATCAGAGTAAGACACATATCTTGTCTGTGACATAACGCTTACGCTTAAACCTGACACATCCACTGACAATACGACACGCTGACACTCTTACTCCACACATCCACCAACAGTGGGGCACATTGTTTGTTTTATTCCACACATCAGTTCCACCATAAATATAAACATGGGATGTAATCACTTGTTATTCCTGAAAGAAAGAAAGAATATGAAAATTACAATCGATGCCTCAGAGTGGACCCTGCATCTTATCAGGGAGAAGAAGAAGAAGAGTCTAGGCAAAAAAAAGAGACATCACGATTCTCTTCTTGTATAATTATATTAATTGAATGACTGTGAGAACCCCTTTCTAAAGAGGAGCATTATGTATATATACTTGGACCAACTGCTACCAAACAAGTCCTGAAATTTGTGGACACAAGCACAGCTTAGATTTCACAGATGTGGAATTGAGTCACTACCACAATTAATTGAGAATTTGCTTTATCAATCAATATTGCAATTAATTGAAAATTTGCTTGATCGATCATAACCGCAATTAATTGAAAACTTGCTTGAAAGGTCATTACTGCGATCGAAAATTTGCTTGAGAGATCATTACTGTGATTAATTGAGAATTTAACTGATCGATCATTATTGCAATTAATTGAGAATTTGCTTGATTGATCGTTACTGAAATTAATTGAAAACTTACTTGAAAGGTCATTACTGCGATCGAGAATTTGCTGGAGAGATCATTACTGTGATTAATTGAGAATTTAATTGATCGATCATTATCGCGATTAATTGAGAATTTGCTTGATCGATCGTTACCAAATTAATTGAGAATTTGCTTGTTAGATCATTATCGCGATTAATTTAAAAGTTGCTTGATAGTTCATTACTGTGATTGAGAATTTGCTTGAGAGATCATTACAGTGATTAACTGAGAATTTGCTTGATGGATCATTACAGAGATTAACTGAGAATTTGCTTGATGGACCATTACTGTGAATGAGAATTTGCTTGATCAATCATTACCGTGATTAATTGAGAATTTGCTTGATCAATCATTACTGCAATTAATTGAGAATTTGCTTTACCAATCATTACTGTGAACAATTGGGAATTTGCCATATAGATCTTACTGTGATTAATTGAGAATTTGCTTGATAAATCATGTCTTCAGTTTACGATTTGTCGAAAAAGGGACCTGTACAGGGATTGGACACAGTTCAATCAGTGTCATTCATTTACTGTTACATTTGTTATATTTAAATAAATAACAGTTCCAGACTATATAGCTCTTGTTCTGTTCTATCAAAGAAGCAGAAGCAGTATATTCTTGATTGCATGTTCAATTATCCTATTGACAGTATCATGGCAAGTCCTGTGCTAATTGGCAATCAGACCTCAAAGGGAGAAATGGTAATTTGGACAACTTTTCACTTAAAAATTACCTCTGAAAAATTAAATATTGTATGTATAAGTGTTTAATTAACCCTTGTGGTTTGAACTAGTCATTTTGGCAAGCCGAATTAAATATCTACACGATTATAGACTATATATCAATACAGACTCCAGTAACCATGTGTTCAGCATTTTATGTTGGCAAGGGGCATAACTCTGTAAATGTAGAACAGCATCACATTCTCAGTCAAATATGACCAGAGACCAGAGACATCTAAAAATAATCAAATCATTATTAAGTGCTTAGAACAGAACAGATATGTCATTTTCATCACTGTTATCTGTATAGAAAACATCCAAGGATATAAATTTGTCTATAGATGTTTAATTTAGTAGTGTGACTACACAGTTGTTTTTTTGGGTGTTTTTTTTTTGAAATGCTAATTATTTCTATATTTCAATAATAAGTTGTTTGCATGACTTTTGTGAGCAAAATAGTTAGCTTCAATCTTTTAATTTCAGCACCATTTTAATTACCAGTGATTCAACAAAACAATATCTGACGTATACAGTTTACAAGTTATACAGTGAACTGTGTAATATTCAACAGGGAGTATACGAGTTGCTTTGTAACTATATTATATGTATTAAAAAAAAAGATATCTTCAAAACGTTATTTATTTCTAGCCAAAGGCTCAAGATCAGCTATTGTCACTCTTTCCCTCTGGAAACTGTTATTGTAGGGTCAATAGGACAGCATGGCGTTAAACCACACAATGTCATCTCTGTGCAGAATGCTGTTGTGTGGTTAATTTCTCTTTTTTTTTGTTTAATGCATTTTATTTTACATGTTTAGCCCACATGAGCCGAAGGCACTCTTAATCCCACAACCCCCCACCCCCGACCCACATCCATGTGCCCATCTAGTAATAAAAAAAAAGTTATCAAAAGTGTGGTGAGCAGTATTAGGGTCAACATTGCCCACTTGTTTAAGACTTAAATATTAGGATATGATTTCATTTGTTTAAGTCATTTTGCAATGAAAATCTGCATCTAAGTTACACATGTACAAATAAATTAATAGAGTTTGTTTATTTTGCCAACCCGACATTTGATTTTGAAGCCGTTCGTGTACACATTTAGCGGCAATTTCTTATGTGCATACTCAGCCAAATTCAAAACCTAACAAATATCTAGTTTCTGCTGCATGCTTTTTTCTAACAATTATGATACAACATTTGGTTTTTTGGTAATTGTGTGATATTTGTCACTTACATGTCGCCATTGTGCACAGCGTGATGTTGCAGACGACAATAATTGTACACCTGGTTTCCCAGGTAAGATGTGGCGATGTGTCAAAGCAAGGGACCAGGTCATTACTACAATTAGCCAATCCCTTGCAGAGACATAGGATGGCAAACTCACGTGACTTCACTGTTTTACCTCTAGGTGGCGCTGATCATGCAACTCTTTTTTTGTTGTTTTTTTGCAATTAGTGATGATAATATTATGGTAGTGAATGGTGCAATTTACAAAAAATATGCCTTTGCACTTTTGGTTTTACATGGTCACATGATAGCACCAGTGGCTCGTCTCCATGCAGACACCGTTCCTCTTTGTTTCGTGTTGTTATTTTTTCATGAAAATTAAAACAGTTTTTAATAATAATAATAATAATCATAATGATAATGATAATAATAATAATTATAATAATGATAATGATAATAATAATAATAATAATAATAATGATGATGATGAAGATGATGATGATGATGATGATGATGATGATGATGATGATGATGATGATGATGATAATGACAATGATAATAATAATAATGATAATTATGTCGATATGCCACTGCCTGACAACGTTAAATATTAGATGTATCAATGCTTGCTTTTATTTAAAAATCACTGTTGTGTTCATGATATTTTGGTAAAGTACGACCTATTGCTTTTGCTTAAAAATAAATATATACTATTTTTAATGTGTAACAAATACAACAGTGCCGTGCCAAGACATTTAAAATCGAGGGGGCTATGTCCCAGCCGAAGAATGGGGGTATCCCTACTCCAGTAACATTATTAGGGCCTTGAACTTATTTCCTGTGATCCTGTTATTTCAGACATATTTTTAAGCGCTCAAAGCAGTCCAGATTTTCCATCTTTTACGTATTTTTGTTTGTTTGTTTTTGTGCAAACTGCGACATCAATTAAAATACAATTCAGTGCAAAATAAGTTTATCTAAATTGTTCAAGTTAAGCACCTATGGAATAGTAACTATTTATTATTTTCTCTTATTTCTTGTTCAAGTAGATCGTTTTCCTTTTCTCTTTTCTTACTACGTCACTATGCGAAAATCTTGTTGTAATGCTTTATTTGTTCAGTAACATCTGAAAATATAGAATTGCCTCAACCTGTCTCAGTGTGGTTACGGTGTTGAACAACAGAGCCCGCGACCGGTATAAATTTCTTTCAATAAACGAACACGCATTGCCTCTGTTGAGTATCCACATGTGCACGACAACCGGAAATACGCTATGTACAGTGTCGCGACATATTTATAAAATTAAGAAAAGTCGAAACAACGATAATGAAAAGTTGAAACAACGAAACTACGATGGTGAAAAGTCGAAACAATGAGACTACGATGCTGAAAAGTCGAAACCACGATGGGGAAAATGCGAAACAACGAAACTACGATGGTGAAAAGTCGAAACTACGATGGGGAAAATGCGAAACAACGATACTACGATGGTGAAAAGTTAAAAATTCCGAATTTTCACCATCATAGTTTCGTTGTTGTGACTTTTCTGAATTTATTACATATGCCACGATGACCCCAACGGGACACCGTAAATAAACATGAGCTGTATTCATATATGCGCAACAAACAATCTGAAAGATACGCTATGATGCAAAATATGTTGTTATGCGTATGCTCGTCATTTAATCCATGTAAAACTTATCTAGAGAGAAGCAGACGACTCTGAGGTAATCAAAAAGTGATCAGTACACGGTTAAGCGGGGAATCGGATATTCTGATTTATAGAATTGTCCTGCAACTGAGAGCAAGATCAGTTATTTCTTCATCAGGGATAAAATGTCGAAGATTTGTATTGAACTTTGTTGATCATATATATATTTATTTATACATGATCGGTTGTTGTATGGTGTTTAGCGTCGCTTTCAACAATTTTTCAGTCATATCGCGACGGTGTCTGCTTGAGACAGTATTCTAAGCGCTGTCACAGTGGAGTATCATGCCGCAGACACATGGTATGATACCCCACCCAGTCACATTATACTGACACCGGGCCGACCAGACCTAGAACTCTCCTCTAAATGCTGAGCGTCAAGCGAGGAAGCAGCTAGTTCCATTTTTAAAAAGTCTTTGGTATGACCCAGCCGGGGATTGAACCCACGACCTTCCACATGCGAGGCGGACGCTTTACCACTATACCACGCCGCGGTCTACATGATCAGAGTGTCGTGCCGGGGTTCGATCGTCTGCCACGGCTATGTGGGGTGTCCTTGAGCAATACAATTTTTCCACATATGCTTATAGTACTGGTTCTACCCAGGATGACTTCGAACGTGATTTGTAAAAATTGTAATAAATGTTTCACAATCAAAATACAATAAATAAGTCTAAACGTGTTAAATATTGAAACATCAGTTAAGTGACTTGAAAACGTTCAAACGTTATATTTATCTCGCTTAACTGCTTCATTTTGATTTTGATAAGATCGCATTTAATAAACTTCTCGTATAACAAAACATATTACCCAAACGTACTCTGCTTGCATATTTCAGGTTGTTTCCAACATTGTTTTCAGGGTTTAGAATCTCATAAAAATATCATAATATATTCCGCCAACAAAACATATTTTTATCATTTTATATGCATTAACAACTGTCTAATGAACATTCCAAAATTCAGGAAAGTAAACAATGTTATCAATGCCTTCCTTTGAATACTTTCTTTTACGAACCCAATTAGATCACTCCGAACCGACACTATATATCTCTTTTTTCTAAATTAGTATCCTTGTTTGATAATAATTATAGTGTTTTATTGTTCTTTACCACCGCAAAATATCCCATAGCATCCGCAATAACAGTAAGTAATATCAGATGCATTGGCACTGAGGGTGTAATTAGACAGTATTCACGACTATGTGCATGCAGTGCAGTGTGGGGATTCACAATCTGTGATCAATCTTCTTGTAAGCATTAATTGCTAACAATTATTAATGAATGGTATTTCGTATTGCAAGGTTATTTTATATTGTTATATCTCTCACTTACATAATGCACAATTATTTTATATTGTTATGCTTCCAACGTAATGCACGTTTATTTTACTAATGATGTTATAACTTTACACCTCTTAAGTTATGCACGGTTATTTTATATTGTTATAAACCTCACGTAATGCACGGTTATTATATATCATTACACCTCTCAGGTTGTCACGTAATGCACGGTTATTATATATCATTACACCTCTCAGGTTGTCACGTAATGCACGGTTATTATATATCATCAAACCTCTCAGGTTATCACGTAACGCACGGTTATCATATATCATCACACCTCTCAGGTTCTCACGTTATGCACGGTTATTATATATCATCACACCTCTCAGGTTCTCACGTTATGCACGATTATTATATATCATCACACCTCTCAGGTTCTCACGTTATGCACGGTTATTATATATCATCACACCTTTCAGGTTCTCACGTTATGCACGGTTATTATATATCATTACACCTCTTAGGTTCTCACGTTATGCACGGTTATTATATATCATCACACCTCTCAGGTTCTCACGTTATGCACGGTTATTATATATCATCACACCTCTCATGTTCTCACGTTATGCACGGTTATTATATATCATTACACCTCTCAGGTTCTCACGTAACGCACGGTTATTATATATAATTACACCTCTCAGGTTATCACGTAACGCACGGTTATTATATATCATCACACATTTCTGGTTCTCACGTTATGTACGTCTATCATATATCATTACACCTCTCAGGTTATCACGTAACGCACGGTTATTATATATCATCACACCTCTCAGGTTATCACGTAACGCACGGTTATTATATATCATTACACCTCTTGGGTTCTCACGTTATGCACGGTTATCATATATCATTACACCTCTCAGGTTATCACGTAACGCACGGTTATTATATATCATCACACCTCTCAGGTTCTCACGTTATGCACGGTTATTATATATCATCACACCTCTCAGGTTCTCACGTTATGTACGGTTATTATATATCATTACACCTCTCAGGTTCTCACGTTATGCACGGTTATCATATATCATTACACCTCTCAGGTTATCACGTAACGCACGGTTATTATATATCATCACACCTCTCAGGTTCTCACGTTATGCACGGTTATCATATATCATTACACCTCTCAGGTTATTACGTTATGCTCTGTTATCATATATCATCACATCTCTCAGGTTCTCACGTTATGCACGGTTATTATATATCATATTACCTCTCAGGTTATCACGTAACGCACGGTTATTATATATCATCACACTTCTCAGGTTCTCACGTTATGCACGGTTATTATATATCATTACACCTCTCAGGTTCTCACGTTATGCACGGTTTACACCTCTCAGGTTCTCACGTTATGCACGGTTTACACCTCTCAGGTTCTCACGTTATGCACGGTTATTATATATCATTACACCTCTCAGGTTATCACGTTATGCACAGTTATCATATATCATTACACCTCTCAGGTCATCACGTTATGCACAGTTATCATATATCATTACACCTCTCAGGTTATCACGTTATGCACAGTTATTATATACCATTACACCTTTCAGTTTATCACGTAACGCACGGTTATAATATATCATAACACCTCTCAGGTTATCACGTTATGTACGGTTATTATATATCATTACACCTCTCAGGTTCTCACGTTATGCACGGTTATTATATATCATTACACCTCTCAGGTTCTCACGTTATGCACGATTATCATATATCATTACACCTCTCAGGTTCTCACGTTATGCACGGTTTACACCTCTCAGGTTCTCACGTTATGCACGGTTATTATATATCGTTACACCTCTCAGGTTCTCACGTTATGCACGATTATCATATATCATTACACCTCTCAGGTTCTCACGTTATGCACGGTTTACACCTCTCAGGTTCTCACGTTATGCACGGTTATTATATATCATTACACCTCTCAGGTTCTCACGTTATGCACGATTATCATATATCATTACACCTCTCAGGTTCTCACGTTATGCACGGTTTACACCTCTCAGGTTCTCACGTTATGCACGGTTTACACCTCTCAGGTTCTCACGTTATGCACGGTTTACACTTCTCAGGTTCTCACGTTATGCACGATTATCATATATCATTACACCTCTCAGGTTCTCACGTTATGCACGGTTTACACCTCTCAGGTTCTCACGTTATGCACGGTTATTATATATCGTTACACCTCTCAGGTTCTCACGAAATGCAATAACATTATATACCGATATTTAGTTGCGTGTCTCATCTCGCCGATAAGTAGTGGAGGCAGGCCGTTCGACACGTTCATTTAAAACACCATTTGACGAACTGAAGTGCATAGTATGCAATAAATTGGAGATTGGGTACCATATTTTTATTGAATGTTTGTTATATTCCGATTTTACAATAGTATATATAAGCAAATATTATTCGAAAAGACCCAACATGCCTTAGTTTATCAATTTTTTAAATTTAGAAAACAACAGTACAATAAAAAAAAATTAAGTATTTTTATATTATACGCTTTTAAAAAAAGAAATATAGCCATATGTATGATGCACGAGTATTTTCAATTATAATATTTATGGTAGATAAGATCATGCTTTCTGGCATATATATTAATTTAAATATTCGATGAGATTTATATCATGAAGCTAATATTGTAACTGTTAAAAAGCAATACTAAACCACTGTCATATGTTGTATATATCATTTACCAGATGGGCCTGTGTGAAATAAACTATACGGTAAACTTATAGATAAAATGTTTTGATTGGGTGGATAGAAAAAATCACGCTTTATTGAATATATATTGATTGTTTTACTATTTTTTGCTTCTGTGTGATACGACGAACGTATATAACATCATAGCAACTGCATCTGTGTGCATTAAAAATCAATGGTCTCTCTTCTAGTGAATACCCCGAACAGTGCCTTTTCGTCGCTTTGTGTCAAACAAAAACAAACAAAACATTCCATGATAGTGTAAGGCTTTGCGCAATTAGTTATATTTATTGCATTCTTAATGAAGACGCCCTTTACTTTCACTGAGGTCAATTATGAAAAAAGCATTTTTATCGATAATGATTGAACAGAAGCAAAATACTGTCGTCTGTGTCAATATTTGTCAACCGTCTCGGTGACAACAAGTGCATACTTGATAACCGCACATATACAAACAATTTGGCTGCACGGTATCTTATTGATTAAATATATTATTGAAACGAAATGATAGACATGATACACAAACTTCCTGGAACGTCAAGAAATTAAATTGATCAACGCGACCATTTAAAAAGAATGCTCCGTCAAAGTCACAGACCAGAGCAAATGTATTTCCAGTTAGTGTATTGGGTTTCTACGGTGTTCCATTTGGACCATCGCGTTTTTGTTTTATTTCTGAACCCCATGCCACGAAAGTCGAAAGTCTAAACTACGATGGTGAAAGTCCAAATCACGATAGTGGAAATACGAAACTACGATGATGAAAACACGAAATCACGAAGTAACATCTCGTTTTCACCATCGTGGTTTCAACTTTCATCATCGTGGTTCCGATTTTCACCATCGTAGTTTCGTCTTTCGACTTTCATCATCGTACTTTCGACTTTTATCATCGTACTTTCGACTTTCATCATCGTAGTTTCGAATTTCACCATCGTGATTTCGACTTTCATCATCGTGGTTTCACGGGAAGAGACAATATTCATTAAGGCACTTTGAATCAGTATTTATAAAAGCATACCTTCATTAGGCGACATGGCTTGTTGATAAAACATGTGCGTGTGAATGACATGCTCAACAGGAAGCCGAAGGTCGAAACTACGATGGTGAAAGTCGATACCACGATGGTGAAAGTCGAAACTACGATGATGAAAAAGTCGAAAGTCAAAACCACGATGGTGAAAGTGGAAACTACGATGATGAAAGTCGAAATTACGATCGAGAAAGGCGAAAGTAGAAACTACGATGATGAAAGTCGAAACTACGATTGTTAAAGTCAAAACTACGGTGATGAAAGTCGAAATTACGATGATGAAAGTCGAAGGTCGAAACTACGATGGTGAAAGTCGAAACCACGATGGTTAAAACACGAAATTCAATCGCGTTTTCACCATCGTAGTTTCGTGATTTCGTGTTTTTCATCATCGTAGTTTCGTATTTTTACCATCGTGATTTCGACTTTCACCATCGTGGTTTGGACTTTCGACTTTTACCATCGTAGTTTCGCGATTTCATCATCGTAGTTTCGACTTTCATCATCGTGGTTTCGAGCAATGTGGTTTGGTGAAAAAAAAATACGATGGTCCAAATGGAACAGTTTCCCTTTAACTGTGTTAATGTTTTTTTTTATTTTACATCGATTGTGAAATAAGTTATTATAAGTATGATATAAATTTTATTTTGTGTTTCATGGTTCCAATTTGGCCAAAACTATAACTAAGTCCTCAAAGTCAATCGAGTAAGTATATGCATATTCATATTTGTTTTGTTTATTCACCAGTTAACATACATAGTACAAAACAAAAACAGCCGAACATGTCTTAAAAAGGCAGACAAGGGATTGATTGATTGATTGATTGATTGATTGATTGATTGATTGATTGATTGATTGATTGATTGATTGATTGATTGATTGATTGATTGATTGAGTATTTAGCGTCATTTTTATGCCATCGAGGGCTAACAGACGATCAGTTAACTTAACCACTGTTTCCTGGATCCTAGGGGTTAACCAGTACTCGAGCACACCCCATCTCCGCAAGTAACTGATAACTTTCCCAGTCGAATGAGCGGTGAGAGACGATTGATAATGGGACGCGTTGTCGTATATCAATCATCAGGCAGGCAGGCATGACATATTTAGAAATATACTTTTTACTGAGTATAGTTTTTGACATAGATTGGACATGATCATACAATATTATTAGCATATGTTATTATACAAACAGCGTGGTTAAAGTCATCAGGTGGAATAAATAGCGGGGTTAAAGTCATCAGGTGGAATAAACAGCGGGGTTAAAGTCATCAGGTGGAATAAACAGCGTGGTTAAAGTCATCAGATGGTATAAACAGCGTGGTTAAAGTCATCAGGTGGAATAAACAGCGGGGTAAAAGTCATCAGGTGGAATAAACAGCGGGGTTAAAGTCATCAGGTGGAATAAACAGCGTGGTTAAAGTCGTCAGGTGTAATAAACAGCGTGGTTAAAGTCATCAGGTGGAATAAACAGCGGGGTTAAAGTCATCAGGTGGAATAAACAGCGTTGTTAAAGTCATTAGGTGGAATAAACAGCTGGGTTAAAGTCATCAGGTGGAATAAACAGCGTGGTTAAAGTCGTCAGGTGGAATAAATAGCGGGGTTAAAGTCACCAGGTGGAATAAATAGCGGGGTTAAAGTCATTATGTGGAATAAACAGCGTGGTTAAAGTCGTCAGGTGTAATAAAATGCGGGGTTAAAGTCATCAGGTGGAATAAACAACGTGGTTAAAGTCATCAGGTGGAATAAACAGCGGGGTTAAAGTCATCAGGTGGAATAAACAGCGTTATTAAAGTCATCAGGTGGAATAAACAGCGTTATTAAAGTCATCAGGTGGAATAAACAGCTGGGTTAAAGTCATCAGGTGGAATAAACAGCGTCGTTAAAGTCGTCAGGTGGAATAAATAGCGGGGTTAAAGTCATCAGGTGGAATAAATAGCGGGGTTAAAGTCATCATGTGGAATAAACAGCGTGGTTAAAGTCGTCAGGTGTAATAAAATGCGGGGTTAAAGTCATCAGGTGGAATAAATAGCGGGGTTAAAGTCATCAGGTGGAATAAATAGAGGGGTTAAAGTCATCAGGTGGAATAAACAGCGGGGTTAAAGTCATCAGGTGGAATAAACAGCGTGGTTAAAGTCGTCAGGTGGAATAAATAGCGGGGTTAAAGTCATCAGGTGGAATAAATAGCGGGGTTAAAGTCATCAGGTGGAATAAACAGCGTGGTTAAAGTCGTCAGGTGGAATAAAATGCGGGGTTAAAGTCATCAGGTGGAATAAACAGCGGGGTTAAAGTCATCAGGTGGAATAAACAGCGTGGTTAAAGTCATCAGATGGAATAAACAGCGTGGTTAAAGTCATCAGGTGGAATAAACAGCGGGGTTAAAGTCATCAGGTGGAATAAACAGCGGGGTTAAAGTCATCAGGTGGAATAAACAGCGTGGTTAAAGTCGTCAGGTGGAATAAATAGCGGGGTTAAAGTCATCAGGTGGAATAAATAGCGGGGTTAAAGTCATCAGGTGGAATAAACAGCGTGGTTAAAGTCATCAGGTGGAATAAACAGCGTGGTTAAAGTCGTGAGGTGGAATAAATAGCGGGGTTAAAGTCATCAGGTGGAATAAACAGCGTGGTTAAAGTCATCAGGTGGAATAAATAGCGTGGTTAAAGTCGTCAGGTGTAATAAACAGCGTTGTTAAAGTCATCAGTTGAATAAACAGCGTGGTTAAAGTCATCAGGTGGAATAAACAGCGGGGTTAAAGTCATCAGGTGGAATAAACAGCGTGGTTAAAGTCGTCAGGTGGAATAAATAGCGTGGTTAAAGTCGTCAGTGGAATAAACAGCGTGGTTAAAGTCATCAGGTGGAATGAACAGCTTGGTTAAAGTCATCAGGTTGAATCATCAGGTGGAATAAACAGCGTGGTTAAAGTCATCAGGTGGAATAAACAGCGTGGTTAACGTCATCAGATGGAATCATCAGGTGGAATAAACAGCGTGGTTAAAGTCATCAGGTGAAATAAACAGCGTGGTTAAAGTCATCAGGTGAAATAAATAGCGTGGTTAAAGTCATCAGGTGGAATAAACAGCGTGGTTAAAGTCGTCAGGTGGAATAAACAGCGTGGTTAAAGTCGTCAGGTGGAATAAATAGCGTGGTTAAAGTCATCAGGTGGAATATACTGCGTGGTTAGAGTCGTCAGGTGGAATAAACAGCGTGGTTAAAGTCGTCAGGTGGAATCATCAGGTGTAATAAACAGCGTGGTTAAAGTCATCAGGTGGAATAAACAGCGTGGTTAAAGTCGTCAGGTGGAATAAATAGCGTGGTTAAAGTCATCAGGTGGAATAAACAGCGTGGTTAAAGTCGTCAGGTGGAATAAACAGCGTGGTTAAAGTCGTCAGGTGGAATAAATAGCGTGGTTAAAGTCATCAGGTGGAATAAACAGCTTGGTTGAAGTCGTCAGGCGGAATAAACAGCGTGGTTAAAGTCATCAGGTGGAATAAACAGCGTGGTTAAAGTCATCAGGTGGAATAAACAGCGTGGTTAAAGTCATCAGGTGAAATAAACAGCCTGGTTGAAGTCGTCAGGCGGAATAAACAGCTTGGTTAAAGTCATCAGGTGGAATCATCAGATGGAATAAACAGCGGGGTTAAAGTCATCAGGTGGAATAAACAGCGGGGTTAAAGTCGTCAGGTGGAATAAACAACGTAGTTAGAGTCGTCAGGTGAAATAAACGTGGTTAAAGTCGTCAGGTGGAATAAACAGCGTGGTTAAAGTCGTCAGGAGGAATAAACAGCGTGGTTAAAGTCATCAGGTGTAATAAACAGCGTGGTTAAAGTCATCAGATGGAATAAACAGCTTGGTTAAAGTCATCAGGTGGAATCATCAGGTGAAATAAACAGCGTGGTTAAAGTCATCAAGTGGAATAAACGTGTTGTTAAAGTCATCAGGTGGAATAAACAGCGGGGTTAAAGTCGTCAGATGGAATAAACAACGTAGTTAGAGTCGTCAGGTGGAATAAACAGCGGGGTTAAAGTCATCAGGTGGAATAAACAGCGTGGTTAAAGACATCAAGTGGAATAAACAGCGTGGTTAAAGTCATCAGGTGGAATAAACAGCGGGGTTAAAGTCATCAGGTGGAATAAACAGCGGGGTTAAAGTCGTCAGGTGGAATAAACAGCGTGGTTAAAGACGTCAGGTGGAATAAACAGCTTGGTTGAAGTCGTCAGGCGGAATAAACAGTGGTGTTAAAGTCATCAGGTGGAATAAACAGCGTGGTTGGTGGAATAAACAGCGTGGTTAAAGTCATCAGGTGGAATAAACAGCGTGGTAAAAGTCGTCAGGTGGAACAAACAGCGTGATTAAAGTCGTCAGGTGGAATAAACAGCGTGGTTAAACTCGTCAGGTGGAATAAACAGCGGTGTTAAAGTCATCAGGTGGAATAAACAGCGGGGTTGGTGGAATAAACAGTGTGGTTGGTGTAATAAACAGCGTGATTAAAGTCGTCAGGTGTAATAAACGGCGGGGTTAAAGTCATCAAGTGGAATAAACAGCGTGGTTTAAGTCATCGGGTGGAATAAACAGCGTTGAATAAACAGCGGGGTTAAAGTCATCAGGTGGAATAAACAGTGTGGTTGGTGGAATAAACAGCGGGGTTAAAGTCATCAGGTAGAATAAACAGCGGGGTTAAAGTCATCAGGTAGAATAAACAGCGGGGTTAAAGTCATCAGGTGGAATAAACAGTGTGGTTGGTGGAATAAACAGCGGGGTTAAAGTTATCAGGTAGAATAAACAGCGGGGTTAAAGTCATCAGGTAGCATAAACAGCGGGGTTAAAGTCATCAGGTGGAATAAACAGCGGGGTTGGTGGAATTAACAGCGTAGTTGTTGTTAAAGTCATCAAGTTGAATAAACAGCGAGGTTAAAGTCATCAGGTGGAATAAACAGCGAGGTTAAAGTCATCAAGTGGAATAAACAGCGTGGTTGGTGGAATAAACAGCGTGGTTGGTGGAATAAACAGCGTTGTCAAAGTCATCAGGTGGAATAAACAGCGTGGTTGGTGGAATAAATAGTGTGGTTAAAGTCATCAAGTGGAATGAACAGCGTGGTTGGTGGAATAAACAGCGTTGTCAAAGTCATCAGGTGGAATAAACAGCGTGGTTGGTGGAATAAACAGTGTTGTTAAAGTCATCAGGTGGAATAAACAGCTGGGTTAAAGTCATCAGGTGGAATAAACAGCGGGGTTAAAGTCGTCAGGTGGAATAAACAGCGTGCTAGCAATCTTACTAATCAATGACAAGAGCGCTCAGTTAACGGTAGTATACTGACATTGTGCATGACATCGATCGTTGTAGTTCACCTTTGTCATATCTACCTGGCACTGACGAGTCGAACAGGACAACACAATTAGTTCACTTTAAAGGGACATACGGCTTTTTTTGAAATCGAGTTTACTCGTGTTCACGCATCAGTTACATTTCTTTTTTTTTTTTTTTACTTGAGAACGGTTTTAAACGTTTTATCGGCTACATTTATTCGAAACAGGTAAGTCAGGTATGTATGTGCTCAATTATGAATTGGTTGCACGAGAAGCAGTAATTATCCACGATGCAATGATGAACTTGCCCAAATATCAAATATCTTTAAATATTTTATACATCATAGTCTATATAAGAACGTATAAAAATATTCAGTTCCAAATGTTACACTCCGAAAGCTTATATTTCAGAAATTGTCAACAGTTTAATAAAACTGGTGGTGTAACACTAGTATTGAAAATATTTATTAAACAATAACACATTTATACTTTCTCGGATTTATTTCTATGGAAATTGTTTGTAATTTCATCGCGAAAACTGTTGAAAAAAACAACATATTTGATACCCTTTTTGTCGCACGTGACCGCGAATACGCGAAACATGCATTTCAAACAATTGCAACAGTTTTGCCACTTTCAAAGCGTCTAAAACGTAAAGTGGGATATTTAAGATACATCATTTCAAGAAATCAAGAAATAAGAGTTCACTGAAAATTTATTTAAAATCGCCGAGGCCCGATTAGTTCAGTTTATAGCGCGTCTGCCTATCGATCCAGGGGTAGTACGTTCGAATTCCCACCCGGACACAGTCACCATGATGATTGCTATACGGCATCGCATCTCATTGTTATTCCGAATCAAGTGGATACGTCATCAGATACTTGCGGAGACGGATATTCTCGAGTGCTTGTCAACCTTTCAGGATCCCAAGAAAAAGTGGTTAGGTTATCCGATCGTGTGTTAGCGCTCGATGACATACAATTGACGCTAACTATTCAAACAAACAAATTTAAAATCGTCGTGTGCCGCTTTAACAATGCACCGTTTTTTGACGGACTCGCAGTATCGATTACTAGTCGAGTCTAGTTTTTATCCTTGATTAAAGCACAGAAAAAAAACCATTTTATCTTATATTATCTAATGCAACGCGTGCAAGCAAACCTCAACACAATCAGATTCGTGATGCTCGTATTAACGGAATTGTGAAAAGTCATCGGTAGTTGTTTCATAAATTATTTACAATCGGTAACGCAAGATGATTATGCAGATGTACTTTGAACCGTTGACGTAGGAGCATGTTTAACTAACAGTCTCGTCGTTTTTAGAATCCTTTAAATAGAAGTTGAAAAAAACACTCACATTTACTTCCCAGTTTGTATTCAAAATCGTTTAACTTGGAATTGAAAATAAAAAGAAAAAACGATTTTCACTTCGTGTTTAGAAGCGTCGGCGTGGGCTAATGGAAATTAAACACTGAATGCATTAACAATTGCGGCGCAGGAGCATGGAAATAAACAAATATATCTTAATTAAACCTACATTATTTATACAGCAATATCAATTTATAAAACACACACACACACACAAATTGCTAGTTCATAGTCGTGACAAATCGCCAAAATTTATCAAAATAGAACTTTCTCTTTTACATAGAACGTTATGACGCGTTGACCTACTTCATCAGCCAATGGGATCGCTCAAGGACGTTATGACGCGTTGACCTACTTCATCAGCCAATGGGATCGCTCCAGGAACGTTAACGTAGATCAGCATCTAAGCCGGTAAGAAGTTACATTTCTACTGGTGTAGAAAATTCCATATACCTTCTAGCCTATATGTATTTACGTATGTACTGACACATGGAATTAAATAAAACATAAATCAAGTCTACCTCGTCTCTGAGAATAAATAGAACCCTGTCACCGCCTGGATTAAATAAACCACTTTAATATGTTTTTTATACGATTTACGAGATTTTTTATGACATTTTTGTATACAGGTATTATAATTAACCGGATTTACAGCAAACACGCAATATCTACAAGCAACCGCAAGTTGTATAGTTGGTTTTTCGTATTGTTTCATTGTGTTTATCTAAAGATATAACTGGTTCAGCCTCAATATATGGAGGTGTTATGCTACTTCGTTATTCGATTAATTACATGTGATTTAAATGTTTAATTATTGTTTAACTGATGATAATAAAATAATAAATAAGTATTTGTTCTGTTCAATTCTGTTTTGTTCATATAACGATATAGGCATTAAAATGCTTACTTATTGTAACGCGAGTTGTATCACTAAGTTTCAAATGATTGTTTAAGGTGTGTTGTACGTGTTTTTTTTTTTTGTTTTTTTTTTTTTTATAATTGTGATGTTTAATGCCATCGTCATGTACATACTGTATTTATAATAAAAAACTATGTTTTGTCAAAATGAATATGTTCTGTCATTTAAAATTGTATTACTATTATTACAATTCTTATGCTCTCCTTTACCATTGGAGGAAATAAAACATCTTAATTATCTTATCTTTATTTTATCTTCGTAGACATTGAGAAAATTGGTAGGGTCCTCCGTGGCCGAGTGGTCTAAGGCGCCGTCTCAAGATCATTTACCTCTCACCGCTATGGTCGTAGGTTCGAGTCCCGCTCGCTCCAAAAACTTTATGTGAGAAAGTTTCCAGTTACTTGCGGAAGGACGGTGGTTCTACTCAGTCTGACTCAGTCTGACTCAGTCTGAGGTCTTCCTCCACCAGTAAAACTGGATATGCCATATATAACCTGAAATGTGTTGAAAATGGCGTTAAACCCCATTCAAAAAAAAAAAAAAAAAAAAAAAATTGGTTCCATTAGACCAGTGTATGTCTCTAAGAAGAGAGACTTTGTATAATCTAGAAATAGCTTTCTTCTCAATTCTGTTGTTATGCATCGCTGTATATTGAATATATGTATATGTACTATGTAGATAGCAAATACATATTGTTTAAACCAAAAAAGAATATCTTGGCTGCATGTTTATGGCGTATAAAGAGATCATCAAAGACGATCGATGTAAAAATACCATGTAACTCAAGTGCTTTTGTGTTGTCAATTTGGACTTTTTTTTAGAAAATAAGATTTCTTTTTTTTGCACACGTTGCTCATTTGTCAGTTCCTTGGATTGCAGAACGAGGAAAGGAATGAATGCTAAAGTTAAAACGGTCTGTATTTTTAACGACTTAAATCTAGGGACCTTAAACAATTAGTTTTACATTTGCCAAACGTGAGGCATTTCAAATGCAAGTTGCGTAAGTCAAAAATTGATTATGTTTTTTTTTTCGGTCGGTCTTGACCTACTTAAAAAAAAGAACAATTATCGAATTTCTTCATAATAACTAATTTCACATGAACGCACATTTACAAAATATAGTTTCCATCTAAAAAGTTATATCTTCTCCTTGGTTGAATGTTTGTGATATATAAAACGTGTGTTTCGTGTTTTTATATGAGATGAGTTAACAGTATGCTTTAAAACAATGCTCCTATCTGAAAAAGTACTAACTGAATGGTTACTTAGTTAAAAGTAGTTCACTCTGGATAACACCTACACGTGTGATTTGAATACTCAAAACATTATTAAACCCCAAAGGTTAACATACACACAGTCCAATCAGCTCGACAAGAGTCGTAAGTTCGAATCCCCGGTCAGTCACAGTCTGCCGTGATGATTGCAACATTTCGTTGCCATTTGTGTTTCGCCATTGATGCAAATGGGGAAGTTATCAGTTACTTGCGGATATGAATGAGTTGGAGAACTGGATAACATTCCGAGGTCCCAGGGCTTCATTGCGTGCTTCATTTTCCCTCAAAAACAAAATCATTAAAACAGTGTCTGCTTTTTTTTCTTTTGACTGCGTTCTGTTCTTTCAAAATATCCTTTTATCCGGTTTTATTGTACTCGTAACTAGTTCTTCTGCAGGAAACACCTTGTCTTAAGTGTTCTCGTTACTACCGGGCTCGAGAAAGTGTTTTACCCTCTTAAGAGAACATTTTAGTTTAACATTGGCATCCAATTTGTAGCGATAATGACCTATCGTAAGCAAACAGGAAGTAAGTTAGAAAAGTAACTATTCTTTGTTTGAACACGTATTTAAGCACAAATCGATTAGCAGCTGACGTCATTGCACTTTCTGACACATGCCAAAAGGGAGCACTATCTTCACGCATAGTTTTATTTTTCTGTTGTTAATTATAGGCTGACAGTTTGTTCATAAAAAGCACACACGGCAATTTTAAAATCGCTCTTTTTTCTCATGTTCTCGCATCAAATAATCTTAACACCGTTGGACATTTAGTCATTATACATATAAACTATTTATCTCCATGGTTTATTATCTGACATTATTGACATTTTTTTAATGAAACAATCGATTAATTGAGAAAGCGGCCGTTTTCTGGGCTGAACCATAACAATGTTAAATTAGGCCGAAGTCTTGTAAAGAAGGATAGGAAACTTGTATCTCCTGGCTTAAACGGTTGAGAAAAAAGAACACGAAGGATTAATTATTTGACAATTGATCGTCCATATTTCACAGGCAACTGATTTCTTGCACACAAATGTAAGTTGTATCTAATCTTAGATGTTTAAACATGTTTCGATCACGCAAAATGATCTTTAATTAAAGATATTGGGGTTTGAAGGAAAATTTCTCGTTGTCGTTATTTTAGTTGCAGTATGCAAATTTTGAAATAAAAAGTTCTTCAACAATTTTTTTCTGGGAATACTATTGTTTTGATGAGAATTTCATTTTGGAATATAAGAATTTTTATTTGTGTTCCATAAATCAATGGAATGGATATTTGAAAACGCGAGCGCTCACAAAATCTTAGAAATGACTAGCGAATATCTGATGCTGATACCAGATTTCTAGACAATTCTGTGTCATTTTAGAAATTATGATTCGAACCGCATCGTTGACGAATAGTTGACATATTAATACCCTGGAAATGGATTGGTATCCCAACACCATTGTATTTAAAAAAAATGGCCAAGGTATGGTTTTTTTCTTTTGTAATTGTAGATCATGAAACAGTGAAAAATTTGAGCCCAGACACATTCTGCAGATTTTATTTATTTACTGTGTTTTTGGACAGAATGGCGTGAGACGTGTTACTACTTGTTTGAACAGCGAGACAAAACAACAGCGTCATTTGCGTATTTAGTAGCAAATGATAGCCGATACGATCGGCAGTTTATCTAAGTTTCAGCCTGTCGTTTCTTTTAGATCAGAAATAATGCCATTTCCTCAATCATTCGAGAAAAATAACGGGTTGCGCCGCAAGCTCAAGTTATGTCTTTTGAAGCATTATCAGTGTCACTTTTGGTGTTCACATTTGTGTAACTGCGTATATCAATAAGTTTTATCAGAGACATATAAACAGAGATAAGAAGCTGCAGACACTTGTCTAATCATTTAGCGTTTCTTTACACAACTTCTATTCCTGACCCAACTAATGTATTTTTTTGTGATTTTGGTATTAAAAGAAAGGACTTGATTGTAATTTTGAGTGGTGAACTTTTCTTTTTTAAGTTTAAAAAAAAGAAGATTTTTACACTTACAGTAACTGTTATTGTTTTATGATAATTTTTCCAATTTTAGCTCCATTTTTAAATAAGGAATAAAGAACTTACTACTTTACATTTCTGCATAAAATTTATATTTCTATGATGTGCAAGTATTTGTTTAATCTTATCAGGTTGTTGCTTAATACAGGTTAATTTGCTCTGAAAACATAGAAATGTGAAATACCAAATGTGGCTGCTAAACAGAAGTGATCTCTTACATATGAAAGTTTAAAACAAAGATCAAAGTAAGCATAAATCACCTGTTTGCTTTTCTTAGATTGAAGTTTTTAAGAGTATATGAAACGGAATCATTGCTCTTGCTTCATCAATGTTTGACTTAGTACTTAAATTCTCAACTCAGACTGGTTATTTATTTGTTATGTAATTAATATCAAAGAAATCACATGCATTTTTACTGTTTCACTGGAGCCAGTCTAAATGATCATGATCATCTGGCTGCTTTTCTTAGACTGAAGTTTTAAATAATTATGTATAAACTACTTAAACATGTCGGTGAAACAGAATCCAGGACATAACGACTAAGAAATAAACAAACACAGCAGGCGCCAATTTTACCAACATATACTTATCTATTTAAAAACTTAACTGTAAGAAAAGCAGCCGGGTGATCATGATTTTAGACCGGTTTCAGTAAAACTGCGTATGATTTCATTGATTTTTATTATATAATTGATAAATAACAGTCAAAACTTAGCTAAGTATTTAAGTTAAAAGTTGTTAAAAAACAGAAGTCAGAAACATTCTATAAACATTTTTACAAAACACCACATGTACACATCTAAATATGATAAACTGTAACAAAAAAACAACATATAGGTATAATTGTTGAACCCCAGTTTGATATTCTGTCTCTATATTTTATGTGGTATAAACACGTCTGAGTGGAACATTGGAATTAAGATGAATGGCAAGAACAGTTCATCACTTAAGCGTTGGATGTTTTATTTCTCTCCAGTGTTATTGCTATCCCTTGTTCACTCAATTAAACATGGTGCTATAATATGTTATGATTCCAAGTGGAAAACAAAACGCTTTCTATCATTTGCCTTAATAAAAACCGAACATTTTCCCGGAAATCGTTAAATCTTTTTTTTTGCTTTGGTTATTTCAATAGTGAAGACTACGTTCGGCTGATATTACACCAGACAACAACGTTAATGATAATACAAGTATCAGTTCGCCTTTGTAACAACTGAAGCATCCAAATCAACGCCACTGTCAGTAGTAGCAGCATAAAGTTCAGATCTTTATTTCAAAGGGATTATATCAGGACAAAAAGTCTTAAAAAAATTTGAAAAAGCAAAAAAAAAAGCATCCCATTAACATTAATAAATGAATCCCATTGGTTAAGTATGCTAAATACACCAAACCGTGACAGTATTGATTTTCAAATTGCGGTGGTAAACTTTAAACGAAATTCCCATTTAATGACTCATTAAATGCGTCACACTTCACTGAATCGGAAGATTTATTTTAGTCTTACCTAGCTGCGTAGCCCAAGTTCAGAATTCTCTTTTAATATAAATTCATTATTATTTTGGCATGTTTGGATAGATAGAGATCGGCAATGCGGGATCAATGAGTATATATAGGCATGTTTTACCGGGGAAATGTTTTAGTCTATTTTAAAGTTTTGGAAAAAATCCTGATATATTCACTTTAATACATTGATATATATACTAGTGATACATTATTTTTTGGTACTATTTGCTCAATTAACTTTTTAATTTATTTCATTCATAAACAACTATATACAAGATATAATAATGATTTCATGAAGTCAATTATAGGCACTGGTTATATATAACTCTTACCACACAACCCATTTATGTGTACATTGTATATACTTTGATGTGTTACAACTACTATTTAATTTGGCCGGGTGCTATTTTTAAAATCTTTTTTTTTTATATCATGTTTCTTTGTCATGTATGCCGTGGAGATGTCACTATAATAAAATATTTACCGACTTATATTAGTATACTAATCAGGATCGTAGTCACAGAAGGCACACACCAAATTGGCTCATAGAATAAATTCGTTGCGTATATCTGAGAGACAGTTTTAAGCCTTCCAAGTCGATAACAGTAACTGCATTTGATACAAGTGCCTATGATTTACACCAGTATCTTTAGGACACATCGGTGGCTTTTTAGAACTGATATATAAGTACATATGAACTAGTAATAGGACTATTGGTTTTGTACTATGTTACATTGATTCTGGAAATATGATACATGTATTATTGTGCAGAAAATGACATTTCATAACTGTTAAAATAGTAAATTTTATATTTGGGATAACCAATAACTTAATAACCAGTAATTAATTTATATGTTTCTTGGACAGCTATTTTTTATGAAAATACTTTAACTTAGAATCTCTACAAATTCTGCAGGAGGCGAGAACCTCCGTTTTCCTCAGTGTTGCTACGGCCCGGATAACTTATTTTCGTTCTTGGGTCCATTTCTTTCGTATAATCAGCTCTGATTGTTGTTTCTGGGAGGTAATAGAGTCGAATCTGGGATCTAACCCCCAGCCTATGGCATGAGTAGATAACACTCTATCCACTACACTACCACATGTACGTATCATCACCAGCCTTATTCGCTTATTAGTGTTTTATCATTTAAATTAGATATCCCTCCAAGAAATAAACAATTATGTAACAACAATTTCTAAATTGGTCGAAAGGTTAATTATTTTATATAAATTCTAGTGACGTCGAGCTCAAACGAGTAAAATGCCAAATTCATCATTTAGTATTGGTCACTTTTAGAAATAGTCCAGATGTTTAAACTGAGGATTATGAAGAAAAACAGAGGATAACCGAATATACGAAAATGTAGAAATAGGGATTAAAACAATATTCTGTCATTAAAAATGAAGTGTACAATCACATGCTTACTGTTAAGCGTTGTTGAGCGATCGTTCACCATTATTACGCCATTTGAAACAAATTACATTTTATATATGACATGTCTAGCTTAAACTTTCGGCAAGTAACTTTTACACATACAAATTTTAGATCGAGTAAGGCTCGAACCCACGATCATAGTGCTGTAGATTATAATCAAACATGCCTCTTGTAGAATCAATACAGCTGTAATCGTTTGACGTTTATGATAAAAGTATTTTAACCAATTAAATTCAGTCATTTCCATAATGGTGATTTCATACAATCTTGGTGGGTCCTCCGTGGCCGAGTGGTCTAAGGCGCCGTCTCAAGATCACTTACCTCTCACCGCTATGGTCGTAGGTTCGAGTCCCGCTCGCTCCAAAAACTTTATGTGAGAAAGTTTCCAGTTACTTGCGGAAGGACGGTGGTTCTACTCAGTCTGACTCAGTCTGAGGTCTTCCTCCACCAGTAAAACTGGATATGCCATATATAACCTGAAATGTGTTGAAAATGGCGTTAAACCCCATTCAAAAAAAAAAAGCCCAACATTGACATTTGTTCTCAATGCTTTAGTAAATAAAATGTTTGCATGCTCGTCATCCCAAAATAAGAAGTGAAACTTACTGTTGCTTATTTGTCAACCTCTGCACTACCAAAATATGACGAGAAAAGTAGTCGTCATGTATGATCCGATATATTTTTTTCAGTTCAGTGTGAACACTGTTGACAAAGTGAAAGCAGACTTCTGAAATCATGTTTACATACCCCAATTTCAAAGCATCATGTTTATCTAAACATTAGAATGCTTCCTAAATTTTCAAAATATATCAATAATGCCATTCAAATAAAAAAAGAGTACTAAGATACATTCATAAATAGGAAGAAACAAGACTTATTTATAACCGCTATTTTTTGTTTCCAATGTTGGTCCTGTGCCTCAATAGTCAATACCAGTTGACACTGTAGACCGGTCTGTCTTCAAGCAGAATTTTTGCAATTCACCGAGGCCCAGTTGAATAAAATTTGTGTCTATAAGGCAACAATGGCAACGCAGCCAAAGTGATTCCAGACAGTCATTGACATTTATATAACGTTTGTCGTCTGCAGAAGAAAGTTCATCTAAACATATAACATCGTTAGCATCCGGCAGTGAAAACTATTTTCCCAGCGGATGCAATTTTATGACAAATTTTCTGTAATGATTCAAGAGAAAATAGCGAAAATGGTAACTAAAGAAATACGAGGGACGGTCATTAACTAGGTGGACTTTTGTTAAAATATTACATAATATATATGTCATATCGAAAACCTCGATGTGCACGGGTAGATTAGATCTTCGCAGATGATATGCAACAATAACTTTTAAAATCAGACAATGCGTTGTACCAAAATCTGTCACTTGTACATTGCATGTATACATGGTAATATGGACTCAAAATATGAAGAACAGCGTGCCGTAATAAGATTTCTTCTTGAAGAACAAGAAGAAGGGCAAAAAAAGCGGTTTTTATTTTTGAATCGACTTCAGAATAGGTTTAGGGATTCATGTATGTCACATAGCGCGTTTTATTCTTGAGTAGCTCGTTTTCGTGATGGTAGAAACGATGTTAACAATAGACGCGGCAGTGGGCGTCCAGTTTGCATAGTGACCCTACAAATGGTAAAAAATGTCGAATCAGTACCTTCGACATAGGCCTAAATGTTGGTTCACTATTGGAAGCATGAAACTCCCACACCTCTGGAACAAGTGTATAATTAAAGAAGGAGAATGCTTTGAGAAGGAGTAAAATCTATATTTAAAAAATAATGAGCCACAAGCACTGAAGGTTGTCCACCTAGATAATGACCGCCCCTCGTATATGCCAACGCCATCGTTTGAAACGAAATTTCGTGTCGTGGACATATCGAAACCGGGTGACTAGGAAAACTTCATTCAGATATAAGTTGTATAACATTAATCGAGTAGCGGCTCTCAATACCGAACGGTAGAGGTAGCTGCGGTGGTCTAGTGGTTAGTATGCTTGCTCCAAGATCCTGAAGTCCCCCGGATCGATTCCCGATGGGGTTTCATCCGGGATATTTTGAAACGAACTCCCACAGCACCTTAGTCGGGCAAGACACTGTAAAAGCATGCAAATCCTTCGGAGGAGATTAAAAGCTGTCCGTTCCGTGTACATGAAGAGTCATATCCAGCGACGTATGAACTTTTATGTTAATCAGTGATTCAAATGCCCGTAAACCTAGTGCCTACATCATACTCATTGCTAGAGGATGTTGCAGTATCAATAGATAGAAATAGATAAATAGTGATTTATATCTCTAATTAGGTTATTTCAAACTTTTATAATATACGAACACAGTTATATCGATACGGTATTTAGGAATCATTAGGAACCGATGTTAGTGTCACTGTTACCATTGTACTTTACATAGCAAAATAACAAACTAGTGCTCTGTACCTTGTCGACTTCGACCATAATCCATTCTTATCTACAATCATCAACATTGCAAAGAACCATAGAGCTACGATCTCCAATCGTTATCTACGACCTCCAGTCCATACAAAGTACGCCTTACTTACGATTTCCAGTCCTTACAAAGTACCCTTTAAAGACGATCACCAATCCTTACAAAGAACCATTAAACTACGATCCCCAATCGTTACAAAGTACCCTAGAACTACGATCTCAAATCCTTACAAAGTACCCTTGAACTACGATCACAAATACTTACATTCAAAGTAGCATAGAACTACAATCTCTAATCCTTACAAAGTATCTTAGAACGACGACCTCTAATCTTTACAAAGTACCCTTAAACTACGATCCCCAATCCTTACAAAGTACCCTTTAAAGACGATCTCCAATCCTTACAAAGTAACCAAGAACTACGATCTCCAATCCTAACAAAGTACCCTAGAACTACGATCTCCAATCCTAACAAAGTACCCTAGAACTACGATCTCCAATCCTAACAAAGTACCCTAGAACTACGATCTCCAATACTTATAAAGTACCATTTAGCTACGGTCACCCATCAATTCAAAGTAGCCTAGATCTACGATCTCCAATCCTTACCTCCTGTTTGCCGAATTTAACGAATGTGAAAATTTAGTCGCTCATTTAGAGTAAATCCAATCGTCTGAAACGTGTACTATCCGATTGACTTCTTTATTTGGATACGTTTTAAAGAAGCCAACTTGTAGCTTACGTTGAAGCCAACTTGATGCTTACGTTGGAGCCAACTTGTGGCTTACGTTGAAGCCAACTTGTGGCTTACGTTGGAGCCAACTTGTGGCTTACGTTGAAGCCAACTTGTGACTTACGTTGAAGCCAACTTGCGACTTACGTTGACGCCAACTTGTGGCTAACGTTGAAGCCAACTTGTGACTTACGTTGAAGCCAACTTGTGGATTACGTTGAAGCCAAGTTGTGGCTTACGTTGAAGCCAACTTGTGGCTTACGTTGAAGCCAACTTGTGGCTAACGTTGAAGCCAACTTGTGACTTACGTTGAAGCCAACTTGTAGCTTACGTTGAAGCCAACTTGTGGCTTACGTTGAAGCCAACTTGTGGCTAACGTTGAAGCCAACTTGTGACTTACGTTGAAGCCAACTTGTAGCTTACGTTGAAGCCAACTTGTGGATTACGTTGAAGCCAACTTGTAGCTTACGTTGAAGCCAACTTGTAGCTTACGTTGAAGCCAACTTGTGGATTACGTTGAAGCCAACTTGTAGCTTACGTTGAAGCCAACTTGTCGTTTACGTTGAAGTCAACTTGTGACTTACGTTGAAGCCAACTTGTGGATTACGTTGAAGCCAACTTGTAGCTTACGTTGAAGCCAACTTGTAGCTTACGTTGAAGCCAACTTGTGGATTACGTTGAAGCCAACTTGTAGCTTACGTTGAAGCCAACTTTAGCTTACGTTGAAGCCAACTTGTAGCTTACGTAGCTTACGTTGAAGCCAACTTGTAGCTTACGTTGAAGCCAACTTGTAGCTTACGTCGTTTACGTTGAAGTCAACTTGTAGCTTACGTTGAAGTCAACTTGTAGCTTACGTTGAAGCCAACTTGTCGTTTACGTTGAAGTCAACTTGGCGCTTAAGTTGAAGCCAACTTGTGGCTTACGTTGAAGCCAACTTGTAGCTTACGTTGAAGCCAACTTGTAGCTTACGTTGAAGTCAACTTGTAGCTTACGTTGAAGCCAACTTGTCGTTTACGTTGAAGTCAACTTGTGGCTTAAGTTGAAGCCAACTTGTGGCTTACGTTGAAGCCAACTTGTAGCTTACGTTGATGCTAACTTGTGGCTTACGTTCGTGGTGTTGGCTGCGCTATTTTAGATGAATTCCGAATGTTTAATTACATTGCCAAAAATGGAACAAAGAACGATAAACGAATTCTGAATATCTTCTCTGTTAAACACTATTTTAAAAAAAATTAAAATCTTTCAAATAAAATAATCAGTTAACTAACCTTATATGTTTGTATAACCTTTGTAATTCGAAGGACAGGAAACCTAAAGTGCAATGTTAGTTATTAGAAAGTGGAAAATAAAGGTCAACCAGACGCTTAAGTGTAATCCAAGGAGTTTTAACATCGAAGGGTGTCCAGATATAGTAAGTATTAAATTGCCCACATAGTCCAAGACAGATTAATTCTAGGAATTCATTATTCAATCCAAGGACCTCTATAATTCCTTGTTTAATCCCATGGAAATTTCAATTACTCAATATCCAACTACGTGAACCTGAATAACCGGAAAGGAATAAACTATTTTTCACAATATTAAATAAAACTTTCGCCAAAGTGGACTACAAAATAGAAGTATTCTAGGGTGTTGACAACTCCTCTTGTAATGTATTACCACATACGTGTGGGGAATAAGACTAATGAACAGGGTACATGCAGGATTTTATTTGTGTATTTATTTTGCTCTTTTGGTTAGTTTATACAAATTTATTTTAGCTTGATTGCTATGAAAGTTTAAGGGTTATTTAAACCGTTATTGAGTCCGCTTCCTGGGCAGAACCGGTATTGAGTGTATTATATAAGAGGTATCGGGTCGAACTGGTGGGTGGGGGTCGAACCCACAACTCTATCGTCAGCGGCCAACACTCTATGTACATTGCCGCCCCGCTTTTCGTTCACCTTCTTCCTTGCATCATCAGTCACTTTCGCATTTCCCGGACTCCGACCTCTACTGACCCTTTCTATGTTTTCCGTTCTAAATAGCAAACGGATGTACCTTATAATTCCTCATTTACACCAGAGTCCAGTCTCTTTCTGGAAGCCTTTGATAATTGTCGCTTGTTATCCAATGCCCTCCTATTCGCCGTACTCTGTCCCAGTCCGTGATATCTCTCGCGAATTATATCTATTTACCCGCAAAGAAAAGGCAAGGAATTCTATCAATCGTGAAACATCGGGTATTTCCGTATCGTCCGTTTAATACACCTCGTGCATAGCTCTAGAATACACCAACGCTATTCGCCTGTATTACAAGTCTGTATTCATTCGCGTGAAAGTAACGAATTATGTATAGTCATTAAGTTGAATATATGGCGTTATTATACAGGTATGAAACGGAAGTTGAAGGTAATCACATTTAAAACATCCGTCTTTTTCTTCCTCCCAGACAGTAAATAAAAGTCTCTGGCACAACTTCTGCAAAGGTGGCATAAGGGGGCCACCATTTTATTTTATCATGTGACTGAAAGTAGTTCCCAAATGGCGCTTTATTATGTCAGATGTCTGTTGCGTAGCATAAAGGCCGAGGTGATCAGATTGGGAATTCTATGCCTATCCCACAATTCATAGCTATTGAACGCTTACTAAAATGTGACGTCATTTAAACGTTTCCCCGGCTAAAGCAACTGACCAATCAACTTTCTCAATCGTGCTTAAATCGCATTGCTTTTAACGGACTCAATCGGGAGAGCTCGGTCCGTTCTACAGACTAACATTCAATAATAAAGACTAGGGGGACTATCCCAGAAGCTGATATCTCCTGAATCAGGTCTATTTACTACTAATGAAAAATCAGGAATCCTGAGCCTGTCCCACAATTCACAGAAATTGAACGCTTACTAAAATGTGACGTCATTCAAACTTTCAGTTAAAGCAAATGACCATTCAACGTGCTTAGAATTGGTTATCCCAACATTGCTATTTAACGGACCCAATCAGAAGAGCTGAGTCGGTACTACAGACTATTCAATAAAATATTATTTTCGCCAGTCTTTTTTCCGTATGGCAGAAAAAAACAAAGGATTATAAAACTATTTTTTAAAAAGTTTTAATAATTTAGTCAAAAATGTTAATACATTACTAGTATCTTAAAATCAATATTTTATAATAGACTATAAACATTATGTTCCAATATATCATGCCTATATAAACCCACTGACCCCGTATTGCCAAAGTGATATATATTTAAACAAGTCAAAATAATCTATTGAAAATGGTTTAGGGATTAGGTTAGACTAAATATATTTCCCTTCTAAAATTGCAACATATTTTGTGAAATATTAAATGAGTCATGTGACTTCATTTTGTTGTCAATTTAATCCATTATACAGGTTAACAATTGTTTCGTTTCAGAAAGAGTCCGAAAAATGACAATGGGAAGGTCGTCAAGCAGTATTTAAGTAAAAAACTTTTCTATTTTTAAAAAAGGGTATTTCGTTTCAAGTTTACCACTCAATTTGATATCGATTTGTCGCATTTTGGAGAATTTTACACCCAAAACCATTCGGATTTTATTAATTGATGACAATGAGATGCTTTTTATTCATTTTAGAAATGATTTTGTTTCAGATAATAAAACTTGCATATGTCGCTGGTGTATTATATCACAATGTTTACGTAACTTGTTAAATGAGTCTCGTGTGTAATCAGTCTAGCTCAGTCGGAAGAGATTTCACCATGTAAGCGAAATGTCCACGCGGGTTCGAATCCCGGACTGGCTGCATATTTTTCACTTCTAACAGGTTACGTGCACACTGGGACACATGGAGATACATAGTTTCATATGGATGTGCGTTCTTTGGTGTAAAAAATTATTTTATGCTAGAAAATGAGCAAAAAGCGATTTTAACATTGATGTGTATTTTTAAAGGGAGTATATCAGAAAAAACACGCTAGAAATGTTTTAAAAAATAGAATAATTATTAAAATGGATAAAAAGTATCTAATTTTCATAAATAAATCAAATCTGAATGATTTAGTACGGCAAATCTACTAAAACGTGACATAGTCGATATTTAAATTGGAGAGGTAAACTTGAAACGAAATCCCCATTCTAAAAAAAGACAGCACTTAACTTCTGCTTGACGTCATTCGGACTCTTTCTAAAATGAAATAATGTTTACTACGTGTAAACTTGTATCGATGGCGGATGTAATCTTTAACCCCCCCCCCCCCCCCCCCCCCCCCCTTTGCCACCCACTTAACTCCTATATGTTATTGAAATGCATTATATTTCTACTGAAAACGTGTCTGCCCGTTCAGATTTTGTATTGCGCTCCCCACCACTCCCGCCCTCTCAGCTTAAATATATTTTAGTCTAACATAGGCGCGTAGCCCAATTTAGGAAATCTTTAATACATTAATTAGACATGTTTAAAAATAGATATATTTTGGAAACACGGGCTCAGTGAGTATATATAGTCCTGATATATTTGAAGAAAAAAAAAAAAGCAAATTTTAAAACCCTGATAAATTCCCTTTAATAAATTAAACATTTAAAATTATTGACAGAAAAATAGAAATCGATTTCAATATTGCCACGTTTCGATTTTTCAAACCGAGGCAAACTGATTCAATGGAGAATTAGGTTGAACAATAATTCGTCAGATTGTTTGATCGTATTAATATTGTATCAGTTAATATGCTTTATTGTAATCGATCAATGATTGGCTGTAATGCATATCCGAACTGTCAAAGAATATTCATGCAATCAATATCTCTGTAACAGATCTACAGTTTGTCGTCAGTCGTTTGCAGTCGTCTGTCGTTTACGATCCTACAATTTGTGTCATATAGCTTTAAGTTCACGAACAGCAATAAACGAATAACAAAGTTAATGAGAAAGACGTATCATCAATGTACTTTTTGTGGAGTAAATGGAATCTAAACCGATCTCTGACATTTTTTTCAGATCTGTTATACCCCAATGGAAAATCAGGGAGTTCCGTACCTGTCCAACAATTCAAAGCGGCGCATGAGAGCGTTTGGAATAATAACAATGGCGGTAACACCACAGATACTTCATTTAATGCATGATATTTATTGAGGTTTTAAAGTTAAAACAGCATGAAATAAATTTGAATTTATGATTTGTAATGCTCTCTTATAATAAATAGCAGACGATTAAACCATGTTTACACAGGAAAGGGTTTCCCAGTGACAAATTACTGACCAATTACGGTGCTCCTATTTTACAGGATGATCGACAATAAGCATGCTCCTGTTATGCAGCAACCCCGAGAGTGACGTGTTCTATGACTATGTTATACAGTCAAACCTGTCTTAAGCAGCCAGTCAAGGGGAGAGGCTAAAGTGACCTTTTAAGACAAGTTGTTGCTAGCTTTACAGCAAGTGTTTTATATTTGTATATCCGACACAAAATAAAGTTTCTTGTTTCTTGTATAATACAGGTTAATTTGCACTGAAAACATAAACATGGGACATAGGCTGCTTAAGACAAGTGGCTGCTTAAAAGAGGTGACCGCTTGCAGAGGTTTGACAGTACTTATTTATTTTAGCTCGATTGTGAAGAATACTCATTTATTTAGTCAGGTATAGCAACCCTAGTCTATCCCAGAACCTGATATATCACGAATCGGGTATAGCAACCCTAGTCTACCCCAGAACCTGATATATCCCGAATCTGGTATATCAACCCTAGTCTATCCCAGAACCTGATATATCCCGAATCAGGTATATCAACCCTAGTCTATCCCAGAACATGATATATCACGAATCAGGTATATCAACCCTAGTCTATCACAGAACCTGATATATCCCGAAACGGGTATATCAGCCCTAGTCTATCCCAGAACCTGATATATCCCGAATCGGGTATATCAACCGTAGTCTATCCCGGAACCTGATAAATCATGAATCAGGTATATCAGCCCTAGTCTATCCCAGAACCTGATATATCACGAATCTGGTATATCAGCCCTAGTCTGTCCCAGAACCTGATATATCCCGAATCGGGTATATCAACCGTAGTCTATCCCGGAACCTGATATATCCCGAATCGGTATATCAACCCTAGTCTATCCAGAACCTGATATATCACATATCAGGTATATCAACCCTAGTCTATCCAATAATCTGATATATCCCGAATCGGGTATATCAACCTTAGTCTATCCCAGAACCTGATATATCCCTAATCAGATATATCAACCCTAGTCTATCCCAGAACCTGATATATCCCGAATCGGGTATATCAACCCTAGTCTATCCCAGAACCTGATATATCCCGAATCGGGTATATCAACCCTAGTCTATCCCAAAACCTGATATATCACATATCAGGTATATCAACCCTAGTCTATCCAATAATCTGATATATACCGAATCGGGTATATCAACCCTAGTCTATCACAGAACCTGATATATCCCGAATCAGATATATCAACCCTTGTCTATCCCAGAACCTGATATATCCCGAATCGGGTATATCAACCGTAGTCTATCCCGGAACCTGATAAATCATGAATCAAGTATATCAGCCCTAGTCTATCCCAGAACCTGATATATCACGAATCTGGTATATCAGCCCTAGTCTGTCCCAGAACCTGATATATCCCGAATCGGGTATATCAACCGTAGTCTATCCCGGAACCTGATATATCCCGAATCGGGTATATCAACCCTAGTCTATCCCAGAACCTGATATATCACATATCAGGTATATCAACCCTAGTCTATCCAATAATCTGATATATCCCGAATCGGGTATATCAACCTTAGTCTATCCCAGAACCTGATATATCCCGAATCAGATATATCAACCCTAGTCTATCCCAGAACCTGATATATCCCGAATCGGGTATATCAACCCTAGTCTATCCCAGAACCTGATATATCCCGAATCGGGTATATCAACCCTAGTCTATCCCAGAACCTGATATATCACATATCAGGTATATCAACCCTAGTCTATCCAATAATCTGATATATACCGAATCGGGTATATCAACCCTAGTCTATCCCAGAACCTGATATATCCCGAATCAGATATATCAACCCTTGTCTATCCCAGAACCTGATATATCCCGAATCGGATATATCAACCCTAGTCTATCCCAGAACCTGATATATCACATATCAGGTATATCAACCCTAGTCTATCCCAGAACCTGATATATCACGAATCAGATATATCAACCCTAGTCTATCCCAGAACCTGATATATCACATATCAGGTATATCAAACCTAGTCTATCCCAGAACCTGATATATCCCGAATCTGATATATCAGCCCTAGTCTATCCCAGAACCTGATATATCCCGAATCTGGTATATCAACCCTAGTCTATCCCAGAACCTGATATATCCCGAATCGGATATATCAACCCTAGTCTATCCCAGAACCTGATATATCCCGAATCGGGTATATCAACCCTAGTCTATCCCAGAACCTGATATATCCCGAATCGGGTATATCAACCCTAGTCTATCCAATAACCTGATATATCCAGAATCGGATATATCAACCCTAGCCTATCCCAGAACCTGATATATCCCGAATCAGGTATATCAACCCTAGTCTATCACAGAACCTGATATATCCCGAATCGGGTATATCAACCCTAGTCTATCCAATAACCTGATATATCCAGAATCGGATATATCAACCCTAGTCTATCCCAGAACCTGATATATCCCGAATCGGGTATATCAACCCTACTCTACCCCGGAACCTGATATATCCCGAATCGGGTATATCAACCCTAGTCTACCCCAGAACCTGATATATCCCGAATCGGGTATATCAACCCTACTCTACCCCGGAACCTGATATATCCCGAATCGGGTATATCAACCCTAGTCTATCCCAGAACCTGATATATCCCGAATCGGGTATATCAACTCTTGTCTATCCAAGAACCTGATATATCCCGAATCAGGTATATCAACCCTAGTCTATCCCAGAACCTGATATATCACGAATCAGGTATATCAGCCCTAGTCTATCACAGAACCTGATATATCCCGAATCGGGTATATCAACCCTACTCTACCCCGGAACCTGATATATCCCGAATCGGGTATATCAACCGTAGTCTACCCCAGAACCTGATATATCCCGAATCGGGTATATCAACCATAGTCTACCCCAGAACCTGATATATCCCGAATCGGGTATATCAACCGTAGTCTATCCCGAAACCTGATATATCACAAATCAGGTATATCAACCCTAGTCTATCACAGAACCTGATATATCACAAATCAGGTATATCAACCCTAGTCTATCACAGAACCTGATATATCCCGAATCGGGTATATCAGCCCTAGTCTATCCCAGAACCTGATATATCCCGAATCGGGTATATCAACCCTAGTCTATCCCGGAACCTGATAAATCATGAATCAGGTATATCAACCCTAGTCTACCCCAGAAACTGATATATCACGAATCTGGTATATCAGCCCTAGTCTGTCCCAGAACCTGATATATCCCGAATCGGGTATATCAACCGTAGTCTATCCCGGAACCTGATATATCCCGAATCGGGTATATCAACCCTAGTCTATCCCAGAACCTGATATATCACATATCAGGTATATCAACCCTAGTCTATCCAATAATCTGATATATCCCGAATCGGGTATATCAACCTTAGTCTATCCCAGAACCTGATATATCCCGAATCAGATATATCAACCCTAGTCTATCCCAGAACCTGATATATCCCGAATCGGGTATATCAACCCTAGTCTATCCCAGAACCTGATATATCCCGAATCGGGTATATCAACCCTAGTCTATCCCAGAACCTGATATATCACATATCAGGTATATCAACCCTAGTCTATCCAATAATCTGATATATACCGAATCGGGTATATCAACCCTAGTCTATCCCAGAACCTGATATATCCCGAATCAGATATATCAACCCTTGTCTATCCCAGAACCTGATATATCCCGATCGGGTATATCAACCGTAGTCTATCCCGGAACCTGATAAATCATGAATCAGGTATATCAGCCCTAGTCTATCCCAGAACCTGATATATCACGAATCTGGTATATCAGCCCTAGTCTGTCCAGAACCTGATATATCCCGAATCGGGTATATCAACCGTAGTCTATCCCGGAACCTGATATATCCCGAATCGGGTATATCAACCCTAGTCTATCCCAGAACCTGATATATCACATATCAGGTATATCAACCCTAGTCTATCCAATAATCTGATATATCCCGAATCGGGTATATCAACCTTAGTCTATCCCAGAACCTGATATATCCCGAATCAGATATATCAACCCTAGTCTATCCCAGAACCTGATATATCCCGAATCGGGTATATCAACCCTAGTCTATCCCAGAACCTGATATATCCCGAATCGGGTATATCAACCCTAATCTATCCCAGAACCTGATATATCACATATCAGGTATATCAACCCTAGTCTTTCCAATAATCTGATATATACCGAATCGGGTATATCAACCCTAGTCTATCCCAGAACCTGATATATCCCGAATCAGATATATCATCCCTTGTCTATCCCAGAACCTGATATATCCCGAATCGGATATATCAACCCTAGTCTATCCCAGAACCTGATATATCACATATCAGGAATATCAACCCTAGTCTATCCCAGAACCCGATATATCACGAATCAGATATATCAACCCTAGTCTATCCCAGAACCTGATATATCACATATCAGGTATATCAACCCTAGTCTATCCCAGAACCTGATATATCCCGAATCTGATATATCAGCCCTAGTCTATCCCAGAACCTGATATATCCCGAATCTGGTATATCAACCCTAGTCTATCCCAGAACCTGATATATCCCGAATCGGATATATCAACCCTAGTCTATCCCAGAACCTGATATATCCCGAATCGGGTATATCAATCCTAGTCTATCCCAGAACCTGATATATCCCGAATCGGGTATATCAACCCTAGTCTATCCCAGAACCTGATATATCCCGAATCGGGCAAATCAACTCTTGTCTATCCCAGAACCTGATATATCCCGAATTGGGTATATCAACCCTAGTCTATCCCAGAACCTGATATATCACATATCAGGTATATCAACCCTAGTCTATCCCAGAACCTGATATATCCCGAATCTGATATATCAGCCCTAGTCTATCCCAGAACCTGATATATCCCGAATCTGGTATATCAACCCTAGTCTATCCCAGAACCTGATATATCCCGAATCGGATATATCAACCCTAGTCTATCCCAGAACCTGATATATCCCGAATCGGATATATCAACCCTAGTCTATCCAATAATCTGATATATCACGAATCAGGTATATCAACCCTAGTCTATCCCAGAACCTGATATATCCCGAATCGGGTATATCAACCCTGGTCTATCCAATAACCTGATATATCCCGAATCAGGTATATCAACCCTAGTCTATCCCAGAACCTGATATATCCCGAATCGGGTATATCAACCCTAGTCTATCCAATAACCTGATATATCCAGAATCGGATATATCAACCCTAGCCTATCCCAGAACCTGATATATCCCGAATCAGGTATATCAACCCTAGTCTATCACAGAACCTGATATATCCCGAATCGGGTATATCAACCCTAGTCTATCCAATAACCTGATATATCCAGAATCGGATATATCAACCCTAGTCTATCCCAGAACCTGATATATCCCGAATCGGGTATATCAACCCTACTCTACCCCGGAACCTGATATATCCCGAATCGGGTATATCAACCCTAGTCTACCCCAGAACCTGATATATCCCGAATCGGGTATATCAACCCTACTCTACCCCGGAACCTGATATATCCCGAATCGGGTATATCAACCCTAGTCTATCCCAGAACCTGATATATCCCGAATCAGGTATATCAACTCTTGTCTATCCAAGAACCTGATATATCCCGAATCAGGTATATCAACCCTTGTCTATCCCAGAACCTGATATATCACGAATCAGGTATATCAGCCCTAGTCTATCACAGAACCTGATATATCCCGAATCGGGTATATCAACCCTACTCTACCCCGGAACCTGATATATCCCGAATCGGGTATATCAACCCTAGTCTACCCCAGAACCTGATATATCCCGAATCGGGTATATCAACCCTACTCTACCCCGGAACCTGATATATCCCGAATCGGGTATATCAACCCTAATCTATCCCAGAACCTGATATATCCCGAATCGGGTATAGCAACCCTAGTCTACCCCAGAACCTGATATATCCCGAATCAGGTATATCAACCCTAGTCTACCCCAGAACCTGATATATCCCGAATCGGGTATATCAACCCTAGTCTATCCCAGAACCTGATATATCACGAATCGGGTATATCAACCCTAGTCTACCCCGGAACCTGATATATCCCGAATCAGGTATATCAACCCTAGTCTATCCCAGAACCTGATATATCACGAATCAGGTATATCAACCCTAGTCTATCCCAGAACCTGATATATCACGAATCAGGTATATCAACCCTAGTCTATCCCAGAACCTGATATATCCCGAATCGGATATATCAGCCCTAGTCTATCCCAGAACCTGATATATCCCGAATCGGGTATATCAACCATAGTCTACCCCAGAACCTGATATATCCCGAATCGGGTATATCAACCCTAGTCTATCCCAGAACCTGACATATCACGAATCAGGTATATCAACCCTAGTCTATCCCAGAACCTGATATATCACGAATCAGGTATATCAACCCTAGTCTACCCCAGAACCTGATATATCCCGAATCGGGTATATCAACCCTAGTCTATCCCAGAACCTGATATATCACGAATCAGGTATATCAACCCTAGTCTATCCCAGAACCTGATATATCCCGAATCGGGTATATCAGCCCTAGTCTATCCCAGAACCTGATATATCCCGAATCGGGTATATCAACCCTAGTCTATCCCAGAACCTGATATATCCCGAATCGGGTATATCAACCCTAGTCTACCCCAAAACCTGATATATCCCGAATCAGATATATCAACCCTTGTCTATCCCAGAACCTGATATATCCCGAATCGGGTATATCAACCCTAGTCTACCCCAGAACCTGATATATCACGAATCAGGTATATCAACCCTAGTCTATCCCAGAACCTGATTATCACGAATCAGGTATATCAACCCTTGTCTATCCCAGAACCTGATATATCACGAATCGGGTATATCAACCCTAGTCTACCCCAGAACCTGATATATCACGAATCAGGTATATCAACCCTAGTCTACCCCAGAACCTGATATATCCCGAATCAGGTATATCAACCCTAGTCTATCCCAGAACCTGATATATCACGAATCAGGTATATCAACCCTAGTCTATCCAGAACCTGATTATCACGAATCAGGTATATCAACCCTTGTCTATCCCAGAACCTGATATATCACGAATCGGGTATATCAACCCTAGTCTACCCCAGAACCTGATATATCACGAATCAGGTATATCAACCCTAGTCTACCCCAGAACCTGATATATCCCGAATCAGGTATATCAACCCTAGTCTATCCCAGAACCTGATATATCACGAATCAGGTATATCAACCCTAGTCTATCCCAGAACCTGATATATCACGAATCAGGTATATCAACCCTAGTCTATCCCAGAACCTGATATATCACGAATCAGGTATATGAACCCTAGTCTATCCCAGAACCTGATATATCCCGAATCGGATATATCAGCCCTAGTCTATCCCAGAACCTGATATATCCCGAATCGGGTATATCAACCCTAGTCTACCCCAGAACCTGATATATCCCGAATCGGGTATATCAACCCTAGTCTACCCCAGAACCTGATATATCACGAATCAGGTATATCAACCCTAGTCTATCCCAGAACCTGATATATCCCGAATCTGATATATCAGCCCTAGTCTATCCCAGAACCTGATATATCCCGAATCTGGTATATCAATCCTAGTCTATCCCAGAACCTGATATATCCCGAATCGGATATATCAACCCTAGTCTATCCAATAATCTGATATATCACGAATCAGGTATATCAACCCTAGTCTATCCCAGAACCTGATATATCCCGAATCGGGTATATCAACCCTGGTCTATCCAATAACCTGATATATCCCGAATCAGGTATATCAACCCTAGTCTATCCCAGAACCTGATATATCCCGAATCGGGTATATCAACCCTAGTCTACCCCAGAACCTGATATATCCCGAATCGGGTATATCAACCCTAGTCTACCCCAGAACCTGATATATCACGAATCAGGTATATCAACCCTAGTCTATCCCAGAACCTGATATATCCCGAATCTGATATATCAGCCCTAGTCTATCCCAGAACCTGATATATCCCGAATCTGGTATATCAATCCTAGTCTATCCCAGAACCTGATATATCCCGAATCGGATATATCAACCCTAGTCTATCCAATAATCTGATATATCACGAATCAGGTATATCAACCCTAGTCTATCCCAGAACCTGATATATCCCGAATCGGGTATATCAACCCTGGTCTATCCAATAACCTGATATATCCCGAATCAGGTATATCAACCCTAGTCTATCCCAGAACCTGATATATCCCGAATCGGGTATATCAACCCTAGTCTATCCAATAACCTGATATATCCAGAATCGGATATATCAACCGTAGCCTATCCAGAACCTGATATATCCCGAATCAGGTATATCAACCCTAGTCTATCCCAGAACCTGATATTTCCCGAATCAGGTATATCAACCCTAGTCTATCCAATAACCTGATATATCCAGAATCGGATATATCAACCCTAGTCTATCCCAGAACCTGATATATCTCGAATCGGGTATATCAACCCTACTCTACCCCGGATCCTGATATATCCCGAATCGGGTATATCAACCCTAGTCTACCCCAGAACCTGATATATCCCGAATCGGGTATATCAACCCTAGTCTACCCCAGAACCTGATATATCCCGAATTGGGTATATCAACCCTAGTCTATCCCAGAACCTGATATATCCCGAATCAGGTATATCAACTCTTGTCTATCCCAGAACCTGATATATCCCGAATCGGGTATATCAACCCTAGTCTTTCCCAGAACCTGATATATCCCGAATCGGGTATATCAACCCTAGTCTACCCCAGAACCTGATATATCCCGAATCGGGTAATTCAACCCTAGTCTATCACAGAACCTGATATATCCCGAATCGGGTATATCAACTCTTGTCTACCCCAGAACCTGATATATCCCGAATCTGGTATATCAACCCTAGTCTATCCCAGAACCTGATATATCCCGAATCGGGTATATCAACCCTAGTCTATCCCAGAACCTGATATATCCCGAATCGGGTATATCAACCCTAGTCTATCCCAGAACCTGATATATCCCGAATCGGGTATATCAACCCTAGTCTACCCCAGAACCTGATATATCCCGAATCGGGTATATCAACCCTAGTCTACCCCAGAACCTGATATATCCCGAATCGGGTATATCAACCCTAGTCTACCCCAGAACCTGATATATCCCGAATCGGGTATATCAACCCTAGTCTACCCCAGAACCTGATATATCCCGAATCGGGTATATCAACCCTAGTCTACCCCAGAACCTGATATATCCCGAATCGGGTATATCAACCCTACTCTACCCCAGAACCTGATATATCCCGAATCGGGTATATCAACCCTAGTCTACCCCAGAACCTGATATATCCCGAATCGGGTATATCAACCCTAGTCTACCCCAGAACCTGATATATCCCGAATCGGGTATATCAACCCTAGTCTACCCCAGAACCTGATATATCCCGAATCGGGTATATCAACCCTAGTCTACCCCAGAACCTGATATATCCCGAATCGGGTATATCAACCCTAGTCTACCCCAGAACCTGATATATCCCGAATCGGGTATATCAACCCTAGTCTATCCCAGAACCTGATATATCCCGAATCGGGTATATCAACCCTAGTCTATCCCAGAACCTGATATATCCCGAATCGGGTATATCAACCCTAGTCTACCCCAGAACCTGATATATCCCGAATCGGGTATATCAACCCTTGTCTATCCCAGAACCTGATATATCCCGAATCGGGTATATCAACCCTAGTCTATCCCAGAACCTGATATATCCCGAATCGGGTATATCAACCCTAGTCTACCCCAGAACCTGATATATCCCGAATCGGGTATATCAACCCTAGTCTACCCCAGAACCTGATATATCCCGAATCGGGTATATCAACCCTAGTCTATCCCAGAACCTGATATATCCCGAATCGGTATATCAACCCTAGTCTACCCCAGAACCTGATATATCCCGAATCGGGTATATCAACCCTAGTCTACCCAAGAACCTGATATATCCCGAATCGGGTATATCAACCCTAGTCTACCCCAGAACCTGATATATCCGAATCGGGTATATCAACCCTAGTCTACCCCAGAACCTGATATATCCCGAATCGGGTATATCAACCCTAGTCTACCCCAGAACCTGATATATCCCGAATCGGGTATATCAACCCTAGTCTACCCAGAACCTGATATATCCCGAATCGGGTATATCAACCCTAGTCTACCCCAGAACCTGATATATCCGAATCGGGTATATCAACCCTAGTCTACCCCAGAACCTGATATATCCCGAATCGGGTATATCAACCCTAGTCTATCCAGAACCTGATATATCCCGAATCGGGTATATCAACCCTAGTCTATCCCAGAACCTGATATATCCCGAATCGGGTATATCAACCCTAGTCTACCCCAGAACCTGATATATCCCGAATCGGGTATATCAACCCTAGTCTTCCCCAGAACCTGATATATCCCGAATCGGGTATATCAACCCTAGTCTATCCCAGAACCTGATATATCCCGAATCGGGTATATCAACCCTAGTCTACCCCAGAACCTGATATATCCCGAATCGGGTATATCAACCCTAGTCTACCCCAGAACCTGATATATCCCGAATCGGGTATATCAACCCTAGTCTACCCAGAACCTGATATATCACGAATCAGGTATATCAGCCTCTAGTCTACCCCGGAACCTGATATATCACGAATCAGGTATATCAACCGCGAATGTAAAAGAAAGGCATTCTATGTCTGTCCCATAATTCGAAGTAATTGAACGGTTACTAAACTGTGACGTCATTAAACCTTTCAATGGAAGTAACCGACCAATCAACGTGCTCAAATGGGCTCCCACCCAACTATTGCTATTTAGGGAGGAAAATAAATATATCACTGTTTGATCAGAAAACGGACGTGGGTGAATGTTGTGGACTAGTTTGCAATAAGTTGTCGCATGACTGGAAATAATCGTACAGATAACGTATATATTGAAAAAATTGTTTGGGGTGCATCTACGGCCGAGGAATTGAATACTTTACTTTAATCAAAAGTTCAAAGTTTTAAAGATGTTAAAGACATTATGTTTGAAAATAAAGATTCAATAAATGACAGCATAGCAACAAAGTCTACAAATATAATATACGATACATCTTTCAAATAATTTGGAAAATCCTTTAAAAAAGGTAATAAGGAGACAGAATGGTTTAACGAAAATTATAGGAAAGCTTAAACGGCATTTCTGAACTCCAAAAGAATTTTTCCAAAAAAAAAGGAAACTGAAGAGAACAAGAAGCATTTTTTGAAAGTAAATCTGCTTTTGCTAAAACTAAAATGAAGGCTAAATATACGTTTTATTCGAAAGAAGAAATGAACCTATGTTAACTTAGCAAAAAAATGTCCAAGAAAATTCTGGATTTTTTTTTATCTAATAGCCAAAATATTGAGGCATTTGTACAGCACTTTAACCAAAACTTTGATGATATGAACGATCATAACAATATTGATATTAACAATCATGACATAAGCATGAACAATGAATATGTTAATAGACAACCGTTTGTCTGCGAGCACACCAAAAAGTCTGTGAGCACTTGCGGCAACCTGTATGTTAAATTTACTAGTGTTTTCTGTGTTAATATGCCAAGCTGTCTTCACATAAATTTAGCAAAAAATAAAATTATCGTCCCTATTCTTTCTGCAAACTGCTCTTTAATTGATAACTTGATTGTTTATACGTTTTTGACACACGATCATATTTTAACGACTTTAACTGCCATAAAGTGAAGATGTCGCAAATTGAAACATTCGTAAAAAAATGTAGCATTCTGATAATGACATTTGAGTTTTATCAGTGCCTTTGAGTTAATGCTCCCGCTTTTTTGCGTATTATAAGACTTGCTTTGTATTTTTGTATGAGATGTACTCGTCATAGCATTACGTATTTTAAACATAAATCATACCAACAAGCAAAAACAAGAAAAAAAACAACAGTATCAGTCACGCGCCAACAAAACAAACACGGTGTAATAACAAGATCGGGATGAACAGAAGTGGGTGTTTAGTTTAGACTGGAAGAAAGCTGTAATTAATTAATGAGCAGACGTTTGTTTGTAGGGAATGCGTAATACGCAACAGGTGAATTGTTAAACTAAAATAAATACGATATGTGCCTTAATTAATACAGAGCAAGCAAACTACAAACGAGAGCGATTAAGTATAATGTATATATGAGAGAAGATTGAGAGATAAAAGCGAAAGTAATGATCAAATAATAGTAATGCCATTTTTTTTTACAGTTTGGTTGCGTTCAGTGTTTCCAATGGATAATTTGAACAGAACAGAACAGAACAGATAAAACATGGCAGGGCAGGGCAGGGCAGGGCAGGGCAGGGCAGCAGGGCAGGGCAGGGCAGGGCAGGGCAGGGCAGGGCAGGGCAGGGCAGGGCAGGGCAGGGCAGGGCAGGGCAGGGCAGGGCAGGGCAAACAAATACTTTTTTTCACATACACATCTACATTATAACGATACTACATTAGGTTAACATAGTTTAAGTATGTTCCAGTATATAACGAGACAAACTCGCTGTACGTACACAGAGAGGAAGAAAGAAGATATGCATGGAGAAGGAAACAAAAACATCAATGATTAATAATAAGTTTAATGTTACAATTGTTTCTTTTTGTATACTTCTTTTATGCGAAAAATCTAATCCGGGTGTTCGATCGTGATTGTAAATAGTGTTGTTTGTTGAGTGAAATTGTACATGAAAAGAAAATTAGTGGGAAAGAATCGTTAAGCAAATACGATATTGATAAAACAAAACATTTTTTTCGCGAAAGTATGGATGACACATAGCAACCTTCAAATAACACATTCTGCAAATTATGTCTCGAACTTTGCAATCAATGTTTCAAAAGAATTGATTACGGCACTTTAAACATAGAAATTCAATATTATATATATACTATAATAATAATAATAATAATAATAATAATATATATATATATATATATATATATATATATATATGTAGTACGAACGCAGTTCTCCCGATTGGGTCCGTTAAATAGCAATGTTCGGAAAGCCCCAGTCGAGCACGTTGATTGGTCAGTTGCATCAACTGAAAGTTTGGATGACGTTACAGTGAAGTAAGCGTTCAATATTGCCCATGAATTGTACGACAATCATATAATTTCCTACTTTTTAATTGGTGATTTATAGACCTGATTGGGAAGATATCAGGTTCTTGGACACTAAATCCTAACTCTGACCTTCTCAGTCTCAAATAGTGAGGATGTACGCACTTAAATATGGAAAGACGAAAAACGACTATCAGACAATTGTCGAAGTTTAAATCAAATATATATAATTCGTTTTTCGATATTTAAGTACTTAGTAACTCGTCAATGTTGACGACTGAGAATGTTAATGTCACGGTTAATTTCTGAATAACGAATGATGAAAGACGAAAAACATACCTTTATTTTTTTTTATTATTTCGGTGCTCAGGACTCACACCACTATTATCTCCCTTGAGTACTCCGGATGATAGAAGTTGAAATAAAACTTTAGTTCTCTTTTTCTTCTCTTTGCATGGCTTTGCACTGCAGTGATTTATTTTTTCCTTACATGTGTTAAATGGTCAGTAGTTTAGAAATCACCAGTTAAAATTTGATGCTGATACCAGCTTTCTGGACAATTCTGTGTCATTTCAGAATTGTTGGTTCAAACCACATCATGGGCGAATAGTTCACATACTATTACTCTGGAAATTGATAGGTCTCACAGAAGCATTGAATTAAAAAAAAACACACAAAATCTGTTCAACGTATGCTTTTTCCCCTTGATAATTGCATATCTTGAACCAGTGAAAAATTTGAGCCCTGACACATGCTGCAAAATTTTGATTTTTTCACTGTGTTTTGGACGGGAAATGTAGTAGTGGTGCGAAACATTAATGTTACAATGGAGCCCTATGGGAAATGTAATAGTGGTGGGAGACGTTAATCTTTACTACCAATAACAATTCACATCGCTAATCCTGGGCTGTACTTTATAACTGTAATGACTAAAAATGAACATGAATATTGGTGGCATACATATTAGCTAGACATGCCAGTCTTATAATTGATAAGCTTATAACATATTATTAAAACCCAGGGAAAATCATATTTCAATATACGCAAAATATGTATTTCAGAGTGTATTGTAAATACTCGCTGCAGGAGGCTAGCCAATCAATCGTGCGCTAGCTAGCTTACCATTTTTAAAGACAAATATTGGCTGATTTACTTTTTCATATCGACATCAAGTAAAATCCAATTAAAAAAAAAATCCCAGCATCTGTTTGGATTTCGCTTCAGGTTGTGAAAAATCGATGTTAAGTTGTTAAATATTGAAACGAAGCGAATTTATAGTTGTTCGTACTATGTGAAATTGCCTTCGTAATATCCCTTAATATGACCGAATGTCCATACAAACAGAGGAATATCTAATTAGGTTTTGTTGTACTGTGCGATGTTGCCTCTGTAATACCCTATACTTTGGCCGTATTACCGTACAGATAGATAAAAACATAACAGTGCGACGTTTCCTCTGTACTACACTATAATTTGACCGAATTACCGTACAAATAGACGAACACCTAACTACGTTTTTTTTGTACTACGTGATGTTGTCATGGTAATACCCTATAATTTGACCGAATTATCGTTCAAATAGATGAATTCCGAATTACATTTCGTTGTACTGTGCGACGTTGCCTCTGTAATACCCTATAATTTGATCGAATTACCGTACAAATAGACGAGTATATGCTGCCACTGTAATACTCTATAATTTATAATTATCGTTCAAATATATGAATACATAACTACGTTTTGCTGTACTGTGCAACGTTGCCTCTGTTATACCCTATAATTTGATCAAATTACCGTACAGATAGGTAAATACCTAAATACGTTTAGTTGTACTGTGCGACGTTGCCTCTGTGATACCCTATATTTTGACCGTATTACCAAAGATATATATATATCTAACTATGCTTTTGTTGTACTGTGTTATGCTGCCTCTGTTTTACCCTATAATTTGACCAAATTACCGTTCAAATATATGAATACATAAATACAATTTGTTGTAATGTGCGATGTTGTCACTGTTAAACCCTATAATTTGACAAAACTACCATACCTGATAAAAGAAAACCTAACTCCTTTTTGTTATACTATACGACGTTGCCACTGTAATACTCTATAATTTGACCGAAGTACACTTCAGATAATACGTTTTGTTGTACTGTACGACGTCGCCACTGTAATACTCTATAATTTGACCGAAGTACACTACAGATAATACGTTGTGTTGTACTGTGCGATGGTGCCACTGTAATACCCTATAATTTGACCCGAAGTACACTACATATAATACGTTGTGTTGTACTGTGCGATGGTGCCACTGTAATACCCTATAATTTGACCCGAAGTACACTACAGATAATACGTTGTGTTGTACTGTGCGACGTTGCCATTGTAATACCCTATAATTTGACCGAAGTACACTACAGATAATATGTTGTGTTGTACTGTGCGACGTTGCCACTGTAATACTCTATAATTTGACCGAAGTACACTACAGATAATACGTTTTGTTGTACTGTACGACGTCGCCACTGTAATACTCTATAATTTGACCGAAGTACACTACAGATAATACGTTGTGTTGTACTGTGCGATGGTGCCACTGTAATACCCTATAATTTGACCGAAGTACACTACAGATAATACGTTGTGTTGTACTGTGCGACGTTGCCACTGTAATACCCTATAATTTGACCGAAGTACACTACAGATAATACGTTGTGTTGTACTGTGCGACGTTGCCACTGTAATACTCTATAATTTGACTGAAGTACACTACAGATAATACGTTGTGTTGTACTGTGCGACGTTGCCACTGTAATACTCTATAATTTGACTGAAGTACACTACAGATAATACGTTGTGTTGTACTGTGCGACGTTGCCACTGTAATACTCTATAATTTGACTGAAGTACACTACAGATAATACGTTGTGTTGTACTGTGCGACGTTGCCACTGTAATACTCTATAATTTGACCGAAGTACACTACAGATAATACGTTGTGTTGTACTGTGCGACGTTGCCACTGTAATACTCTATAATTTGACTGAAGTACACTACAGATAATACGTTGTGTTGTACTGTGCGACGTTGCCACTGTAATACTCTATAATTTGACTGAAGTACACTACAGATAATACGTTGTGTTGTACTATGCGACGTTGCCACTGTAATACTCTATAATTTGACTGAAGTACACTACAGATAATACGTTGTGTTGTACTGTGCGACGTTGCCACTGTAATACTCTATAATTTGACTGAAGTACACTACAGATAATACGTTGTGTTGTACTGTGCGACGTTGCCACTGTAATACTCTATAATTTGACTGAAGTACACTACAGATAATACGTTGTGTTGTACTGTGCGACGTTGCCACTGTAATACTCTATAATTTGACTGAAGTACACTACAGATAATACGTTGTGTTGTACTGTGCGACGTTGCCACTGTAATACTCTATAATTTGACTGAAGTACACTACAGATAATACGTTGTGTTGTACTGTACGACGTCGCCACTGTAAAACTCTATAATTTGACCGAAGTACACTACAGATAATACGTTGTGTTGTACTGTGCGACGTTGCCACTGTAATACTCTATAATTTGACCGAAGTACACTACAGATAATACGTTGTGTTGTACTGTGCGACGTTGCCACTGTAATACTCTATAATTTGACTGAAGTACACTACAGATAATACGTTGTGTTGTACTGTGCGACGTTGCCACTGTAATACCCTATAATTTAACCGAAGTACACTACAGATAATACGTTTTGTTATATTATACGACGTTGCCACTGTAATACTCTATAATTTGACCGAAGTACACTACAGATAATACGTTTTATTATACTGTACGACGTTGCCACTGTAATACTCTATAATTTGACCGAAGTACACTACAGATAATACGTTTTGTTATACTATACGACGTTGCCACTGTAATACTCTATAATTTGACCGAAGTACACTACAGATAATACGTTTTGTTATACTATACGACGTTGCCACTGTAATACACTATAATTTGACCGAAGTACACTACAGATAATACGTTTTGTTATACTATACGACGTTGCCACTGTAATACTCTATAATTTGACCGAAGTACACTACAGATAAAACGTTGTGTTGTACTGTGCGACGTTGCCACTGTAATACTCTATAATTTGACTGAAGTACACTACAGATAATACGTTGTGTTGTACTGTGCGACGTTGGCACTGTAATACTCTATAATTTGACTGAAGTACACTACAGATAATACGTTGTGTTGTACTGTGCGGTGGTGTCACTGTAATACCCTATAATTTAACGGAAGTACACTACAGATAATACGTTGTGTTGTACTGTGCGATGGTGCCACTGTAATACTCTATAATTTGACTGAAGTACACTACAGATAATACGTTGTGTTGTACTGTGCGACGTTGCCACTGTAATACCCTATAATTTGACTGAAGTACACTACAGATAAAACGTTGTGTTGTACTGTGCGATGGTGCCACTGTAATACTCTATAATTTGACCGAAGTACACTACAGATAATACGTTGTGTTGTACTGTGCGATGGTGCCACTGTAATACCCTATAATTTGACCGAAGTACACTACAGATAATACGTTGTGTTGTACTGTGCGACGTTGCCACTGTAATACTCTATAATTTGACTGAAGTACACTACAGATAAAACGTTGTGTTGTACTGTGCGACGTTGCCACTGTAATACCCTATAATTTGATCGAAGTACACTACAGATAATACGTTGTGTTGTACTTTGCGATGGTGCCACTGTAATACTCTATAATTTTACCGAAGTACACTACAGATAATACGTTTTGTTATACTATACGACGTTGCCACTGTAATACTCTATAATTTGACCGAAGTACACTACAGATAATACGTTGTGTTGTACTGTGCGACGTTGCCACTGTAATACTCTATAATTTGACTGAAGTACACTACAGATAATACGTTGTGTTGTACTATGCGACGTTGCCACTGTAATACCCTATAATTTGACCGAAGTACACTACAGATAATACGTTGTGTTGTACTGTGCGACGTTGCCACTGTAATACTCTATAATTTGACTGAAGTACACTACAGATAATACGTTGTGTTGTACTGTGCGACGTTGCCACTGTTATACTCTATAATTTGACTGAAGTACACTACAGATAATACGTTGTGTTGTACTGTGCGACGTTGCCACTGTAATACTCTATAATTTGACTGAAGTACACTACAGATAATACGTTGTGTTGTACTGTACGACGTCGCCACTGTAAAACTCTATAATTTGACCGAAGTACACTACAGATAATACGTTGTGTTGTACTGTGCGACGTTGCCACTGTAATACTCTATAATTTGACTGAAGTACACTACAGATAATACGTTGTGTTGTACTGTGCGACGTTGCCACTGTAATACTCTATAATTTGACTGAAGTACACTACAGATAATGCGCTGTGTTGTACTGTGCGACGTTGCCACTGTAATACTCTATAATTTGACTGAAGTACACTACAGATAATACGTTGTGTTGTACTGTACGACGTCGCCACTGTAAAACTCTATAATTTGACCGAAGTACACTACAGATAATACGTTGTGTTGTACTGTGCGACGTTGCCACTGTAATACTCTATAATTTGACCGAAGTACACTACAGATAATACGTTGTGTTGTACTGTGCGACGTTGCCACTGTAATACTCTATAATTTGACTGAAGTACACTACAGATAATACGTTGTGTTGTACTGTACGACGTCGCCACTGTAAAACTCTATAATTTGACCGAAGTACACTACAGATAATACGTTGTGTTGTACTGTGCGACGTTGCCACTGTAATACTCTATAATTTGACCGAAGTACACTACAGATAATACGTTGTGTTGTACTGTGCGACGTTGCCACTGTAATATTCTATAATTTGACTGAAGTACACTACAGATAATACGTTGTGTTGTACTGTGCGACGTTGCCACTGTAATACCCTATAATTTAACCGAAGTACACTACAGATAATACGTTTTGTTATACTATACGACGTTGCCACTGTAATACTCTATAATTTGACCGAAGTACACTACAGATAATACGTTTTGTTATACTATACGACGTTGCCACTGTAATACCCTATAATTTGACCGAAGTACACTACAGATAATACGTTTTGTTATACTATACGACGTTGCCACTGTAATACTCTATAATTTGACCGAAGTACACTACAGATAAAACGTTGTGTTGTACTGTGCGACGTTGCCACTGTAATACTTTATAATTTGACTGAAGTACACTACAGATAATACGTTGTGTTGTACTGTGCGACGTTGGCACTGTAATACTCTATAATTTGACTGAAGTACACTACAGATAATACGTTGTGTTGTACTGTGCGATGGTGTCACTGTAATGCCCTATAATTTAACCGAAGTACACTACAGATAATACGTTGTGTTGTACTGTGCGATGGTGCCACTGTAATACTCTATAATTTGACTGAAGTACACTACAGATAATACGTTGTGTTGTACTGTGCGACGTTGCCACTGTAATACCCTATAATTTGACTGAAGTACACTACAGATAAAACGTTGTGTTGTACTGTGCGATGGTGCCACTGTAATACTCTATAATTTGACTGAAGTACACTACAAATAATACGTTGTGTTGTACTGTGCGATGGTGCCACTGTAATACCCTATAATTTGACCGAAGTACACTACAGATAAAACGTTGTGTTGTACTGTGCGACGTTGCCACTGTTATACTCTATAATTTGACTGAAGTACACTACAGATAAAACGTTGTGTTGTACTGTGCGACGTTGCCACTGTAATACCCTATAATTTGACCGAAGTACACTACAGATAATACGTTGTGTTGTACTGTGCGATGGTGCCACTGTAATACTCTATAATTTTACCGAAGTACTATACAGATAATACGTTTTGTTATACTATACGACGTTGCCACTGTAATACTCTATAATTTGACTGAAGTACACTACAGATAAAACGTTGTGTTGTACTGTGCGACGTTGCCACTGTAATACCCTATAATTTGACTGAAGTACACTACAGATAAAACGTTGTGTTGTACTGTGCGATGGTGCCACTGTAATACTCTATAATTTGACTGAAGTACACTACAGATAATACGTTGTGTTGTACTGTGCGATGGTGTCACTGTAATACCCTATAATTTGACTGAAGTACACTACAGATAAAACGTTGTGTTGTACTGTGCGACGTTGCCACTGTAATACTCTATAATTTGACTGAAGTACACTACAGATAATACGTTGTGTTGTACTGTGCGATGGTGCCACTGTAATACTCTATAATTTTACCGAAGTACACTACAGATAATACGTTTTGTTATACTATACGACGTTGCCACTGTAATACTCTATAATTTGACTGAAGTACACTACAGATAAAACGTTGTGTTGTACTGTGCGACGTTGCCACTGTAATACCCTATAATTTGACTGAAGTACACTACAGATAAAACGTTGTGTTGTACTGTGCGATGGTGCCACTGTAATACTCTATAATTTGACTGAAGTACACTACAGATAATACGTTGTGTTGTACTGTGCGATGGTGTCACTGTAATACCCTATAATTTAACCGAAGTACACTACAGATAATACGTTGTGTTGTACTGTGCGATGGTGCCACTGTAATACTCTATAATTTGACTGAAGTACACTACAGATAATACGTTGTGTTGTACTGTACGACGTTGCCACTGTAATTCCCTATAATTTGACTGAAGTACACTACAGATAATACGTTGTGTTGTACTGTGCGACGTTTCCACTGTAATACCCTATAATTTGACTGAAGTACACTACAGATAATACGTTGTGTTGTACTGTGCGACGTTGCCACTGTAATTCCCTATAATTTGACTGAAGTACACTACAGATAATACGTTGTGTTGTACTGTGCGACGTTGCCACTGTAATACCCTATAATTTGACTGAAGTACACTACAGATAATACGTTGTGTTGTACTGTGCGATGGTGTCACTGTAATACCCTATAATTTGACCGAAGTACACTACAGATAATACGTTGTGTTGTACTGTGCGACGTTGCCACTGTAATTCCCTATAATTTGACTGAAGTACACTACAGATAATACGTTGTGTTGTACTGTGCGATGGTGCCACTGTAATACCCTATAATTTGACTGAAGTACACTACAGATAATACGTTGTGTTGTACTGTGCGATGTTACATAGTGTAATACCCTATAATTTGACCGAATTACCGTACAAATAGATGTTCTACTGTACATATTTTGTTTTTGTATCAGATATACGTTATTCAGGATGTATTACGTGTGCATTTTACAAAAACCTATTATTATATCTAACACAGCCGTTTTCAATTATTATTCTGTTTTATCTTTCAGCGTGCATGTAATAACATAGACAGTGATTGAATCGGTTGAGAAAATATCACGTGACAGTTATATGTTATATAATGATGTTATCAGGCTGTCGGCTGAGCAATAAATGATTGATTACGCAATACGCAGAGACTGTGTAGTAGATACTGTGTTTCTGGTACGAAAATGATAGGACCGAATCCAATCGTGACATATATATATATATATAATAGTTGAAATAAATACTGGGCATGCAGCAATTTTTTATGTATTTTCATCTTATTCTATTTCTGTATATTTAATATCCACAAAAATGCAAATATGAAATTAAAATAAACCGGTAGAATAAAGTTGTATATTCCGAATCAGACGAAAAATTAAAAAAAATAAAGACATATTGTAATTTGTTGATTTCGGTTAAATAAATTTGATCTTAATGGCATGAATTTGTTATTTTATTAAATACATGTAATAATAATAATTAACTACTACTTTTTTGTCTCTAACATATCATCAGATAAATATTGATGATTAAAGTTGAGTGTGCTTGAATGGTGTGTGTTGGAATTTTCATTACTGTGACAAATTAAACTTTCCGAAGAGAAGAGGTAAACATATCCATTATGTTTAAAGGCGATTCAAGAAAAAAAATGTGGCCCAAAATTTAAAAGTTTGAACTCACTGAAGAATTAATGATCAATGAATGGTTAATAAATCTCAATACTCGAAAAAGTTCTAATAACAGGACTTTTAATACCCGATACCGGCTCCATTCTTATAACATTTAAATTTATAAGTACTAAACTATTAATACGTTTAAGGCAAAGTACCGCCACTGGAAAAAGGAAGTGCTTTCGTGGGGTAGTCGCATAATGGCGGTTATAAATAATCCTTGTTTCTTCTTCTTTAAAAATGCATTTTCCTTATTTTAATGCTCATTTTTTTTTAATAGCATTATTGATGTATTTTGAACATTTTGAAAGCATTGTCATGTTTGAATTGTGAATTTAGAAAACATAATTGATGCTTGGATATTGGGGTATGAATGCATGATTTCGGAAGTCTACTTTTACTTTGTCAGCAGTGTACAAACTGAGCAGAAACAATCTCTTATATGACACATGACACCTACTTCTCTCATCATATTTTGGTAGTGCAGATATAATACAAGTTACACTTCTTTCAAATGGATCTCTCTATGTATGACAAGCCTTCAAACTTTTATTATTTACTATAGAATAAAGAACAAAAATCAATGTCGGGGTTACATCTATAATACCTATGATATAATTATACACGCTTTACAAATGTTATCCACACAGAGATCACATAAGCCCAGAAATACATTTCACCAAAGAATTATGCAGAGAAGAAAAAGGCCAACAGTTACACAGTGCTTACATTTTATTTTGGTACGAAATCAGTTGCTGTGAATGTTTTATGATTTATGTGCCAAATTATTTATACTTGAAGTTCGTGTGCTATTTTTACAAGCATATACTCGGGCATGAAGTAGCTTCTCTCAAACTCATTGACAAAATTGTATATTGAGGATCTTACATGAATTATCATTTATTATTGAATTTATTAAACAAGTTGGCAAACGAGTTTAATTAATTTAGAAAGGTATGATTTTTGTTTACCACATCACTCAGGAATATGGTACATTTACCATTTACCTAACATACTATCTCTATAAGGAAGACTAATAAATCGGGCATAGTATTAAACGCCAGTCGTTGTATGACGTAACGTCTTAGAGAACGCAATTTCCCATGACAAACCGACGTGATGTAGGACTCACACCACTATTATCAGATGAAGAAGGTAGAAATTAAACGTTAGTCCTCCTTTTCTTCTTTTTTTCAGGGCTTTGTATTGCAGTGATGATTTTTTTCCTATCATGTGTTAAATTGTCGGTATTTTAAAAATCACAAATGAAATTGTGATGCTGATACCAGATTACCCCGGAATTCTGTGTCATTTTAGAATTGTTGGTTCGAACCGCCATTGAGCGAAAGTTAACATATTATTTATCTAGAAATTGATAGGTATCGCAAAACCATTGAATTTAATATAAACTGGGTTAAGATATGCCTTTTCTCCTTTATAACTGCAGATCTTGAACCAGTGAAGAATTTGAGTCCAGACACATGCTGCAGATTTTTTTTTTTTTTTTCACTGTGTTTTGGACATAAATGTTTCAATAGAGCCCTATGGGAAATGTAATAGTGGTGTCAGACATAAATGTTACAATGGAGCCCTACGGGAAATGTAGTAGTGGTGCGAAACATAAATGTCACAATGGAGCCCTATGGGAAATGTAATAGTGGTGCGAGACATAAATATTACAATGGAGCCCTATGGGAAATGTTATAGTGGTGCGAGACATAAATGTTACAATGGAGCCCTACGAAAAATGTAATAGTGGTGCGAGACGTAAATGTTACAATGGAGCCCTATGGGAAATGTAATAGTTGTGCGATACATAAATGTTACAATAGAGCCCTACGGGAAATGTAATAGTGGTGCGAGACGTAAATGTTACAATGGAGTCCTACGGGAAATGTAATAGTGGTGCGAGACATAAATGTTACAATGGAGCTCTATGGGAAATGTAATAGTAGTTAGAGACGTTAAATATATTCGGAGATGTCAGAAAGTAGTTTGGCGTTTTAATTATGAGAGCCGAGTTATACGGAAAACGCCGGGCTTTGAATTGGAAGTGATATTACACTAGGTTAATATAAAAAAATGTCATGGCTTTATTACTCTCCTGCACCTTAAATTAAGTGATAAAGCTGAGATAAGCATGTTCCGATCCTTTTATATATGTCCTTGATTTAACACACTTGCGAACTGATAGCAAAGCACGTGTAAAATCTCCATTATCGATAATAACAGGAACAAGTTCGTTGCGCAGTAATGACCAATAAAATAGTAATACGGTCAGCCAAAAACTATAAATTTAAATTTGAGGCATGTTTTCAGCCATAAAAAAATATTTAATGACAAACTATTTAATGACTTTTTCTATGCAGTCTGAGGGAATATTGATCGCATGGGGTTCAGAAATCGTGTTTTACAATTACGTTATTAATGGGTCATTAATATTAAACTGTGTGTCAGTCGGTTTGTTGTAGCTTTTTCCTGAAGTCAATACACTATTAGAGTATTTACAGTAAGGGTAAAATAGTCAGTGGAGACCTAACGAAATAGAGTTCTTACGTCACTTTTCTCGTTAGATGTACCCCACCCAATTCCTATCCCTTATAAATGTCTTTTTGATTAGTTTGAGTGTGAAGTGCTTTGTGATGTTTTTGTTTTTTTTCTTCAGGAAATTAATTTCCTGTTTTGAGTATCGTCACAAAACACATAAAAAGTATATACATATATGTATATACATGGAGATAATTATTTATGATAAATGTACATACCAGACTACGGCACGAGTGCTTGCTACAATGCAACCCATAGATACAATATCAAGGCCTCTTCCAAACCAAATAAATTTGGTGAAGACCATGATTTATTTACTATGCAATTACATGCGACACATCTGGACAGGGTGGACAAATTTACATACATGAACTTATAGCTTTATATGAGTAAGATCCAAGGTTTCATGACTACTCACATGCTATATAAAGGACAGATTTATACATAAATGTATATATATATACGTCACCAAGTCAACAAATTTATATTATAGATACATTTATGATAATTAATTACATAAAAAACCCATCAAGGAACAACAATGCTTCGAGTGTCAATTTTAGAGTTTGATATTAACCCTGGAATCACTTAACAATGGTGTCTTTAATAAATAAACTTCAGGCACATTACGTCACAGTTTTCGAAAATATATTTTGTGGTGGTAGCCAACAAAGCCTACGTTGAAAGCAAAACAATACTCATTTTGGAAATTTATTATTTATTTTAACTACCGAGTGTTTCTTGAATGTTTAGTATTTCACTTGGGTAACAACACACGTGAATACAAGGTAAAACAACATGGACGTGATACAGAACTTGATGGCGGTTTTTTGTTTGTGTGTTTCTGTGTAGGGTACGGTTGTTTTGGTGGTCGAGGAGCTGGAGAGGGCGCTTTCACGCATACTTATGATATGTTTGTGTGATATTTAATAATACACATACAATATGATGATAATGGAATAATGACAATGCTAATGCTAATGCTAATGCTAATGCCAATGCCAATGCCAATGCCAATGCCAATGACAATGACAATGATAACTACAACGATAATGACAGTAATAATAATAATATTTTCTTTTTAATAATAATAATAATAATAATAATTTTACACATTTGACTATAAACACTTTTAACAAATAGTTGAGTTAATGCTCACTTATTTTGGCTCGATTGCAAGTAAGCTCAGAGCTTACAAGACGCGCTCTTGAGCTCTCGCGGTTCTGCTTCTTGGGTAGAAGCCAAACTGGGTGTTGTTATAAGAAGGGGGCAAACTGGGGATAGAAACCGCAACCTGTAGCGAGAGCGGCGAGTCGTTGCGGCGAGTAATCCAGATTAAGTATTGTACCGCAGGGCAGTAGGATATAAACCTTGACATACTCAAGCAGACGTAAAGTTGTCTCGTTAGTGGCTTCGTCAATTCATGTCAACGAGAATCTGGTCATTAGAGAGTTCTTCAAGCCTCTACAAAGCGTTTGACTGGTATGCATGGATATTCCATTATCATGCCTTGTGAATTAAATTACAGATACACAGTCAAGATCGTGCTACTGTGCATGTTAAGCTTTTTACGAATGTCATATTCAGGCCATATATATATATAAATATATTTATTATTATTTTTATTATTATTATTATTATTATTATTATTATTATTATTATTATTATTATAATTGTCTTCTTCCTGCGTTGTTTATTAAAATGGAATAATATTGTATTTGTGTGATGTATATGATAATTGCTTTATTGTCAAATAATTCTTTGGGATGTTTTTTTTATTCTAATCCTATTTGTTTACGTAAACATGCGAATTTACTGGCAACAGATTTGATTTTACCAATTGGATGGCCATTTTACACACATCAACCCTGTTGGACTAGTTTGGTGACCTGACACATGGAGTCATGTGTCCGTTATCATGCCATGAAACATTTATTATATCCAGTGAGTATCTCTCTATCTATTTTTCTATCGTTCTTCGTACATATTGATTTATTTCTTTTCTTTAAATATTCTATAATCTGTTCGTTCTGTATCTTTAGATAAATATGCTGAAATTTTGTTTCTGTTGCTTAAACTATTTACATTTTCAATATTATATAAATTATTATTATTTGGCCATGGCAAATGAAATTGTAATGTTGTATTTAGGGAAAGGTCGGAACTAATGTTAATTTGACTTGATAATGACCCAACCTATTTTGTATACATGTAATATAGCAATACTCTTTGTTTAAACTGTGTATCAACTGTTCCACTACTATTTTTAATGGGGTTTAACGGCATTTCAACACATTTCAGGTTATATATGGCATATTCAGTTGTATTGATGGAGGAAAACCTCAGAATGAGTCTGAGTAGAACACCGTTCTTCCCCAAGTAACTGGCAAACGTTCTCACATTAAGTTTTAAGATGGAGCAAAACTCGAACTCACGACCTTAGCAGTGAGAGGTTGAGGATCTCAAGACGGCGCATTAGACCACTTGGCCACGGAGATCCCCTGTTCCAATGTTTAACATGTGCTACAACCTAGTAAGATACAACATCAAAGACTTCACTTTAAGAAGCTCTGGTGGTTTATTTGTATGTAATAGAATTATCTCTACCGAACTTTCCCATGAATAATTGATTTTGTTTAAATGCCCCCTTTAATTACATGTCTTAATTATGCAAATTCGATCACGGCTAATTATACAAAGACGTTACATGTAGGTCACGTGATCGGCAGAATGACTTGTTCGCGGCCAAAAACGTCGTTGTAGGCAGACTGGGCCGATTGAACTCAACATCTGAAGCTGAGATATTCTCAACTAAATCTCAAATTCTGATAAAAGAATTACATGAAATGATGTCTTAGTAAATGATCACACAAAGTTATAGACAAAAACTTGTGCCAGGAATTCATTAGTAAAGGACTACATGCAAAATAATCAATGTAGATGAAGTTATAGCATGGAATTAGAAAAGAAAAGTCAGTGAGGGAAATCTCAGATTGAGATATTGAGTGAAACGGGAACCTGGTTCGTGTTTCGAACTAACGCGGACCCGCACCGTCTCAGCCTACCATAATGAAGAGTTGTTTACATAAATATCAATTCTCTATTGTTAGTAAGTATTTACCTGCACTCAGGAATATTCAGCGTATATCCGTAAATTGATTTTCGATGTCCGTACGTAGAGAGGGATATAACTGTTCAAACTTTTAAAATTGGCTGAAAACATTTTGTCCCAATATATCATGCCCATATATACTCACTTAATTAAAACTTATTTATTTTATTTTGATTGTGAAACAAGTTCTAACACCTTAGGCAAATCACGCTTAAAGTCTTCCTGGTTAGAACCAGTACTAAGCATATGCGGAAAAGTGTCCTGCTCAAGCCGCGGCGGAGGACCGAACCAACGACACTCCGATCATGGGTTTGGTACTCTTCCACTGAACCATGCGCTCCATAATTTACTCACTGACCCTATATTGTCAAAAAGATATATTTGTCAACATACCAAAATAATATATTGAAATGGGATTTCCTAACTTGGGCTACGCATCTAGGTTAGACTAAGAAAGATTTCCCGCCTGTAATCGAAACATATTCGTGACGTTTTAAATGGGTCGCGTGATTTTACTTTGATTTCAATTTGATCCGTTATACAGGTTTACACGTTGTAAATAACTTCTTCTTAGAAAAAGAGTCCAAATGACGTCAAGCAGTTTTTAAGTGCCGTCTATTTTTAGAGTTGGGATTTCGTTACCACTCCAATTTAGATATCGATGATTTTACCACGTTTACGTGAATTTAACATACCGGACCATTCGGATTGTATTTATTAATGATAATGAGATGCGTTTTATCCATTTTAAAAAAATATTGTCATTCTTAAGACATTTCCAGCGTTTATTTCCTGATATATTCCCTTTAAACGCCAGAATATACTGCCGAAGATTAGTATGTTCCAGGTAAATACTGACGGTCTGCTAACTGATGCCATTATGCAGTCACATAAAATAATCCGTTCAAGTGAAAAGAGACTTATAGGTACGACCAATGTTTGTCATGGTTTGCACGTGCGCGATAACCCACGTGTCATATTTTCCAAATACTTTTTAGTATACTTTGGGAACGTGTCGATAATAAAATAAGATGTTAATTCAATGATGCCGCAGTAAAATATCGATCAACGTAACCAAGCAGTAGGAACGTTGGATGCTGGATAAACAGTTGCTATACTTTTGTAATTCTCGTGATACCAGACCGCCAAGTGGATTGTTGCTCAGTACTTTATTTAACGATATTACTCATTTGAACACTTCAATCGACTTTAAGGTACACATGGTTATATGTTCAATTTGTACACATTCATTTATCCAAGTCTCATCATTGTTAACACAATATTTACACAATCTATAAAAAAAATAACAATAAATCAATTGTGCCATTCTATACAGAACTTCAAGAGTCAAATAACAGTTGTAAACATAGCATTGACCGTTACAGGTGAGACAGGTATTTAATTGGTTGCATAATAAACTATAATAACCTAAACATATTCCGTACTATCATGAACGTGACCAATTATTAACTTTGAATCGATTATAGCATAAAGCATCAATGTCTCACATGAACAGTAAATTACAAAAGGGTCGGACTACAGTTTGTTGCATGCAGCCCTCTTCGATGCGTCAACATTAATATACGTTAAAGTGACTCTACAATACATACATATACTTCGCACTAACATAGTGTATATCGCACGCACGCACGCACGCACGCACGCACGCACGCACGCACGCACGCACGCACGCACGCACGCACGCACGCACGCACGCACGCACGCACGCACGCACGCACGCACGCACGCACGCACGCACGCACGCAGTACAGACACATGTACGCGAAAATAAGAGCAATTATTCTGTTAGAATTCATATGAAAACGATATTAGTTTTAAAAAAATCAAAATAAACATAACTTTTTAGAGGGTGAGAGTGCCCCCCCCCCCCCCCCCCCCCCGACTTCAAACCTTGCGTAAACATATCTACAAGCACAGAACCAAGCATTGGTTATTAGTTGCTTATACTAATAATGAAACGTTTTGAGTTTTTAATGACGGAACGTAAAACGTTCGAGACCATAACTGTGACAAAAACATGACCTCCGTTTCGGCGCTTGCGACGGAACTGCGTGAAATAAAAAACGTATAGACTGGACATATTTCGAGAGGTAATTAGCTTGTGTTTTGTGCACGTTTAGACATCTAAATCAAACTGACGTTTTCTTCTTCCTTTACACTTGCGTTTCAACATAACCTCGGGATTCTGTTCCGCCAGTATTTACTTATATACTTGAAAACGTGATCCAGTTTTGACTGCTTATTTATATATTATATAATCAAAATCAATACATTTACAGTTTTACTGCAAAGTCTGAGATCACGACTGCTTTTCTTCTATTAATGTTTTTATATAATTTTTAATATAATTTTGAAATTTGCTAAAAACCTTTTTTTCTTCCAATATACCATGCGTTTATATACTCACTGACCACGTGTTGCCAAAATAATATATTGAAAACGGCTTTCTAACTTAAGGGTTTTTTCCTAGGTTAGACTAAAATAGATTTCCCGCTTAAAAGTGCGCCATATTTTATAATGTATTAAATGAGTTAAGTGCTTTCACTTTTTAATTCAGTATGATCCGTTATACAAGTTTACAAGTAGTAAAAATTGTTACATCTAAGGAGTCAGTATGCCGATGCGAAGGTCGTCAAACAGTATTTAAGTGCTGTCTATTTTTTAAAATGGAGATTTCGTTTAAAGTTTACCACTCCATATTTACGTATCGGTTTTGTCACCACGTTTTTGCGGACTTTGCATACTAAACTATTTAACTTATAATTAGTTATGATTATGAGATGGTTTTTACCCATTTTGATAATTATCTTATTTTTGAAGGCATTTATAGCGTTTTATCCTGATACACTCCCTTCAAGTAAGTATACTATGTCGGTGAAATAAAAGCCTGGTTCGTATTTATGGGGTGGTATCAACAACTCTAGCCTTTGAATATTAAACACCTCACATTGAAAGAGAACAAACGTTTGTATCACGTCAACACAATTACAAAACGCACTGTCTCGCTGATATGTTTTTTTTATAGTACAGCCATTATTTCGCACACTTGCGTAAAGCACGGACATATTTCTGCCATAAATAAAGCACAATTTGGAATTATAGATGGTTCAAATGATTCTCTAGTATTTCTTATGAAAATAGACATTTATATTGGCTCTCAAACATCGAATTCAATATCATTCTTGCTTTAATTGCATAGCGAATGACAAGGCGATAATAAATTGGCTGCGGGAAAGTCTTACATAAAGAATTTGAATAAAATGATCTTAGGTTCCTTTAACAAAGCGCGCTTTAACGTGCTTCCGACATTCCGAACATAGCAGTAATCCGGCAGGCTTGCATTTCCCTCTAAGATTGGGGACCGTAGCGAGGTCTAGTAGTGAAGCGTCCGCCTTGCTTGTGGAAGATCGTGGGTTCGATTCCCGGTTGGGTGATACCAAATGTAATATAATGCTCTATTGATAATCATTAGCTCTGCCTCTGTATATGTCAGTCATTATACTCTCTGCATGTGCCACTTTGATAGCATGTATAATCAGTTCTTAGTTTTAGGCTTTAGTAGTAAACATCATATACACACTGCTGACTCTTGTGTTATATTAACGCCCGCACAATAAAGAACCTTGCATGGTGTCAGAATAAAACTTATCAGATATTAATTGACTTATGTTATATAAGAGGATTTATTTTTAAAAAGAAAAAAGGAAATTTGTAGGATTACGCTCATTAATAACAAACTATGGCTCTCGAATTCAAGCCGCCTGAACCATTATAAGTTTCAGTGGACACATCGAATATAAAAGATGGCAACAGAAATTCAATTATTATTTATTAGCAACTAGTAAAAATAGATAGACACACAAAAGTGCAAGTTGCTCTGTTTCTTACATGTATCGGTGACGATGGTTTGGACAATTTTAAGAATTTCAAATGGGACAATGATGATGATAAAGATGATATTGAAAAAGTGCAGAAAATATTCAGTGACTACTATGAACCTAGAAAACAACGCTGTAATAGAAATATACAAATCTTGGAACATCAAGCAAGGAGACAGCACTATAGATGAATTTATAAATTAACTGAAAGCAAAGTCAAAGAATTGTGAATTTCAAGTTCAAAGAGATCAAATGATCAGGGACAGCGTCAGTTTTGGTATAAATGACGAACGACTATGATAACGGCTATTAAAGGATTCAGAAAATACAAATATGGAGCGAGTTATAGACCTCTGTAGGACAGCGGAGTGTAGCAAAAATCAGCTTAAAGTAATAAAACATTAGCAAAGAATTGATGCTGTACACAACATAACTCGAAGAAAAAACATACAGGCTAAACAATTGGTTCAACCAGCGCGACCACAAGCATTTGTACAATTAATTAAAACAGTACACCTATGGTTAGCTGTAACAAATGTGGTGGAAAACACAGGAAAGTGTAAAACATGTAAACGTTTTAATCACTTTACCCAGGAATGTTTCTACAACAAGAAAAACAATGAATGGAGCGCCGCTGGAAACCGATGAGTTAAATTATGACTTAAAATATCAGCCATGAATGCAAAAAACGCATGGCACTCAATCATCAAAGTATCGGATAAATCAGTCACATTTAAACTGGACACAGGTGCAGAAGCAAACATTATGCCAAAAAGTTTGTTCTACTAAAAGATGCCAAACTGAGGTCGACAAAAACCAGCATCTGTACATTCTCAAATTCTAATGTGAAACCCTTAGGAAAAACAACCGTCACGTGTCACTTGTTGAAAGAAAATAGTGAAAAACATAACGTAGATTTTTACGACATGGATTTCTATAAACACCTCTATTGGGACTACCAGCATGTCGGTCCCTGAACCTAGTACAAAAGATTGAATCTATTAATCAAAACTTCACACTCGAAACATTATGTAGATATTATGATCATTTGTTTCAAGGTTTGGGAAAATTTGAAGGGAAATACCATATCGAAACTGATAATAGTCTTCCATCTGTAGTGAATGTCCCATCTAGTCTGGTTGTTACAGAAAAGAAAAACGGTAATTTAAGACTGTGTATTGACCCAAGTGACCTCAACAAAGCAGTGAAACGGCATCATTTTCAAATACAAACATTGAAAGATATTACTTCACAATTGAGTGGGAAAAATGTATTCATGATACTCGATGAAAAAGACGGATACCACCAAGTTGAACTTGATGATGAAAGTTCATATTTATGTACATTTCAAACACCTTTCGGACGTTATAGGTACACACGTTTACCATTTGGACTCCGCAGCAGCAGTGAAGTGTTTCAACAGAAAAACACAGACATTTGGTGACATAACAGGTGTATACATGATCGCCGATGATATGATAATCGCGGGAAGCGACGAAAAAGATCATGATGATATATTGTTAAAAGTGCTACAGAGATTAGAAGACAAAAACATACGGTTTAACAAGGATAAACTACACTTTAAAGTTAATTCCGTGAAATTCATGGGGAACATTATAAGTGAAAATGGCATCGAGCCAGATCCAAAGAAAATAAAGGCAATAAATGAGATGCCAGTCCCCCATGATCAAAAAGGAGAACAGCGACTTTTGGGCACAGTGAATTATCTCGCATCATACATCCCAAATATGTCGGAGATAACAGCGCCATTAAGAAACCTCGTACAAAAAGATGCAAAATTTGAATGGTCCTATGAACAAGAAAAGGCCATGAAAGAAATTAGAATAACACTGACAAGTGAACCAGTATTGACGTTCTATGACGTAGAACCAGACCCGGAATAGGATCCTGCTTGATACAAAATGGACATAAATGAACACGTGGCTTATAGTTGGCGTTCACTGACAGATAGAGAGGCGGAGCTAATGATTATTAATAGATCATTATATTACATCTCCTTTTCTAAGAGAAAATATGTAGTTTTACATTACGTACTTTGACACTCAGAATTTATAGACGTGAAAAGCCGTACTAGAAGCTTCCTCACTTGTCGCTCAATACTTAGAGGATAGTTCTAGGGCTGGTTGACCAGTTGACTGTATTCTTTAGATGAGTAGGGTATCATAGCGTGTGTCTGCGGCATGATATTCCAGTGTGGCAGCGCTCAGAATACTGTCTCAAGTAGACACGGTCGCGATTAACTGAGAAATTGTTGAAACCAACGCTAAACACCAAACAGAACAACAGCAACAGCAGCAGCAGCAGCAGCAGCAGCAACAACAACAACAACAATCCTGTTAGTCTATTGTATTAATTAAAAAAAATAGAAGTCGTACCAATATACTAAAAACATGTACATGATTACTACATGTAAAAATAAAAAAAAAATAAAATTATTCTTTTTCATTTTCAACAAATTTATTTATAGAAGTCAGTTGGCATTTAAATATTTTAAAAATTATAGCTACAGACCCGTAGTTAGTCGGTTATTCAATTACAGGTAAATGCCATATACTCCTGTGAGCGACAGAAAATATTTGATAAAAATCTTAGAATACATTAAGGTAAAGACATTATTTATTATAGAATTGTCCTGACAAACACAGATTATTTGTTACTATATAGTTATTTGCTTCTTCTGATTACTACAACTGTATCTATGTAATCAATATATCATCTTAATTCCTCAATATATCATCTTAATTCCCCGCAGGCGTAGAAGCTATTTACTATCAACTATAAATTGTTGTATGCACACGTTATTAGTGTCTGTTTGAAAGTTTGAATCATCAAATGAATATGAACTGGCATTACTACTACTACTACTACTACTACTACTACTACTACTACTACTACTACTACTACTACTACTACTACTACTACTACTATTACTACTACTAACACTACCACTACCACTACTACTACTACTACTACTACTACCACTACCACTACAACTACCACTACAACTACTACTACCACTATTACAAAAACAACTACTGCAACTGCTACAACTGCTACTACTACTACTACTACTACTACGACTACGACTACGACTACGACTACGACTACTTCTACTACGACTACGACTACGAGTACGACTACGACTACTACTACCACTACCATTAAGACTACTATAACTACGACTACTACTACGTCTACGAATACGACTACCACCACCACCACCACTTCGACTAAGACTACTATAACTACGACTACTACTACGACTACGAATAACACTACCACCACCACCACCTCTTCAACTAAGACTACTATAACTACGGCTGCTACTTCGACTACGACTACGACTACCACCACCACCACCACTTCGACTAAGACTACTTTAACTACGACTACTACTTCGACTACTGCTACTACGACTACTACTACTACGACTACGACTACTACTACTACTACTACGACTACTACAACTACTATTACTACTACTACGACTAATACTACAACTACTACTACTACTACTACTACGACTACGACACCGACTACAACTACTTATTCTACTACGACTACCACTACGACTACAACTACTACAAATATGACTAAGACTACGACTACTACGACTACGACTACGACTAGGACAACGACAACAACGACGACTACTACTACGACTAATGCTACTACTACTACTACGACTACGACTACTACTACTTCGACTACTACTACTACGACTACTACTACTACTACGACTACGACTACGACTACTACTACTTCGACTACTACTACTTCGACTACTACTACTACGACTACTTCTACTACTACGACTACGACTACTACTACTTCGACTACTACTACTTCGACTACGACTACGACTACTACTACTTCGACTACTACTACTACTACTACTACAACTACTACTACGACTACGACTACGACTACGACATCGACTACGACTACTGCTGGTGATAACATTTCTTTATTCTATATTATACGTAATACGTTTATATTGAATATTTCGTTAAACGTATGTAAAACGATTCCAATTTGTTGTGCGGTCGTGTAATTTGGATCGCCACACTAATTTTTACTTTCCAATAAAACACCACGTGTATACAAAGTACACGGCGTTTGCTCAGTGACGTTATGGGTGTACTCCTTGACTTACTGGACCAATGTCACTGTTTGGAAGGTCCCTTCACCTCTTGCTTTTAAAAGGAATTCATCAGGATTTTTCAAAATTTTAAAATTGGTTAAAAATATTTTTTTCCAATATGTCATACTACTATATACTCACTGAGTCCGGTATTTAAACATACCAAATTAATCTTTTGAAAAGGGCTGCGCGGCTTGGTTTTAATGAGTCGCAGGATTTCATTTTGATTTCATTTTCATCCTTCATACATATTTACACATTGTAAAATTTGTTTGATCTTCAAAAGAGTCAGAATGACGATGCGAAGGTCGTCAAACAATATTTGACTTGAATGAACAAATGAATAATAAATGAAGAAATGAATGCATGGATGCATGGATAAATTAATGAATACCAATACCATGTTGGTGATGTTTGTTTTGAAGTTTAATGGCGCGCCAAAGTATAAAAATCATATTAGCCAGGAATATTCCAAGTCCACTTGCAACGAAGCAACATGTAAGTGATATTGTAAATAAATAATAATAAAAAAAACATCATCGCAGTTTCAGCAATTATATCCAATACTTAATATGGCTTCCCATTTGCCCTCCCCCCCCCCTCCCTCTTGGTTCAAACAAGGGTTTGTTATTTGACTACAAGCGTCCTCTGTTGCCGAGTGACAAAGGGGCATTTTCAAGGTCACTTACTCTGACCACTAAGGTCGAAGGTTCTAGTCCAGCTCGCTACGTAAACTTTATGTGAGAAAGTTGGTCATTTGCTTGCGAAAGGATGGCAGTTCTTCTCAGATTCATTCTGAGGTCTTCCTCCGCAAATAAAACTGCATATGCCGTATATTACATGGACTGTGTAAACATCTCGATAAATGATAAAACGGACATGCCACCTATATACTTTCTGCAGAGCTCGACTGTGATTCTGTCGTTCCCGGGGAACCAGACGGATTTCTGAACAAATCGAGACATGTGGATAGTTATGTAGAATTATAAGCCAATACGGCAATTACATTTTCACCTAATGTCGAGATGAGATGCGCGACAAGGATATATTGTGCTATTTATGTGGCTACTGAAGCACGCGACGGCATGGTGGATTGACATCGATCGCCATTTACAGGTTGCCAGGTCTTCAAAGTTCACATAATTGGAAAAAAAGAAGATTATTGGGAGAGTTGTATGTGGTTTTCACAATTGTTGAATACTCCGAACCTAAGGTGCTTGATGAAAAATAAAATTCTTTGAAATATGTCTGCTTCGATCTGCTTGATAAATGTACATGTATGTATAAATACTCAGTATTGATATATATAAATCGACCAGAGAGAGAGAGAGAGAGAGAGAGAGAGAGAGAGAGAGAGAGAGAGAGAGATTTGTTTATAATAACTGTACGACTATACGTAAAATTATTCAATTAGATAATTGTAAAACACATTGCTAATGAAAATAACGTATCTTAAAATTTCTCTCTCTTTCTCTCCCTCTCCCTCTCTTTCCCTCTCTTTCCCTCTCTCCCTCCCTCGTCTGTCTGTCTGTCTGTCTGTCTGTCTGTCTGTCTGTCTGTCTGTCCGTCCGTCCGTCCGTCCGTCCGTCCGTCCGTCCGTCCGTCCGTCCGTCCGTCCGTCTGTCTGTCGCTCTCTCTCTCTCTCTCTCTCTCTCTCTCTCTCTCTCTCTCTCTCTCTCTCTCTGACTGTGGTATACAGATGTATTACGTAGATCATAAACCACCGACTCAATACGTGTGTCTTACATACAAACACAAGCAGTAATGATCTGTACAATTATGTAATCAGCCTGACATGTGCATGTGTATGTATGTGATGTTGGAATTCTGTGGCTTGGCAGAAGAATTGATGCACTCACTTTGCCAACTATATGTTCATTTGTAGGACATTTTATTAGTACACAAAGGCACAATGTATACTACACGGTATCGTTAGTTTTAACTGTTATATGTGTCGTTGTAGTTATACTTAACGTGTTATTCTATCAAACACTATGTGTATGTGTATGCATAAGGCATATTCTATACTTGATTATTTAAGCTCAATTGTGAAGTTTTAAAACTGATCTATTTTATATCGATTGCGAAACAAGTTATTACAAGTTAGACAAAGGAAATATCTCCCTTTGCACAACCAGTATCGAACACATGCTGATAATGTGTCATGCTCAAGAATTGATGCTAGAGATAACTGGACCACGTGCTCCAATTCAATTAAATTCAATTAAATTCAGCTAAATTCAACTAAATTCAACTATTTTCAATTAAATTCGAATCGTTTCGATTAGATTCGACTAGATTCAATTCAATTCAATTCAATTTAATTCAAAAATTCAATTTTTACTTTTGGTTTTGAAATATTTTTAAAATAGTTCAGAATGATTGTGATTTCTTGCTGCAGATGAGTAAAGCAAAAGCTGGCATAGCATATACTACACTAAGACATCAATGGTATTAAAAGTGACCTTTATAGGATTTCAACATATGCATGTATTTATGAGATTTGAGGATTTCTTTTTTAGAAAATCTTAGGGTGTCACTGCACCTTCTTTAAAATAAATCAAGCTAGCCAACCTACCAGTTAGTGTGCATTTTTATGTGTGCATATATTCCTGCTGGGACTTTTTTATTGCGGCAATCCTTAATGTAGAGCAAACAAATTAAATGTGAAGTATATGTTTTTTGTCCTGACACTGGTTAATTAATGTTTGTTTGTCCTGACACTGGTTAGTTTATGTTTTTTGTCCTGACACTGGTTAGTTTATGTATTTTTGTCCTGAAACTGGTTAGTTTATGTTTGTTTGTCCTGACACTGGTAAGTTTATGTTTTTTGTCCTGACACTGGTTAGTTTATGTTTTGTGTTCTGACACTAGTTAGTTTATGTTTTTTGTCCTGACACTGGTAAGTTTATGTTGGTAAGTTTATGTATTTTTGTCCTGACACTGGTAAGTTTATGTTGGTAAGTTTATGTTTTTTTTGTCATGACACTTGTAATTTTTTTTTGTCATGACACTGGTAAGTTTATGTTGGCAAGTTTTTGAATTTTTGTCCTGACACTGGTAAGTTTATGTTGGTAAGTTTATGTATTTTTGTCCTGACACTGGTAATTTTATGTTTTTTTGTCCTGACACTGGTAAATTTATGATGGTTATTTTATGGTTTTTGTCCTGACACTGGTAAGTTTATGTTTTTTGTCCTGACGCCGGTAAGTTTATGTTTATTGTCCTGACCCTGGTAAGTTTATGTATGTTTGTCCTGACATTGATAAGTTTATGTTGGTAAGTTTATGTTTTTTTTCTTGACACTGGTCTGTTTATGTTTTTTTTTCTGACACTGGTAAGTTTATGTACTTTTGTCCTGACAGTGGTAGGTTTATTTTGGTAAGTTTATGTATTTTTTTCTTGACACTGGTAAGTTTATGTTTGTTTGTCCTGACACTGGTAAGTTAACGTTTTTTGTCCTGACACTGGTAAGTTTATGTATTTTTTTTCCAGACACTGGTAGGTTTATGTATGTTTGTCCTGACACTGGTAAGTTATGTATTTTTGTCCTGACACTGGTAAGTTTATGTATGTTTGTCTTGACACTGTTAAGTTTATGTTGGAAAGATAATGTATTTTTGTCCTGACACCAATAAGTTTATGTTTTTTGTCCTGACACCGGTAAGTATATGTGTGTTTGTCCTGACACTGGTAAGTTTATGTACGTAAGTTTATGTATTTTTGTACTGACACTGGTAAGTTTATGTATGTTTGTCCTGACCCTGGTAAGTTTATGTATGTTTGTCCTGAAACTGGTAAGTTTATGCTGTAAGTTTATGTATTTTATTCCTGACACTGGTAAGTTTATGTATGTTTGTCCTGACACTGGTAAGTTTATGTTTTTGTCCTGACACTGGTAAGTTTATGTTGGTAAGTTTATGTATTTTTGTCCTGACCCTGGTAAGTTTATGTTTTTGTCCTGACACTGGTAAATTTATGCTGGTAAGATTATGTATGTTTGTCCTGACATTGGTAAGTTCATGTATTTTTTCCCCCTGACACTGGTAAGTTTATTTATATTTTCCCTGACACTGGTAAGTTTATTTATTTTTTATTTAAATTATTATTGTGACTATCATAATTATGATGTTTGTGCTTAATAAATTATGAAATGAATTGAATTTGAATGAATTTAATTAAAATGAAATTGAGTTGAGCTGATATTGAAATTGAATTGACTTGAATTGAATTGTAAACGTTTATTTCCCACAGCTATTTCACAAATGAAGTGAGTTATTTGCAGTGTGTATATATATACATTTGAATGAATAAATATGCTTAACCTATTTATTTGCAAATAAGAAGATATTACTGCAAACACATCAATGAAACTAAATCAATTATAACATTCACATCAAAGAAGGTAGACATTCAATCAACTACCAATGTAACATATTCAGTTGTGCGGAACATTTTTTTTTATATTTTGATTAGCATTTTACTTACTAATTTGTGCGAATAAACGAAACACTCACACTGCTCCATATGTTATACAAACATGCTCTGCTTTGATATTATCTTTGAAGGTGACGTCAACCATCACAATGTGTGATTACGTAATTAAGCCGAGTAATAGGTAAAGCCTCAATGTGAACATCACAGCGTTATTGGTGGTAATTAATTACACCTAATGTAGTTTTGTCTACTTTACCAGTGCAACATTGTTCCATATAACATGAGGTATTAACGCAAGATGTTTAGTTTAAACATATTTATTTTACCACGATTGTGAAACAATTTATTACAAATCACGTTAATAGTCTTCCTGCGTAGAGCCAGAACTAAGCATACGCGGAATAAAGTTGTCTTGCTCCAGGACATCAAACATAGCCGTGGTGGAGCATCGAACCAGCGTCTCTACGATCACGGGTTCGGTGCTCTACCACTGAACCACGCGCTCCACAAAATCACTGGTGTCTTAAAGCGACACAACCAGTATCTAAAGATATTTCTTTTATAAGAAAGAAATAACTTGTTTGTGAATGACAAATATTTTTGTGAATTCTCATAGCCTTCGATGCATTTATAACGGCAATATCTCTCTTAGCCGTGAATAAATTGTATTTTAAATTTAAATTTACTGATCAGTAATTCTAATATGGAAATTAGCTGCTTCGCTGACGGAAATTATCGTAAAATGTCCGATCCAATCGTATTATACTCGGCCAACCCGTCCATACTTATGCATTAGAACGGTCACTAGATATACGCAGAGATACCAATGCATATGTGGACAAATATTTGGATTTCAAGTGTTCACTAGGTTTTTATTTTGTTAGATCCTATGTTATTTTGATATTAAAAAACGTTTATGGAGCACTATAATAAAAAAGTATTGTTGGGAAAATGAAAAAGATTCATAAAACTTGTTATGTGATTAGAACTTGGATCGTCTGGTCGGCAATCCGCGGATATAACCACTATGCTATTCATGGAGGAATATACCAAGATAGGCGATATAAATCAAAGTGGAAATTTAACCATTTAATCGATGATGTCCGAAAATTTCCGGATGTTTACGGATATAACTACTAAAGCCTTTACGTTATTCCACGGGTCAGGTCTAATTCAAATGTCGGCGATAAAAGCGAGTTTAAATACATGTTTTTTATGATAATCAATGGTATTTTACACCAGACATGATCCAAATATTCACAATTTATATTAAATACTACAAATATATCAGTTGTTTATTGATTTGAAAGGACGTAGATACTGGTTACGCCGCATTGAAATAACCACTGCTTTCGTCATTAAACACAATGAACTTTCGTTCCGCTAAAACATTTTACAATAACTGACACAAAGACCATAAAACTTTCAGATTCATGTGAAAATGTCTCCTGACGTGAATAAAAGTAGGCAATGTCGATATTAAAGGGATAATATCTAATCATTAGACACATTTGAAGTTTAATGAAGTTACATTTTCGTTGAATTTTCCCAAGAATGCGTCTTGACTTTTAACTAAAAATAGAAATATATTTGATAATGTGGGCAACTTCTGTTGTAATTAAGTAAAGTTTTTGTTTATTATAGTGTCACCGCTATTGAAAGGGCCAGTCACAATGGGCTTATGAGACACCTTTATATAATACATAGTTACTTCCCGAACTCTATCATTGCCGGGCGTTAGGCTGTTAGACAGTCTGTACCCATCCGTTTAACTTACTGATGGGCGAGCAGTCGACCGCATCAGAAAAGCCACAAGTGCTCCCACTAGGATTCGAACCTACGTGTCTAAGGTATACTGCACGTGTCTTATGTATGTCGTACGCTTCTAAGGTAGCCCGTACGTGTCTATGGTATACCATATGTTTTAAGGTACCGCGTACGGGTTTAAGGTATACCGTATCTGTGTAATGTATAACGTACGTTTCTTAGGTACCCCGTTCGGGTCTATAGTATACCGTACGTTTCTAAGGTACCCCGTACGGTTCAATTGTATAATGTACGTTTCTAAGGTACCCCATTCGGGTCTATGGTATAACGTACGTTTCTAAGGTACGTCGTACGGGTAAACGGTAAAACGTACGTTTCTAAGGTATTCCGTATCTGTTTTATGTATAGCGTACGTTTCTAAGGTATCCCGTACGTGTCTATGGTATAACGTACGTTTCTAAGGTAAACCGTATCTGTTTTATGCATAGCGTACGTTTCTAAGGTACCCCCTACGGGTCTATGGTATACCGTACGTTTCTAAGGTATACCGTATCTGTTTTATGTAAAGCGTACGTTTCTAAGGTACCCTGCACGTGCCTTATGTATGCCGTGCGCTTTTAAGGTAGCCCGTACGGGTTTACAGTATACCGTATCTTTTTTATGTATAACGTATGTTTCTAAGGCACACCGTGCGTGTTTACGGTAAACCGTGTTCGTATTAAAGGTATACCGTACGTGTCTACGGAACACCTGATGTGTCTATGGTATACTGTGCGAGTCTTCGTATAAATATGGCATACGTCGCCAGGACATACTGTCAATAAATGTGATGTACCTTGAGATCATTAACTTGGCTTCATTTCTTTAATTATCTTCTACATATGACATAGACTTTTTTAATTCCGAGAAAAAGACAAGCCAAACATATCGTTAACGTTCCGATAAGTAATTAGACAGATGGTAGGAATGGTTGTGAATCGGAAGCCAATGTGAATTACCAGCTTTAAAGCAGACAAAGACATTCCCTAAATAGAAACATAACGAGCTAAAACCTACCATGCGACGTATTTTCAACAAATGAAGAAAAAATTTGATCTTATCTCGGGATTTAGTGTAATCCACTGGTGTTACTATTTGCAATGTGCAGACACGAATCTAAGCATCTTTAGGCAAAGTACCACCATTGCAAACCGGAAATGCTTCCGTGTCGCATAACTGCGGTTATAAATAAACACTTTTCTTCTTCCGAGCTCAAAAATGCATTTTCCTTATGTAATTGTTCTTTTTAATTTGAATTTAAAACCCGTAATTAGAATACTGACCAATAGAAAAATAGAAATGAATTGACCAATGATATAATAGTTGTTTATTCATTCAGGGACCGGTTTTAGTAGAGATAAGTCCTTCAGTCAGAATGTAGACACGGACAGGGTAACATGTCAGTTAGACTAAGGTTAGTTTAAACGAGCAAATGCGAGTTTAAAAATGTTAGTTTGTGACTCTGAACTTATGCGAACTTTATAACTATGTGAATAAAATTTACTTTATACAAAGAACGTTGTTGAGTCGATTATGCGACATGGGCTTTCACCTTTTAATTTGAAGTTAGCTCGAAATTCGTGCTTCCTCTTTCGATATTTAACTCACCATAACATTAACAATTTCATCCTCCAATATTGAAGAGCATTTAAATATTGAAAAACGAAAACAGAATATCAATCAAGCTGCTAAACATTGTTTTCCATTATATAAAAATATATACAGTAATACATTGCGCGTGTAAATATTGTACATTTCTAAGTAACAAAGATATGGCAACAATATCTCGGAGTAAAATATAGGATCATTACCTTCCGTTTCAACTATATTCCGTAAATAAATGAAAGCATTTATTCTCTTGAGTCTGACATACATTCGGATCTACTCTGATTTTGAATTAAGCTTTCATATTTCGGGAAATCTGTGCGATTTAATATCATTTAAAATTGTTCATCTTGATGGGATTAGTAATATTTAAATTTAAAAGATAAATAAATGGGGCTTAATGATATTTTCAACTTTTCAGGTTATATATACACACACCCAGTTTTATTGGTGTTAAAGACCTTAGATTGATATGATCCACCGCCCTTTCGCAAGTAACAGACATTTTTTTTTTGACAGGGCGGAACTCTATTTTTATTGGTGAAGGAAGACCTCCTAATGAATCTGAGTAAAACCAGAGTCCTTACGCAAGTAACTGGCAAACGTTTCCACATAACGTTTTTTTTTTTGACTGAGCTGGACTCGAACATACGACATTCGCTGTGAAAGGTCAGTTATCTCAAAACAGAACCTCGGACCAGTCAGGCACGGAGAACCTCTTGGAGATATACTGGCAAAATAAAACACACACACACACACACAAATATTTGCTCTTGAATATTTTCTGTTAACACATATTTCTAAATATACACTATACTTAAATCAGATAAGGCATTATACATCTTATATACAATTCAAAATTTTATATCGCGGTTGGTTCTGACGCCGTCATTAATGCGCTATGAACCGACATCATAGGGACCGTGGGTTCGAATCCCGGAAGTAACAAAAGACATTTCCGAAATTGTCGTAGTCAGGTGAATAAGACATGTGTCAATCCTCTCCATTTAGGTATAAAAGTAGGAAAAATACATTTATTATATTGGGTCAAGGTCACACATAAGTACTTTTAATGGGTCAAACATAAGTATTTTATTGGGTCAACCATAAGTACTTTTAAGTACTTTTATTGGGTCAAACATAAGTATTTTTATTGGATCAAACAGAAGTACTTTTATTGGGTCAAACATAAGTATTTTATTGGGTTAATCATAAGTACTTTTAAGTACTTTTATTGGGTCAAACATAAATATTTTTATTGGATCAAACATAAGTACTTTTATTGGGTCAAACATAAGTATTTTTATTGGGTCAATCTTAATACATTTTTTGGGCCAATCATAAGTACTTTTATTGGGTCAAGCATACGTACTTTTAAGTAATTTTATTGGGTCAAACATAAGTACTTTTATTGGGTCAATCATAAGTATTTTATTGGGTTAATCATAAGTACTTTTAATATTTTTTATTGGGTCAATCATAAGTATTTTTATTGGGCCAATCATAAGTACCTTTATGTGGTCAATCATAAGTACTTTTATTGGGTCACACCAAATGAATCAGATTCCGATTTTACATATCTCTCTTAGGTCTGCCTATGACGGCTCAATATTCTATTATCTATTGATTTTATTGTGTTTAAAACTCATTTATTTTACATCGATTGTCGACAAATCACACTCAACATTTTTTTGGGTTGAGCCAGCACTAAACAAACATAACCACACATGACTGTGACGGATGGCGTACCAACTCGCGGTCCGATGTTCTACCCATGCACAACCCGCTCCAACAGATATATTGGGTCTTCAATCCAATAATAAAAATTGACCCAACAGGCAACAATGACCCGACCAGTTTGATTTTAAACTCATTTCAGTATTAAGAACTACATATATATATATATATATATATATATATATATATATATATATATATATATATATATATATAAATGTTTAACGATACCTGGCTAGTTCGAACAACTCTTGGCTATTTTGGTCAGTCCCGTCGGGTACGAGTCATCGAATTTTTTTTAAAAGGATATTTCTAAATGGCCAATTTATATACATATCTCTCTATATCTTTATTTGGATATGTACATAACGTCTACGTTTAAAAATAAATGGTTTATAGAAAAAAACAACAATAGAAAGTGTCCTCTCTTTTTGTCGAGTTTATTCCACACCTTTAAAGATGGCTAAGTATAAAGAGCTTAACCCGGAACTGCATTCGGTAAATATGAGAATAATACAATAACGGACGTATTAACCTTTCAATTCAGCTCATCAGCTTAGCCTAACAATAATAAAACAATCGTCTCTGTGTTGTATTAATTGCTGACTAATTATGAACAAATTGTTCAAATTAAAATTCATTATTTAAAAAGACAACACTCTTGAAAGCATTTTTTATAAATAATAAATGAAACGATTATGCTTAACTGCATCTAAAAGCTTTCCGCGTAATATTTGATTTTACCAGTACAATTAATGAGAACAGAAATAAATAATCGTTTATTAGATTTGATGCTATGTATGAAGGTTTCAAGCGCCAGAGATATGAAGCTGATTGTTTGTTTTACAATATTTTAATAATGCGATTCGTGCGTCAGTAGCGTGCTTTATTACTTAGCAGTTTGTATATTGTAGTTAATACTATTTATCTTAAGATCTCCGTACAAGCGTCAATTGTTATAGGCACTATTTGTATTTCTCTAATGTTCGTATTCAGTAATTTAATTGTATTACTATGCGAGGCGGTAGGGCAGTGGATATTATGTGAGCCACTCGAGCTATAGGTCGCGGGCTCGATCCCGGGATCGACCGGATAGTCTATATAAGGATAGCATGCAGTATTGATTTAAACTAGGAAACGGACCCGAGAACGGTTTCATATAAGGTCAAAGCTTACGTCCACATCGAACTGAACTAAATTTGTGTAAAGTAAATTAATTGTGTATTTGTTTACTTTAAATTCCATCCAATGTAATCAGTTGTTATAATATATATTCAATGTCAAAGTAATGTTGAATTTCATTCCGAAGAAAAGCACGATACACGTTGTATATCAACACAAACACATACAACACACAAAACACACGACTTGACAACATTACATACTTGACAAACGAACCGGACAAGATCACAAAAAACGCACTGGACAACAAGGGTACGAAGCCGACTGGTTGTTATTATTATTGTGTCGTGTATTTTACTTCATTTGAATTAATTGATGGCAACGTTTCAATTTATAAATATCATTTCAAACTTTTAACGAAAAGAAATTATAAATAGGAAAAATAAATAGGATACTGATATTGTTGTGTTTTCTTACCCCCTCACCCCACTCCACCCCCCCCCCCCCCCCCCGATACTGTTGTGTTGTCTTACATCCCCCCTCCCCCACCGTTATTTTACAATATTTAAACTTATCCAAACCATACAACTATGGTGGCAGACAAATTCAACATTAGTTGTGAGTTTTTCCTGGTTATATATTAACGTAGATATTAATGTATACGTCCTTGGTTACCAATGCGCCGTTCAACTAGTTACACCGATTACCCTGGTAGCTAAAGTGACCGCATTTTATTGCATAAACGTCCACAATGCGATGTGGCTAAAGTGACCGCATTTTACCGCATCAACGTCCACAGTGCGGTGTGGCTAAAGTGACCGGATTTTACCGCACCAACGTCCTTAGTGCAGTGTGGCCAAAATGACTGCATCTTACCGCACCAACATCCACAGTGCGGTGTGGCCAAAATGACCGCATCTTACCATCAACGTCTACAGTGCGGTGTGGCCAAAATAACCGCATCTTACCATCGACGTTCACAGTGTGGTGGAATGTGACCCCATCTTACCGCAGGAGTTTTACATCGCGCAAAAAATAGCCGTGCTTATGGTGGTGCTTCATTCCGAGGGGTAACGGATTCTTTTACGGTTCTTTACCCATACTCCACCAGGGCCATAAAACCTCACGAGAAAGACGATAAAGTGAACGTTGGGACATACATGTACGTCGAAAACAATATCAGCATTTGACGATGATTGCTCATCGCAAAAGTGTTTGACCAAATTAATAGGTTCCCATGAGCAAAAGGCGTTTTACAGAGCTTTTACTAGAAAAGTGTTCCTGGAGGCCAATGCCTTAACCGTGGCTATGTTGAGACAGAAATCAAAGTCACCGCTGTATGCCGGTCTGGGACGACACAACTGATTCCCGAGGATGATTATTGCCTGACACATTTAATGTCTTTTAAGAATGCGATGATTACATATTAGCAAACTGAAGACTTCTATTCGTGTATGAAATCTATTTCGACACTTTATCTCTCATCGAAAATATATGACTGGCTGTACACATCCGGTGTGTAAGTGTTCTTAGAAACATTTGCTTAACACAGGTGTTAGAAAATGTTATAGTACCCAAGGGTCCACTAAACAACTGGGAACGTGTCAATTAGCAGGAACCAGCGGGCCGAGATACTTGTCAATATTGGTGATGCGCTTGTTTTTACACCGTTTGGCGCCAATTACTGTGTGGTGTTTCAACATTTATAAGCGGTCACCTCATCAATACTCTCCTAAAGCATCGGTCGAATAGTTCGTTTCTCTCCCATTGATTTAAACGTTAAGAGGTAACCGTCCGTTGACCAGAGGGCGTAATCTTTTGAGAAACCATTTGTCTTAAGCAATTTGCTCATTCCCATTTTTTATGGTTTCGGAGGAAATAAATCTGTATTAAGTTTTAAAATGTTATTTTAACTCCTTCCCTTAACTGGCTGCTTAAGACTGATTTGATTGTATTCTAAACACTGCCGTGCCGGAGAATCATGTCGCATCACACGGTACTATGACGGTACCTCATCCAATCATATTAAACTGATACCGGGCCGACTACGCCTAGAAATATCCTCTTAATTCTGTGCGCCAGACAAGGTAGCTTCTTGTACCATTTTCAAGAATTGGTACGACCGGACCTGAAATCGAGCCTACGACCTTTCGCATGCGAGGTGGACGCTCTACAGCTAGACTACCCATGCATGCCGCATCAATAATTTCAAAATTTTTATACATTTGAGCTAATTTCCAAACTTGTTTGTAAGCAGCATCAATAATTTCTAATCTATTCTTGTTTTACAATTATTTTAAATTCGGACGATGGTGACATTTGTTGAGACTAATTCATTTTCGAACAAATTGATTACACGTTCAGTGCAGACAAAACCAAACATTATACGTAACAATATGGTAAAATTACCGTGGGAAGACGCAGACATCGTTTCATAATGCGATAAGAAGGTCAGGATACCTGTAAGAGCTAATCAGGCAAATAAACAATATAAACTGAAAGGATAAAGGAAGGTTGAGTGAATTTCAGAGCCACATTATCAAACTATTGTAAGCGGCGATATTTATACTTTAAGCATGTCTGTGAAGGTATTTCGTTGATGATTCTGTCAACAATAAAGTTTATATTCACAACTTGATTTGTGCATTCATATTTTTAAAACTATGAATATCGACAACGAATTCTATTTAGAAGGAAATCAGCTGATTGATATTTTGTGAACGCTCGCGTATTCACACAAAATCTCGCAATTTCTCTTTTTCAGTTATCTTAACCATTCATCTTGGGAACACTAATCAGAAAAAAATTTACATTGCAGAATGAAATGATCATGAAAACAATACCATTCCCGACAATTTGTGTTTAAAATTATTGAAGTACTTCTGATTTCAAAATTTGTAAACTGCAGCTAAAATATTGACAAATAACTAGAAATTTTACTCCAAACCTCAATATCTTTAATTCAAGATCATTTTTCGTGATCGAAACATTTTAAATCATCTAAGATTACATACAACTTACATTTTATGTATAAGAAATCAGTTGACTGTAAATTATTGATCAAATAATTAATCCTTCGTATACTATCAGGAGATGCAAGTGTGTCCTATCCTTCTGTATGCGTCCTTAATATCGCTTACAATAAAACGCTAATGTGACTATGAACTCTTTATCCGTTCAGTGTAGATCTGGGGTTTTTTTTATCTATAAATTGATTTCGGATTGTGTTATTTATAAAACAAACAACAAATGTAGCAGAAATTTTATTCGAATGCAATTTACCGTGATACAGGACAGGTAATCAACATAGTATGTTTTAGCTTTAAAGCGACACTCAGCAATTTCTCGCTATTTCTATATATACCTTTAGAATACAAGAAAGAACATTTAAATACCCCGACATAAACACCGTCTCTCCTAATTCTGTTTCTATTTTAAAAAAGGGATCAACTCTCGTTAACTCTGGAAAAGCATATTTATTCGCAGAATTATAGTATTAAGGTTCTCACTGTCAAAAAGTACTGAAAATAATTTAATTTCATCAGTTTATAACTGTGTGATAAAAAACTAATGTAAACAGTCTCAACATTATTTTAAGATAGTTTACTCATAATAAACGCAACTTCGCTGGTTTTAATTAATATAAACTGTTTGGGCTATATTTAACAAGAAATTCCAGATTGTAATACTTAAAATAAGCACTAGTTTTCCTATATTTCTCCATATGGTTATATGTTCACATATGTAATAAACACTAGTTTTCCTATATTTCTCCATATGGTTATATGTTCACATATGTAATAAACACTAGTTTTTCTATATTACTCTATATGGTTATATGTTCACATATGTAATAAACACTAGTTTTTCTATATTTCTCCATATGGTTATATGTTCCCATATGTAATAAACACTAGTTTTTCTATATTACTCCATATGGTTATATGTTCCCATATGTAATAAACACTAGTTTTTCTATATTTTCCATATGGTTATATGTTCACATATGTAATAAACACTAGTTTTTCTATATTACTCAATATGGTTATATGTTCCCATATGTAATAAACATTAGTTTTTCTATATTTTTCCATATGGTTATATGTTCACATATGTAATAAACACTAGTTTTTCTATATTACTCAATATGGTTATATGTTCACATATGTAATAAACACTAGTTTTTCTATATTTTTCCATATGGTTATATGTTCACATATGTAATAAACACTAGTTTTTCTTTATTTCTCCATATGGTTATATATTCACATATGTAATAAAAACTAGTTTTTCTATATTGCTCCATATGGTTTTTATGTTCACATATGTAATAAAAACTAGTTTTTCTATATTTCTCCATAATATGGTTTTTATGTTCACATATGTAATACACACTAGTTTTTCTATATTGCGGCATATAGTTATATGTTCACATATGTAATAAACACTAGTTTTCCTATATTGCTCAATATGGTTTTTATGTTCACATATGTAATAAACACTAGTTTTTCTATATTGCTCCCTATGGTTATATGTTCACATATGTAATAAACACTAGTTTTTCTATATTTCCCCATAATATAGTTTTTATGTTCACATATGCAATAAAAACTAGTTTTTCTATATTGCTGCATATGGTTATATGTTCACATATGTAATAAACACTAGTTTTCTTATATTGCTCAATATGGTTTTTATGTTCACATATGTAATAAACACTAGTTTTTCTATATTGCTCCCTATGGTTATATATTCACACATGTAATAAACACTAGTTTTCCTATATTGCTCCATATGGTTTTTATGTTCACATATGTAATAAAAACTAGTTTTTCTATATTGCTCCATATGGTTATATGTTCACATATGTAATAAAAACTAGTTTTTCTATATTGCTTCATATGATTTTTATGTTCACATATGTAATAAAAACTAGTTTTTCTATATTGCTCCATATGGTTATATGTTCACATATGTAATAAAAACTAGTTTTTCTATATTGCTTCATATGATTTTTATGTTCACATATTAATAAAAACTAGTTTTTCTATATTGCTGCATATGGTTATATGTTCACATATGTAATAAACACTAGTTTTCTTATATTGCTCAATATGGTTTTTATGTTCACATATGTAATAAACACTAGTTTTTCTATATTGCTCCCTATGGTTATATATTCACACATGTAATAAACACTAGTTTTCCTATATTGCTCCATATGGTTTTTATGTTCACATATGTAATAAAAACTAGTTTTTCTATATTGCTCCATATGGTTATATGTTCACATATGTAATAAAAACTAGTTTTTCTATATTGCTTCATATGATTTTTATGTTCACATATGTAATAAAAACTAGTTTTTCTATATTGCTCCATATGGTTTTTATGTTCACATATGTAATAAACACTAGTTTTTCTATATTGCTCCATATCATTATGGTTATATGTCCACATATGTAATAAACAATAGTTTTTCTATATTGCTCCCTATGGTTATATGTTCACATATGTAATAAACACTAGTTTGTTTATATTGTTCCATATGTTTTTTATGTTCACATATGTAATAAACATTAGTTTTTCTATATTGCTTCCTATGGTTATATATTCACATATGTAATAAACACTAGTTTTTCTATATTACTCCATATGGTTAAATGTTCACATATGTAATAAACACTAGTTTTTCTATATTACTCCATATGGTTATATGTTCACATATGTAAGTATTGAGTTGATATATCAACATGGTAGGGAAAAAAACGAGTTCTATATTGCCGTGTTAGACATTAAAAGGTTCAGAAATCGAATTATACCCATTGTTGTGCACCCAATCAATATGTATTAAAATATTCATTGGTCTTAAAGTAGCACTAATTGAAATGTCATATTTAAGTAAATATTAACCTAAAAACTAGTTAAGACACATTCGATTTGAAAATATGAGTAAAAAAATCTAAAATATTGCAAATTAATCTTTACCAGAATTTTTTTTATCGTATCGATAAGAAATGATAAAAATAAAATAATTGTTTTATTTTGTATAATATATATATATTACATGTATGTAAATTGTCCCTACAGTCCAAATTTGTTCGGTGTTAAATCTATATATAATGGTTGAAACCAATTCTATTGACTTTGTTGATTCTTTAGTATTATGAACTTGGTTTGCATTGTAGCCAGGCGTGGTTCTCGTGATTTGGTCTGTAAATTTAAGTCTGGTTATCCACAAATCTTCATATCTGAATACTCATATACTTTTATAGTTAACCACGAATATGCACAAAATAGTGGCTTTCAACCATTTACAAGAACCCTCGCAAAAATATCTTTAAGGGTCTGTAGATACCAACATCTAGTATACCAGTTTTCAAGTATTTGGTAGGACCCTGCAGGGGATCGAACCCACGACCTTTGCTCTACAACTATTTCACTGTTGCTCTTGTACTATTCTATATACATGTATGTTATACAGCATAAATAATAAATAAATAAATAAAATAATATTTTAAAATGCCGATATGGTGACACGTGCTTGCAGACGACTACCGCGCTTCCATAACGCGCGCTTTAGAGTTAAACACTGTATAAAACGACAGTATAATAAGTTGTCTCTCCGGAGGGTTCACATGAAGTGAATTATATTAACACTTCAAACAATTCGATGGAATGGATTAACAACATAGTATGAAACGACCGTAGCAATCAATAACTTACCATATTTTTCATTGTAAATGACAGTGATCGTCTGCTACAAAACGGACACTTGTCTCTACCTACTAATCGTGCGCTATAATATTAAACATAATAAAAAGTCTTCATTTTCACGCTTCACTGAGCCCATATAAGGTTATGCACTTAAACCACGTGATCGATTTTTTGGTGATTAATGTATCGAATTGTCTTTCTAACTTACCTTTAGTTTACGAAATAATCCCAATTTTTCCGAATATTCCGATGGGAATTGTCAAAGATATATAACAGTACAAGAGGCTCTTATCCGCACAACTAGTTCGTATTACTGCGCTACACGACACTAACGCAGTATCGGAAAATAGAATAACGATCTGAATAGAAATGGTACTATCTCGTCTAAAATTCCGATACAGATTCGGTCCACTGTTTAAACCTGTTATTTTACAGGAAAAAGTGATAATTTATAGTCGTATATAGCCATGTTCGATAAAAACGATTACAAAAGCGGGTGACACAACGAATATTTTAACGAAATGATTCAATTAAGGTGCATATTGAAATATATATAAATAATAGATTAGCACGCATGGACAATGGAATAATGTTAACATGTAAGTAAATGATACTACGCGTGGTTTCCATATGAAAGGATAATATTTATATTTTTTAAAATTATTTATTTTACTTCAATTGTGAAACAAGTTATTACACCTCTCGAAGTCTTCCTTGGTAGAACTTCCACTAAATGGCAAAAGGGATTATGTTGCCGGGATGCTTATACAACTTAATTAAACGTGGTGGAGGATCGAACTCACGAGCTTCCAATCCTAAGTCCATTGCTTTACCACTGGACCACGCATTGATTATAAAGTAAGACGTTCGGAAATTTCCTGGTATCATCGATTGTCAAGTTTAAACTTAGATTTATACCGCTGGTATTAATATGTTCCTTCACCGCATAATATTGGGTATAACTGTGGAATGTCACTCGGTCGGTCCTAGGTCGAATCCCGAAACAAGTTTTTTTTTTGTTATTCCCCCCAGCAACTCTAGTCTCTTATAGTACTCCACAAACGGCTTCTAATATAAAAATTCATAGGTTCCCAACAAAAAATAATTTGTCTTTTTTTGCATTATTATCTTCGCACATACTAGTGACCGTTATAATACTGAATGATGACGGAATTGGCCGAGTATATACGAAAGAATTAGAATATTTACGATAATTTCAGCCAGTGAAGAAGCTATTTTGAATACAGTAAATTTAGATTTGAAACATTATTTACACACGTTTAAGAAAAATAACGGCTGTTATAAATGCAACGAACACAAATTCACCAAAATGTTTGTCATTCATAAACAAGTTGTTTTTTCCTTTATTAAAATAATAATACCATAAATAATAATAATAATTACAATAATAATAATAATAAAAAATGAAATAAGAATTATAATAATAGTAACAGTAATAGAAATAGTGATAATAATAATAATAATAATAATAATAATAATAATAATAATAATAATAATAATAATGATAATGATAATGATAATGATAATGACAATGACAATGACAATGACAATGATAATGATAATGATAATGATAATGACAATGACAATGACAATGACAATGACAATGACAATGACAATGACAATAATAATAATAATAATAATAATAATAATAATAATAATAATAATAATAATAATAATAATAATAATAATAATAACAATAACAATAACAATAACAATAACAATAACAATATCAATAATAATAATAATAATAATAAAAATAATAACAATAATAATAATCATAATAATAATAATAGAATAATAATAGTAATAATGATACTAATAATAGTACAAATACTACTAATAATGAAAAAAGAATTATACTAATAGTAATAGTGATTATACTAATACTAATACTAATACTAATACTAATACTAATACTAATACTAATACTAATACTAATACTACTACTACTACTACTACTACTAATAATAATAATTAATAATAATAATAATAATAATAATATATTAACAATAATAATAAAAATAGTAATAAAATAATGATGATAATAATAATAAGAAGAAGATAATAATTCCAACGCGTTAGTTTGTTTTAAGAGTATTGCCATCGCTACTCGTCCATTTGAAAACGTTTTGTACATAATGGACGCCTATATGACATAGAATGTTGCAACAACATTATGCTATGTATCATACGCTATTTCAAATGTTATCAATAATAAATCACCATGATGGCATTCTAGAGCAATACTTCTCTTTTTTACAAATTATTTCACATTTAAATAATCCGTCAAAAGTCGACGTGTAAGGGCTTAAAAGTCGCCTTAGTTGTGACTGCAATATGCCACAATACATATCAACTCGGCACACCGGAGAACGTCTGATATTCGTACTTAATGCCGGGCCCGATTAGCTCAGTTGGTTACGCGTCTGCCTATAAATCCAGGGGTCGTGAGTTCGAATCCCCAGCCCGGCAACAGTCTCCGTGATGATTGATATACGACATTGTGTCTCATTATCATTCGTCTCTCACCACTGATCCAAGTGGGAAAGTTATCAATTACTTGTGGATATGGGATGTGCTCGAGTATTAGTTAATCCCAGGAAACAGTGGTTAGATTAACTGATCGTCTGTAAGCCCTCGATGGCATAAAATGACGCTAAATATTTAATCAATCGTACTTGATACTTGCTGTTGCTGTAATATGGTGTTAATCGTCACTTTCAACAATGTTTCAGTCATATCGCGATAGTGTCTACTTGGGACAGTATTCTGAGCGTTGCCACACTGGAGTGTCATACCGAGGACACGCGGTATGATACCCAACCCAGTCACATTATACTGACAATGGACCAACCAGACCTTGAACTATCCTCTAAATACTGAGCGCCAAGCAAGGAAGCTTCTAATACCAATTTCCAAGTATTTGGTAATACCCGACCGGGGATCAAACTACGGTGTTCCGTTTGGACCATCGTATTTTTATTTTTTTCCCCAAACCACGATGCTCGAAACCACGATGATGAAAGTCGAAACTACGATAATGAAAACGCGAAACTACGATGGCGAAAGTCGACAGTCAAAACCACGATGGTGAAAGTCGAAAGTACGATGATGAAAGTAAGAAGTCGAAACTACGATGGTGAAAGTCGAAACCACGATGATGAAAGCGAAACTACGATGATGAATAAATGAATGAATGAATGAATGAATGGTGTTTTACGGCACGTCGACATTACGGTGATGAAAGTCGAAGGACGAAAGTCGAACGTACGATGGCGAAAGTCGAAACCACGATAGTGAAAGTCGAAACTACGATGGTGAAAGTCGAAACAACGATGCTGAAAACGCGAAATTACATCGCGTTTTCACCATCGTAGTTTCGTGATTTCGTGTTTTCATCATCGTAGTTTCGTATTTTCACCATCGTGATTTCGACTTTCACCATCGTAGTTTCGACTTTCGACTTTCGTGGTATGGGGTTCAGAAATAAAAAACGCGATGGTCCAAACGGAACACCGTATCAAACACATGACATAATGCACTGCCGTCTGATCGCTTAGCTCACACCGCATATGTCGAAGGTTCGAGTCCTGCTCGGTCCAAACACTTTATGTGAGAAAATGTGCCAGTCACTTGCGGAAGGACAATGGTTCAACTCAGATTCATTCTGGTGTCTGCCTCTACCAATAAAACTGGATATGACATATATATAACCTGAAATGTGTTTAGAATTGCGATAGATTCCATTCCATTTTATTCCTCGAAATGGCAATACATACATTCAATATCGTACCAGTCACAATCAATGAGAACCAACGTGACATTTAGATATCTCTGATTTTTCTAAAATAGATCTGGCTTCAGGAAGTATTTCCATTGATAACTTCTTTAATATTTAATGGATTAAATGCAAAACTAAATACAGATTCAAATAGAAAATAAACACTTTCATTAGCGTTTATATCCAGATATATGCATCCATTTCCCCAAACGCTTCTATAAACTGAACTTCTAGAATTAGAATGATACCATGATGTTTCGGTTATAACGGAAAGATTGATCGACGTATTTCGGAAAATACACATGTTGTTGTCGCAGACACATGATATGATACACAACCAAGACTTGTTATACTGACACCGGGCTGACCGCAGACACATGGTATGATACACCCCCAGACACGCTATATTGACACTGGGCCCACCGCACACACGTGATATAATACACCATCCAGTGGCATTATACTGATACCGGGCCGAGCGCAGACACATGGTATGATACACCACACAGTTGCGCAGTCGCGTTACACTGACACCGGGCCAACCGCACACACATGGTATGATACACCACCCAATCACATTATACTGACACCGGACCGACCACAGACACATGGTATGATACACCACCCAGACGCATTATAGAGACACCGGGCCGACCGCAGACACATGGTTTGATACACCACCCAGACGCATTATAGAGACACCGGGACGGTCGCAGACACATGGTATCATACACAACCCAGTCGCATTATACTGACAATGGACCGACCGCAGACACATGGAATGATACACCACACAATCACATTATACTGACACGGGGCCGACCGCATACACATGGTATGATACACCACACAGTTGCATTATAATGACACCGGGCCGACCGCAGACACATGGTATGACATACCTTTCAATCATATTTTACAGACACCGGGCCAACCACAGACACATGGTAAGATACACCACCCAGTCACAGTATACTGACACCGGGCCGACACCACCCATTCCCATTATACTGACACCGGGCCGACCACAGACACATGGTCTGTCACACCACCAATTCCCATTATACTGACACCCGGCCGACCACAGACACATGGTATGATACACCACCCAGTCACGTTATACTGACACCGGGCCGACCACAGACACATTGTATGACACACCACCCATTCCCATTATACTGACACCAGGCAGACAACAGACACATGGTATGACACACCACCCATTCCCATTATACTGACACCGGGTCGACCACAGACACATTGTATGATACACCTCCAAGTCACGTTATACTGACACAGGGCCGACCGCAGACACATGGTGTGATACACCACCCAGACACATAATACTGACATGGAGCCGACCGCAGACACCTGGTATAATACACCACCCAGTCACGTTATACTGACACCTGGCCGACCACAGATAAATGGTGTGATACACCACCCAGTCATATTAAACTGACACCGGGCCCACCGCAGACACATGGTATGATTTACTATTCAATCACATTATACTGACACCGGGCCGACTGCAGACACAGGGTTTGATACACCACTCAGTCACATTATACTGACACCGGGCCGACCGCAGACACATGGTTTGATACACCACTCAGTCACATTATACTGACACCGGGCCGACAGCAGAAACATGGTATGATACACCACCTAGTCACATTATACTGACACCGGGCCGACCGCAGACACATGGTATGGTACACCACCCAGTCACATTATACTGACACCGGGCCCACCGAAGACATATGGCATGGTACACCACCCAGTCAAATTACACTGACACCGGTGTGACCAGACCCAGAACTATCCACTTAATGTTGAGCGCCAAGCGGGAAAGATTCTAGTACCAGTTTTCAAGTATTTGGTGTGATCCGGCCGGTGATTGAACCCACGACATTCTGCATGCCTAGCAGACGGTCAACAACTAGAGGAATAACAATTATTTGATTAATCATATTATAAAGATTTAGACTTTTACTCAAGGAAAAAGACAGCCTCCTGCCAGGGTCTCATAAATAACTAAGGGAATTAACTACTGTGATTTGCTAAGGGAAGTAATTGGTTTAAAAGACATTTGGCATAAGGTAAAATATATTATTTGATGAAGCAAGAATAAGTTAGAGTATAGTCGCAAATATATTTCTTACAGTTACAGAAGACTAGCAAAGAGAAAAGGCAAGAAAATGTTTTATAATTTAGACTGTTATATACCTATTTGTTGATATGACTGTCTGACCAATTACGCCCCTTGGTGACGGTAGCAAGATTATTGCACCTTAGAAATTAGAGCTGTGTAAATCGGTTGGGCATTATTTTTGTTGCAAATGCAAACTGACCATATTTCTTTGTAAATATGAGAACATTGGAACATTTTCACGAGTTCTGATGACATTGGCAAGTGTTGGATGAAGATATATCAGTTTAAAGATGCGTAGTGATACATTGCAAGAGGCGTACTGAATTGTCAAAAATGAAGGGGTGTCATCAAACCATCGAAATTTAGAAAAAGTAATCTGGTCAATCCCATGTTGCTGTTTTTTGTTTTTACATATTTGGGCTAACGGAGGACATTCTATGGAATCAAGACACTTTTAGAACCATTGGTAATGTGTTCTGTGTTCTAGAAATGCATGTCTCTACATGCATGTCTCTATATGTGGAAGATCCAACAATGGTGTGCGTGACGTGAAGAATGGTCATGAACGTTAAGACAATAAATATAATCATTTAAATTGCAAATCTAGCTGTACGTTACCCCGGCAACAAATACATAATACATATCTGGACTACTGTCAATGTTAAGGATAAGACTCATTTAATAGCGATATCTGCACTGCGTTTGAAGTTGGTCGCCCTTTGTAATATACAATTACGGGTAATGTGATTTTATAACAGTCTCTGTTAAATTATTGTTTAAATTGCTTGTTTCTGCAAATGAATACACATGTAGTATTATACTTGTTTGATTATTCAAAGTTGGCTCATTTTTATTTTACATTTTGAGCCTGAGTCCGATTTCAGACTTAGAATTTTGATGAAATAAGGACAAGAGCAGTTTGAATTTTCTAAAGATTGCATAATGCCGGTATGTATCCGCGACGCTCCGATCTTGGGAGGATCGAGCCCTCGACCCTTCTGTCCTGGGAGGATCGAACCCTCGACCCTCCGATCCTGGGAGGATAATTTAGTTGACAGGTTATGGTACAGAAAAAAAGTTGCTGGGCGAAAGTACATATCTTAGTATTGATGAATCATCTTTATATATTATCGATATACAACATTTTGTCTCATTGTCATTTTTCTCTCACTGCTGATTCACGTGGAAAAGGTATCAGTTAAAGATGTGTTCGATTATACTTTAACCTTCAAGGATACCAGGAAAGATCGACTCGGAAGACTGATTAGATGTATGCCCTCGATGGACAATCGACGCTTAGTATTCAAACAAATAAACCATGCATTGCTTTTATTTCTTAGATGTGCCAAGCGATGTCTTATTTCAGAATATTGACGGAGTATCTTTTATGTGTGAATTATTGTTCAGAATAGAGACGACATATCAGGCTATGATATAACAAATTGATGGTGAAACGGATCTATTAGATACGTGCCTGGCCGCGCGAGCAGATTTGATGATATTAAAGACGAATGTAAATTGGGTGCGACGCACGCACGCACGCACGCACAAACGCACAAACGCACGCACAAACGCACACACGCACGCACAAACGCACGCACAAACGCACGCTAGCACATGGGCACAAACGCACGCACAAACGCTAACACGCACGAACGCACGCACAAACGCACGTACAAAAACACGCACACACACACGTACGCACGCACAAACGTGCGCACACAAAAACGCACATATGCACAAACGCACATACGCACAAACGCACGCACAAACGCACGTTTGCACGCGCAAACACATGGACGCACAAACGCATGCACGTTAAAACGCATGCACGTACAAACGCACGCACGCACAAACGCACGCACAAACGCACGCACGTACAAACAGACGCACAAACGCATGCACAAATCCACGCACAAACGCACGCACAATCGTACAAATGCATGCTCGCACAAACACACGCACACACAAACGTACCCACGCACAAACTCACGCACGCACAAACGCACGCACCCACAAAACTCACCCGCGCACAAACTCGTGCACTCTCGAACGCACGCACAAACGCACGCATAAACACACGAAATATTTCTGTTATGAAAATTATTTAGATGAAATTAACAATTTTAGTTCAAGATGGTTTTTTTCTAGCTTGACATTAAGTGCACATACTCTTGAAATAGAATCGGGTAGATATAATCGAATGGAACATTTATTCTTTCTCATAATAATTAGACGACACGGGGACGGAGTTGTTGTTGTTGTTGTTGTTGTTGTATGCTCTAAGAGAGTACCAATCAAACATGTTTAAGCTCACCAGGGGTCCTGTTTGCCCTTGCCAGCCGCCAAATGATAACCTTAGTTGTCGTGTTATTGTTCATTGTCGTGGTTGCTGCGACCTCCCAAGTGGGGACTATTTCTACTAACCGCTCATAGGTGATAAAATCTGCCATCTCCACCGCATGTACAATTAAATGTGTTCGTTTTTTGTTTTGTCGAGGAATATGTGACCTTTGGAAAGTAAACTAATCATATTCCGTGTGCCTACCTGCACCCACACCAAGCCCCCACACAGATGATTAAACAAAAGAGATAGAAAAACATCTATTGTTCTGGATTATTCCATTATTGTGTTAATAAAGTACATTAATATCATGTGGTAATTACCGTCTAGCTTCCGGACATTACCATGAACCTGTCAGTTGTGTGTGTGGAGGGCGTTATAAAACGCTACTATTGCAAGATTTAGTGTCTACTGTGGGTTTCCGTGTATGTATTGGGAATCTTGTAACACAATTATTTCAACACACAGTACGTAACATATGGTGAGTATTTGTTGTTGCGCACTCGGATATTTTCTCAAACAATTATCTAAGGCATAGTACCACCACTGGAAGAAGGAAGTACTTCCGTGGGGTAGTCGCATAATGGCGGTTATAAATAATCCTCGTTTCTTCTTCTTTAAAAAATAATTTTTCTTATTTTAATACTCATTTTTTTTTATTTCAATGGCATTATTGATGTATTTTGAACATTTTGACAGCATTGTCGTATTTAAATTGTGAATTTAGAAGAAAAAAATGATGCTTGGAAATTGGGGTATGAATACATGATTTCGGAAGTCTACTTTCACTTTGTCATCAGTGTAAGAACTCAGAAGAAAACAAATCTCTTATATGACACATGACCCTTATTTTTCTCATCATTTTTGATAGTACAGAGGTTGACAAACAGTAAAATGTAGGTTTCACTTCTTTCATTGGGGTCTCTCTATAAATGATAAGCCTTCAAAATTTTATTATCAACTATAGAATAAAGAACAAAAATCAACGATTTCGAACATGGCGGAAATGGCCGAGCGATGTTCGGATTGGGTTAGTGTTTGTTTCGTGAAGGTGTCAGCCTCACATTGTGTTTTGTTCCGTTTATTCAATATTTAATAATAAAAAAAGTTGCGTGCTTGTCAATCATTTAAGGACCCAAATGAAAGAAATGAAACTTATAATTTATTGTTTGTCAGCCTCTGCACTATCAATATATCGTCCCGTCGATTCAAAAAGGTACCAAGTGCATTTTTATTTCATTAACACGTGGCATCTTATTGCACCAATATGGATATATGATGAGAAAAGTAGTGACCAAGTCTCACCCAAGATAGTTGTTTTCTGTTCAGTATGTACACTGTTGACAAAGTGGAACTAGACGACAGAAATCAAGTATTCATATCTCAATTTCCAAGCATCATTGACAGGATAAAAATAATTCAGTGTCAATATCATGAGCGTGGGGAATATATTTTTGTGTGAAATACTCCCCCACCCCTGCCCACCCCAACTGATTGTTTCTCCCCTGCCAATGCCAAAACACCAAGGGTCAAGATGGAGATACGTGTGAAAGAAATAATAAGATGTCTTTTTAAGACGATTTCTACAGTTTTTCATGCGCACCGTTTCCGCGCATAAAAGGAAGCAACTTTGCCGAGTTGTCTCAATGTTTTGACAGCTCGGTCTTAATAAAAAAAAATGAAAGACGGTATGTTAAAAAATAAAAACGGGTAAACTTATGATCAGTACCAATCGACGACAGTGTTCTCTTTCACCAGTTAGACCAGCCGGTGCCACTAAGCACTATTTTACTACAACTGACCCTATTTCGGATGACACCCTCATTTACAGATGAGCCTAAAATTGGTCTCTTTTATCGTGTTTAATATATGAAATATGCAAACCGGTATAAAGTAATTATATATAGCAATTTAACCTGAATATATGATATTATAGACATTTTAATATTTATACAAATATATTCATTTATTTTCAAATGTTTATTTTGCAACTGCATTTTATTGAACGACAGCATACTTAATGGGTTTTTATTTCAAATAATATGTTAAAGTGTATTTTTATTTTGATTGTCATTAGAAATAGTATCAGTGAGTATTACACCATTACATTATGTGACTGACATATTGTATTACACTTTAACATTATGTGACTGACATATTGTATTAGACCTTTACATTCTGTGGCTGACATACTGTATTACACCTTTACATAATGTGGCTGACATATTGTATTACACCTTAACAATAGGTATTACACCTTTACACTATGTGCCTGACGTATTGTATTACACCGTTACACTATGTGTATGACGTATTTTATAACACCTTTATACTATGTGCCTGACGTATTGTATTACACGTTTACACTATTTGCCTGACATATTGTATTACACCTTTATACTATGTGCCTGACATATTGTATTGCACCTTTACACTATGTGACCGGCATACTGTATTTCATCTTTACACTATGTTACTGACATACTGTATTACACCTTTACACTATGTGCCTGACATACTGTATTACGCCTTTACATTATGTGACTGACATATTGAATTACACCTTTACATTATGTGCCTGACAAATTGTATTTCACTTAAACGTAAGGGATAGTAACCCTTTGTTTGAAAAAAAGCTATAATATTAAGTGCATGTATGTTTCCCTGTCTACCATTGTGCTACAAAGTTATCAATTGAATACAAAAACGATTCAAACAATGTCATTGAAATGTCTTCTTATTGACTCATTGAAACATTTTAATGGACCTATAGTTGATTGTTTCACTCAATGGTTTGGTCCGGAAACATTCAATTGACCTATATTTGATTATTTCTTTCGATGGTTTCGTTCGGAAACGAGAGCACTGGATAATTTCTGTCAGTGCAAACATCGACGGAGTTTTGATTTTACAAAATATTAAGTTACAAAATATTAAGTTTACTCATTGATTGTAAATCACAGACAACAGCTTGACTGTATCTATAAGTTATTGTACAGTTTAATACAAGTATTTATGTTGATCCATGCAACATAAAGAATTGTATTTTACAAACACTCAGAATAGATTAGTTAGACAAGACAAGACAAATTCGCAAGGGAAACGTCAAGTGCAAAAGACGATCTTGGTTTATTGCATTTGTAACACTTTAATATGTGAATTTATTGAAACATGGCGTAATTGTCCATGACAGAAAATTGATTTTATGGAAGCTACTGCTACTACTACTACTACTGCTACTACTACTACTACTGCTACTGTCATTACTACTACTACTACTACTACTACTACTACTACTACTACTACTACTGCTACTACTAATACTACTACTGCTACTACTAATACTACTACTACTACTACTACTACTAATACTACTACTACTACTACTACTGCTACTACTATAACTACTACTACTGCTACTACTACTACTACTACTGCTATAACTACTACTACTGCTATACTATTAAAACTATTACTACTGCTACTACTATAACTACTACTACTGGTACTACTACTACTACTACTACTACTACTACTACTACTACTACTACTACTACTACTACTACTGCTATAACTACTACTACTGCTATACTATTAAAACTATTACTACTGATACTACTATAACTACTACTACTACTACTACTACTACTACTACTACCACCACCACCACCACCACCACCATCACCATCATCACCACCATTACTACTTCTACTACTACTACTGCTACTACACAATGCTAGCAAAATTCAAAGTGTATATGTTCTAAAACCTTACCACTGTTGATTCATTTGTTTGTATGGGGTTTTACGTCTTCTTTTCAACAGTGTTTCAGTTATATGAAAAGCCAAATTGTGATACATAAATATATAGCGCGTGTAACTTCCCATTCAGAGACTGATCCAATTGATATTGTTACAGTTCAATAAATTTTGCATCGACTATTACAAATTCGCCGATCGATATGAATTAAAAGATTTAACATACAGTCAAACCTGCCCAAGTAGTCAGTCAATGGAAGGAGTCGAAGTGACCTTTTAAGCCGGAACGTTGTTTAATGCAGACTAATTTGCTCTGAAAGCATAGATATGGGAAATAACAAATAGTCCCACTGGAGCAATAAGGGACCAAGTGTAAACGAATTAAGAAGCCACTTGGTACCTTTTTGCACCAATGGGGCCAAATGTGAGTACTTTAGACAAGTGACTGCTTAATAGAGGTGACCGCTCATACAGGTGTTTTGACTGTACATATCTACCAAGTGAAATTACAGTTTATTGTATCCATTATTTATCGAGACATCTGAGAATTATTAGGTGTATACTTAAAGAAAATTTACCAAGACTTATAGATCACTATAATGATTTTACTTTACCGTGATATCAAAACTTATAAACTATTCGATTTGAAACACAAATCGAAATACACATATTTAAAGCATTGCATGTCAAGCAAACCATCAAACTAAAAGCATAAGATAAATATAATAATACCACATACCTGGAATAACGGAAGACGATGAGCTCTCTTTCTCAATCTTTTCTTGTTATGTTGGCAAAGTTGATGTGATCTTTGCCGCCTTGTATTGATAACGACCGCCTACATCAGGGAAATATGTCTTTAAAACTATTTGAAGACTGACAGAAGGACAAAAACATTTGCAGAAATAACAATTTACAGGTGCGACAACCCCCTCAACAACACGGAAACTGCTTCATCGTCATCATCTATGATAGTGTCTATTTTGCAGGGGATATTATCACCTAGCCCAGCTGTAACATATCAAGGACTTATATAGATGGATAGGAAACTCGCATCGCTCTACTAAATGTTGATAAAACAGCATGCGAAGAATTAATAATTTGTTAAATTAATAATTCAAATTTCACAGGCAGCTGATTTCTTTTACATAAAATTAAGGTGTATGTATGTTTTATAATGTTTTAAACACGCAATATGATCATGAATTTAAAATGTTACAGCTTGAAGTAAAATTTTAAATATTTTCCTTGATTTTTTTTTAAGTTGCAGTATAAACATTTTGTAATTCGAGTACTTCAACAAGTTTAAATACTATTTGCTGAGAATGGTCTCATTTTGTAAATAATTCCATCGTGCAAAGAAAGAATTTTGATTTGTATTTCTGAGATGAATGAAAGTTAAGATATTTGAAAACGAGATCTTGCAAGGTTTTGCGTGAATACGCTAGCGTTCATAACATCTCAGTCAGTTGCGTTTCCTTCTCTATATAATTCCTTGAATAAATGTACTAATTAAACTTTATCCACGAAGGTTTGAAAGAAAATATAGAAACGATATGCCAGAGTTTACTAGCTACCATAGTTTGTTAGAAGCCAGAAATCAGTTAAATTAATTACTCGATCAAATTGTTTTCAGAATCAAGTTGATTTTGAAAAGAAAATGATAAAAAAAAGAGAAATTAAGAGAAATTAAGTCACCAACCATTGTTCCATTGTGTATTTTGAAAATTTATAAACATCATTGCGGGTTCACACTGTGCTGTGTTCATTCAGTGACTTAATTACAGAGATCGGCAGCTTTATATCAATTCAACCTACACGAATAAATATATAAAATATCTCTTTGAATCTTTGTGTGAATTTAATACTGTTGAAACTAAAGTAAAGCTGATTAAAATGTGGATTATTATCCAATTATTTTAATACTTTTTTCTGAATTTAACTTATTACGGTTTGAAAATGAAAATGATTTTCTTTTGAAATAACATAAAAGATAAATGTTCCTGTTTTAAAAAAATCATCTGTCCATCACATCATAGGTCTGCATATTTTATGTAGAAAGATGAAAAAGTACGTTGTACAGTGGAATAATTCATATTAATATATTTTTAAAAAACAACCATTGGTTGTTCCAATATTTCTCTGTCTGCTTAACAAACTCCATCTTCTTTTCTGTTGAACCTATCGGTGTCTCATTGCTCCAGCTATATACTCAGCTAAACATTGTTGGTGAAATATGCAAAACGATTTGCAAACTTTATTACTGTTTTAAAAGTAAAAAAAAAAAAAAAAACAAAAAAAAAAACAAACGTGGTACTATTTCAAAAAATAGGAATTGCTCTACCGTCCTGTCGTCATTCCCAAGGGACAAAACTCTGTAGTGATAGAACATGATTAGCGTAAAGTTAGTTCCATATTCATTTTTCGAATAAGGTACAAGGAAAAACATCCTAAGTTTCTTATTACTGTTTAAGTAATAACGTAATCATCACTTAAATGATTTCAAATATGTATAAATAATTTTATCGACATATTTGATGACTTCACACTTGTTAGTACATGAGTGGTCATTTGTAGACAAAGTAAAGTTGAAACAAAGCGGTGTTCTTTCCAATTCCTCCCACATATATTTGAATACAGCACGTTCTTTAACAATATCTTTAGATGTTTTATTATGTATTGCTATGACGTTACTATATTCTGTCTTCTATTTTTGTACCCAATTTCCTACGCCTAGTTATAGTTCTGATTGGTAATCGATTTATATTTTAATAAAACAGAAAAAACTTATTAAAAATACAGGCGTTATTTAGACTCATTTACATGCGTGAGTTGCGTGCTAAGCACGTGTAATTTAGATAACTACAATGCAGTGCCAGATATGAAGACAGGTAGAAGATTGGATATTTTTCTCTCAGTACTTTTGTTCAGGTAGCCACTATTATAAGGTCATCATTTTCCTTGTAATTAAACGTGCAAGCATTAATAATGGTGTGTCCGTGACAAAACAGCGTTTAACCATAGAATACACTAGGCTGGAGACCGCGGCGTGGTCTAGTGGTAGAGCGTCCGCTTCGCATGCGGAAGGTCGTGGGTTCAATCCCCGGCCGGGTACTAGAAGCTTCTTCGCTTGACGCTCAGCATTTAGAGGAGAGTTCTAGGTCTGGTCGGCCCGGTGTCAGTATAATGTGACTGGGTGGGGTATCATACCATGTGTCTGCGGCATGATACTCCAGTGTGACAGCGCTCAGAATACGGTCTCAAGTAGACACCGTCGCGATATGACTGAAAAATTGTTGAAAGCGACGCTAAACACCATACAACAACAACAACAACACTAGACCGGAACTTAGCGGTGTTTGAAAATGGTACTTTCACTTTTTTTCTAAGAGATCGAAATAATAATGCTAGAAATATAATAAAAAAACGATGAATTCAAGGTGAGTATTAAGAATAACTAGGCCCCAACAACATAATAAATATACGCCTAAATGCACCCGCGACAGCTTAGCTAAAAAAAAAACAAATTTGGGAGAGCATGCCCTCGGAGGGCCCTACAATTGTGCCTACTCATCGTTTTCACCCATTGGTAGGCTACGCCACTGCCAACACAATTAACAGCCAAAACTAACCCATTATTACGGTAGTTGGAATGATCGGTGTCTATGTGTAGTAGATTACAATAAAAAATGTTTGCATGACATAAGGTGTTCACTGGTACGAAAATCATTTTCCACGGCGAGCGTCTTGTGAAACCGAGACCGTAAAATGAGTCTGTGGTTGTTTACTAACACGTATTTCAACACTCAACACATATGTGAATGGAGATCTCGAAATTCCCGTGCAAAACTGTAAAAGTTAGTTTAACTCAGTTAGAGTTGCCTCCATGTTTACTAATGTCGTTAGCGCGCCTGACTACCAATCCAGGGGTCGTGAGTTCGAATCCCTACCCGGCTACCGTCGCCGTGATAGTTGATATACAACATTGCGTCTCATTATCATTCGTCTCTCACTGCGGATTCAAGTGAGAAAGTTATCGGTTACTTGTGGTGACAGAGTGTGCTCAAGTATTGGTTAACCTTCCAGGCTCTCAGGAAACAGTGGTTAGGTTAACTGATCTTCTGTTAGCACTCGATGGCATAGAAATGATGCTTAATATTCAATCAATCAATCATGTCCAGTACGGCACAATAGAATATGCAAAATACGATCGATATAATACACGATTATAATTCCGTTTAAAAGTAATTCTGCCCTTTGCTGAAGAAAGGTAATTTTTAGCGTCTCAGTATGTCCACGACCTGTTTCAACGTAGGGGAATGTAGGTTTATCTACCGTCCGTCTTTCTGTTAGTAGGCGTCCTGTGTCCATCCGTCCGGAAAACGCGTATCGAAGATAGGTTTGCGCATGTGCATGGGCAATAAAGGAATTATGCAGGTCATTTTATTTTCAGTTTAACAAAGATTGTGGTTGTTATTGCAACAAAAGGTAAAATTACAGATACAACAAAAGATATCAAAGCTACATTTGTGGAGAGAGGACAATAAGGCGACCATGCACTTCAAATTATTATTTTTCATTCGGACAAAAAAGTGGTTGATTTGGCAACAAAACCAGAAAGAGGCAGCACATTCATATATGTGAATAAATTATTTTGGCACCCTATGGCACCCCACATGGCGATGGTGTGTGTGTGTGTGTGGGGGGGGGGGGGGTCGAATTCACAGCATATTTGATATAGAATTAATCTTACTGGTGTGTGTGCGCGTATATTTTGTATTTCTGTCGTTAAATACAACGTGTGTGTACTTTTATCGAAAAGATACTAACCAGCAACTGCAAATGGAGTCCAAATACTTTGGCGTAACCATAGATAGTAAGTTATCATGGAACGCACACATAGCGTTCATAATGAAGAAGGCTAACAAAAACACAACAACGTTCCTTCGAAGTAAGCTCTTCTGTTACCAAAAGGAAGTTGAGGCCACATGCTAAAAACTAACCCGTTCACAATAAGAATATGCGTCTACTGTCTGGGACTTGTCTATCAAGTCCAAAATCGAATCATTGCGACGTAAAACTGCTCGTTTTGTCATCACCAGTGACTATGACCAAACCAGCAGCGTCACCACTAGGCTCCAGCACTTAGGATGAATGGACCTTCAGACACATGGACAGCATTCCAAATCTATCATGAAGCCTCGCATTGTACAACAGCTTGCGGAAATACCAACAGCCCCACACTTGCATCTTTCAAGACCAGAGGCCATGCTATCAGTTTTCTTCCACCCTTCATCAACTACCGTGACTTCTTCATCCCATCTGACATTAGATTCCCCCAGTCAACCTTATTGAGGATCACCAATCGAAGCATTCCAGGCTAAGATGGTTACAAATGGAGCTACCTGATAAATGATATTTTAACCTGTTTTTAGCTGCACATTAGACACTCCCTCACGTGTACATAGTTTTACAATGTGCGAGTATGCTCCAGAAATCCATGCACGGTACCAAGAAAAAGTTGGCAATGGGTTGAAAGGTGAATAAGTAGTTGCTATGGAAACGTTTTATAAGTAGCGCATTGGTTGATTGACTGTCGTGCACAGCATACAAACTATTTCTCATTGTGAGTATCAGTTTACATTGCATAGCCCTTAACAACATACTGGAACATTTACCAATGACCAAGAATTTACCAATATTAATATGATTTCCCATCGAATGTATCACTGGAAAAACAATTCTTTATTTTGAAGCACAATTTTGCTTCGATGTAAATGGAAAAATATATCAGTAGATGTACTACCATTTGAATTGATATTTTTTTCCAATAACTTGTGTCTTAAAAATGAACCGAAGCAAAGCTGTTTTCAGATTTCTAGCTCATACACCAATCTGATGTTAACGGTCGTCCGTCCGTGTGTTAATGGAAAACATTCAGACTCGGACTATTTTATGCCAAACTGGACATATAGAACAAACAAACTTTAGATTGCCAAATGTTTACGTATACTTTAACACCACAGATCCATAAATAATATATATACATAACTGTTACCAATAATACCCATTGTGGTGTTTAATTGTCATTCTCAACACATTCGTTTTACAGGTTGAGGTGGACATCAGAATGAATCCTAGTAAAACCACAGTTCTTCTGCATGTAATTGGATAACTTTCTAACCTAAAGGGCATGAACCAAACTTGGCCTATCCTTCCACACGCACCTGGCAAACTTTATCGCAGTTTTTGGACACAAATAGGCCTGAACCCACGGCCTCAGTTAATGGAGGTAATTGAAAATTGCACCTTAACCCACACAGCCACGGAGGAACCGCTGGTAGCACATACCTTTTACAACAGTCTCCTGCAAAAACAGTATATTTCTATTGAACTTAAACATAGTTGTGGCTATCTATCTTGGTCTTCAAAGTGAGAGGAAGTCATGAATATCGGAGTTCTCCAAATGTTGTTATTCTTTTAATTACTGGGTTATATATACAGTAAAACCTGTCTTACGCAGCCAGTCAAGGGAAGCAGCAAAAGTTTCATTTTAATACAGTTAATTTGCTTTTAAAGCATAGAACATGTGGCTGCTTAAGACAAGTGGATGCTTATCAGAAATGACTCCTTTCACAGGTTTGACATATGGACATTCCGTTGTTGTTATTTCAATTATCTCCCTTTATGAAATATTACATATGATTTCATTGTATCTACATGATCAAGCGGGTTTCTATGTATGTCCCCTATATAGCATGTGAGTAGTCATGACTCCTTAACTTAATTCTACTCGTATTAAGCTGTCAGTTCATGTATGTAAATTGTCCGTCCAGGCCAGATGTGTTGCATGATGTAAAACCATAGTATAGAAGTCATGGTTGATAGCAATTCTATTGGGTTGGTAGAGGCCTGATACTGTGTCTATAGTTTGCATTGCAGCTAGGCGCGCTCGCCGTAGTCTGATCAGTTTATTCACAAATAATTATCTCTCTATATATATCAAACATTGTGAATTCCGTTGTTGTGATTTCAATATCTCCCTTTATGAAATATATACATATGATTTCACTGTTTATTCATGATCCAACGGGTTTCTATCTTGTCTGTACATTTACGTCTAGTTTTCACAAATAATTATCTCCACATTTTTACAAATATCAAATACTGTATTTTATAAGTATTTTATACTTTTGAGTACAAAACGAGCTTTCAAAACATGTTTTTGTGAGTTAATAACATAATTCATCGTAAACATTGGTGGACCTCTGCTAAGATACTCTGAAACTAGGATTATGTTTCAATCACTGACCAACATGTGGTCCTAATTTGCAATCAAGTAGTTACGTAAGTCTTTATAATGAGATATTCATTGATTCTTATTCCAAGCACTGATCTGACATCAACGATGTTAACAAATTGGCTGCTTCAAGGTCATAACTACAGTACAGAATGGGAAAATTATGGACTTGAATACAAAACAGTTGCCTTCTTTCTGTATTGGGATCTCTTATTCAAGTTTTGAAAGGTTTTCAAAACAATGTCATGCCGAAATTCAGATATAAAAAAACCCAGAATTAACACTCATATTTACACATCGTAAGATATTCACAAAGAATAACAAGCACAGTAAGTCAGGACAAGCTTTTGCACATTTAAAATATTATTTCACCTCATTTAGGACTCATTAGCAAAACGTTACATGGAAATATTTATCAGGTGCAGAAATTGAATGTAACTGTAACAGTGTATACAACAACATGCAAGACAAACATTCAAGGTAAAGACTCTGAGAGCTGGCTAACAAAGTTGCATGTAGTGAAACTGAAGAAACAGAAATAAAAACGGAATACTCGCAACCATGTACTATGTCATTACCAATTTCGAACTGTAACATGAGAAGCACCAGCCAAACTGTCAATATGCTAGAGTTAAGCATTATTGAATCTATACAAGTGAAGTTGTCCTTCTTACGGATGAATGTATAGATTAACAACTCAACGGTTAACTTTAAATACAAGATCTACTGCATTTGTCAACGGAGGAACACAAACTGGCCAAATTTGTTCTGAAAGGCAAATAGCCTGTGAAACAGATAGTGCCGTATCATATACTTAGTCAGGGTGTCAGACAGAAGAACTAAATGCACAGTCTGAAGCTATCAAACCCGACTGTGTACAGATACTAGCCAACAGAACAATAGTTGATTTGATAAATGGACTTGTTCGTCAGCAGAAAAATGCATTTGGTAGTGATGCTACAACAAATCCAACAATAGCAAGAAAAGAAATTTGCATGGAAATGTTTGACATTCAGAAAAAAGCAGAAGACTTCACAATACCGATGTCAAAACTCTCTCAGTTGAATTTCGATGCTCGAACCCGACGGGACTGGCAAAAACAGTTCGAGCTGAGGGTTATTCAAGCCAAGTATTGTTTAACATTATACAACACATGCATATGTAAATACATCGAAATAGGTATTCGGCCGGGATCAGATAAGTGGTCCGAGCTGTAAGTGGTTTTCCAGCCTTTCGTGTTCGAGCCAACGAAGTTCTACTGTATGTAAATAGAACTTCGTTGGCTCGAATACGGAAGGCTGGAACACCACTTATAGCTCATAAAATTCATTTTAAAATATCAAATAATCAATCAAATATGAATTATTACTCACATACCAAAACACATTTACAATAAAAGAATACAAAAAACATAATCAAGGCATCTTTTGAAATATGTTATTATCAAAATTTAAAAACAATCCATACTTTTATGTTATTTAAAAAGTCAGAAATAAAAGAACCACGCACGATGAAATCATTTAAAGTACAAAACATGTTTATAGATAATATAATCACATAAACTAGATATAAAAGATATATTAATATAAATAAATGTCTTAAATACACAGTGAAATATAAATGAATCTATAAATGTAAACATTTATGATCATTAGAAATGAACAAGTATATAATTAAAATCTGCAAGTTGCATTAATTGCAGCTTTAAACACAATACACTGCACATAGCACTTAGAACATATTCAACTGGGTAGAAGCAAACACAAGAAATATATTTTAATTAAAAGTTTTATTAACCTAATGTTGGCATGAAGAATAATCGTAGCTCGTTAAGAAAATAAATATAAGTATTAAACGTTAATTGAAAACGTAGTTTTACGTGAATATACTATAAACATGCAACGGTGTAAACATGTAACATATATATAATTAGCAAACACATGACAAAAAGGTTCGAAAGATTTTTTTGTTAAAACTATATAATATACGGATTAATTGGAGATTTAGATTAAGACATGTATTCAACTAAAAAGACAAACCACTTGTACGGGCCTCCCACATAACTAAGGGAATAAACTACGATAGGATTTGCTTCATGAAAGTCCCCTCCATCAATTTTAAAGACACGTGGCGTCAGACGGATACATCATTTGAATGAGCAAAAAAAGCATAGCCTCATTATACTAATACATTTGTTACCACCCATACCTCCACCCGTAAGCCAACACTTGATCATTTCCTCTACTACAATGTGTTTAATTTCAGCACGAAAGCTACCGGAGTCAGGGAAACGAATTCCCGTCATGATATTTGAAGACAGAATATGTTCATCCGAATGATATGACCTCTAATGTAGGGGTAGTGTATATAATTGTAAAGATGTTGAAATAATTGAACTTAACTATGGACATCCGTTTCCGGGGTCTAGATGATAAACGCCAGTAGTCGTCTGTGAGTTTGTAGTTGTGGTTTTGTAATACAGACATACTGATACATTGATAACTGTTCTTGGGTCGTATTCACCAACTATACTTAAGACTATTCTTAGACTTGAGCTTGAAAATACAAATTTCAACCTTAAATATCTAGCTTACTGTAAGAGATAGAATAATTGTGAGAGTGTACTTGATAATATATCAGGTGTCAATACATACTTGCAAATTTTGGCCTCTAATAATTGTCTCTAAGTGTGTTTTACAAAATTGATTCTTGAGTTCAAGTCTAAGAATATTCCTGAGAATGGTGCGTGAATACCAGCCCTAAAGACTTGGGGTTCATTTGTTAAACAATACAACTCCTATCATTTGCTCCTTTTCCTTAAAGAAGGATTTTAGTGAGATGATGAAGTTTATGTCATACACTGATCTAAAATGAAAATTTTACACCGACTTCAAAGTATCTCTTTTGCTGATAAAAGCGCATTCGGAGTTAAAAAAGAGTTTTCATCTAAGATTTATGGCTATGTTAATGTTGTTGTGTAATTCACTGGAAAAAATGAGACATCGCATGTTATAAGTGAAAAAGGGTCAAAATGAAAATTCAGAAAAATTGAAATGATCACGTAATATTTGAACAAGAAATAAAGTGCTGACTGAGTGCAATAACTGATTTTTTAAAACGTCAGTAACCAGTGTGGCCTCCGTTTTTACGAATGTATTCCAGAATATGTTACCTCTATGCACATGGGTAACGTTGAATGAACATGTTTGGAATACGTTTCCATTTCACCAGAAGTGCATCTTGAAGGTCATTTATGGTATCAATTTGATAATGGGACCCAACTTATTCCATACGTGTTCTGTGGGGTTCAGACTCAGGAATGCAGAGGCAGTGTCATATGTTTCAGGTTATTAAAAATGATGTCGCGCCCATAACAGTCTGGAAGTTCCGTGACGCGCTGTCGGAATCTAACCAGTGTATGGCCAACAAGCACGAATTGGAACACGATTTTGTCTCAAACGGTTTATAATCGTCTGTGCATGAATACCGTAGCACCGTACCGCCAAGGAGTATTGGTTGCAGGTAAGGAACCGCTACGTCGGTGAGTCAACGTGATAATGCGATTAGTACGTTACGTTGTTGCACGTACTCGACCGGGTCTGACAAGATCACTGACATATCTAGTAGCATTGTAGCTGATTTCTCTCAGTTTCAGAAAGACGTGGCATTGCTTAATAAAAGTGGGTTTTTTTGTTTTTTTTAAAACAAGTTGAAGTTTGTTTATCTGTGCTAAGCAACAAATGATCGGTGTAAAACCTATAAGTGATAATCTCATCCTTTTCAGATAGTTTGGAAGCCTTGGACTTTTCCCATCAGCTTTCTTGTTCATTATGATGTTCAAAGTATCAAATATAAATTATATGCAACTTAGAAAACAATGGTCTGGAATGCATACTGGTTGAAATTACTATTAAGTACATATATATACTCTTCGGAGTATTTCACAGACCTCTAAATTCTGGCCCTGATATCAAATATAAATTAGATACAATTTACTCTGAACTATATGGGTTTGATATATTAACATTCACTGAAACTTTACGTATTGATACTTTTGCGTCAGCTTATCTAGAATGTCCAGCATTCCATAATAAACCAATAAGGAAACATCGCATTGAATACAGCCACGGTGGTGTTATTAGGTACATAAAAGATACAATTCATATTTTTTTCACGTAGAAATGACTTAGAAACCAATCGTCTGGAATGCATATGGGTTGGAATTACTATTAAGCACATATAATATTATATACTCCTCGGAGTATTTCACAGACCTCCAAATTCTGGCTCTGATTATAATAATTTATTTGATGGTTCTTTGAATTTTGCTGTTGATACTGGTATCAAAGATATAATTGTTACTGGTGACTTAAACTATAATTTGGGGAATGATGTTTCATCACGAAGTTTAAACAATATATGCCAGCCGTTTGGTCTGTTTCAATCTATCAAAGATCCCACCCACTATATCGAGAATTCATCGTCTCTTATTGATGTTTTACCTTTAAGTAATAAAGACAGCCTCATTACAAGTGGTGTCGCTGATCCTTTTCTAAATCAAGATATCATATTTCACTATCCGATATATGGTGTATTAGAATTCATCAAAAACAAACAACTAGCTTTTGATAAACATATTTGTAAATACGAGTTTAGTGAATGTCACCTTTTAAAAAATAATATTAATCAAACTAACTGGAACGAACTATCTAACGATGATGTAAACGTGCATGTTATCGATATTGCTAATAAAATTAATGAACATACCAAATAAAATTATTTCAATTAAACCGCATGAACTTCCATGGATATCAACTGAATTTAAAAAGAATATTAGGGCCCATAAAAGACTATTTAAAAAGGCAAAGAGGTCGTACGAAATATATCACAGGAACAGATTTAAAAAAATGAACGTAATGAGATCGTTCTACTTATTCCACAAGAAAAGCAGTCATATTATGATAAACTTAATTTTACTTCTCTTTTTTCGAAAGACTGGTGGAAAATACTAAAGTAATTTATCTCTTCAAATGATAAACCAGCAATCCCTCCACTAAATGACAATGGAACTATTGATTCCGAGTTTTATTTAAAAGCTTTACTTAATATCTTTCCCATTTCAGTCAACTTTGAATGATGAAGGCACAAAACCACCCATTATAATACCAACACACAACATCCCAGGTTTACAAGATCTTGCTTTACTACCTTCCCATGTGTGCAGTACTCTTAAGATGTTACCAGCTGGTAAAGTTTCTGGTCCCGATGAAATTAATAATTTTATTTTTTGCTTTTTGATAAATCAGAGATATTTCTCAGTGGATACTTTATGGTAATCCACTGTTTCAAAATCATTAAGAAATTTATTTTTTTTGTCCTTGCATATTAATTAAAAATATATTTAAAAAAAAGTACTTCAATTTTTTTTTATTAAATCAATAATATCTAATGGCGAATAGAGGTCAAAATAAACAAAACATTATGTAAAATCATAAAATAAAAAGAAAACTTGTTTATTTTGGTATAAGATCAAATGATATTTCATCTCGTGCTCACCATTCGTGGCAATAAGACTTTTGGTGACCACTCGATGAAATGAAATTCGATCTTACACCGAAACAAGACCGCGTCGTGGTCAAGTGGTAGAACTTCCGCCTCGCATGCGGAAGGTCGTTGGTTCAATCCCCGGCTGGGTCATACCAAAGACTTTAAAAATGGTATTAGAAGCTTTTTCGCTTGACCCTCAGCATTTAGAGGAGAGTTCTAGGTCTGGTCGGCCAGGTGTCAGTATAATATGACTGGGTGGGGTATCATTACATGTGTCTGCAGCATGATACGCCAGTGTGACAGCGCTTAGACTACTGCGTCAAGTAGACACCGTCGCGATATGACTGAAAAATTGTTGAAAGCGACGCTAAACACCATACAACAACAACATACATCGAAACAAACAACTATCCTCTATATGTTCTCCGTGAACTAAGTAAGGAATTATCGACTCCATTGTTGATTTGTTTAACAAGCGGCTTATACCCGATATTTTGGAAGGAAGCGTTCGTGTGTTCTATTTACAAGAAAGGAGATCCGTCCTTGGCTAATAACTATAGACCAATATCACTTCTAAGTGTATTGAATAAAGTATTTGAAAGGCTGATTTTTAAGCATATGTTCAATTTTCGGGATACTAACTTTCTCTCATCATTTCAATTTAGTTTTGTCCCTGGTGATTCAACCATCAGCCAACTATCCTATCTTTACAATACTTTTTGCAAAGTGATTGATGATGGCAAAGAGGTCAGGGTTGTATTTTGTGATATAAGTAAAGCCTTTTATAGAGATTGGCACAAAGTGTTGTTGGCTAAATTGAAAGCAGACATATCTTGGCATATCTTGCAAACTTTTAAATCTTCTAACTGACAATCTTAAAGACAGACAGTCAGTGAGTTGTCATTCCAGGGGAGAGGTCTTATTGGAGATCAATTAAAGCTGATGTTCCCCAGGGATCTACATTAGGTCCACAGCTGTTTATAGGTTATATAAAATAATTAACCATAATAATGAAATTATCAATGCCGCTCTGAAATTTAATTCGGACATAGATAAGATATATGAACGGTCAAATAAATGGCTGGTAACGTATAATCCATCCAAAACAGAATCTTTGCATATAACTCGCAAACGCTATAACCCGCTCAACCTCACTTGTTATGCAGAACCAACACATTTTAGAAGTGTTTTCACACAAACATCTAGGAGTATATTTATCAAATAACTGCAGCTGGCACACTCATATTGACTATATTAAGAATAAAGCTTGGGCTAAAATTAATATTATGAGAAAACTAAAGTTTCAGTTAGATAGAAAATCACTCGAAACTATTAACATTTCATTTATAAGACCTTAATTGGAATATGCCGATGTCATTTTGGATAATTGTACAAGCTTTGAAACTTTGCTTACTGAACACAAACTTATCCTTTTTTTATAAAATGATCAATTGAATTGTCCCACCATATCTATTTTCATTGGTTCCTCCTCTTACGAATGCAAATTCCACGTACAATCTCAGAAATAAAAATAATATTCAAATCCCTACTTCAAAAACAACTTTGTACTCAAATTTCTTCATTCCTTCCATTGTTCGAGAAATTCCCCCCACTTGAAACAAGACAGGCTTTTTCTCTGGGTACTTTTAAACACTAACTTGATAGTAACGAACCAAAAGTACCAAAGTTATTTTACATAGGTACAAAGAAATTGCCAACTATTGCATGATCTTCAGCAACATATGTTTCTTAAAAGCAATGTATATTCCCCTCTGCGTCTATGTGGACAAATAGAGAGCATAGCTCACTTCTTTCTAAATTGCCATCTTTGCCAGCTTCAACGTATACCAGTCCTAATATCTGTCAGCGAGTTGTGTACAGTTTCGTTAAAAATACTTCTTTTTGGTCGAACCGCATTTCTCTTATGACAATACTGTTAATATTTGAAACAGTCCAAAAATACATTTTAACTACTAATCGTTACTCCTATAACATGTTAGTCTGAAGAACTAACAAGACTGTTTCAATTTACATGGTGAGATCAGCACGTCTTTCAGTTTTGTCCATGCCGTTCAGAACATATCCGTAAATGCTTATTAGTATTATTATGTGAATTCATATAATATATACATAACTTCAATCACTTTACTCTTTTTCAATTACTCGCTACATTTTTAATTTTCTTAAACATATTAGAACCAATATCCCTAACAGTATGTTAAGTTTTTTTAATTAAGTATATCTTAAACTAGGTTATATTCATCATGTTAAGAGCATACATAAAATTGTTAATGACCTGCAAATCTGTTTACATTTAATATATGCCATGGAGAATAACTTTATAAGATTTTATCTTCCTCTCTAATCCATATTTATATCTTTGTACTGATTTGTATGTATGTAAATTTAAATGAATAAATATGTTTAAACAAAGTGCAATAACCGAATGTTGCGCACGTGCAATGTAAGGAAACCGTTTTTTGTGTTCGGACGACGCATGAAGACTTTTTCACAATATAATCCAAAATTAAATACCGATAGCCATGTATAAACCCTTCCGAACATGTATGTTAACAAAAGAAATATTCAAACATATAAAGTGTAAAGTTTACATTTTGGGTCAGTGTAGTTTTAAAATGGTTCTGGTATTTGCTAGCTGATTTTAATCATGTACTAACACCGTTGCCAGGGTAACGTATACCTAGATTTGCTTTTAACTTAAATTAGTTTGATCTATTTTCTTAACCAGACATGGCCATTTTTCTTGCCAACAAATAGGTATGTAAAAGTTTTAATTATAATGTTTTTCCGGCGTTTTTTCCCCTTTTTGTATTTGAATAATAGATGTTCAGTAGTGACGGGTATCCAAGTTTACAGGGAAGCGATGCGATACATCTCAATAATTATAGATAAACAACATTAAATAATATATACATACATATACATATATATATTATATATATATATATATACTTGGAAAACAAACCGTATACAATCTGTCAGGACAACACCACTAATTATAAACGTAAAACTCAGTAAACGGAAATGTATATTACACGGCGGTTAACCTATCAAAATAAATAATACCAATACAACAATAAATATAACAAAACATATTTTATTCGAAATCAATTTACTAATTAAGCAAAACAAAACTATTCAATCGTTATATACAACCTAGTGTACTTAACCTACAAAACAAGACATGGGCAGGACAACAGGGACTCTTATGGTACTATTAGTTATGGAAACTTCAAGCCCTTAAAGTAATCGAAACGTAAGTAACTCAATAAATGGCAAACTGATAAGAAATTCGAGTGTCATCCTAAAATATACAGCTCAATTAAACGAAACAGCCATTGAAGTTGAACAATAGTTTTCTAAGTCTTTACCTACGAATAACAGGTATATCTCAGTCGGTCCTATCTTTGCTAAATAAGCAACCGCTGCTTAAGCAATAATTCTACATATCACTTCTTACGCCACAGCAGGGTCCGAGACTGACACTGACAGTTATCAACAAATTTACTATATATTTTCTGGGAATTTAGAGAAGAAATTTCAGAATTTCTTTCACTAAAACATTCTATAATTGGCTCGATCTTATTACTTTTTTATCAGGCAATGGTTAAGAAAAACTCTGACTCTTTGTCTGAGCCATTGATAAAACTGTACGCTTGATTCAATGCAAAATCATAGAACTGTATTTTGATTCAACTGTAATTTAAAAATCATATTTACTTAAATCATCTCTATAGCAACAACATAAGCCAGAAATTGACATCGGAAACCTGTAGTGGTATGATATGCTTTAATAAAAAAAAAATTAAATGCCAAAAAATCCGTTTCAGTTAATTCATCGGTTTTAGAAGATAACAATTTACATTATATCATGCCTTCCTGTTTATTTCCAAACTCTTTAAAGTTTGGAAATAAACTAACTCAGAAAACAAGATAAAATCAACTAATTATCTTAAGAAAATGTCAAACAAAATTGTCGAAGTTCCATGCAGTTAAACCAACTGATTTAACCAAATACAGCTTCAGAGTATTTCTTAAAGTCTCAAAATAAGTCCAAGATATAAATAAATAAATATTAATTAATTATACAATTAACAGATTGCATAATAAATTACAGATACCTTCCGGATTCTGTAGAGCTGTGCAGTTCCAAAATTTCTAAATGAATGATGACTGATGATGATAATGTTATTGATCGTCGCCACCAGTTTCCCACACGGGCAACGCCTCCAGAAGAGTATTAGTAATTTTAAATTCTCGGATAATAGTGCAGAGATACCGAAGAACCTTTTGTAGCGTCCCTGGTTCTGGTCCTGTATCGAGCACCGATATCAGGGATTTTGATTAAAGTCCCATCCGAAAGACTGATTTTAGTGGGAGGAGCGAGGGATCGGACCCACAATCCCGAGGTTCGCAGTTCAAGGCCTTAAACACTGGCCCACTAATCCACTCTTCAATGATGACTTTCCTCAAGCACCTGCTTATATAGGAAGCCTGGCAGTTTCGTTACCCAGAACCTGACTGATTGTTAATTGAATTAATCCAGATTAACCCATTATAAGTAATTAATAATAATTTATTTATAAAACAAAGGCAGCAAATCCAAAACGGTCGCCTTTTCTCTAAAATCTCGTATAAGCAAAGTATATAAAAACAAAGACCTGCAAAAATATAGAATAATTAAAGTAGCAACCTTTCACTATATACGTGAAATTATAGACCTTATACTTATGTTCCTTTCTCTTAAACTGATAAACAGAGAACAAGACAAAACACAATCAGTAAACAACCAGGAGATAACTTCTGATAAGTTAATTACTGAAATCTGTTTCTACCAACAAAATGGCCTGTTATTAGCATAACCAGATCCTTAATCATATTGAACGTTAACATAAAGGTAATTTAAACATATCCTTCTAAAACAGTATCTTAAAACACTAAAATAGCTTAAAATACACAAGTTTACTTATGAACTATAGGCTTATTAGTTCCAAAGTAGGTCAAATATCAATCAACTTAATGACAAGATTCTAAGCTAATTATCAAGTGTCATCAGCCAATCTAAAAAATCTGTTTATAGAACGTGTATCAATTTAAATGCCACATGTTTGTGACACTGTATCCATTAACATTGTCAACCTTCAACTGTTTCTAGATTTCAGGTTTTGACAAATAATAATAATAATATAGAGAAAAAGGGTAAAAATGTCTTAGAATAGCCCAAAATGCAATATCGCATAATCATACATAATATTACATGTATTACGTCAAAGCTGGTCACATGACGTGGTTTCCACCGCATATTCATACAAAAGTATGGTACAATCTTCCAAAATCAGTCTGCATTCCAAAATCGAAAATCAACTGACATTCCAGGTAATCATTCTTGTAAAAAGCATTATCGAATAGTACTATAATATACCTATCAAAGACCCCCTATCTCATAAAACCATCCAATCCCATTGATTTTTAAACAACATAAAAAAAAAACTATCTAACATAATTTATTATGCCAATAAATACATGTAATCCATGTCGCAGAACTATGTCTATTAATGGATTGCATAAAAAAATATTTTCCCATTTAAAAAAAGAAAGAATGGAAAAAAAAAGAATATCGCTAAGCTTTCTTTCTGAAAATATAATGCACCCAAGGGGGCGCTTTAAGGGGATTACGGTATTTGATATTAAAAACATATTACACGAATAACATACGGTACAAAAGTATTGGAAACACATTAAATGATAAAAACAACGCTGTATGTATAATTGCAGAATAAAGACTGACAACATCTCCAACTGCTTCCATTGTTGCAGATATCAGAGTTGTATCCCTATACTATATCCTCGTTTGTAAGTCTGAGACCATACTGATAACAGCATCGATTTCAGAGTTTGCGGATAGTTTACCAATCTGTAAGAAAGCGTGCTAGCTGACTGGAGTTTAATGTCAAAGTTTACATGCACAGTGGTGTCATACAATATATCAGCTTTCCTGATCACAGGCTATATATTCACACGTGGATTGACGACGCCAGGCATGAATATTTTATGTGGTATAATATTTTTGTAGCGCAGTCAAAGAGTACACAACAATGTATAAGGACTCACAACAGTATGTGCGTTGTTAATCAGTGAGATGTTGTTTACACGGTTATAAATTTGAACAAGTGGTGGGCAGTCATGTATGTATCAGAGGTAGGCAGTCAGAAACATGTATGTATCAGCGGTAGAATGTCAGAAAATGTATGTATCAGTGGTAGGCAGTCAGAAACATGTATGTATCAGTGGTAGGCAGTCAGAAACACGTATGTATCAGCGGTAGGATGTCAGAAACATGTATGTATCAGTGGTAGGCAATCAGAAACATGTTTGTGTCAGCGATAGGCAGTCAGAAACATGTATGTATAAGCGGTAGGATGTCTGAAACATGTATGTATCAGTGGTAGGCAGTCAGAAACATGTATGTATCAGCGGTAGGCAGTCAGAAACATGTATGTATCAGCGGTAGGCAGTCAGAAACATGTATGTATCAGCGGTAGGCAGTCAGAAATATGTATGTATCAGCGGTAGGATGTAAGAAACATGAATGTTTCAGAGGTACGATGTCAGAAACATGTATGTATCAGTGGTAGGCAGGCAGAAACATGTATGTATCAGAGGTAGGTTGTCAGAAACATGTATGTATCAGTCAGAAACATGTATGTATCAGCAGTAGGCAGTCAGTAACATGTATGTATCAGAGGTAGGATGTCAGAAACATGTATGTATCAGCAGTAGGCAGTCAGAAACATGTATGTATCAGCGGTAGGCGGCAAGAAACATGAATGTATCAGCGGTAGGCAGTCAGAAACATGTATGTATCAGCAGAAGGCAGTCAGAAATATGTATTTATCAGCGGTAGGTAATCAGAGTCTTTCATGTATCAGTGATAGACAGTGAGAGTCATGTATGTATCAGCGATAGACAGTCAAGTCTAATATACACATAAGCGCTTAGAAGTATGAATCAGTCATCAGAAGTTAAAGTCATATATGTATCAGCGGTAGGCAGTCAGAAACATGTATGTATCAGCGGTAGACAGTAGAACCCATGCATTAATCAGTTGTAGGCAGTCAAAAACATGTATGTATCAGCGGTAGGCAGTCAAAAACATGTATGTATCAGTGATATGCAATTAGAAACATGTATATATCAGCGGTAGGCAGTCAGAAACATGTATGTATCAGCGGTAGGCAATTAGAAACATGTATGTATCAGCTGTAGGCAGTCAGAAACATGTAATTATCAGCGGTAGGCTGTCAAAAACATGTATGTATCTGCGATAGGCAGTCAGAAACATGTATGTATCAGCGGTAGGCTGTCAGAAACATGTATGTATCAGCGGTAGGCAGTCAGAAACATGTATGTATCAGAGGTAGGATGTCAGAAACATGTATGTATCAGTGGTAGGATGTCAGAAACATGTATATGTCAGCGGTAGGATGTCAGAAACATGTATATGTCAGCGGTAGGATGTCAGAAACATGTATATATATCAGCGGTAAGTAGTCAGAAACATATTTATATCAGCGGTAGGCAGTCATAAACATGTATATATCAGTGGTAGGCAGTCCAGGGTAATATTGAACCGATATATAATGGGTCTGTGTCAGCCCAGGGTGATATTGAACCGATATAGGATGGGTCTGGGTCAGTTCAGGGTAATATTTAACCGATTTATGATGGTTCTGTGTCAGCCCAGTGTAATATTGAAGCGATATATGATGGGTCTGTCATTCCAGGTTAATATTGAATCGGTAAATGATGGTTCTGTGTCAGCCCAGTGTAATATTGAACTGATTTATGATGGTTTGTAATAATGAATAGATATATGGCGGGTCTGTGTCAGCCGAGGATTACATTGAACCCATATATAATGGTTCTGCGTCAGCCCAAGGTTAAATTGAACCCATATATGAAGGTTCTGTGCCAGCCCAGGGTAATATTGAACCGTTAAATGATGGTTCTGTGCCAGCCCGGTTAAACCGATATAGGGTTATATTGAACCAATATGTGATTGTTCAGTGTTAGCCCTGGGTGATATTGAGCCGATATTTGATGGGTCAGTGTCAGTCAAGGGTAATATCGAACCGATATATGATGGTCTCTGTCAGCACACGGTAATATTGAACCGATATATGATGGGCTTGTTACAACCCATGATAATATTGAACCGACATAATATGGGTCTGTTCACGTGTCTGCTCAGGGTTATGTTGAACCGATCTATGAAGTGTCTGTGATAGCCAAGGGTAAAAATGAGCCGATATATGATGAGTCTGTGTCAGTCCAGGGTAATATTGAACCGATAAATGGCGTGTTTGTGTCATCCCAGGGTAATATTGAACCAATAAATGTCGAGTAAGTGTCACCACGGGGTAACATTGAACCGATAAATGATGGCTTTGTGTCAGTTTAGGGTAAAATTGGACCGTTATGATGGGTCCGTCAGCCTAGGGTAACACTGACTCTAAACTACCTAACCACGCGTGTCTGTACTTGCACTAAATTATGTTACACGTAACCTGAATATCTGTTGTTGTCTATTGTAGTGCTATGGGCGCTTTCAACAAAATCTCAGTTATATCGCGACGGCGTTTACTTGAGGCAGTATTCTGAGCGCTACTCAGCCAACACGCCAAAAGCGGTAAAATATCCAAAATACTAGGTCCATACATGATTACGAATTTGTTGATCCATCTAAAGTATTCACTATAATTTTCGAGTAATTTAGACCACTGCTATTTGAAAAACAACACTTTAACCTGATCTCCTGCTTTTTAAAGTTTTATTTGCTTAATCAAAGTGTCGGGACCTCTAGAATTTGATGATAAAATAGTGTCCAAAACTAGTGTTGCCTTATATAGTACCAAATTCTAACATAAACACCGTTTCCAACAGTCAGACGGACATATGGAAGTTACAAAAAATGGTAATTGTAAACCATTTTAACACTTTTCTGTTTTTTCATATCTTCGTTGATAAATGTCCATTTTTTAACGTGAATTACGCTACACGTTTTACACTGATCTAATGTAAAGCGGAAATCAGGATATTTTACGTTTTTTTGCACATACGAAGTAATTACTACAATGTGTCAAACATATAACTAACGAATTCTCTTTTCAGGTAAGTATTATGAAAATTTAGTCAAATAGTCAAAGACAGCACATTTTGATGTGAAGATGTGAATTACGTGCATCACTCCCTATAGCATGACATAACATATTAAACAGAAATTGCTCTTTTGCATAAAAACCTTAAATGCAATTACACAAGATCCAAAGGAAATTAATTTGCGTTTGTCGTCTTTTCTTAATAATTTTTAACAATTTAAACTTTTTGTGAATTACATTACAGTGAATTACGTTATGGTAATTTTATAAATATAATCCATATTTTCAATACGAATGAATTGAACGAGTACATAACACCGTGATAACATGACATCATCAGAGAGTTATTTAACAAGACATCAGAAGCCATGATACCGACCTCGTGTTATGTTGAAAGATTGCTTGACAGAAATTCATTCTAGGTAGGATTTTTAAAATTGTCTTTTTACAACTTTCCGATTTAACTTCCAGCAATTAATATGTGTTTTTAAGAGAAACACTTTTATTTTATGATTGGTAAAGCACTTGTTTAAATGCAGTTATTTGTGTTGCATTAAAATGAACATATATATGGTTACGTAATACACATAATGGTTACGTAAAATCACTAACACATTACTTACATTAACAGGTAAAATGGCAAAGTCTAGAGCTGAAATCCAGAGGAAATATCGAGAAAGAAAGAAAGAAAGCCAAAGAAGGTACAAAGTATTTAGAGAGAGAAGCAGGCCACTGAACAACGAGAACAAGACTGTGAAAATCAAGAACAGACTGATGAAATGAATACAAACAACGAAATATTGCCCAAAGAAGAATTGGGACCATGTGATTCAACCAATTCAGTAATTTACCCAAGTACAAGTACAACCAATTAAGTAATTTACCCAAGTACAAGTCGTGAGTCGGTTAATACAGCCTTGACAAAGAATATAAAACTTGTTCACTTCAGTTCCAGAAAGACATGCCTGTGCCAAAGGCATCAGAATATGGCACTGGAAGTCAAAGCACAGAAACAGCTGAATATCACGACCACAAACAGCCCAGATATTTTAATTAAGAACAAGACAGATGAACAAATCTTAGATAGTATTGAGAGTTGTGAGTTTTCTTCATTCACATACAGTGAATGGCGCAGAAAGGAAGTGGAACACAAAGGAAAGATCACAAAACGTATGTAGATAGAGGTAATTGACAAAACCCAAAGATTAATTTAAAGAGCTAGTGAAAAAGGAGTTGATAAGTTTCCGTCTTCACACAAAACGTGTTGCAACCCAGTATGAACAATTTAAACTGTTGCAATAAACAATTCCAGAACATCACATAATATTCCAGATGGACTTTGCTGAGAATTATTCCTGTAGTCATGCCGATGAAGTCCAGTCAGCTTACTTCGACAAAGGTTTTGTAACATTACATCCAGTGGTGACCTACTTTAAGAATCATGAAAATGAGTTGAAACACAAGTCATATGTTTATGTCTCTGATACACCAGCTCACACGGCAGGAACAGTTTATGCATTTCTTAAAAGTATTAATGAAATACTGGTAAAGGAACATGACCATGTTGAATGTATACATTATATTACAGACTCGCCTACCTCTCAGTACAGAAACAAACATATGATGCACGTGGTTCGTAATCATGATAAGCTTTTTGGAATCCGAGCTTCCTGGCAATATTTTGATGCAGGCCATGGCAAGAGGGCTTGTGATGGAAAAGGGGGGGATATCTTAAAGAATGACAGACACATCAGTAAAGAGACACGCAGTAGTAATACAAAATGCTGAATACTTTTTCAAATGGGGTACAAGCCAGACACAGAGTCCAATAACATACATGTATATTCCCAAGTCGAAATGTGATCAAGCTCAAGAAGAATTGACACAAATGAATGCAAAACCTGTGAAAAGGACTATGGAAGTCCATAGCGTATTCAAGTAGATACTGCAAAAATTGCAGTCCATGACACGTCATGTTTTTGTCCAAATTGTTTTACAGACGGAGAGTTCAAGACGGGATGCAGTTGATGGATCCTTCATAACCTTACATCAGTTGCTGATAACAAAGCCCCAAATACTGAACTGGCTATTGATTATGTTGCAGCTAACACTGAACATGTAGAATGTGAACCAATCATTAATGCAGCTACAACTTATTCAAAAATCCTTGTCAATACATTTGTAGCTGCTATATACAATGGTAAATGGTATGTTGGCAAAGTATTAGAATATGACAAAGATGACAATGAATACAATATTACGTTTATGCAAGAAGGTAGTAGCAAGCTGTGTGTTACATTTAAATGGCCTGTAAAAGAATATGTACTATGGGTCCATTAATCATCAGTTCTATGCACAGTGGATGATCCTGTACCATACGGATAGCGCAAGATGTATAGGTTGTCTGATACCGACATAAACACGATAGTATCAAAATATGAACTCAGTGATTTACATGTTTAAGAATTGTGAATTACGTTACAATGTTTAAACAATGTTCACGTTTAACCAGTGCAAAGTGGATTGTTTCATCTGCACGTATTTGTAAACATACAATGACAAAGCAAGCAGAATGTTTGATCCATTTAATTTGCTGTATTGCTGAATATTGTTTACTTTTATGTTAATTTTCCATAATATTGATCAGCAAACATTACACTGTTGTATATTGTATTGGTTTTAAAGAGTTTGACATTCAAAGTACCACAAGAGACTAAATATGTTGAATGTTATCATATGTGACTGGATTTAAACATGATAATATCAAAATTTGAACTCCGTGATTTACGTGTTTAAGAATTGTGAGTTATTACCATGTTTAAATAATATTCACTTTTAACCAATACAAAGTGGCTTGTTTCATCTGCACATATTTGTTAACATACAATGTCAAAGCAACCATAAATGTTTGTTTAAATACAGTTTTAATACAATTTTGACAAGTTTGATCCATTTAATTTGCTGTGTTGTTGAATCTTAGTTAGTTTTATGTTTATTTTCCATGATAGTGTTCAGGAAACATTACAAAATTGTATTGGTTTTAAAAAGTTTTACATACAAAGTACCACAAGAGACTAAATATGTTTAATGTTATCATATATGTTGCTAGATTATAACATTTACTCAATTGTGACAGATATGGTATCTATTAGAGATTTACGTTACTTTGGTCGTTTTCTTTGTAAATGTTGTCAAGAGAAAATGTAATGTCAATACTGGTGTCAATGATGTGTTTCATATAGTATACACGTTTTGTTAACTGAAAATATTTCTGGTTTTGTTGGTATACAAAATTATAACATCCAGTAATATTTATAAAAACATAACAAGAAATATTTTCTGCTAGCTGTGTTTCAGGTAATGAAAACAGACTCGATATTCCAGAAATATTATGTTTGTATTAAAGAACATTAACGTGTTTGTAGATTTCATCACCTCTTTCTTTTAATAACCATAGTTAAAATAATTCATTTCTGGTTTGATTTAAATAAATAAGTTTGATATTAAAACAATGTGTTTGTAACGTAATTCACACAACATTTATACTACCTGTTTTCAAATCCTGACAAATATATAATTACCTTTCTTCCGGACCTTCGGTTAGTGATATTTCTTTAGCAAATACCTCAAAATTTTCGTGAACTAATTTTCAATACATTTGGAAACTAAAAATATTTTGGACATTTCTTAATCACAATTTTATCACTTTTCGTGATTTGGCTGTACTACACTGAAGTTCTTCTAGACCACTGCTCCAGTAGAACTATTTCTACGGACTGTACCTGCAGCTGTATTCTTTCCAATCGCCAGGAATCAATGACATGTGCGACTGTAAATTCTGTCAGTCAGCCAGGCCATAGACAGCCATCATGACGGTACTAGCGTATGCTTGACACAGAAAACGCCCACTCTCACATTTTTTCTTTATTTATATATCCTACTGCAACCGACATAATTGCATTGATGATTATTTATTGCCACATAATAAGCATAGTATGTGTCGAATATATAAAACACGTACTCTGGGAAAAAGTGTGCATTTTTGTAACGTATCTACGTGTTTGACATGTGCAAGAAATAGTTTCGAGTTGAAAATAATTTCATTGTACATATTTGATTAACATTGATTGTGAAACCAGCTCTCACCTCTTAGACGAATCACATTCGAAGTCTTATATGCTTTACTTAAAGTATAAGACAAGAACTCACCAAATCATTTAATAGTGTAATGACTAACTTTGATCACGTGATATGCTTCAACAATGGCAGACGCACTTATATAGAATACTCGTATTTCGCTAAATACTAAAATAGACAGATGCGGCAGGTCTATACAAAAAGCGAAAATTACACAGTGATTTCCTGCTGGTTGGCGGTGCAGAAATGAATGTGTTGACCACTTACGCAATTCCTGATTATCGTAAAAAAACAATTCCATAAAAAATTCCGCAACTTTCAAATCATGCCTAAGCTACGTGATAAGTTTGAAAGTAATGTATTGAACAAAGCAAGAGTACTTGGAGAGTAACGCACGGAAGTCGTAAGTCAAGAAATGTAACAACTGCATGATGAGCTGAAAAGACATTAAATTGAATGTCCATAAACAGAAACGGTGGACCACGGTTTTCAAGAAGGTGCGTTATGCAGACAGGACGTCCACCCCACTTCGGAAGGCCGTAGTTTCAATCCCCGACCGCCCAGGTCTTACTGAATACTTGAACATGATACTAGAAGCTTCCCCGTATGGCGTTCAGCATGTAGAGGGTAGTTCTAGGTCCAGTAAGCCCGATTTCAGCATATGGTTAGCTACCACCATTGAGGTGAGTACTCTGATTTGCTAATGAAAATATAGGGATATTTAGGGCATATATTTTGATAGTATTGTTAATCCTGGTTAGATGAAAATGAAATAAGATAATTTTAGGAAATTTCGGTCCGCAACTGTAAGATATAGAAATAATAAGGTCAAACGCTATAATAATGTAAGTCTATGGAAAAAAACATTGGTGGTAGCTGACCATTATAATGTTAGTAGATGGGGTTTCATATCATGTATCTGCGGTAGCATACGCCTATGTGGAGCGCGTGATTCAGTGGTAGAGCACTGAATTCATGATCGGCGGTTCGTGGGTTCGATCCTCCACCACGGCTATGTGTGATGTCATTGAGCAAGGCACTGTTTCCGCATATGCTTAGTGCTTATTCTATCCAGGAAGACTTTGATCTTGATGATGTGTATAAGTTGTAAGAACTGTTTCACAATCCAAGTAAAATAAAGAAGTTTAAACTAGCGCTCAGAACACTATCCTTAGTAGATAGCGTCGATATATGACTGTTAAATTGTTGAAAGCGACGCCATTCAACTACAACATGTATGTTTGGTTTATAACAAGTCATTGCAGTAAAAGGGAGAGCACTACCAACAATTACATTTAAACAATGACAACAGAGTATATCAAAAGGTCAAATTTATGAAAAAATAATAGTATACATAATAACATTCCCACAAACTGCTGCATATTGCTATTTGTTGGGTTGTGGGGTTGAGCTGGAGTTGAATTGCCACCAGTTTTAATACGATGTTCTTTTCCGTAGAGGGCGCTTATAACATTTTTTTCTTTGCAAATAGTGTTACTAACATAATAGCATTACCTCTAAAACCATAATATACTATATGCTGGTCAAATAAAATGTTAAGTTGACAGTTTTCATTCTCAGGTATAAATAGAGGTTTTTAGTATTGTAAAGCTCGTATTATTCGTTAGTTGCCGCTACTCAAATAACAAAATTCAATACGACATATAAAACTGGTAGAACTGGAGATACATATCCGACATGGTAGTTATATAATAATAGCATATGATACTTAATATCAAAACGACACTGCCCTTGTGGTGTGACAGAACACTGAACAGTTATCTTAAATACAGCATAAAATATATAAGAAAATTTCCTACGATACACTTGCATATTGCCTGTCTTATTTCGTTTGTAGAGTGTTTTAATATAAACTACTCAACTATGCAGTGTGTGAATATTTGACCAGGATGCAATAAATATGTGATCATGTACAGCAACTTAAGATATTCACAAAGTCTCTTTTAATACTAGAAATATTCCAGAATCAGAAAATAAAAACTATCCAGTGAAATGGCGTTTCATAAAATATAGTACATATTGTCTTCTGCAACTCAAAACAAAAAACAAGATAATGATTTTATTTAGAGTGTAATTTTATGTTTTATTTAAAATACCATTGTTTGATACAGTTTTATATGTCTGAACGGCTGCTATAGCGTATATCTAAACTTCAACTCTGTGTCGACAAGATGCTTCTGCAGCCATTCGTCCATTTTTTCATTCTCGGCAACTGTAAACCAATTTTTCCAGTCTCCGACCATCCCTACAAAATAGAGGTTGGACAAAAATTTATGCTTACACTCTATATATAAATACATCGCTACAGTCTCAACCGTCTCAACATCAGTCGCTACAGTCTCAACGTCAGTTATCCATTCGCTAGTTTCAACGTCAGTAGACGGACCAATCGTTACAGTCTCAACGTCAATAGACGGACTAATCGCAACAGTGACTGTCACAAATAAAAAATAAACTTGCGCTGGTGATACATGTATACAATGAGTTATAAAATACTTTATTATCAAAACAGTTTGAATAAAATTACTCAGATATTGTAAAATAGTATGTATAAATACAACAGCCTTTTTGTCAAAAAAGTGTAAGTTTAAGTAACAAAATGTTGTGTTTGTGTGTGTGTTATTTTTAAAAATAAAAAACACATACATTCCAAAAATGTTTTTATCAAGAAGCTTACCTTTTCTGAACATCACTGATTGGCAGGGAGATTCCTTGAAATGATTATTAGCCTCTCTCATTGTCTGGATGTTACACTTTTGTGCAATATTACAAATAGTCTCGTGTGAAATGTTGGCTTTTAAAAAGTCAGATATCTTCTCAACTGAACTTTCCAAATCCTGAAATCAGACGTTATATTTAATTAAAATTACGACATCATTATTCATTTTTTAAAAAATCGTTGAAATGATCTGCAATATGTATTCAGTCATTTTTCTACAGTAAAGTAAATTATTTACATATCTGTATGGTGTCATAATGCTTGTTCAGGTTTCAATCTTAATTATGCTGCGCTAACCTCTATCTTGAACGCCCGATTGTAATCAATGAAAATCATACTGGCTGAATTTCCAGGCCCAAATTTTGACATTCTTAATTAAACCTACTTTTTATATAAGTATTTTTAAAAAATAAGACAAAAATTTAAACGATCTAAAAGATTAATATGTGCATCAAATATATTATTTGCCCAACGGAAATGAACGATACGTAGGCTGGCTACTGTATGCAGGTTAGTTTTAGTTCTCCAGTGGCCATTGGTTTTGGCCTTTGTAGGAGATTTTTGTTCTTTATTATTTAGTTAATAAAAAAAAGAAGTTTGAAGGCTGGTCATTCATAGAGAGACCAAATGAAAGAAGTGAAACTTACACTTTACTGTCAACCTCTGCACCATCACAATATGATAAGAAAAGTAGGGTCATGTGTCATATAAAAAAATTCTGTCCAGTGTGTACATTGTTGACAAAGTGAAAGACTTTCGGAATCATGTATTCATAACCAAATTTACAAACATCAATATTTTTCTTCTTAATTCACAATTCAAACATGACAATGCTTTCAAAATGTTCAAAATACATTAATAATGCCATTCAAATAAAAAAATGAGCATTGAAATCAGGAAAATGCATTTTTAAAGAAAAAGAAACAAGGATTATTTATAACCGCCATTATGCGACTACACCATGCATTTCATGTTTCAAATGGTGGTACTATGCCTGTTTGCTACGATTCCAGATGACCATACATTTTCTTACTGGTGTTGAGTGACACAACTGTTAGATGGTATTTCAGATATTAGTAGGTCTTGAACTTGAAATAGAGATAAACATACGTCTTATATTTTGCACTAACACTACCTTTTCCAAAGATGTGTTCCAGTTAAATACTATATCTGGGTTTCTCAAGAATGTTTCACTTGCAATTTTTCATCACAAAAGTTTTTATAAATAGTAATCTCTGAGTTAGGTAAGATATCTCACAAAATTATTTTGTCTCCGGACAGTATGTAAATATATTATGAATGCATACACTTGACTTTAATATATTTTGTCAATTTTTCATCCGCGTTATTAATTTAACGCCTATGTCACATATACTTATCTAATAATCCGTGACTTTGACATCGAAATGTTTTCTATATTTAAGTTAAAGTAAATATTACAATCTCCAGGTCAACCCAATACAATAATATCGATAATCATGTTTCTACATTCTTGCGTTATATATATATATATATATATATATATATATATATATATATATATATATATATAAATACTACGTGGTAAATTTCTGTATGCTAATGCACATGGTTTTACAAATTAAACTTTCATAACTATACATATAACACATTGCATTATTTTCAAAATATGTATTTCTAATAATCGCCAACAGATGCAATAATTCTTTTAACAGTTGATGAAGACGTTAATGGTGAGTGTGGAAATAAGTCTAATAGTGATTTAGAACTTTTAAGAAAAATCAATATAAATTTAACCTCTTTCAAATCTTCATAATAAAGCTGGAGGATAGGGTAGTCGGGATTATCCTTGGCAAAGTTTTCCCATTCTAGTTCGTATTGATACCAAGGGAATTTCAAATCTGAAATTCAAACAAGAACTTTTTGAGACAGCACGCGCGACTCAAACATCTTCACAAACCGGCATGCAAAGCATATGTTACTCCTATCTCTGTCTTAATTTTGTTCTGTCTTCAAGTGTGTTACTATTTGTTATTTATTCATAAAAAACAAAAAATATAAAAAAATAAAATTTTTGGATTTTAATTTTGTTTTAATAATTACTTTGAACATCAATATATACTAATATTGGAAACTATCATAAAGAATATCTTAAATTAAATGATAAGTTTATCAAAATTATCAAATTGAACATTGTAACAAATTGTCATATAACATTGTATTTGAATTGACGAAAATAAATAGAAGTCTAGGAAGAAAACTGATACGGTTTACAGCTCTTAAGTTCCAGTAAACAATGGAAAACCAACAACACACGCATCTTTAAAATGACAAGTCACACCAACAGCATACAAGCAACATATTTACATAAAATCTATAAGGAGTACAATACAAAGATGACATGGATCACCGCCTTGTAACAGTCTAATGAAAATGTTTAAACCAGGTTTACGGGTAAAACCGACCTCGCCTCATCATAAAACAAGACAGTGTGCGTACAAATAGTCCTGTCAGATTATTATCTAATAAACACAACGGCATCTGCATACATATGGAGTAAACCTGTGAAATGCAAAGGAAGTTTATTTTATAAACTGTTAAAAACTGGAACATTCAATCACAAATGGGTAGCTCCTCTGACACAAACACAATATATTAACATCGTTCAATACGCTTACAATGTCCATTTTCCCCCAGCATCATGGACAGGAAATCGGAGAAGTTTTCTACATGTTGGTAGAGCGGAATACTCATATAGTGGTTGTAAAATGATACGAAGACGTCCTTGGGATTCCGTCTAATGTGGATGATTGGACGTCTCTTGTCCAACACTTGCTGGGGCAAATATCGTGCCGGAAAATGCATGTTTAGTATCCTAAGATGAGACAAACTGATAGATTATACACTAAAGTGTTTGTAAATATGCATTATTCTATTTAATCATAACAAATACGAAGGTGGTCATCAATGTAAAAAATGTTAATATAGTGTTTAAATGAATAAATAGTATAAGTAAGTAACACTTGCGCCCTCTGTCTTGTATGCTATCGTATACGTGACGTTTTTAAAACAGTAAGTTTTTGAATACTGAACATATGTTTTATACAGATGTGCTTTTATTTTTATCGATTCATATAAATTTATTCTATTGCCATATTAGCATATATTACAACATATGCTATGCATATAAATCAAATACAATATTTTGCATAACGGATTGGCCACAAGTTCTCTTAACATTAAGTACGGCCATTCAAATACTTTTCCTTGAAAGTGATAACATTGCTGTTATAAAATAGAAAAAAAAATAATAAAGTTTTTTTTATATGTTTATCATTATTGTCATATATATATTTGATAAATTACACATACTTCCTTGTTTTTGTTTTTTAAAAAGTACATATTTTGTCATGTTTTCTCTTGAATTTTCAAGATGTTCTAATATGGGGCGGAACTGTTTGCTATATAACAGTTAGATTATAATTTGATATACACGAATGTTACCTAGGCGATACCACTTCTGCTAAACGTTGCTTTGACCTGAAATCCATCATAACGTTTTCTTTATGCTTCTTAGAGAACTCTGTTGTATCATTGACAATCATGGTCACTATCTCCCACAGCCAGTGCATCCCTGAGAAGTAAGAACTAACATCAGATAAAATAACTCATTTTCTGACAGGACCATCATCTAGTTTGCTTTAAACATGTTTTTTTACTAAAATAGCACACATACAATCATACAATATCATTAAAGGATTGAAATGGAAGCAAAATGATAATAGAACTTCTATGGTTTTTTACTTTTTAATTTTTTATCATCTAGTTTGGAGTCTCTGCATATCAAAATGGGAACAAGGGGAAGTGAGAAAATATTAATCTTCAAGTGTTGCTTTCGGGATCTTCATATTCAAGAAATTATTAACACTTTCTTTTATAAAACTAGTGAAGTCGAAGTTAGTTTTAACAAATTAAGATATGTGTTAACCGTCATTCAAAATACAAAATGATAATTTCTTAAAATTATTGATTAAATTTAAATATATTAAGCACCTTTGATCACAAATATGCCGGGAATAAATGATAACTTTCAATTATTTACCAAGGTTATGTCCCTTTCCAAAATAAGAACGAAATAAAGAATCTGAATTACATAGTGAGATACATGCTGGGTATTTTAATAGATAATTTTCCTCATTTAAACTTATAATTAAAAATAAAAAGTGTAAAAATACCCAAAATTGCCGTGTGGCCCTAGTTAATCCGTTTAATTTTGTAATATATTCTACTTGTTTAATTAGCTGTACACACAGTGACGGTTTTATTTTGATGAGCTTTTTTCTTTTAATACGCAAGTTACCTTTTCTTTCTTAAAGTATTTTTTGCGAATTAGAATTAAATTTTGACCTTTCTCTGAAATATTTACAAAGGAATAATACTTGTTTGGTTGGATATTTAGCGTCATTTTACGCCATCGAGGACATTTTAAGACATTTAAAGCGTTTTACCCTCATACACTCCCTTTAAGATGAGCTATAATAACATATGTGTAAACAGGTAGATCGTCGTCGTTATGTTCAGCCAACATGTTCATTTATTTCTAGATATGCTCGTATATCTGTGGTGAAGTTCAAGTTTGTGATAACTTAACTGTGTTTTGACCGGACCGCTACCGTTTAATAGGTACCGCTATCTGCGTCATGTATTTTAACTTTCGAAAGAATATCAAAACTACCAGGTTTTGCTGTATCCATGTAGAAATGTACACATTCTTTAAACAAACTATAAGTGTGTGGCGCTACGAAAAATAAAATCCGTACATACCTGACTTCATGAATGCTACAATTAAAACATCGTCTGTTCTTATATTCAAATTCCGAACCATTTCTAATTGTGACTTAAAGCTCCCACTTTCCATCTTGCTAACTGTCCCCGCCGGATATGTCATTCCATCTTCTTCAATAAATACAATTTCCTCTCCATTTTTGTCTTTACCTATGTGCGACGCCATTTTAGAAGTACGTCACAGTTTGTAACACATTGTTCATATTTTATGACCCCATTTCAATATGCATTACACTACACGTATGCTTTGTGCTGTTTATATGTCATATGTATCGTGACAACGATTATTTAATATTTACGTTTAAATTTCGTTCTTAATGAACTGTACCCATGTACATATATATACATTACTTGCATATCATTCAATTGAAGCGGGTCTAAAAACGACCGGTATACATTCTTTGTTATTGGTTGCACCAGTATACATTCTATGTTATTGGTTGCATCCGTATACATGCTATTGAAGCAGGGCTAAAAACGATCAGTATACATTCTATTTTATTAGTTGTACCACTATACATTCTATGTTATTGGTTGCAACAGTATACATTCTATGTTATTGGTTGCAACATTATACATTCTTTGTTATTGGTTGCAACAGTATACATTCTATGTTATTGGTTGCACCAGTATACATTCTTTGTAATTGGTTGCAACAGTATACATTCTATGTTATTGGTTGCAACAGTATACATTCTATGTTATTGGTTGCACCAGTATACATTCTTTGTTATTGGTTGCAACAGTATACATTCTATGTTATTGGTTGCAACAGTATACATTCTATGTTATTGGTTGCACCAGTATACATTCTTTGTTATTGGTTGCAACAGTATACATTCTATGTTATTGGTTGCAACAGTATACATTCTTTGTTATTGGTTGCACCAGTATACATTCTATGTTATTGGTTGCACCCGTATACATGCTTTTGAAGCAGGGCTAAAAACGATCAGTATACATTCTATTTTATTGGTTGTACCACTATACATTCTATGTTATTGGTTGCAACAGTATACCTTCCATGTTATTGGTTGCAACAGTATACATTCTTTGTTAATGGTTGCACCAGTATACATTTTATGTTATTGGTTGCATCCGTATACATGCTTTTGAAGCAGGGCTAAAAACGATCAGTATACATTCTATTTTATTTGTTGTACCACTATACATTCTATGTTATTGGTTGCAACAGTATACATTCTATGTTATTGGTTGCACCAGTATACATGCTATTGAAGATGGGCTAAAAACGACCAGTAAACAATCTATGTTATTGGTTGCACCAGTATACATTCTATGTTATTGGTTGCACCAGTATACATTCTATCAAAGCGGGGCTAAAAACGACCAGTATACATTCTATGTTATTGGTTGCACAAGGGTACATTCTATGTCATTGGTTGCACCAGTATACATTGTATGTTATTGGTTACACAAGTATACATTCTATTGAAGCAGGGCTAAAAACGACCAGTATACATTCTATTGAAGCAGGACTGAAAACGACCAGTATACATTCAATTGAAGCAGGGCTAACAACTACCAGTATACATTCTATGTTATTGGTTGCACGATCTTGTTTTGTTGGTACCACGTGACGTGGTCATAAGATATAACCTTAATCATATGGAAAATATAAATAACTCGTTTATATATATATGGAGATAATTATTTTTGAATAACCAAGACATAAATGTACAGACCAGACTACGGCGAGTGCGCCTAGCTACAATGCAAACCATAGATACAATATCAAGGCCTCTGCCAAACCAAATAAATTTGGTGTCGACCATGACTTATATTCTATGGAATTACATGCAACACATCTGGACAGGGTAGACAAATTTACATACATGAACTGATAGCTTTATATGAGTAGGATCCAGTTAAGGATTCATGACTACTCGCATGCTATATAAAGGACAGATTTATCAACCCGTTGGATCATATAGATACAGTGAATTCATATATATTTAATTTCATAAAGGGAGATAATTAAATTCACAACAACGTAATTTACGATTTTTAGGATCTTTTCAGATGCTCATTCACAATGCATGATATATATATATGGAGATAATTATTTGTGAATAACCAAGACATAAATGTACAGACCAGACTACGGCGAGTGTGCCTAGCTACAATGCAAACCATAGATACAATACCAAGGCCTTTGGCAAACCAATATATTTGGTGACGACCATGACATATATACTATGGAATTACATGCAACACATCTGGACAGAGTGGACAAATTTACATACATGAACTGATAGCTTTATATGAGTAGGATCCAATTAAGGATTCATGACTACTCACATGCTATATAAAGGACAGATTTATAAACCCGTTGGATCATATAGATACAGTGAATTCATATATATTTCATTTCAAAAAGGGAGATAATTAAATTCACAACAACGGAATTTACGATATTTGGGATCTTTTCAGATACTCATTCACAATGCATGATATATATATGGAAATTTGTGAACTATATGATCCAATGGGTTTATAAATCTCCCTTTATGAAATTAAATGTGTATATATATATATATATGTGTGTGTGTGTATATTCATATATGGGAGAAACAATAAATCAATTATTAAAAATTAATTAATACACCCAAACAATACTGAATTCTTTAAAATTATTTTAAAAAACCCGAGCGCTTTCGGAATATATATTATTCCTTCTTCAGGGGATAAAAATGAAAATATGAATGATGATAATTTTATGATGTCAAACGATTACGATGATAAAAACATGGAAGTGTGGAAAATTCACAATAAAAATTAATAAAATTGTGAAAACGTTTACAAATTATGATGTGCGCATTAAGGCGAGCATATATTTCACAAAATTTATAAAAAAATACCGTGAAATTTATAAAAAAAAATACCGTGTTTTCAGTGAATAACAACTTTGCGCTTCACATTTTACTTAGCACAGTTTGAATTTTACCGACGTATTTCACTCAAAACACGCACCATATATACTAATGACAGTTTCTATTTCTTCTATACATTTTCTATACGTTACAAGAGAATAATTTTTGCACGGCAGATACACCTGAAACACATAAATAAAAGACCCAGAATTTAGCATAATTTGTAGTTCTAAAATATATCTACTTTCTAAATGTAACGGCGATACAGTATTATTCAATTGTTTGTTCCAAAATATACAAATCCCGCCTTTTCCAACTCGTCAATTGCTTTGTAAGATAAGGTTTGGATCGGAAATAGAATGGCTAGTGTACTTATTATTAATACAGTCTAGGAAGTGTAAGTCATGACTGAAAAGCCAATGTTCAGTCATACCGAAAATATCTCTAGAATATAAATCTAAAAAGTCACTTAAGTAACTAGCACTCGACATAATGCCAGTCGCATTCCAGGTGGCTATGTTAAGAGATCTAGTATTTGCCATGGTTATTAAATATCGTAATCGTCATCGAGTGCTGAATAACGGTTTTGATCAGTATACCTGTAATCATGCCAATCATTACTCGAATACTTTGTCGTCTGCTGATGGCTGCTAGGGGAACAATCATACTTTGCATCGTTACCAGATGTTTTGCTCGAGTTGTGCGATTGCTATGAAACCCATGGATTACATGTTACACCCCTGGGCCACAATTAACGGTCATCAGTCATGTTACAGGTGTTCTCGTCATCTTTAACATTTACACTAATTACGTCCGAACTTCTGTATCTTGGTTTTCTGAAAATTGTTTCTTTTGTGACTTAAGGGCCACGTTTTGTAATATAATTAGTCATAAAAGACTCTGTAATTGACGACTGAAAACCACACTCATAGATACCCCATTCGAAAGTCTATCGAAGATGAAAAAGAAATTAAAATTGTATTGTTCCCAAACTGCTTTATACACAGGCGCCGTTTTAGTACATATTGTCATACAGTATACACAGTTCAACTGTCATAATCGGTCATTTGGATTTATTGATATTTCGTCAACACGAGTCGGTAAATATTATATTCTTATCTATGGTGTAATGAACATATTTATTTAACTTATTTTCAGAAAATTTAATATTAATTTAGACAGGAATAATCTTGCAACAACGTTTTGAACTGCACCACCCGCAAAGTGTAAATTCACAATTGTATCAGTATCTTGTAAGTCAGTCATTTGCAGCGATTAAGGTTAACCCAAAACAAAACAACTTTCACAAGCACATATGTTGATGAATTTGTATCAGGACGTTAACCAGGTCAACATTGTCCGTATTATACTTGCAGAGATAAACATTGCTTCAATGAGGTCGAATCGCGACAAAGGGTGTCCATACATATACGGTTATGCTGATATAATTTTAAAAAGAAAAATGATTTAGCGCGTGGTGCATTTCAAATAGTTGGTACATGTTTATTGCTTTCTGAATTTAAATAATATATTAGGAAAATATGTCCAATGAATATGTTCATTGGATTATAGATTAAAATATGAAATTTACAAACTCGTGTTGCAGAAATATTGCCAGATTTCTTCCCTGTTCATCACAGGATGACCTTAGTGTTGGGCTAACTCACGAAAGAATCAATGACGGAGAATACATTTACATAAGTTTAATACAACTTTAAAAATATGTTCAATATATATACAATTATATAAAAAAAAAACAAGCGAATACACAAATGAAATATGAAAAGAATGTTCTTATGAACGTTTAAGACGTTCTTAGTATTGTTCTAAATACTTAATTTATAAGACACTAAAATGTTGTTAAAGCTAAACCAATGTTGATCTATGATCTAGCGCGATAACTGTGATGCGCGAGAGCTCATGAAGATGATGATGCGCGAATTCAATGGGTGATTGTCATCAAATGCCTTCTATAAGGGTTGATGACGTGATCTAATGATGGTTAACCTCCAATGAGGTTGTGGATGACGTTCCTCCAGTGAGGACTGATAACGGGCCCACCTCGTGTCCCGGGGTGTCGATACTATGACCTGGCCCTGTTGCGCAGGTACGGGGACCGTCTCCACCGCTCGTAAACGTTATGTTGATTCTCGTGTAGAATCACCTGAAGGGCTTACACACCCTAAAGGCTTAGCTCCACTCCGGGAGGCTTATATCCTGGATGGCTTAGATCCTGGATGGCTTAGATCCTGGATGGCTTAGATCCTGGATGGCTTAGGCTGTAATTATACATACGTTTTAGGTGTCGGTTGACAAACATAACAATCTTGCATAATTATCATTACCCAAACAAATCATTATTCAATCAATATATTTAAGCTGTACTAATGATGAGTAGCACTGTATACATATTCTGCAACGCCGTGTATACGCTATGTACGTCGCTGTTAATCAATGCCCCTAATACATGTAATATAAACATTATCAAAATACTCATATATTACACTCACTGAGATATACATGCACGCATGTCAACTAATGACCCCATTATACAACGCTATGCATACGCGTCGAACATTTATTCTAGTCAATCATCTCATTGTTAACTAATGTTAACAATCGTGTATTACAATCACTTAGTTATACGCCAATCGTTAACTAATGCACCTATTATCCACGTTTATCAAACATTAACTTTAGACTAGCATATGATTTTGAAGTTACTTTATTAGATGTAATTATTGTAATTGATCATTAATTGTAAAACAATATTAATTTGATAAAAGTGGATAATAGGTGCATTAGTTAACGATTGGCGTATAACTAAGTGATTGTAATACACGATTGTTAACATTAGTTAACAATGAGATGATTGACTAGAATAAATGTTCGACGCGTATGCATAGCGTTGTATAATGGGGTCATTAGTTGACATGCGTGCATGTATATCTCAGTGAGTGTAATATATGAGTATTTTGATAATGTTTATATTACATGTATTAGGGGCATTGATTAACAGCGACGTACATAGCGTATACACGGCGTTGCAGAATATGTATACAGTGCTACTCATCATTAGTACAGCTTAAATATATTGATTGAATAATGATTTGTTTGGGTAATGATAATTATGCAAGATTGTTATGTTTGTCAACCGACACCTAAAACGTATGTATAATTACAGCCTAAGCCATCCAGGATCTAAGCCATCCAGGATCTAAGCCATCCAGGATCTAAGCCATCCAGGATATAAGCCTCCCGGAGTGGAGCTAAGCCTTTAGGGTGTGTAAGCCCTTCAGGTGATTCTACACGAGAATCAACATAACGTTTACGAGCGGTGGAGACGGTCCCCGTACCTGCGCAACAGGGCCAGGTCATAGTATCGACACCCCGGGACACGAGGTGGGCCCGTTATCAGTCCTCACTGGAGGAACGTCATCCACAACCTCATTGGAGGTTAACCATCATTAGATCACGTCATCAACCCTTATAGAAGGCATTTGATGACAATCACCCATTGAATTCGCGCATCATCATCTTCATGAGCTCTCGCGCATCACAGTTATCGCGCTAGATCATAGATCAACATTGGTTTAGCTTTAACAACATTTTAGTGTCTTATAAATTAAGTATTTAGAACAATACTAAGAACGTCTTAAACGTTCATAAGAACATTCTTTTCATATTTCATTTGTGTATTCGCTTGTTTTTTTTTTATATAATTGTATATATATTGAACATATTTTTAAAGTTGTATTAAACTTATGTAAATGTATTCTCCGTCATTGATTCTTTCGTGAGTTAGCCCAACACTAAGGTCATCCTGTGACAATGAAGATACGAGTAAACACGTGTCCGCGCAAACGTCTACCTGCTTATAAACTATACGGATCTTAGTTATCATATTATGATAACGTGCCATGCTCAAGCACAGGTGACAGTATCGATGTTTAGACGACCAAATTTGTGCGTCTTTGCATTTCATTAAAACAGAATTTGACCCAGATACGGCGACAATACAAGGTTTACAGCAAAGTAGTGTGTTAAATCACAGGAGACGGTTGACTACGATAACATTCAATTGAAGGAAAATGTCAGAAAAGAGTGATACAGACAAAAGGGAGCCTATGATTCAGCTCCCACTCAAGGAATACAAGGGTAGTTATATGTTTGAAGCTGCTGAGATAGAAGACTACGCTAGTTTTAAGTGTAGAGATGATGATGTCTGGGTGTGCACATTCCCTAGGTCAGGTATGTGAATTTAATGTATTTAACAAAAGCAAGATTTGCCAGTGCCAAAACATAGTCGACACAGGGGTTATCGACTTGTAATGGACAGTGCCAAAACCTGGTCGACAACAGGGACTACCGACTTGTAATGGACAGTGCCAAAACCTGGTCGACAACATGGGTTACCGACTTGTAATGGACAGTGCCAAAACCTGGTCGACAACAGGGGTTACCGACTTGTAATAGACAGTGCCAAAACCTGGTCGACAACAGGGGTTACCGACTTGTAATGGACAGTGCCAAAACCTGGTCGACAACAGGGGTTACCGACTTGTAATAGACAGTGCCAAAACCTTGTCGACTTACGGGTGCTTTCATTGATCATTCCGTCGGAATATCAAAACTAGACGATATTGTTTACACATGCACCAATTAAACAACATTTCGTCAGCATAGCAAAACTAGACGATATTGTTTACACATGCACCAATTAAACAACATTCGCCAGTATATCAAAACTAGACGATATTGCTTACAAATGCACCAATAAAACAACATTCCGCCAGCATATCAAAACTAGACGATATTGTTTACACATGCACCAATAAAACAATGTCGCTGTTCCGGAACCGGTGCATTTGACCCTATTTACACCACAGGGATCCGTCACATGCTATGATGGAGGGGATTTTTTTTTTTTTTAATAAACAAAATTTTTTTTTAAATAATAATTTTTTTTTTTTTTTTTTTATATGTTTTTTATGAAATTCAAGTACTTATATGTAAAAAAATATATATACACACATAAACCATATATAGAGACAAGGGGAAGAACATGGATAATTTCAATTTTGACCCCAACGTTCTTGTACCCCATGCTATCGTGCCACATTTTCATAATATCCGACTCATAAACTACTCAACTACATGGGCAAAGAATAATACTAACAGAAAATGTATACTTTTACCACTTTAAAATGTATCACAAACTCGTAAATTATGATTTTCTATATACCGAAACGGTTGTGTTTGCAAGTCGGACACGATCGCGTAAAGCATTGACACATATAAAAAAAACATATAAAAAAAAATTATTATTTAAAAAAAAAAAAAATCCCCTCTATCATAGCATGTGACGGATCCCTGTGGTTTACACACCATACGATTATTTTTTACCTCTCGCAAAACACGCCAACACTCGCGTCTGTAGTGGTTTTAAGTACGACGGTGGTGTAATGGCGTTACCATGGCAACTAACTTGGATTCGGTCTCAGACTCAAACCAGTCACTTCTCAAAACCATCGATAAATGCTTTACCCAGCGTTCCACAATAAATTGTTGTGCTGGTAGGACTTTGTTCAACCACTGGACCCAGCTCACTGAACATCTTGGCTTCAGAATTTTGAAATGATGTAACTTTGTTTACATGTACCATTTCAGTTTAGACTAATTTTTAGCTCGACTTCGATGAAAGCTTAGAACTTATATGAACCGCTCTCGATTACTGTCGGTCTCTCACAGCTAAGGTCGCATGTTCGAGTCTAGCTATGCTCAAACGCTTTATGTGAAAAAGGTTACCATTTATTTGCGGACGAACGATGGTTCTTCTCAAATTCTTTCTACGGTTCTCCTCCGTCAATAAAACTGGATATGCATGTGTAATATGACATGTGATGAGAACGGCGTTACCGGTTCGTGAATATTAACTTCATAACGCTCTCGTTAATTAATAATGATTAAGATTACTGGTCGATCTGTGATATATAGATATACAATGTTTACACAACAAATATGTTGATATACAATATTTACACAACAAATATCTTGATATACAATGTTTACACAACAACTGTGTGATATTTTGACATACAATGTTTACACAATAAATGTGTGATATGCAGATATACAATGTTTACTTAATAAATGTGTGATATGCAGATATACAATGTTTACTTAACAAATGTGTGATATGCAGATATACAATGTTTACTTAATAAATGTGTCATATGCAGATATACAATGTTTACTTAACAAATGTGTGATATGCAGATATACAATGTGTACACAACAAATGTGTGATATGCAGATGTACAATGTTTACGCAACAAATATGTTGATATACAATGTTTACACAACAAATGTGCGATATGCAGATATACAATGTTTACTCAACAAATGTGTGATATGTTGATATACAATGTTTACACAACAAATGTGCGATATGCAGATATACAATGTTTACACAACAAATGTGTGATATGTTGATATACAATGTTTACTTAACAAATGTGTGATATGTTGATATACAATGTTTACACAACAAATGTGTTGATATACAATGTTGACACAACAAATGTGTGATATGCAGATATACAATGTTTACACAACAAATGTGTTATAAAATGATATACAATGTTTACACAACAAAAATGTTGATATACAATGTTTACACAACAAATGTGTGATATGCAGATATACAATGTTTACAAAACAAATGTGTGATATGTTGATATACATTTTTTACACAACAAATATGTTGATATACAATGTTTACACAACAAATGTGTGATATGCAGATATACAAGGTTTACTCAACAAATATGTTGATATACAATGTTTAGGCAACAAATATGTTGATATACAATGTTTACACAACAAATGTGTGATATGCAGATATACAAGTTTTACTCAACAAATGTGTGATATGTTGATATACAATGTTTACACAACACATATGTTGATGTACAATATTTACACAACAAATATGTTGATATACAATATTTACACAACAAATATGTTGATAAACAATATTTACACAACAAATATCTTGATATACAATGTTTACACAACAACTGTGTGATATGTTGATATACAATGTTTACACAATAAATGTGTGATATGCAGATGCACAATGTTTACTTAATAAATGTGTCATATGCAGATATGCAATGTTTACTTAACAAATGTGTGATATGTTGATATACAATGTTTACACAACAAATGTGTGATATGCAGATTTACAATGTTTACGCAACAAATATATTGATATACAATGTTTACACAACAAATGTGTTATATAGTGATATACAATGTTTACACAATAAATGTGTGATATGTTAATATACAATGTTTACACAACAAAAGTGTGTTATATAGATATACATGTTTATACAACAAATGTGTGATATGCAGATATACAATGTGTACACAACAAATGTGTGATATGCAGATGTACAATGTTTACGCAACAAATATGTTGATATACAATGTTTACACAACAAATGTGTGATATATAGATATACAATGTTTACGCAACAAATGTGTGATATGTTGATATACAATATTTAGGCAACAAATGTGTGATATGTTGATATTCAATGTTTACGCAACAAATGTGTGATATGTTGATATACAATGTTTACGCAACAAATGTGTGATTTGTTGATATTCAATGTTTACGCAACAAATGTGTGATATGTTGATATTCAATGTTTACGCAACAAATGTGTGATATGTTGATATACAATGTTTACGCAACAAATGTGTGATTTGTTGATATTCAATGTTTACGCAACAAATGTGTGATATGTTGATATTCAATGTTTACGCAACAAATGTGTGATATGTTGATATTCAATGTTTACGCAACAAATGTGTGATATGTTGATATACAATGTTTACGCAACAAATGTGTGATATGTTGATATACAATGTTTACGCAACAAATGTGTGTTATATAGATATACATGTTTATACAACAAATGTGTGATATGTTAATATACAATGTTTACACAACAAATGTGTGATATGTTGATATACAATGTTTACACAACAAATGTGTGATATATTGATAAACAATGTTTACACAACAAATGTGTGTTCTATAGATATACATGTTTACACAACAAATATGTGATATGTTGATATACAATGTTTACACAACAAATGTGTGATATATTGATAAACAATGTTTACACAACAAATGTGTGATATATAGATATACAATGTTTACGCAACAAATGTGTGATATGTTGATATACAATGTTTATGCAACAAATGTGTGATATGTTGATATACAATGTTTACGCAACAAATGTGTGATATGTTGATATTCTATGTTTACGCAACAAATGTGTGATATGTTGATATACAATGTTTACACAACAAATGTGTGATATGTTGATATTCAATGTTTACACAACAAATTCGTGTTATATAGATATACATGTTTACACAACAAATGTGTGATATGTTGATATACAATGCTTACACAACAAATGTTTTAAATTAGCTGATCGTTTCCAGGTACAACACTGACACAACAAATAGTGTACTTGATAATGACACTGGACTTTGAGAAAGGTGCCACCGTGGATCTCGACGACAGGTTCCCATATGCCGACTTTTACAACGAAGATCTTCCATATTCAAGGTCAGCATTACAGTTATATAATCCATGACGTGATATTTAAATCAAACTCTACAACACAGCGTCTGTCATTTCATTTATACAATGTCTTACGAAATGCAATGGATACGGACATACTTATATTTTGTGTTGTGTTGGTTTATGACGTAATGTATGGAACGCCAAACACGACTATGATGGTTTATTAACATTCTGGTGTTGTCAGATGAAAGTCTGCTGTGGTTACTTTTCATTCGGATGTGGTCACTTTACATTATGATGTAGTTCGATGTCATTCTGTTGTGTTTCGATGTCATTCTGATGTGGTCATTTTACATTATGATGTAGTTCGATGTCATTCTGTTGTGGTTCGATGTCATTCTGATGTGGTCATTTCCATTATGATGTAGTTCGATGTTATTCTGATGTGGTCACTTTACATTATGCTGTAGTTCGATGTCATTCTGTTGTGGTTCGATGTCATTCTGTTGTGGTTCGAAGGTCATTCTGATGTAGTCATTTTACATTCTGTTGTGGTTCGATGTCATTCTGTTGTGGTTCGATGTCATTCTGATGTGGTCATATTACATTTTGATGTTGTTCGATGTCATTCTGTTGTAGTTCGATGTCATTCTGTTGTGTTTCGATGTCATTTTGGTGTGGTTCAATGTCATTCTGTTTTGGATGTAGTTCGGTGTTATTCTGATGTTGTCACTTTACATTATGTTGTAGTTCGATGTCATTCTGTTGTGGTTCGATGTCATTCTGATGTGGTCATTTTACATTCTGATGTAGTTCGATGTCATTCTGTTGTGGTCTGATGTCATTCTGGTGTGGTCATATCACATTATGATGTAGTTCGATGTCATTCTGTTGTGGTTCGATGTCATTCTGTTGTGAATGTAGTTTGATGTAATTCTGATGAGGTCACTTGACATTATGTTGTAGTTCGATGTCATTCTGTTGTGATTCGATGTCATTCTGATGTGGTCGTTTTACATTTTGATGTAGTTCGATGTCATTCTGTTGTGGTTCGATGTCATTCTGTTGCGGTTCGATGTCATTCTGACGTGGTCATATTACATTATGATGTAGTTCGATGTCATTCTGTTGTGGTTCGATGTCATTCTGTTGCGGTCATATTACATTATGATGTAGTTTAATGTCATTCTGTTGTGGTTCGATGTCATTCTGATGTGGTTCAATGTCATTCTGATAAAGTTTAATGTCATTATGATGTGGTTCAATGTCATTATGATGTGGTGACTTTACATTATGATGTAGTTCGATCATTCTGATGTGGTTCGATGTCATTCTGATGTGGTCACTTTACATTATGATGAAGTTCGATGTCATTCTGATGTAGTTTGATGTCATTCTGGTGTGGTTCAATGTCATTCTGATGAAGTTCAATGTCATTCTGATGTGGTTTGATGTCCTTCTGATGTGGTTCAGTGTCATTCTGTTGTGGTTCGATGTCATTCCGATGAAGTCATATTACATTATAATGTAGTTCGATGTCATTCTGTTGTGGCTCGATGTCACTCTGATGTAGTTCGATGTCATTCTGTTGTGGTTCGATGTCATTCTGTTGTGGTTCGATGTCATTCTGATGTGGTCATATTACATTATGATGTTGTTCGGTGTCATTCTGTTGTGGTTTGATGTCATTCTGTTGTGGTTCGATGTCATCCTGATGTGGTCATTTTACATTATGATGTAGTTCGTCGTCATTCTGTTGTGGTTCGATGTCATTCTGATGTGGTCATTTTACATTATGATGTAGTTCGATATCATTCTGTTGTGGTTCGATGTCATTCTGTTGTGGTTCGATGTCATTCTGATGTGGTCATATTACATTATGATGTAGTTCGATGTCATTCTGTTGTGGTTTAATGTCATTCTGTTGTGGTTCGATGTCATCCTGATGTGGTCATTTTACATTATGATGTAGTTCGATGTCATTCTGTTGTGGTTCAATGTCATTCTGATGTGGTCATTTTACATTATGATTAAGTTTGATGTCATTCTGATGTAGTTCGATGTAATTCTGTTGTAGTTTGATGTCATTCTGATGTAGTTCGATGTCATTTTGTTGTGGTTCAATGTCATTCTAATGTGGTTCGATGTCATTCTGTTGTGGTTCGATGTAATTCTGATGTGGTCATATTACATTATGATGTAGTTCGATGTCATCCTGATGTGGTCATTTTACATTATGATGTAGTTCGATGTCAATCTGTTGTGGTTCGATGTCATTCTGATGTGGTCATTTTACATTATGATTAAGTTTGATGTCATTCTGATGTAGTTCGATGTCATTCTGTTGTGATTCGATGTCATTCTAATGTGGTTCTATGTCATTCTGTTGTGGTTTGATGTCATTCTATTTTGGTTCGATGTCATTCTGATGTCGTCATATTACATTATGATGTAGTTCGATGTTATTCTGTTGTGGTTCGATGTCATTCTGATGTGTTCATTTTACATTATGATTAAGTTTGATGTCATTCTGATGTAGTTCGATGTCATTCTGTTGTGGTTTGATGTCATTCTAATGTGGTTCGATGTCATTCTGTTGTGGTTCGATGTCATTCTGTTGTGGTTCGATGTCATACTGATGTGATCATATTACATTATGATGTAATTCGATGTCATTTTGTTGTGGTTCGATGTGAGTATACGTGTATCTAAATAATGAAAATAATTCTATAAAGAAATTAAATTATTATTTAGAAGTTAAACTGGCACCAACAGTGACAGCATCTCTACGTGTATGCAGAACACATATAAATATAAGTTTACACATGTTACTGATTCATGACATTATATCAGTAACTGCACGAAATCGGGATCAAATGTTTATATAAAAATTATTTGTGAAATATGCCGACCAATATGGGACTCGAACTCGCGACATCTGAATACTAGCAAGATGCTGTACATAGGCCCTACCGACTTAACTTGGTCGCTTTCTGAACCAGTAACGGAATCAACACGTGTTGATTGTTTTTGCAATGATCTGAGGATGTTATAATGTGTGTCGTAAATTTCTAAAAATGCTACCTTCGAACTCGCACGCACATACTTTAACAAAATTCAGGAGTTCTGCCATTGATGCCATTTTGATATCTGTGATTAGTTAGAGAATAGACGCTAGATGGCGCATATAATACATCACTGCCAAAAAATCAAGTTACCACTGCCGAATAACAAGTATTCACTGCCAAAAGGCAAACAACCATTGCCGAATGACAAGTAACTGTCGAATGACAAGATAACACAGTCGAATGACAAGTTTCTACCGCCAAATGACAGGTAACCACATTAGAATGTAAAGTGACCACATCAGAATGGAATGTAACCACATCAAAATGTAAAATGACCACATCAGAATGACATCGAACCACATCAGAATGACATCGAATTTCATCAGAATGACATCAAACTACATCAAAATGTAAAATGACTATTATAGATATATCAAACTACATCATAATGTAAAATGACCACATCAAAATGACATCGAACCACATCAGAATGACATCGAACCACATCAAAATGTAAAATGACCACGTCAGAATGACATCGAACAACATCAGAATGACGGCGAACTACATTAAAATGTAAAATGACCACATCAAAATGACATCAAACCACATCAGAATGACATTGAACTACGTCATAATGTAAAGTGACCACGTCAGAATGACATCGAACCACATCAGAATGACATCGAACTACATCAAAATGTAAAATGACCATATCAGAATGATATCAAACCACATCAGAATGACATCAAACCAAATCAGAATGACATCGAACTACATCCAAATAAAAAATGACCACATCAGAATGACATCGAATCACATCAGAATGACATCGAACCAAATCAGAATGACATCGAACCACATCAGAATGACATCGAACTACATCAAAATGTAAAATGACCATATCAGAATGATATCGAACCACATCAGAATGACATCAAACCAAATCAGAATGACATCGAACTACATCCAAATGAAAAATGACCACATCAGAATGACATCGAACCACATCAGAATGACATCGAACCAAATCAGAATGACATCGAACCACATCAGAATGACATCGAACCAAATCAGAATGACATCGAACTACATCAAAATGTAAAATGACCACATCAGAATGACATTGAACCACAACAGAATGACATCGAACTACAACATAATATAAAGTGACCACATCAGAATAACATAGAACTACATCATAATGTAAAATGACCACATCAGAATGGCATCGAACCACAACAGAATGACACCGAACTACATCATAATGTAATATGAGCACCTCAGAATGACATCGAACCACAACAGAATGACATCGAACTACAACAAAATGTAAAGTGACCACATCAGAAAAACATCGAACTACATCATAATGTAAAATGACCACATCAGAATGACATCGAACCACAACAGAATGACATCATAATGTAAAGTGACCATATCCGAATGAAAAGTATCCACAGCAGTCTGTCATCCGACCACATCAGAATGTAAGTCGTGTTTGGCGTTCCACAGTGATGATGGGATAAGAGTGGGGCTGGGAGCATCCGTCAACCAGGTTTAAACTTTCAGGCTACGTGTCCGCTATTGACCGTTCCAGACATTAATCTCGATTGATCGTTCATCTATGTGTATGTCTGTTATTCTGTGGTGTTCATTTGTGTGTATGTCTGTTGTTCTGTGGTGTTCATCTATGTGTATGTCTGTTGTTCTGTGGTGTTCATCTTTGTGTATGTCTGTTATTCTGTGGTGATAGTTTGTTATGTTGTTGTATTGGTATCCTTTCGGCGTTATGCGTCTAGTTGGACACATATTTTATTAGTTGTTCATAGGTCCGATACTCCCTTTGTTTTAAAACAAATCTTTTGAACAAAATACAAATGAAAATAATTGTTTTTCAGGGGCCTAAAGTATCTTGATAATTTACCTACGGATACCCCAAGGTTTATAAAGAGTCACATTCACCGTTATCTGTTACCAGAAGAGCTCAAAAATGGGAAAGGAAAGGTAATTTGTATCACGGGAAATAAATTGCAATATTTTATCAAAAGTTATAAATGATTATCCTATGATTATATTAATTTATTTTTATTTATATGCGATATAATTATTGCCTAAGTTCAGAAATTGTTTGCTTATTTAATCCCCCCTCACCCTCACCCCCCCCCCCCCCCCCCTTCCTCTTTTCCATCCCATGATGTGTGTTGCGCAACGTTTGCCATGTTGGTTCAAGGTCAAGGTCGCACTAAGAGGTCATATGTCAAAAAGGCAAAACTTCGTGTTCTCTCCGTATTTTAACCGCTTGAGTTATTTTTAAATAAGCTGGTACAAATGTTTGCCATGTAAAAATGCATGTTAGAATACATATTGCTTTAGATTTCCATATGCTGATTATTTGTTTTGAAAATAATCAAACTTCTCCATATATGCTGTTGATGCAGTTTAAACGTAGAAGTAATTATCAAGAAAATTTCAGAGAAAAAAATCGCTAAGTTTCAGCATGATAATAATAATTATTATTATTTATTCATTTATTTATTTATTTTATTTATTTATTTATTTATTTATATATTTATTTATTTATTTATTTATTTATTTATTTATTTATTTATTTATAAATGTAAAATAGTTTTTGAAACCAGTAATACACCTCGTACATGTTGACTACTGACAAGAGAACTTATTTTGTTATATATAAAAAATAATCTAAATACACCCTTTTTTTATGTACATGACATGATTGTGAGCTTCTGTGTAAAGTAGTATTCTGTTACTATACACATGGATGATACATACAACGGTCTTTCCCTTATTATCCACCTTGTTTGAAAACAATTTATTTGAATTCTTTTTTAGCACAAGTATAAAAGTATATGTAAATGTTATTGTGTTTGTTTCAGATTGTTTACGTAGCAAGGAATCCAAAAGCCACCGTTATTTCTCTCTACCGGTTGATGTTGTATTTATGCAATCCACAGGCGCCATCATTGCGGGAGTTTATTGAACTTTTCCTCACGGATAAAGACGGTCCGTTCTTAAGTTGATTTTTTTCGGCACATAGCATGTAATACATTATAAACAAGTATAACGGAATTAGTGTATGTATATGAGTATTAAAGTTTCATTTAACATCTTAAACAAGCCTCATAGAAAGCTTCAGTTTATTCACTCGTGAGGAAAGTTGTTGTTGTTGTTGTTGTTGTTGTTGTTGTTGTATGGTGTTTAGCGTCGCTTTCAACGATTTTTCAATCATATCGCGACGGTGTCTACTTGAGACAGTATTTTAAGCCCTGTCACACTGGAGTATCATGCCGCAGACACATGGTATGATACCCCACCCAGTCACATTATACTGACACCGGGCCGACCAGACCTAGAACTCTCTTCTTAATGCTGAGCGTCAAGCGAGGAAGCTTCTAGTACCATTTTTAAAGTCTTTGGTATGACCCGGCCGGGGATCGAACCCACGACCTTCCGCATGCGAGGCGGACGCTCTTCCACTAGACCACGCCGCGGTCTCGTGAGGAAAGAGCATGCCATTAGAACATTATGGCTGGTTACAGCATTGTAGTTTTTTAATGTCAGAAAAGCATGAAATAATAGATAAACGTTTTTTTTTCTTCTTTTTACCCGTTTTCTTCGTTAATGTTTGAAAAGGTGTATATCAAGGGAAAAGCGCTATAAAGTTCTTAAAAATTGAATTTATTTTTAAATTGGATACAAATCATCTCATTAGCATAAATAGATCAAATCCGAATGGTTTATTATATCAAATCAACCAAAAAGGTGACAAAATAAATATTTTACTCAGAGTGGTAACCTTGAGACGAAATCCTATTTGTAAGAATAGACAACACTTAAATACTGTTTGAGGACACCGACATCATCATTCGACCTTTTTCTCAGATGAAGCAGTTCTACCATATGCAAACTAGATCAGTTAAAATGAAACCACGTGAATCATTCGATACATCACAAAATAGGTTGCAAATTTAAGCGGGAAATCTATTTTAGTCAAACTTAGCCGTGAAGCCCAAGTTAGAAAATCCCTTTGCAATATATCATGTTTGCATGTTTAAATATACTAGTATAATATATACTGTAACACAAAGGCAGGGATTATACATGGGCATTGTTTAATGGGAAAAATCTTTAAGCCAATTTTAAACTTTTTAAAAATCCTGATATATTTCCTTTAGTATGACCAATTTATGTATGTGATACTTTATTGTGGGTCGTGATAGATACGATTTTTAGCCGGACTTTATACAAAAAGCATAGCACTACTTTTATCGTCGTGATCAAGATTTGCACTGTTGATCACCTCCAAAATGGTCATACGTGACAGTGACTACTTTTTATTCCTCGAAGTCCATTTTTTATGATTGTATTTGATATAAGAAGCAGAAATAAAGAAATGAAAATAATTTTTTTTAAAATGTTGCATAAACCAAACCCTACAATAATACCAATCAAATTTGGAAGGTGTTTGACTATTTATCTAATGTCGGCTATCGGTACTTTTAAATATTTTGATTTATTTTGAGTTCTACCTTACAGAAATATACTATAACAAAAATCCTTTTATCAAAACTTAAAATCAATACATAAACAGATATATGGTTAGATTGCTTATGTAAATAAATCTAAGCTATTTGAGGTATATGGGAGTCCTCTTTAATGATGCCTGCTATCTAAAATCAACCATAAGTAAACTAAAGCTAAAAATATAAGTATGTTTCATGTTTTGTTTAATTAATAAGATATACAATATGTACAACAGCGTGCTATATTTTTATTTTGACCAGTGTTGTCATGCCCATGGGGATTGCACCTAAGAGAATTCTGGGAGCACAGAAATGATAAAAATGTACTTTTCATCCAATTCGAGAAACTGGTTCAGGTACAGAAATTTTTCTCAAACCTTTAAAAATGTCGAAAAATACAGTAGTTATTAGGTTCGAAAACTCATACATGTATACAACAAAGAAGTTTATTAATGTTTATGGTGTATTAGTATATAAGGTATCGTGAGATTAGTTGTTGATGTGGTAAATATCTAACATTTGAAAAATATTTTGCTATAATTTTGATTAGACTTAAATAAATTGTAAATCTTTCATATTTCTGAAGATGGGTTTTCCCATCAATTTTATGTAAACTCATGAAGCAATTGTGGTTTAACTTTATTTCCCAATTAATAATCATACATCAAAGGTTTCCTTTTTACCTTAAATCTAAAATATGAAACCCACTTCTAAGCAATATATTTATGTGTTGAGAATATGTGTAAATACAAGTTAAAAAAATCCTCTTTATTTTACAGAATCGACGAAGTACCATAGAGAGGATTGCAAAATTTCTTGATCGCGACCTATCAGATGATATGCTGGATAAAGTAACGGAACATACACGATTGGAAAGCATGAAAAACAACCCATCTGTCAACCTCTCGTTCTATGAAAGCAAGTATCAAACAGATGCTCGCGAGGGAAGTTTCATAAACAAGGGTAAGTGAAAGAAAGCTTGGTTTGAAATTGTGTATAACACACAGTAAATGCTGAGAACAACGTTTTTTTTCAAAATTTCTATTGTTGTTTGTTATTTAACTTTTGTTTTATGCTGTACTTTAATATGCAACAATAAGTATAACACTGCACTATACCAATGTTAATGTTTAAAAAGACAGTGGGTTTTATTTCATCATATTTTATTTGTGTTGCTATCATTTTCTGGATCCATGAACTCATGAAGTTTAATTATTCATTGTTCTCGAAAACAGAATACCACTTCAGTCGATCCTGATGGGAAGTGGTATCATGAAGGGTTTTGCATATGGCATTACCACTCGTGAACAAGCGCAATAAAGAGATTAATGTCAGTAATAAACGTCCAAATGTATTTAGCGTTTAGGAGACGTGGCATTTAAAGAACGCAGTCAATTTGACATCATAAAAACGAAGTACAAATACTCTTTTTATCAGATAATATGAAGGCCATTCAATATATGATGCAACCTATTAATTTTAATTAAACCACTTATAGTATTGTGATGAAACTTGATATGCTAATGAATCAACTACTTGCTTATAATTGTGCAAACTCTACGTACGTCACTTTGAATGGCGTCATCAGCGTGCAACGTTAAATGACGTCACTAAAAGCATCATGGACGCGGTCACGTCAATTGAACACTCGTATGTTAAATGATTAGACTGTAACCTTGTTTACCTCATACATGAGTGGTAATATTCTGCTTTTAAATACTGCAGGAGAAGTATCCGGCTGGAAGAAGGATATACCTAAAGACTTGGAAGAGAAATTAGACAAAATGATTGCACGTGAACTTGGCGATACAGACATCGAATTTGAATAATTAAACTATTTAACCTGGAAACACATTAACCAGAGATAAAGTAGCGTGTTTGCATTTGTTTTGTATTAATAAACAGATTATATGTATTATATGTGTGTGTATTTTTGTAGAATAAAACGAAGCAAATAATCAGACTGAATAATTTAAGCGATTATATCAGTTCAAGGGTAACAAAAATATATGCATAATATGTGTACTTTGTGAGAGTACGTAAATAGATGCAATATTTTAATGCTGCCGTTGGAGAGCGACAATTGGCATATTCAACACTAAGAATTGTTTTGAAACAAAACGTATACTGGTAGCCTTTAACAAACATTAAACTAACTTTACTCTCGATGTTCTCCTCAATATCATATTATCCAATCTGCTTACACTCTTTACATTGGAATCTACCTTAAACAACCAATTCTCGATTGTCATTGCTTTTCTTTTGCTTACTGCTGGAGACGTAGAACAAAATCCTAGACTGCAACAACTGTCTCTCTGTCATGCAATTTAATATCCGTAACATAAGGAATAAACTCGAGTATATCAAAGATAATTTTCTTGATTACGATGTTATCTGTTTCTCTGAAACTCTAAATATTTAACTCCAGTTATTTATCAACCATATATTGAATAAGACAATTTTGAACAAAATATTTACCGTAAAGATAATATCGCCCATTCAAGTGGTTTATTGATCTACGTTTCGAACTCACTTATCTCAAAACGTCATTTAGCACTCGAAACAACGACAATTGATCTTATTTGGATCGAAGTTAATTTTAAAGGGGAATCAGTACTATTTTGTAATGATTATCGCCCAATTAATTCACCAGTTTCCTTCTGGAAAGACTTAAATATATCTATTGAAAAAGCTTTTGAATATAATCAAAAGAATGTCATTATAGGCGATATTAATGAAGACCAATTGGTGCACGTACAAAACCGTCTTTTTTTTTTTTACTTACAGGGAACTGGATTCCAAAACAATATTCTCATTTCTGACTAGCTCCACGACTGCTAGTGAAATGTGGACATCACGGTTGTCAATTAGAACAACAGGTCTGGCCTTTCTAAAGTTCGGAGCAAACTGTTCAATACACATTCATAAAATGAGCTTGAAACAACACCCACTATAGCAGTGAAAAGCCACCCTTCCACCCAGCCCCATGCTCCTACGTACGTTAAATGACAATATACCTGGATCGTGGCTTTTCACTGCGCATCATAGACGGTATTGTTTCAAGCCCATTCTATGTATGTAAAACAGTTTGCTCCGAATTTTAGAAAGGCCAGACCTGTTGTTCTAATAATTGACAACTGTGATGTCCACATTTCACTAGCAGTCGTGGAGCTAGTCAGAAATGAGAATATTGTTTTGAAATCCAGTTCCCTGTAAGAGAAAAAAAAATGACGGTTTTGTACGTGCACCAAACAGACACGCTATCATGAATGGTATAGACAAATTAGTTGCCACTAAACAGCAGAAGGATATATAACTTGTGTGCACAAAATACTATAATAATGGTAAGAACAAACATATTTAATTATCACAAAACGTATACCTCATGCGCAATACTGACGTTGACGTTTGCTTTAAAGCGTTTTTTGACGTAGGGTAGGGTTAAAAAATTGATTATCATAAAAAATCTAGTCTGTCAATTTTTCTCAAAATCTCACTATTATTGAACAACATATAGTTTGAAAACATATAAAAGTTATGCAAAATTCGCTTGGTGTTTTTTTTGGTAATTTTGATTTGAAGCCGTTTTTACGAAAACATCGAGAGAAAAAAATAGTTTCCGTTTTTCGCTAGTATTTTCAAAATGTGGCGTTCGTCATAATTTTTGCATCTGTAAATCCATACATCCGTCAAATGTGTACATGGTGATATATGTTTCTATTCTGTGTATTAGGAATAACTCAACTGAGGTCGAAAAAAAATACGCGATTTTGCTGCTATACATTTGGGACGTCAAAAAGGCTGAACTTTGCCATGTTTACGATGTCACATATAAATATATATTCTATTGACCGCTGCAAAAAATACATATTCACATTGGAAATTTCTTCTAGTTTCATAATATACTAATTAAACCACTGATTTAGAAAATAATTTAACCTTAATCAACTGTCAAACATCTTATGGAAAACGTGTAGAATTATGCAATATGTTGACGTCTTTTTTGACGAAGGGTGGGGTTAAATAATTAAAAATAAAAAAAACAAAACTAGTTTGTCAATTGTTCTAAAAATCTCACAATCACTGTGAAGCATATTGTTAGAAATCAAATAAAAATTATTCCAAAATCGCTCGGTTTGTTTTTTGGTAATTTTGATTTGAAGCATTTCTTTCGAAAAAAATCGAGAAAATAATAATTTCCGTTTTTCGCTAATATTTTCAGAATTTGGCATTCGTCGTAATTATTGCATATGTAAATTCATATATCCGTTGAATGTGTACGTGGTGATATGTGTTTCGATTCTGTACATTCGGTATAACTTGACTGAGGTCGACAAATACGCGATTTTGCTGCTATAAATCGGGACATCAAAAAGACCAAACATGGCCATGTTAACGACGTCATAGGTAAAGAAGTGTTATATTTATCGCAGAAAAAAAAAGCATATTCAAATTGGAAATTACTTTTAGTTTCATTACATACCAAATATTCCACTGATTTCGAAAATAATTTAAAAGGTGTATTCCTCCTTAAATATCATATTGTTTGAAACACCTATCACATGTATTTGTACACGTATATTAATTGTATTCGTATCTGATGAGAAACTGTATACAGTTTAAATCAATAAAACATGTTTTGTTTTGCTCGTTAGTTTCAGATGACGTTTGTCGTTAATTTCCATACAAATGCTTGCATGTTTTCTGTTTGCTAATAACGCCACTGTTCCAATGCATTGTTTAGATGTACGAGTAACAGGACAAGAAAAATATGCAGTCAGTGCTGGACTCGAACCCGAGACCCTTCGCTTACAAGGTAAATGCTCTACCGACTGAGCTAACCGAACCGCTTACATACATTGCTTCTCTATGAATTAGGTACACACTGTGACATATTCCCTCACAAATTTGGAATTCGTCCCCGAATTGCCATAGAGACCAGAGAATCATGTGCAAATCACATGAATGTTTCACGAAACATATATAAGTCACAGCCTTACGTTGGGCGCCAATGTAACAGGACGAAAAAATATGCAGTCAGTCTAGGACTCGAACCCGGGACCCTTCGGTTACAAGGCGAATGCTCTACAGACTGAGCTAACCGAACCGCTTACAAACATTGCTCTTTTAGTACTTTATGCGTGGTACCAGCATTGGAATCAAGAAATACTTCCGCGGTGTATCCGCATGATGGCGGTTATAAATAATCCTTGATTCTTCTTATTAAAAAGTATTTTCCTTATTTGATTGTTCATTTTTTTAATGACATTAATTGATGTATTTGAAAGTATTGTCGTGTTTGAAATGTTTTTGAAAACAATTTAATGCTTGAAATTTGGCTATGAATACATGATTTCTGAAGTATACTTTCACTTTGTCAACTGTGTACACACAGAATAGAAATAACACCTTGGATGATACATCGCCCCTACTTTTTTCATAATATTTTGGTAGTGCAGACGTTAGCAAACAATAAAATGTAAGTTAAAAAGTGTGATTATGTCCAAATGCCAAGTAATGTTTAATCAGCTCTGTACACTATATGGATATTTGCATTATATCACATACTACTATGTTTACCTTTAAAGAAAATGCATAAAGAAGACTATATTTTATTCATTTTTACAAGTTGTAATAGTTATTATTTCTAAGAATGGAAAACATATGCAAAACATTTAAGATATACCGTTTTTAAAGTGTACGGGGTTGGTCTGTGTAATTCCATATTATAGCAAATGTGATATATATAAAAAAAATATAAGAGTATCTAATACATAAATAATCTATTGAAGTCAAATTGGCTAAAATACATTTATAAGACCTTTAGAATAACACGAATAGCATTGTTATTTCCCGTTTACATTATAAAGCGCTAAGTGTCACGTGGTTACTGCCATGAAGGGTTTATTAAAACAATGGCAACACACATACGCGCCATCATTACCTTTTGGCGTAGTCCAACACAATCGTTCTTATTTTGTTTGTTTCAGTAAAATTTTCAAATGTATATTGGTGAATATATCTAACGTCATACTAGTACATGTATATTTCTTGTGCATGTTAGTTCCGGTTTTGTCGATTTTCTAATTGCGCACATTGGTGTTATAATTGTATGCCCTTTGAATAACTATGCGTATTCTTAATGCACTGACCTAAGTTTATAATGTAATCCTTAATGATTTTCTATTGCATATGAGAATCTAATTCTTAAGGTGTAATTTCTCAAAACCAATTATTTTGATATGTATAAGAGAACAGAAAAACGCAGAGAATGTTGAATTGATATGACTGTATATATTCAGTCCATCTTAAATGACGAGTAAAATTATATAACAAGCAACCTATCATTGGTTATATCCTTGTCAACTATATATATCTCTACACCTAAACATCCTGGCCGGGACGTACCAAAACCATGAATAATAGGATTAGAAACTCCCTCGCTTGGCGCTCAGCATTTTATGTCTGATCGGCCCAGTGTCAGTATAATGTGACTGGTTGGGTATCATATCATTTGTCTGCGTCATGTTACTCCAATGTGGAAGCGTTTGAAATACTGTCCCAAGTAGACACCCTCGCAATATGACTGAAAATGTGTTAAAAGCGACGATAAACGCCATGCAACAACAATAACAACACTTAAACATAAGATACATACATGTTTATTTAATGAAACTCAAAACAGAGAGATCGCTTAGAATTTTATTTTTAAAGATGACGTCATTTTCATATATCCACGTCACTCTAGAATGGCTCGTCGAAAGGATACTCGGGATGACCAATGCATCTGAAAATAAAATTATGACATATATCGTTATTGTTAAAGGAGGACAAGAAACGTTCCGAATTATTAAGAGGTTCAGTGGAAATCTGAACAAAATAATGTTTATTGTTTAATGACAGGATATACTGTATGTATACTATCCATTGATTAATAATATTTCAATACCCGTTTACTGTCAAATGTCCTAATGAATTTAAGACCTTCCAAACATATATCTTGTTCAAACTTGTTCAAAACGTATTCTTTTATTTTATATTTACGTTTCACGATGTGCAAACAATTTATAATTGTTTTGGCAATTAAAACTAATTCTAGATTGGTTACTCTGCCTTGCATCGGTCATACATTTATACCGCATTATGTTCTTTGGTTTGCCTTATACTAAACATGTGCTATTCCAGATTTAAGCAGGAAAATAAAATTAATTCAGTCTACGCGCCTTTCTATCAACAAGTGTCGTCTTACAAAGGCAATTTGACAATTAATCAGAGGGGTATATTAACCAAAGAGGAACCGACGAAACCGTCCGCTTACAAGGCAAGGGGTGTATAGATTGGCATATAATGCAGTTTGTGGCAGGGACGGTAATCTATTTACTACATTCCAGACATCATTTTTATGTAAAACTATTAGAGCATTCATCGCCTCAAATGATATAGCTTTAACCGCAGCTTTATATACAGCTTAACACATGTAACACAGCTGGAGGTTAGTGACAATTACCATATATGTAAAGCTATACTTTTATGTAGCTCATTTGAGATGTGTCTAGTTAAAGATTCTATTCTTACGCGATATAAAACAAGCTAAAACTGTAATACCGATGGGTCGTGAAGAAACAGTGAAACTAGAGTAATAAGTCTGTATCAAAGTGAATCATGGGGTGTATTCAAATACGGGTACCGAAGTAAGCAACCTAGAAAATACACAATCACAGGGCCTCATTTACATATAATGTTACATCTGCTGACCATACTACGGTACTCAATCTACAATAAGGGACAAATCAAGTACACACGACTAGTGTAACGCTTTTGTAAACACATATCAAGGTGTACAGGATATATCTAGTGGTATTAGACGGACGCAAACATAAAAAAAAAATCTTAGAAGAAACCAACGTCATTTCGTTACTCAGTTACTGTCAAAACAAATGAACCGCCAGACATATTTCTATGGAACAGGCTACGGCGATCGCGCCTGGCCACGATGCAAACCAGGTATGCAAATATTGATTCTTTTAAAAATGGACAATTTATAACACTTACATGGGCTCTTTGAACACTCTCAAATCTCTGTTCAGGGAAGCAATCTGGCTCATTTCATTCTTTGACAGCTCAAAATCAAACACCTGTATCATAAAATCCTATTTTATTTGTCGAGAAATGCAAATAATAATCAAAACACGACTTATGCTTGAAATCAATTTACTTTAATATTCAATAAAATAAAACTACTAAATGTATATCGTATCTATGACACATGAAACTATATGCAAATATACTGAAAGGACACAGAAACGCCGGGTGAAATTTAGCGTCACATCTTCAAACCATTGTAAGCGATATTTACATATGGAAAGGTATTTCATTAACTAATTTGTCAATGTGACTCGTGACAAAACTATTAATGAGAACGTTTATACATATTCTAATACTGTAAATGTCGCTACCAATAGTTTGAGAATGCGGCTCTGATATTCACTAGGTGTTTATTTATCGTACTAATATGCATGCAAATCAAATCAAATTCATATATGTCCAACAACAAACATATCATTTAAAGGTTTAACAGTCAAGATATTAAATTTAACATTTAAAAAAAAAAAAAAAAAAAATGTCTAGTATTTCTTTAGGGGATGAAACTGTTTCAACTTACAGAAACGTTTTCCCGGATTCTTGTTGCCGTGATACTTTTAGGAATAACAATAACGCCGTTTTGTAAATGGTACCTCAGAACAACCTGAAAAGATAAACAATACATTAAGTAGGTCATTACAATACGTAGTCCAGCAATAATTGCTCCAGTAACGTATCTGTTAGCTCAGTGTAAAAAGTAGTCCGGCAATCATTGCTCCAGTTACGTATTTATTAGATCAGTGTACAAAGTAGTCCGGCAATCATTGCTCCAGTTACGTATTTATTAGGTCAGTGTACAAAGTAGTCCGTTATTCATTGCTCCAGTTACGTATTTATTAGATCAGTGTACAAAGTAGTCCGGCAATTATTGCTCCAGTTACGTATTTATTAGATCAGTGTACAAAGTAGTCCGGTATGTGTACAAAGTAGTCCGGTATTCATTGCTCCAGTTGCGTATTTATGAGATCAGTGTACAAAGTAGTCCGGCAATCATTGCTCCAGTTACATCTTTATCAGATCAGTGTACAAAGTAGTCCGGCAATCATGGCTCCAGTTACGTATTTATTAGATCAGTGTAAAAATCATCGCTTAAGTTACCAAAAAAGTAAAACAGCTTTGTTATATAAGGCAACATATCCTGGTGGCAGAAACTTAAGCAAAAAATGCATTTAAAAAATGAAAACTATTTTCAATAAATTGTATTATTTTACTTGTTCAATTTGTGTATTCATTAAATCTATTATTTCAGTTTTGTTATCAGTTCGTTGATAGTCATTAGTCATATATGACCTACTGTTACCATTAATTTACTCGTACTGTCTTAACATAAAGATGTGTGTCATTTACTTGTGCTTTTAACTTCCCTTTATTCTTAGCAATAGCTAATAAAGTTGGGTCTTCAATAGTCGTTAGTCATACATGACCTATTCATACAGTTACTCCACTCGTAGTGTATGTAACATAAACATGTGTGCCTCTTACTTCTTGCTTTTAATTCCCTTTATTCTTAGCAATAGCTAGTAAAGTTGGGCATTAACAATCATTAGTCATATATGACTTATTAATGACATTAATCTACTCGTGGTGTCTGTAACACAAACATGTTAGCTGCTTACCTGTGCAATTGACCTCCCCTTATTCTTAGCAATATCAATTAAAGTTGGATCTTCAAATGTGTGTGGTTCATCTGCTTCTTTCCTGTGAAATAAATAGGTGTGGTGAATATATATTGACTAGGGTGCATGTTTCAGCCAACGCTCTCTTTACTTTTATTGATACAAGTTCAGTGAAAATCGATCATAGGAAGCCTATTTTACACCAAATCATGATTTTGAATGAGTAAAGTGTATGTTAATGTGTAGCTATGTCAGCTAATGTTGTATTGTTTCGCATTCATTTCAAATAGGCGTACCTATTGTGAGCACATGTACATAATTGCTAATAAACGCATTTATTAAAATTTATTTATTAAAACCAGTCTTAGTTTAAGTATTTGAAAATAAAATTATGCTCATCAAAATCATTTTTTTGGTGTGGAAATGATACAATCAATATTGTTTATTTATTGCTTTTAAAAACCGTTCAATTGATAAGTAATTTGAAATTTAACTTCATTGAATTGTGTTCATGAACTTTAAAGATTCTTTGGCGAACACATAGTTCCTCCTAATAATATAATGCCAAAGAGAGTGTGCTTTGTAAAGGAAACTTATCCAATATAACGGTACTATTTCTTTCTTATCCATGTTTCCTTAAAGAGGAACTACAAAGTGTGCATATATGCAATAATTGTACAATTAGACATTTTTCTTATCCACTAAACCTAAAAGAGGAACTACAAAGTGTGCATATATGCAATAATTGTACAATTAGACATTTTTCTTATCAAGTATTCCTAAAAGAGGAACTACAAAGTGTGCATATATGTAATAATTGTACAATTAGACATTTTTTCTTATCCAGTATTCCTAAAAGAGTACCTAAAAATGTACATGTATGCAATAATTGTACAATTAGACATTTTTCTTATCCACTAAACCTAAAAGAGGAACTACAAAGTGTGCATATATGCAATAATTGTACAATTAGACATTTTTCTAATCCAGTATTTCTAAAAGAGTACCTAAAAATGTACATGTATGCAATAAGTGTACAATTAGGCATTTTTCTTGTCCAGTAAACCTAAAAGAGGAACTACAAAGTGTGCATATATGCAATAATTGTACAATTAGACATTTTTCTTATCCAGTATTCCTAAAAGAGTACCTAAAAATGTACATGTATGCAATAATTGTACAATTAGACATTTTTCTTATCCACTAAACCTAAAAGAGGAACTACAAAGTGTGCATATATGCAATAATTGTACAATTAGACATTTTTCTTATCAAGTATTCCTAAAAGAGGAACTACAAAGTGTGCATATATGCAATAATTGTACAATTCGACATTTTTCTTATCCAGTATTCCTAAAAGAGTACCTAAAAAAGTACATGTATGCAATAATTGTACAATTAGACATTTTTCTTATCCACTAAACCTTAAAGAGGAACTACAAAGTGTGCATATATGCAATAATTGTACAATTAGACATTTTTCTTATCCAGTATTCCTAAAAGAGTACCTAAAAATGTACATGTATGCAATAATTGTACAATTAGACATTTTCTTATCCACTAAACCTAAAAGAGGAACTTCAAAGTGTGCATATATGCAATAATTGTACAATTAGACATTTTTCTTATCCAGTATTCCTAAAAGAGTACCTAAAAATGTACATGTATGCAATAATTGTACAATTAGACATTTTTCTTATCCACTAAACCTAAAAGAGGAACTACAAAGTGTGCATATATGCAATAATTGTACAATTAGACATTTTTCTTATCCAGTATTCCTAAAAGAGTACCTAAAATTGTACATATATGCAATAATTGTACAATTAAATTTTTTTCTTATCCACTTAACCTAAAAGAGACACTACAAAGTGTGCATATATGCAATAATTGTACAATTAGACATTTTTCTTATCCAGTATTCCTAAAAGAGTACCTCAAAATGTACATGTATGCAATACTTGTACAATTAGTCATTTTTCTTATCTGCTAAACCTAAAAGAGGAACTACAAAGTGTGCATATATACAATAATTGTACAATTAGACATTTTTCTTATCCAGTATTCCTAAAAGAGGAACTACAAAATGTGCATATATGCAATAATTGTACAATTAAACATTTTTCTTATCCAGTATTCCTAAAAGAGTACCTAAAAATGTACATGAATGCAATAATTGTACAATTAGACATTTTTCTTATCCACTAAACCTAAAAGAGGAACTACAAAGTGTGCATATATGCAATAATTGTACAATTCGACATTTTTCTTATCCAGTATATCTAAAAGAGTACCTAAAAATGTACATGTATGCAATAATTGTACAATTAAACATTTTTCTTATCCAGTATTCCTAAAAGAGTACCTAAAATGTACATGTATGTAATAATTGTACAATTAGACATTTTTCTTATCCACTAAACCTAAAAGAGGAACTACAAAGTGTGCATATATGCAATAATTGTACAATTAAACATTTTTCTTATCCAGTATTCCTAAAAGAGGAACTACAAAGTGTGCATATATGCAATAATTGTACAATTTGACATTTTTCTTATCCAGTATTCCTAAAAGAGTACCTAAAATGTATATGTATGCAATAATTGTACAATTAGACATTTTTCTTATCCATTAAACCTAAAAGAGGAACTTCAAAGTGTGCATATATGCAATAATTGTACAATTAGACATTTTTCTTATCCAGTATTCTTAAAAGAGGAACTACAAAGTGTGCATATATGCAATAATTGTACAATTCGATATTTTTCTTATCCAGTATTCCTAAAAGAGGCACTACAAAGTGTGCTTATATGCAATACTTGTACAATTAGACATTTTTCTTATCCACTAAACCTAAAAGAGGAACTACAAAGTGTGCATATATGCAATAATTGTACAATTAAACATTTTTCTTATCCAGTATTCCTAAAAGAGTACCTAAAAATGTACATGTATGCAATAATTGTACAATAAGACATTTTTCTTATCCAGTAAACCTAAAAGAGGAACTACAAAGTGTGCATATATGCAATAATTGTACAATTTGACATTTATTATCCAGTATTCCTAAAAGAGTACCTAAAAATGTACATGTATGCAATAATTGTACAATTAGACATTTTTTTTGTCCAGTAAACCTAAAAGAGGAACTACAAAGTGTGCTTATATGCAATACTTGTACAATTAGACATTTTTCTTATCCAGTATTTCTAAAAAAAGTACCTAAAAATGTGCATATTTGCAATAATTGTACAATTAGACATTTTTCTTATCCAGTATTCCTAAAAAAGTAACTAAAAATGTACATGTATGCAAAAATTGTACAATAAGACTTTTTCTTTTTTATCCAGTTTTCCTGAAAGCGTACCTACAATGTGTATCTATATGCAATAAGTGTACAAATACACGTTTTTTATCTTGTATTCCTAAAAGAGGAACTACATAGTGTGCATATATGCAATCACTGTACAAATACACGTTTTTTTCTATCCAGTATTCCTAAAAGAGGAACTACAAAGTGGTTCATGTATACAATAATTATAAACTTAGACATTTATTTTCTTATCGAGTAAACCTAAAAGAGGAACTACAAAGTGTACATGTATGCAATTATTGTACAATTGAACTTTTTCTTTTTTATCCAGTATTCCTGAAAGCGTACCTACAATGTGTATCTATATGCAATAATTGTATAAATACACGTTTTTTTCTAATCCAGTATTCCTAAAAGTGGAACTACAAAGTATGCATATAGGCAATAATTGTACAATTAGACAGTTTTCTTATCCAGTATTCCTGAAAGAGAAACATCAATGTGTGCATGTATGCAATAATTGTACCATTAAACTTTTTCGTTTTTATCCAGTGTTCCTGAAAGAGTATGTACAATGTGTATAATCATATATATGTAGTTATTGTACAATCAAAGTTTTTTTTCTTATCCAATATACCTGAAAGCATAATTACGAAGTGTACATATATGCAATAACTGTACAATTAGACAAATGCCATTGATGATCCACCCATTTTGTAATATGTTTTCTACTCACCAAGGTCTATTTGGGGCTCCCAGTGGGGCATACGCAGTTACTACCATTCCGCGTTCTTGACAAAAGTCAACAAGTCGTCTGTTCGAAAAATATGGAGTTATCTCAACCTGTAAGATATAAACATATATAACTGTTAGATATGTTTATTAAAGTTTGAATCATTCTCACTTCCTGGCAAATTACGTTATGTGTTTTTCTCATATAGCTAATAATTAAAGTAAACGCGTTCGCTAAAATACACAATTCTGAATTGAGGAAAAGTTGGATGGTTTGTCGTCTGAAATAATTTGAAATATGATATTTAGAGACAACGTGTTATGTGTTATTAAAACGTATATTAGCTGCCATCAAGAAAATATTAAAGATCTTGCCACTGTTTTGTCTTGAGCATATCTAACGAATTGCAAAAAACAACAACTATTTTGAAAAATATTCGTGATTTGATATTAAAATTGCTGAATCCTTTCATATCACAAACACGTTCTATAGAAAAAAATCTTAAAACCATATGGGATTATTTGTAGTATTGTTGGACAATCGGATAACATTGTATGTTGCCCCGTTTGGCCTGGTTTAAGATCCATGTTGGTATATGTTCCAGTTCCAGTGCGGTTACCCATGTTTTCACGTCTTATCTTTATATACGTTGTTCTTATCCTAGTCATTCCATATGACATTTATGTTAATATGGTAAATATGTCCTTCGAATGCTACGTCTCAGGTGTGTTTCATAGTGACTTATATGTTTATTGGATGGTGTTGTTATAATGATAGAGTAAGACATATACGCATGCTAAGAAGTACCTGCATGGCGGTAGGTTTGATGGTGCAGCTGTCCAGGATTCGCTGGGTTTGCTTACTGTTAAAGTTTGAAAGTCCAATGTTTTTTGCGAGGCCAGCCTTTTGACATTCTTCAACTGCCTGCAAAACAAGCAATGTAATAAAAGTTTGTATGGTATTAAAAAATATTTCATGTTTCTGTAGTATTGATTAAAGGAGGTCATTATTAACATGAAAGACAAATTATATCGAATAACAAAATATATAGTTAACGTGGTCTAAAGTATCGGCTTCAGCAAGTATAAGTTCATTTAAATTGGATATACTTCATTAGTGCAATTTATTCACGCTTCGTTTAAATGTATCGCTAAGTGGTAAAGGAAACTGCTAAGCTACTATGTCAAGTATTAAAAATTTTAGGACGTTTAAATGGGTTTACTTTTGTAACAATTACTATTTTTTGCATGATAAGCATACATGTTAGGTGTGGTTCAATCTCAACGGCTGTGTTAATATTGATACTACTGATCCAAAACAATATTACGTAATATGACTGAGTTGTTATACGAGGTTTTACATATTAATTATAAACAACAAGGGACACAGTTGAACAAAGCTTTAAGAAATATACTTTTATATTCCATTTCATGGATTGCAATAAAATGTTGTGTTTCTATTTAGATTCATATTCATGAATCTGACGTATCGTCCATCAAATAAACTGAGTGCCTTATATAACCTGCAATGTGGTGAAAATTAAAACTTCAGTAGGTCCGTCCTAAATACAGAAATTGCCCGTGTTTTTCTGACAAAGTGAGCCTTTTTAATTTTGATTTGCATTTATAATAGACCATCCAAATACCGTAACGTTTGGCTACACAGAATTCACGATGTTACATGCATACATAAATATAAAATACAGACTTATCAAAATTGCATTAATCGCTTCTGGGAAAACATTTAGATGCTAAACAATTAGAAGAAGAAACTGTTTCATTATAATGAAATGCTGCAACAACAATAACACAAGGAAGAAAAGAAAGGAACAATCATTTTGCCTATCATAAAATTGTTACTTGTAATAAATAGGGCTTAAAATATATTCATTGTTTGAAATGAAATATGTTATTACCTTCCAAATATCTTCAAGCTTATGATTGGCGAACACAACATTTCCACTCTCATCTTTAGGAACAATTGTTTTCAGTTCTGGATCATCCTTTTGGAAGGTGAAACATATATTTGGATGGTAATTTACAATATCTAATAAGAGGAAGCACATAGCGAAATCAAAAGACAAAAACAGTAGACTGTTCATGCAACACCTTTCATTCCCACCAGCACAGTTGATTGTAACAGTTGATTAAAATATGGTTATCTGAAAATGACTCAGCAGGAATTTGTCAAAAAAAAATCAGTTTCAAGACCTAAATGTTTTTTTTCATTTATTTTTCATTTTTTTCTCATTTAATATACAAATGGCAATTCATAATGAGTTCAGATGAGCACACTTTAACGCCACAATGTTTATAACGCACACCGCATTTGCCTTTCAGCCGAAACTGGTATTACCGCCCCAATTCTATAAGGCACTATTTTGAAAAGCAATGGCGACCTCCTTATGGCGATTGTTAATGTTTTTAACACTTGGTAGGCAGCGGCCACAGTCAATTTCTAAAAGTGGCCCTAATAAAGGGTTCGTTCGCTAATGCGACCTAACCAACAGCGTGGCTGAGAAAATATGTTATCGTTCTGTTATACATGATTAGTAAAGTATAAACCTGGTGGCGGCATTTAACTTTTTTATGCTGCTGGTATATTGCAACATCAGGAATTTTAAGCGAAGAGATGAAAGAAATAAGCAAGGCACAAATAAAAGATAAAACAATGGTTAATGTCTCTGGGAGTACTTATCTTATAATTTGAGATTGATGAATAGATGACGTTATTTTTATAACGACGTATAATTTAAGAATACATAAAGTTAAAGACTGTGGTCAAATCATTTTTTTCTCATTTTTTTTCAGTGTTTGGCTATATACGATACACAAACATGCCTTTCAATAAAAAATGTCTTCTTCTTTCACATTGTGTTGGAATGTTCTTTTTGAAAGAAATAAACAAATGTAATATATAGCTTAACACAATTATAAATACGGTTTAAATAGTAACTATAAATCAACCGTAAAGCAAAGGCAAACGGATGTAATTTTATTACAGTAACAAATTTTACATATTCATTGTAGATAAACATTAATGAAAAAATCAGATTAGAAAAGTTTAACAATATCAATAAATTTACCTGTAAACCGCAAGGCCAATGTATCAAATATAGGTCCACGTAAGATACCTTTAATTTATTTAGTGAATCTTTGAGCGCCTTCATCACCAGCTTTGGATTGTGGTGTGTATCCCACAGCTGAAAACGATAAGGATGTTATAAACATATAGTAAACCTGTGTTAAACTGATGCATTTCGTTGCTGTTGGTTTGTTATACGTCATGGTTCATAAGTTTACATTTCAATAATTTGAAAGCCTCTCACTACAGAGTTGTTGTGCTTACTTTAAATGACGATGTAACGATTTTCGCGTTAAAGTAATCTGATGTTAATTGGTTTGGGAATATTTCAAAAAATTACACATGGTGATTGTGGTTATCTACTGCAGATGACTAAAGAAAAGGCGGGCATAGCATATAAGGCAATACGATAACGCTGCTAATAAAATGTGACTTTTATTGAATTTTAACACATTGGTGTATTTTAGATCAGTTGACCACTCTGTTTATAAAAAAAGAAAGAACTAAGCAGTCTGCTGGCTTTAAAATGTAAAAACAAGAGGGCCAAGATGGCCCCATATTGCTCACCTGACTAACCTTGAGTCACCCAACTTAAGCAGATTGTATAATACATGTACACTCAAAATTCAAGAAAAACGAGATGGGCGAGTAGTTAGAATTTTGATTTGTTTTGAAGATAAACAGATGCGTAGAATAGTTCAAACTTGGTAGAGGTTCACCCATGGTAAATGTCAGTGAAATTACATCGAAATCAGGTCAATAGATTCTGACAAGACGGTTTTGAAGTTTTTACATTAGCTGCCTTTATAGTAAACTAACCCCACCCCCTGGCCGTCATGTTTTTTGACAAATCACTACGGTTTGAACAAACTTGGTGAAGAGTCCTCCAAGGAACATTTCTGTGAAATTATTTTAAAATCGAGCCTGTAGTTTCTGACGAGAAGATTTTTTTCAGTTTTTAATAATTAAACTTGCCCCGCCCCCTGGAGGCCATGTTTTTTGACGAATCAAGATTGTTTGAGCAAAATTGGTAGAAGGTCACCCAAAAAACATCTCTGTGAAATTATTTTAAAACCGAGCCAGTAGTTTCTGACAAGAAGGTTTTTTCAGTTTTTACTAATTAAACTTGCTGCACCCCCTGGCGACCATGTATTTCTACGAATCTAGATGGCTTGAAGACACTTGGTAGAGGGTCACCCAAGAAACATTTCTGTGAAGTTATATCAAAATTGGCCCAGTGGTTTCTGACGAGACGATTTTTTAATATTTTACTTATTAAACTTGCCCCGTGTCCTGGCGGCCATGTTTTTTTGACAAATCAAGATGGCTTGAAAACACTTGGTAGAAGATCACTTAAGGAACATTTCTATGAAGTTATATCAAAATTGGATCAGTGGTTTCTGACAAGAAGATTTTTTAAGTTTTTACTTTAGCTTATATAGTAAACTAATCCCGCCCCCTGGCGGTCTTGGTTTTTTGACAAATTAAGATGGCTTGAACAAACTTGGTAGAGGGTCACCCAAGGAAAATTTCTGTGGAGTTATATCAAAATTGGCCCAGTGGTTTCAGAACAGACGTTGTTAGAAGCTAAAAGTTAATGACGGACGACAGACGACGGACGACGGAAACCAGGCGTTTACAAAAGCTTACCTGTGAGCCTTCGGCTCAGGTGAGCTAAAAACAAACTTATTTTGTATTTTTATGAACATATATATTCTTGCTGTGGAAATACTACTTTAAATTATTTTTTTCTATGTAAGTTGTATAATAGTATTATCTGCGATGTTGGTGCGATGTGATTAACAATATAAAACACACATTGGTTGTTAAGTCTTTCTATGTGATATGCGATACTGAACTAGGACCATGTAGTAATGTCTAATCTAAAACATGACTATCTCACTTTGCGCTTAATCTACCGTAAAATACGATATTTCGATGGCCAAAGTGTTATCTAAATAGAGTTGTGTTACACACGTGGTCATGTGTTCATGAGATTTATATAGGATAGTAAAGTGTTCTAGTCTATTTTATTCACCGGTTTGCTATAAAAACTACACATCATGATTTTATTTAAATTTAAATAGAATATTCCTTTCATATTTACTTGCATGACATCCTAAGACATATATAATAAACACTAATGTACTTGCATAACATTAATTAAAGATAGCATTTGAAATCGTTTTGAATTTTTACTATTAATCAATCTGATAGACACATTTTCATGTACGTTTTCTGGGTAGCAATAAAGTGAATAATGTTTTTTTTCAGGTGACGCCGGGCCGAGTCTTGGATAGAACGACTATATCCACTGCACAACCGAAACTGTATATACAGTACAACTTGTTTTCAAAGAATCCCAGCATGCTGCTTTATTATATCTGGGTTTTTAAAGCATATAGTAATATGACACGTTTTTGTTTTGTTGTATTGCAATGATACATACGGGTAACTAATTGTCTAATTGTCATTAGAGCATTTACTTCTCATAGGTGACGTCAAGGTGGGCGATAGCGATAATTTGAGTTCAAGTATTCGTCTGATGTGTTTGGCATGCACGAAAAACAATGATTTATGTCATTTTTAATTACTAAGAAAACTTCTTCCTGAATATGCTGTTTTTGCCGTGACCACATACAGCATCACTCCAACTAAAACAATGTTCCATCGGGACGAAAGTTTCAATCCGAACATTAAACCCGTGAAAGATTCTCATGATCTCACACCGGTAAAATGCAGATGTACTTATTAGGTATGCGACAACTATTAATCTAAACATCGTTTTTATGTCATAAGGGTAATCAGTCACCTTTGTTGTTATGAACATATCTTGACGTGTTATAACCCCTGCTTGTATTTTCTCCTGTATAGCTTCACCAATACTGGCTTCAGTCCCATAGTTCCAGGCACAATCCAGATGACGGTATCCGGCATCTATGGCTTCTCGTACGGCATTTCCTACTTGTTCAGGATTGCCCTAAAACGACAAATTTCAATTAAATGACATCATGGAGAAAATCGCTGAAATGTATATGATTTCAACATAAAAGTAACGATATTGAGTACGAGATTCCCTCTGTTGCAATATAATCTACATACAAGAGCTGACGGAGAAAAACGTCAACTTGATTATTTTAACCTTGTCACCAAACATAACTATATGATATATATAATATATTCCGTGAGAAAAACAGGCTTATCTTTATCAATCAAACCTCTTAAATATCAGCAGAATAGTAAATATATTCATGTGTGATGGAGGTGAGAATTGGGCCCGTACCAAAGTTGAAATGGGGTAGAGTATTTTATTTAATACATTTTGTAGAAATCGTGGAAGGCCTCGAGTAGGTAAATTCATTTATCGAGAAGGTACGAAAGTTTAAAAGTTTAATCAGGACTGGATATTTCAATAAAATAGAAAATAAAATGAAATAATTAAGGTGTGGTGGAGGTGTTGGTGGTACTCTTTGTTCGGTTAAAATGGAACAGATTACTTCGTTTAAAACAAAACAAAATTTTAAAGATGAAAGCTGAGGCTGAGGGAATTTCGTGTAGGTAATAAACGTTGTATTGGTATAGAGTATCTCATTTCTTACAAAATAAAATTTAAACAAGATGGGATGGTGTACGGCTAGTACCAAGCTAGATATAGAACAATGGGACAAGTTCAAACAATGATACAAGGTATTTCCATAACCAAATAATTAGTGCACCGTTTTCTATTCCAAAAATCCAATCTAGATACATTTACGACGTTTTATATACATATCCAATAACAGTTCTGGGCTCTAAAGTACCAAACCCAAAAGTTGTATTGTTCCATTTGATAAACATCAATATAAAATAAAGCCAAAATTTGGTTGAAAATTGATATAAACCATAAAAATAATAATCATAACACAAAAGTGAAACTAATGTCTATATATACAATTTGCGCCTAGATATAAGCCCAGTTTCTCCTTTTCATTTATATATTGCCACTTGAACTTAAATAAAACAGTCCCTTTATGGTACAATTTCTTCGAGGCATAAGCATACACTCTTGTTCCAAGTCACATTCATATAATTGTAAGTATATAAAGTAAATCACAACTTTTTTGACAATATTTGACTTTCAAGTTAGGATCCCCGGTATGATACATTCTACCTCATAGTAGAAACATGCATACTTATAAAAAGTTTCACTCAAATAAATGCAAGATATGTACAATTATAAACAACTTTAGAAACTCTAGGTGTAACCCCACCATTGATTTTTGTTCTTTATTCTATAGTAAATAATAAAAGTTTGAAGGCTTGTCATTCATAGAGGGTCCCAAATGAAAGAAGTGAAACCTACATTTTACTGTTTGTCAACCTCTGCACTATCAAAATATGATGAGAAAAGTAGGGGTCATGTGTCATATAAGAGATTTTTTTTCTGCTCAGTGTGTACACTGATGACAAAGTGAAAGTAGACTTCCGAAATCATGAATTCATACCCCAATTTCCAAGCATCATTTTTTTTTTCTAAATTCACAATTCAAACATGACAATGCTATTAAAGTGTTCAAAATATATCAATAATGCCATTTAAATAAAAAAAATGAGCATTAAAATAAGGAAAATGCATTTTTAAAGAAGAAGAATTGAGGACTATTTATAACCGCCATTATGCGACTACCCCACGGAAGCACTTCCTTTTTGCAATAGTGGCACTATGCCTCAATGCTGGTGGGACGCTACCGCAGAATTCGACGCAAACGCCGGAGCAAAAACAGAAACTCCTATATTTTATAACAGCCGAACTTACAATTAAGTCAGTTAGAATGACGTTAATCAAAATGTGTTTATATACAAGAACAACCATGTTCACTACAAAATTACAATCTACAAACAAAACAGAATTTCAAACATTATTTTCTTTATTCTTATGATAATTAAAATAAATAGATTGAATATATATGAACTAATATTTTACACTTAATTTGGTAATATGTTTTGGTATCATAAACACCAAAACATATTACCAAATGAAGTAGATACCAAAACATATTACCAAATGAAGCAGATACCAAAACATATTACCAAACGAAGCAAATACCAAAACATATTACCAAATGAAATGTAAAATATTAATTCAGATATATTCAATCTATTTATTTCAATTTACTTTATGTAATAAGGTATTTTCTTTGTTGGTTACACCCAGTGTTTCAAATGGATATTTATCAGATATTTATATTTTATACAACAATGATTAGAAACTTTACACTCTATTTGCCAATAAACGGTATTATGGATTATGCCTTATTTTGGATTAAATCTGTTTTAATTGTACATTACAAACACGAGACTAACCTGTTCTCCAAACACGGTCCACGACCCCAATCCTACTACTGGAATTTCTCCTGTTCCATTTGAGAGCGGTCGCGTCTTCTCCACAGACATGTTGATGCTATCTTGATATATTTATCAACACACTTTGTTTAAATGTTATTATAAACCGACTACAGCAAACTTTGTTAACGGTTCTGTGAAGGACAGAGTAAAGATGGGTTGTTATCAGGTGTGCTACTTATCAAGGATTAAGGCCGGTGTAATGTTATTATTCGATTAAATAATATCATACTTATATTTGAAATAAGCTTGTGACAATTGGGTCGAGATGTTTATCAGTTTTATTTGATTTATTCTTATATTTCGCATTTGATGAAGACATAACTAGTGTGTGCTAATGTAATGTACATGCGGAGACGACATTGTTTGTAATTCAACGTAGAAATGAATGGGGGTTTAACACCATGTTTAACATATTTAAGGTTATATGTAGAATATCCAGTTTTACTTGAGGGGAAATACCTCAAAATGAGTTTAAGTAGAACCACCATCCTTCCGCAAGTATTCTGTAGAACGAACTGGGTCTGTTAAATAGCAATTGTAACAAGCACGTTGATTGGTCAAGTGCATCTCGGAAAATTTGGTTGGCGCCACAGTTTGGTTAGCGTTCAATTGCTATGAATTGTGGGACAGGCATAAAATCCCCTGCTTTTTTCATTGCTGGTTAATAGATCCGATTCGGGGGATATTAGATTCTTGGACTATTCCGCAAGAAACGTCCTCAGATAAAGCTATTGAACCTAGCGGAAGTAGTTTTCTTCAGACGATTAGAGTCTCACGACACAGTTGTGTCATTTTGTTTCCACGGTAGCAAGAATCTTGCTCTTAAAAGAGTAGTTTCAAAATGGTTCATAGGGGATATGATTTCTTGCTGCAGATGGGTAAAGCAAAAATTCGGCATAGCATATATTGCAATAAGACACCACTGGTGTTAAAAAGGGGTCTTTAATAGGATTTCAAAAGATACATGTATTTATGAGCATTTGGGGACTTCTTTTATTAAAAAATGTTAGGATGTCTTTAAGAAAAAAAAAGCAAGCAGGTCAACCTACCAGTTATAGTGCATTTTTCTGTGCGGATACATTCCTGCTGTGGAAACAGGACAGTAGCAACGGTGAAGTTTCAGACATATGTACAACATGCGTATTTTTTCGATATCGGCAAGTCCAAGTTAAGGATCGATGCACAACTCATATTAGTTGTCTTAGCATAGAAGTTCACGATTAACCCCAAGGCGACCCAAACTCAGACAATAGTTGTTTTATCATGTACTTTCAAGAATTGGGTGTACTTTTTCTAAGTTTACTTAACAAATTTCCTCATTTATATTTATATAAATCAAGGTTCAGAATGCATCATGTGTAATAATATGATTTAATAAAATTCTGATAACGAGGACATATTAACTCAAAATGGTATTTATCTTCTATGTCGTTGAAGAGTACAATAACTCAAATTACGTTCCATTCTGTTATGAGCATATCGACCGGTTTCTATTTTTAAGATACAGAGAAGTAAAAGAGCTATTCTATTTCACACGTTTTAATAATGTCCATGTTGTCTTTTGAAATCTTATTTAGTTACCAAGAAAAAGTGGTCGAAAAAGCAACTATTACCCAACCCTAATGACTCTAATTCTAACCCTTATATATATAATATGCACCATGATAAAAACAGAAATATCACTATCAAACATACACTCTTTAACATCAGTGAGTAGTACAATCGTAATACATATACGAGTAGTTATATTGGACAGTGTTTCCAGACATATTAATACCATTAACAACGAGTATTATTTACAAATATTGAGTGGAGTGTGCGAGTAGAGTGGTGAGGATACGAGCATGTAACCAATAACAAACGGGACAGCAGCAGGTTAAAGTAGGTTAAATGGGGCACCCGAGTAGAAATAGAAATAGGACAGAGTATACGTTTACAAACGATACTACTATTTTATATAAAACACAAAATCAAATAACTACAATGGACAAGTGGTGGATGGTGCTCTGGAGCAGGAACAAGCGTTAAAATACAAACCATATTAAAAAATTAAACAAAATCTAAATTGGGAATGATATTTCTAATAAGTTGTATTTTTAATTCAGCACAGACTTTAAAAAAAATAACAGAGTAGAAGAGTGATTGGATGGAGGACTGGTGTTGGGGTTATTGGTTTGGTTTGGACAGGTTCCCACGTAGAAATGGAAAATTGACTGTTTTCAAACAATGGTTCAATGTATCCATGCCAACACTTATCAAGTGTGAGAGATGAAAACGGTTGATGTAAATATGAATATTCAATGACAGTTTTAGTCACTCAGATTTAAGAAGATATTGAACACAACGGATGTAATGTAAGCCTCTATGTGATAATATAAATAAAAGAAAAAGGGTCGACATTTCGAAATTTATTTTATTATTTTATTGTATAACATGCCTCAAACTTTAACAGTCGTGAAACATCGAGTATTTCCGTATCCTCCGTATAATACACCTCGTGTATATCTCTAGAATACACCAACGCTATTCGCCTGTGTTACAAGTCTTGTGGTCATTCGCGTGAAAGTAACAAATTATGTATCCGTCATTAAGTTGAATATATGGCGTTATTATATCGATTTTTTTATTTATACACTCGACATGGGTCATGTTAATAGGGAAATTTAAAATATCAGTATTGATTAACCAACGTTTATATTTTCAACGTACATGTATATAAACATGTACAACATAAAGGTGGCATAAGGGGGGCGCCATTTTATTTTATCATGTGACTGAAAGTAGTTTAAAAATTAAGCTTTATTATGTCAGAGGTCTATTGCTTAGCATAAAGGCCGAGGTGATCAGATTGAAACTTTAAGTATACACTCGTGTGCTAAATTATAAGCAAAGGCATTAAATAACAACTTGCAACAAAACTTTAAAGTTTATAAGCGAATGTGCCATTTTCACCCTGCAATGTAACTTACAAGTTAAGAGCTCGATATTGGACATACATGCTCAGTATAAAAGCATCCATATTTACGTTATGTTTAATCAACATACACTGTAACTGCAAGTAATGTTTAATAACAAAAGCTTTAATTAGCTAAATAGTGCAGTGGAACTCGAATATGGAAGTGGATTTGGACGCCAGGGCGACAACAAACATAATGCAGTCGAGTAACAAACTGTCAGTCTGTGTTCATTACAAACACAACTATTTTTACATTCGGCCTAAATGAGTCATCAAAGCGATAACGCGCTGAAGGACACTGATAATGAGAGACAAAGACTAGATTTTGAGGCACGGAATCTAATCACCACGAGAGAGGTCAAATGTCAAGTGCACTAAGGAAATTGACAAAATATAGAACCGAGTTCGTCCTCATTCAGGTAGAGTTATAAATCGCGATAAGTGTGTGTATGTGTGTGTGTGTGATAATACCACAGTCCAGAAAATATACTGTTATCAAACTAATGAAAAGTTTAAATGCTTATGATAAAAATGTATTCAACAATAAAACAGCACACTCTTTCATTTGCATTGCATTGTCTCGTGTAACACAATTAAAATACAAATGTATGTGTATGGGACGATTTCAAGGAAGAGCATCGTTTTGTTCGTTATAATGTAAAACCCAAAAACTGATGTACACCACCAAGACAAATTCTTTTACAATCAATTCCGTGCGAACGAGCTATAATATACAATATAATAAAATATAATAAAATGCATAAAAACAGATTTTTAGATCATATAATGGAAAAGAGTGTCTTATTCGAAAGGCACTTTTGCAGGAATATTTTTATCACTTTCAGTATTCGAGTTCACGTAACGATCTCTATCGCGTCAGTATACTGATTCTAACGGTTTTACCAGCTGCACTATCGCAATTTTCCGAGAGACGTAAGCAGAACATAAACAGAAAATAGGTACCCGTTACTTAAAACATATTCAAGTCATTGAAGACTCAATATTTTATTTCAAATACAAATGCATAAATCAAGCAAAAAATAAAATAAAATGTGTAGTAAAAGTTCATTACGATATTCCCTTATAACAAGGCGGTAACAAAACATTGAATAATGGAAAACAAGATTCTATATTTCTATGCACCTACATAGATGAGTAGAATAGTTTATTAAATGTAATTTACATGTCGGGGTCAAATACTTTTCATGCAATAAACTTTTTTTATCAAGAAATGGTAACAAGACACTCGCAAGCTGGTGATAGACAAAACAAACAAGAGCCCTGAACAAGCTTTTTCAAAAACAAACAACGGATAAAACAACGGGTGTGCTTATGTATATTAATGTATAAAGGACAAATTAAAATTGTTTAATTCTGAAGGCATAGTACCACCATTGCAAATCCGTGGGGTAGTCGCATAATGGCGGTTTTAAATAACCCTCATTTCCTCTTCTTTAAAAATGCATTTTCCTTATTTTAATGCTCATTTTTTTATTTGAATGGCATTATTGATGTATTTTGAACACTTTGATAGCATTGTCGTGTTTGAATTGTGAATTTAGAAAAAAAAATTAATGCTTGGAAATTGGGGTATGAATACATGATTTCGGAAGTCTACTTTCACTTTGTCACAAGTGTACACACTGAGCAGAAAAAAAATCTCTTATATGACACATGACCCCTACTTTTCTCATCATATTTTGATAGTACAGAGGTTGACAAACAGTAAAATGTAGGTTTCACTTCTTTCATTTGGGTCTCTCTATGAATGACAAGCCTTCAAACTTTTATTATTTACTATAGAATAAAGAACAAAAATCAATGGTGGGATGACACCTGAAAAGAAAAAAAAATCTGGGTATGGTGTCTTGCAAAACTTTCATTATTCGGCATTGTATCAATAATGGTGTGAAGGTAAGAGTAGACAACACATTATCCAAATTCGCAAGAATATAAGTAAGAGTACTCTCCCTTAAATATATTTAACGCGATAATATGATATTTTGACGATGTGTTTATGTATTTATGTGCAAGCCTGAAATAAAATATCTGTTCTGTTCTGTTCTTAAATTTGCATTTTCTCCGCATCACCAAGGTTGCAATATATATAAACTGTTTTGTCTTTTTTTCATTTTGAATATATTATGAAATTAAAAGTTATTTGAATTTTGATCTTGCTTGCGAAATGAGAGGGGGGGGGGGGGGGGGGGCGGCAAACAGAGACAGACAAGCAGACAAGCAGACATACAATTTCGGACAGACAGACAGACAGACAGACAGACAGACGGACGGACGGACGGACGGACGGACGGACGGACGGACGGACGGACGTAATAGACTAGCGATTCAGACATCAGATGAGAAGGTTGCGTACTCGAACCTGGTTGGAGTCAAACAATGACGACAGCGGTAAAACATATTAACTTGTTGTGTAGGTGCAGATGCAGATGAGGTATTTAGTGTAGTCACACCAGTATTTGTCTGCATATTGTAGATATTGGCATACATAATTATATGATGTTATTTCTGACAACGGATAAGCAAAATATGATGTTTCCCCACACTTTACCAGAAGTGTGCCCTTTTCCAAAATAGAACCGGGTCCATTTAGCTCAACCGGCAGCGCGTCTGTATATCAATCTAAGAGTAGTGTGTTCGAATTACCACCGCCCGGCAGCAGTCTCCGTGATGATTGATATACGTCGTAGCGTCCCATTGTATTTGTCTTGCACCGTTGATTCAAATGGGAACTTTACCAGTTACTTGCGGAGATGGTGTGCTCGGGTACTGGTTAAAGTTTCAGAATCTCAGGAAACAGTGGTTAGTTAACTGACCGTCGTTTAGTCCTCGATGGCATAAAATGTCGCTTAATATTCAAACAAACACAATTTTTAAAGTAAGGATCTGCACAAATACTAGAGAAAATTCATTTTACGTTTGCGTCACGTAGATATATTTAGAAATAGTATGTCGGTATAAAAGAAATATGTATATAGTTCATTTTAGAAATATAATTAAATTTAATTCCTATCAGTGTGTAGTAAAAGGTTCATCAAAATAACCGTGTGTCTTTTCTAAGTCCAGAAAGACTGATTATCAATCCAAAGGTCGTGAGTTCGTATCCCCGCCCGGACACAGTCTCTGTGATGATTGATATACGGCATTGTGTATCATTGCCATTCGTTTCTCACCTCTGATTCAAGTGATAATGTTATCAGTTACTTAGTTAAAACAATATCTTATTCACATAAGTACATATATTTAGCATACATTTAACAGTAAAGCATAAAGTCATACGTGTAACAAATTATGTGGAAAGGATACAGAAAAAACTTTGAAAGCTTGTGTAAATCTACTTCCATAACAGGTGTTATACATTTCATATAGACTTTATCATACTGTTCCGTAGTAATTTCAATTTAAATGATAAATGTAATAATGGTTTATTCAGAATATTTCAAATAATAATTAAAAAAAAGAGTATTGGTTGAAGAGAAGGAAAGAAAGACACTTCACTGATTTTATCTTCTTTTATCGGTTCATTCCAATACAGGGGATATGTGTTTTACAAGTTTATGTTTAAAATTCAATTCATTCAATATTTATTGTTTCTTACTATCTAAGATCAAATAGAGACGTGTCGTATAATTATGTTAGTAAACGTAGCGTCGAATATGATAAGTCATTATCTATTTAAATGTGTAAGATACTCAAAACATTTGGTTTTTACAATATAATTTTGAACTGCCATAAAAATCGAGTTGTTGTCAGTTAGTGTAAGAGTTTCATTGCCATACTGAAGGTCATTCAAGGATGGATCGTGCGGGTAAGTTAATTTTATTTCAGCCATCATTCTTTGTCTATATTGGTGAAATAGTGTGCACCTGAATAAATAGTGACGTGAGTGCTCAATTTCACCACAAAGTCAATTTGGACTTTCAACTATGTTTTTTTTAATAAATATTGATTCAGATTACTGCAGTAAGTACGTAGTCGTGTATGATATATTTGGGCAGTTCGGTTCCCTGTATAATAGTAATTTGGTACATTTTGTTTATTAACGTAACTAATTGATTTGAATATATTAAGGGAAGTTGACTCTTTTATGTTTTGTGGAAGATTATTCCATTCACGTACAGAAGACGGAATGAATGAATTAAAATATAATTGAGTATCACATGAAAACGTCCTAATGTCTTGTGCATTTCGCAGGTTATAGCCAATAAGATTCCCAACATTTTCAGATAATAGTGAACAATGGTACGAAGGAGATAATCCGTTATGCATTTTGTAATAAAGGATTAATTTGTTTTTTGTCTTCTAACTTTAATGATTCCCAACAGGTATCTTTGTACAGAGCTGATATTAAAATTAGTTTTGTTGCTCCCGTTACTATTCTTGCTGCTTCCAATCGAATATTATTTATTTCATTAACTTCATACATAGAGCAATTATCTCAAACAATGTTAGCATATTCGAGAATTGGTCCTATAAAAGTAGTATATATAATCTCTAGTGATTTTCTATCTAATTGAAATTTTAAAAGACGCATAATATTTATTCTTTTATGTATTGAATGTGCTCATGCCATGACCCATTATTTGAAAAAGTAAGACCCAGATGTTTATGAGTAGTAACTCTTTGTATAACAGTATGATTCATGAGAATATTTGGATGTATCGGTTTGTTGATTTTACGGGTTATAACCATTGCTTCTGTTTTGTTAGGATTAAAATTAACGAACCATTTATCAGCCCAGTTATGAATTGTTCTGAGATCAGTATTTGACATAGAAGCGGCAAGAACTGGTGATTCTACTATAATAAAAAGACTAGTATCATCAGCAAATAGTTTTATGGATGAGTTGATATTTTCTACAATATCATTTATATAGACAAGGAACAACAGAGGTCCTAGGATAGGTCCCTGGGGTACCCCGGCTTTCAAACTAGACATATCAGATGTACATCCAGATACGACAACACATTGATAACGATTTTCCAGGTAGTTAGTTAACCATGATAGGAGAGTTCCTGTTATACAAACAGCATTTAGTTTAAGAAGGAGTCCCTTATGCCAAACCCTGTCAAAAGATTAAGATATATCACAAAAGACAGTACGTATTTCTTTACCTTCACCCAAGGCTTTACAAAAGGTATATATCAACTAACTGGTTAACATTTGAATCGTGAGGCGAAAAGTCAGACTGAAGTGCTGTTATAACGTTATGTCTTGTGAAAAAGTTAAATATATGTTTATGAACAATTTTTTTCCAAAATCTTTTCAATACAACAAAGAAGAGAAACGGGGCGATAATTTGATACATCGGAAGGGTCGTATTTTTTAAAATATTGCACTAACATTTGCAGTTTTCAATAACTTTAGAATACAAAAAATTGGGCAATGATAACGTACATTTTGGTCTACAAACGGTTCCCCTACACCGCAGTGGATAACTCAAGTCGGATTGGGTACAAGGAATAAATCAATGAGTGATGACGCATTTTCGGTAAAATGAGTTGGTTCAGTAACCATTTGAGTGAAGTTATACTATTGTGATATGTTTATTACTTTACTGTTTGATTGTTGATTGAGTAAATTGAGATTTAAGTCACCGGTTATTATGATGTCGGATATGTTAGTGTCGTATGCAAGACCAATAGAGTCGTCTATGGATGAAAAAATAGCGACAGACGAGTTCAGTGGTCTATAAAATGTACCAAACAAATGATTTTATTTTTAGGCGAATTTCTAACCTAAGGTATCTCTAGATCATATCTTCTTATCGCATGTAGTCTTTTACTTATATATGCTAATACGTCTCTACAACTGCGGCTAATACGTCTCTACAACTGCGGCTAATACATCTATACAACTGTGGCTAATATGTCTCTACAACTGCGGCTAATACGTCTCTACAACTGCGGCTAATACATCTATACAACTGTGGCTAATACGTCTCTACAACTGCGGCTAATACGTCTCTACAACTGCGGTTAATACATCTATACAACTGTGGCTAATACGTCTCTACAACTGCGGCTAATACGTCTCTACAACTGCAGCTAATAATACGTCTCTACAACTGCGGCTAATACGTCTGTACAACTGCAGCTAATAATACGTCTCTACAACTGCGGCTAATTATACATCTCTACAACTGCGGCTAATACGTCTCTACAACTGCGGCAAATTATACATCTCTACAACTGTGGCTAATACATCTCGCACATTCAAACAGGCAATGAACTTACAACATTTACTTTCTTTTCCGACTTTAAAAAAAACAACATATATAGCTTTTACTTTTAAGCTATGTCGGTTAAGGTATATACGAAGAAGAACTCATTGGCTTATTGTAACTAAATCATAGTTAACCTTAGATAAGGGTTGGTCTTCAAGTCCGCACAGAAAAGAACCCCGGTCTCCCGTGAGACAGGCGGGGATACTTACCACTATACTATCGAGGACATATATTACAATAAGATTATAATAGTAGTTCTTTCGTTATCGGTACTGTCACTGTATGAAAAGAAAGTTTAAATTGAATAAAATTAAACCTCCCCGACGGGGAATTGAACCCCGGTCTCCCGCGTGACAGGCGGGGATACTTACCACTATACTATCGAGGACATATTTTATTGTAAGATTATGATAGTATTGTTATGTTATCGGTACTGTCACTGTCTGAACAGAAAGTTTAAATTGAACAAAAATAAACCTCCCCGACGGGGAATTGAACCCCGGTCTCCCGCGTGACAGGCGGGGATACTTACCACTATACTATCGAGGACATATATTACAATAAGATTATGATAGTATTATTTTATTATCGGTACTGTCACTGTCTGAACAGAAAGTTAAGTTGAATAAAAAACAACCTCCCCCCCCCCCTGACGGGGAATTAATCCCGGTCTCCCGCGTGACAGGCGGGGATACTTACCACTATACTATCGAGGACATATATTACAATAAGATTATGATAGTATTATTTTATTATCGGTACTGTCACTGTCTGAACAGAAAGTTAAGTTGAATAAAAAACAACCTTCCCCCCCCCCACCCCTGACGGGGAATTAATCCCGGTCTCCCGCGTGACAGGCGGGGATACTTACCACTATACTTTCGAGGACATATATTACAATACGATTATGATAGTATTATTTTATTATCGGTACTGTCACTGAACAAAAGTTTAAATTGAATAAAAATCAACCTCCCCGACAGGGAATTGATCCCCGGTCTCCCGCATGACAGGCGGGGATACTTACCACTATACTATCGAGGACATATATTACAATATAATTTTGATAGTAGTTCTTCCATTATCGGTACTGTCACTTTCTGAACAGAAAGTTTAAATTGAATAAAATTAAACCTCCCCGACGGGGAATTGAAACCCGGTCTCCCGCGTGACAGGCGGGGATACTTACCACTATACTATCGAGGACATATACTACAATGACGTCGCGTCAGAAGTTGAAACTAGTAAGTGTAACCAAAACTCCGTAAAATACGAACCCCAACCAAACGTTAATTTTGACTTACTTAAAAAATAACGAGCGTAAACTTTTATTGTACTATATAATAAGTTTATAACAATACATTGAGCCGATACTATTGAAGTCATTCGCAAAAAATAACGGTAAACTTTAGCTCACGTGTCAATGGTATGATTGATTTAAATACATTTGCGTAATCCGTAATACGTTTACATACATATAACGTACACAGTAATATTTATCGATATCCTCTATAGAGTACTTTCAAAGTTGATAGATAGTCGTCTACATTCAAATTGAATGTTTTAATATTTTTTTGTTTTTTTGTAATATAAAGAATAGATGGTGCTAGGATAATGGTTATATATTTACATTCCTTAAAACCGTATTTTCTCAAATACATGTTACATCAGGTCGATTTAAATATTAGCGTTGTGACATTTTTATAGAAATCAATAAACTATTATAACTTTTTATGCTTTGGAGATTTGCAAAATTATTACCACCTGTTGTTTTTTTATAAAAACACTATTATGTGATTAAAATAAGATTGATATCAGTTTAAAAGGAAACATTTTATTTAATGAGAAACTAAGCAGTGTAATTAACAATACACGTTTCTAACCTAAGGTATCTCTAGATCATATCTTCTTATCGCATGTAGTCTTTTACTTATATATGCAAGCATCCCCCATGAGCGTCAATACGTCTGTCATTACGAAACGGTATATGGTAGTTGTCGTAGATACTGTCATTTGTATCAGTAGTTGGACTAAACCACGTTTCAGTAAATGCTAAAATATCAAAGAATTTTAGATCAGAAAGAGTATGTTATTTTTGTAAAAAGCTCTGTACGTTGTAATGTACAAGGGAAATGTTGGATTGCTTAGTGAGATCAGATCTATCAAAGGGACCAGGATTTTTCTCAATGTCACCTGATAAATAAATAGCAGTTTAAGCCATGTGTAAAATTCAAAATAAGTAAAATATTCAAGGCCTTTGGATTTAGCCTGTTTAATGCAAAATATACCTATCCTCATCCTATAAAAAGAAATATCTATATCCATTTTGTTATGCCATCAAATGCATACAAGGTAAAGAGTGCGCTGCATCGATATGATTCGATAAATATAGTAAAGTCAGTGAAGTAGGATACAATTAAAATGAAAAATAAAGAGTTTGAGAATAGAAATAAGAAAAAAGTTTCTTCTCCATCTATTGTATGAGAGGATATATGAGAAGATATAGGAGTGAATGGATTACAGAAACCCGCATTTTAATATGACAATACAGATGTGTAACCCTATCACTTCCTTTAGGTACAACACAAATTATGAATTAATGAAAACTTCGACTCGTGTAGACATTTCAACTAAAAAAACAAGAAAAACATAAATTATATGATTCACATAACGTACATCGCTCTCTGGTAAATATGCTTCAAACACACTAAACACAATATATAACAAGTGCACACACATGACCATAGTCCATGAACATACATTCGTAAACACAATAAAAGCACGTGGCATGCTCTGATAAAACTGCAATTAAAATATGTAAATAATATGAGACAAATCATATTTGTTCATGTGAGACTCTCTGGAATACATACAATACTGTGTTCAAACCACACACCCAAACCACGTGTACATAAGTGCACTCACGTGGGACTACTATTTCAAACATTAGTCATTTCTAAGAAAACTTAATTATATGATATTTCTATATTTATATAGTAAACGTATAAACTTAGAACCTTCTAGGAGTTAAGCGCATCAACGGAAATAAACGCCATAAGTGTAAATACAAAAACGCTCTTTTGAAGCTACGTCATTTCATTCCCTGAAGGAACTTGCTGTATCAGAGATCGTTTGTAGTAGACAGCAGATTTATATGTTGCGAAAATAATAATATAGAAGCGATATAAAAGATTAATGAAATACATATATTAGACGTTTCAAGCTACAACTAGAATGACATCATTTCAGATAAGCGTATTTGACATAAATAATGATATTTTACAGTTTTAAGAAAAATGTTACTTGTGAAGATTGCTTGTGCTCAACTACTGATTAACCGTCCAGGATCTCCAAAACAGCGGTAATGTTAACTGATTGTCTGTTAGCCCTCGATGGCATAAGAATGACGCTAAATATAAAATCAATCAATCAATCAATCAATCAATCAATCAATCAATCAATCAATCAATCAATCAATCAATCGATCAATCAATCGTTCAATTAATCAAAGTCCAGATAATAAAGTTTTATCAGTAGCTCTGATTGATCCCCCTGATAATACGAATACAATAATTTCGGTATCGCATTTAGGATGTTCCAAATACCACTGTAATAACAATTACGTTCAACAAGACTCCGTGGCGCAACGGTAGCGCGTCTGACTCCAGATCAGAAGGTTGCGTGTTCGAATCACGTCGGGGTCAAATCATTTTTCAGTCAATTAACCCTTTGTGATACATCCACATTAAAGAAAAAGCACTACACGAAAATCACTGCCTAGCAAATATGTTGGTACGCCATGTAATTGCCTTTCGATCCGTTCTGTGATGTAAACGTCGTTACACACGAACTATTCCGTCTACAATATTTATTTATTTTCATTAAATTATTTTTGAAGGGTTAACATTTTAACCCTTAACAAATATATAACATATCCAGTTTTATTGGTTTAGGAAGACACCTTGGAATGAATCTAAATAAAGACACTGTCGTTTCGCAAGTAACTGGCGAACATTCTCACATAAATGCTTTGGACAGAACTCACGACCTCAGCGACCAAATGTAAATGGTAGTAAGGCGGCAGCACCTTACAAAAGAAACAATATACGTACAATATCAATGAAAACATATTAAAAACAAATGAGTAAATATAGAATGTTTATGCAACGGTATGAAATAGAATTGTTTGAAGAATGAATACAAATATAAACATATTGTATAATACAACGTTTGACAGGCCATAGTAGAGTACTTTGGTACAATATGTAAATATCTAATACAGACTAACGGGATAAATTCATATAGAGTAACGGTATAAACAGCTGATTGACGGTGCAGGTTATCCATATGTACGCCTCTAATGTATAGAAGGCCTCACGGGGGTGCAAGCATTTGCAGTTGAAATTGGGATTTAAAAATAGCTGAAAACATTTAATAAATAAACGACAGCTTGTAAACATCTGTAAAAAATCTAATCGAGAGACAATTATTTTATTATTGACCCTTTTAGATGAAATAGTACAAAAATGTTGTTAACAGTTCAATTTCTACTGATACATTTAAAACTGCGGCTAATACGTCTCTACAACTGCGGCTAATACGTCTCTACAACTGCGGCTAATACGTCTTTACAACTGCAGCTAATAATACATCTATACAACTGTGGCTAATACGTCTCTACAACTGCGGCTAATACATCTATACAACTGTGGCTAATACGTCTCTACAACTGCGGCTTATACATCTCTACAATTGCGGCTAATACATGTAAACAACTGTGGCTAATACGTCTCTACAAATGCGGCTAATACGTCTCTACAACTGCGGCTAATACATCTATACAACTGTGGCTAATATGTCTCTACAACTGCGGCTAATACGTCTCTACAACTGCGGCTAATACATCTATACAACTGTGGCTAATACGTCTCTACAACTGCGGCTAATACGTCTCTACAACTGCGGCTAATACATCTATACAACTGTGGCTAATACGTCTCTACAACTGCGGCTAATACGTCTCTACAATTGCAGCTAATAATACGTCTCTACAACTGCGGCTAATACGTCTGTACAACTGCAGCTAATAATACGTCTCTACAACTGCGGCTAATTATACATCTCTACAACTGCGGCTAATACGTCTCTACAACTGCGGCAAATTATACATCTCTACAACTGTGGCTAATACATCTCGCACATTCAGACAGGCAATGAACTTACAACATTTACTTTCTTTTCCGACTTTAAAAAAGAAAACATATATAGCTTTTACTTTTAAGCTATGTCGGTTAAGGTATATACGAAGAAGAACTCATTGGCTTATTGTAACTAAATCATAGTTAACCTTAGATAAGGGTTGGTCTTCAAGTCCGCACAGAAAAGAACCCCGGTCTCCCGTGAGACAGGCGGGGATACTTACCACTATACTATCGAGGACATATATGACAATAAGATTATAATAGTAGTTCTTTCGTTATCGGTACTGTCACTGTATGAAAAGAAAGTTTAAATTGAATAAAATTAAACCTCCCCGACGGGGAATTGAACCCCGGTCTCCCGCATGACAGGCGGGGATACTTACCACTATACTATCGAGGACATATATTACAATATAATTTTGATAGTAGTTCTTCCATTATCGGTACTGTCACTTTCTGAACAGAAAGTTTAAATTGAATAAAATTAAACCTCCCCGACGGGGAATTGAAACCCGGTCTCCCGCTTGACAGGCGGGGATACTTACCACTATACTATCGAGGACATATACTACAATGACGTCGCGTCAGAAGTTGAAACTAGTAAGTGTAACCAAAACTCCGTAAAATACGAACCCCAACCATACGTTAATTTTGACTTACTTAAAAAATAACGAGCGTAAACTTTTATTGTACTATATAATAAGTTTATAACAATACATTGAGCCGATACTATTGAAGTCATTCGCAAAAAATAACGGTAAACTTTAGCTCACGTGTCAATGGTATGATCGATTTAAATACATTTGCGTAATCCGTAATACGTTTACATACATATAACGTACACAGTAATATTTATCGATATCCTCTATAGAGTACTTTCAAAGTTGATAGATAGTCGTCTACATTCAAATTGAATGTTTTAATATTGTTTTGTTTTTTTGTAATATAAAGAATAGATGGTGCTAGGATAATGGTTATATATTTACATTCCTTAAAACCGTATTTTCTCAAATACATGTTACATCAGGTCGATTTAAATATTAGCGTTGTGACATTTTTATAGAAATCAATAAACTATTATAACTTTTTATGCTTTGGAGATTTGCAAAATTATTACCACCTGTTGTTTTTTTATAAAAACACTATTATGTGATTAAAATAAGATTGATATCAGTTTAAAAGGAAACATTTTATTTAATGAGAAACTTAGCAGTGTAATTAACAATACACGTTTTTTACCAATTGTGACATTTTACTAGAAATCGTATTTCCATTAAAACTTTTTAAACTGAATTTCTTTTTCAGTTTTATGAAAATACTCATAAATAACAAGAAAACACGCTTTTTTAAAATGTACATACAGTTTTGTTTTGTTGAAAAATAAATTTGTGAAATGACTTTAATACTTAGTCATGTTTTTCTTCATTCCCTTTTCCCCAAAACTCACATAGTTTTATATAGTTTTAAATTATACTTTTCTATCTTTCTTTTGTTGCCGCATATTTTTTTTTTGGACACCACTTCCGTCTGTGTTAGTCTCAATGTCATACGTGTTATCAAAACGACTAGGCTCCGTTTTCACCCTAAAATCTTTTATTAACTCGTACCAGTTGCTAGATTCTGTTACAACTCTCACAATGTTTTTCTGTTGACGCGAAAGCGTTAACGATTACCCTGGCGTACGTGTTACACGATGATCAAATAAAAATATTACAATTACAAAGAAAATGAAATTATCTTTTGACGCGACGTCAATATGACTTTGATAGTAGTTCTTTCGTTACTGTCACTGTCTGAACAGAAAGTTTAAATTGAATAAAACAAACCTCCCCGACGGGGAATTGAACCCCGGTCTCCCGCGTGACAGGCGGGGATACTTACCACTATACTATCGAGGACATCTATTACAATAAGATTATGATAATAGTTCTTTCGTTGTCGGTACTGTCTCTGTCTGAACAGAAAGTTTAAACTGAATAAAATTAAACCTCCCCGACGGGGAATTGAACCCCGGTTTCTCGCGTGACAGGCGGGAATACTTACCACTATACTATCGAGGATGTATTTGAAAACAGTATGGATGGTCACACGGTATCAAATCGTATAGATATATGCTATCAATTTCAAGTAATTCGTTAAAGCACCATAACCAGTATCGAAAGATATTTATTGTATCAAAAAAACAACAACTTTATTGCGAATGACAAACAATATCGTGATTTTTTATCGCCTTCCGGTGACTTTTCGTAGTCAAATAAAGATGGCTTGTGCTCGACAACTGATTAACCGTCCAGGATCCCCAAGACAGCGGTTATGTTAACTGATCGTCTGTTAGCCCTCATGGCATAAAAATGACGCTAAATATAAAATCAATCAATCAATCAATCGTTCAATTAACTAAAGTCCAAATAATAAAGTTTTATCACTAGCTCTTATTGAACCCCCTGATAATACGAATACAATAGTTTCGGTATCGCATTTAGGATGTTCCCAATACCACTGTTATCACAATTACCTTCAACAAGACTCCGTGGCGCAACGGTAGCGCGTCTGACTCCAGATCAGAAGGTTGCGTATTCGAATCACGTCGGGGTCAAATCATTTTTCAATTAATAAACCTTTTGTGATATATGCACATTAAAGAAAAAGCACTACACGAAAATCACTGCCTAGCAAATATGTTGGTACGCCATGTAATTGCCTTTCGGTCCGTTCTGTGATGTAAACGTCGTTACACACGAACTATCCCGTCTACAATATTTATTTATTTTCATTAAATTATTTTTAAAGTGTTTAACTCCATTTGGACAGAACCCACGACCTCAGGGACCAAAGGTAAATGGTAGTAAGGTTGCAGCACCTTACAAATGAGACAATATACGTACAATATAAATGAAAACATATTAAATACAAATGAGCAAATATAGAATACATATGTAATGGTATACAATAGAATTGTATGAAGAATGAATACAAATATGATATATATATATATATATATATATATATATATATATATATATATATATACTGAATATTGCAACGGGTAGCATGCCATACCTATATAACAGCATCGAATACAAATTATATTTTTTATGATCTAGATTAAGTGAATTTACACTACTGACGTAAGCGATACAATATAAATATATAAATATAGAATACAAATGAAACCACATACAATATAAATAAAACATATTAAATACAAATGATCAGATATTGAATACAAATATAAACATATTGTATAATACAACGTTTGGCAGGCCATAGTAGAGTACTTTGGTACAATATGTAAATATCTAATACAGAGTAACGGTATAAACATCTGATAGACGGTACAGGTTATCCATATGTACACCGAAGGCCGCACGGGGTATGCAAGCATTTGTAGTTGGAATTGGGATTTGAAAATAGCTGTAAACATTTAATAAATAAACGACAGCTTGTAAACATCTGTAAAAAATTTAATCGAGAGACAATTATTCTATTATCGACCCTTTTAGATGAAATAGTACAAAAATGTTGTTAACAGTTCAATTTCTACTGATACATTTAAAACTGCGGCTAATACGTCTTTACAACTGCGGCTAAAACGTCTCTTCAACTGCGGCTAATAATACGACTCTACAACTGCGACTTATAATATGTCTCTACAACTGCGGCTAATATTACGTCTCTACAACTGCAGCTAATACGTCTCTACAACTGCGGCTAATAATACGTCTCTGCAACTGCGGCTTATAATATGTCTCTACAACTGCGGCTAATATGTCTCTACAACTGCTGCTAACAGTTTACGGCTTTACAGTCATGCACATACAGACAGGCAGTGAACTTACAACATTTACTTAAATTTCATCTTCCCTATGTCTGACTTTTAAATGAAAACAAATATAGCTTTTACTTTTAAGCTATGTCGTTTTAGGTATATACGAAGAAGAACTCACTGGCTTTTTGTAACTAAATCATAGTTAACCATAGATTAGGGTTGATCGTTAATTCCGCACTAGAAGAATCCCGGTCTCCCGCGTGACAGGCGGGTATACTTACCACTATACTATCGAGGAGATATATTACAAAAAGATGATGATAGTAGTTCTTTCGTTATCGGTACTGTCACTGAACAGAAAGTTTAAATTGAATAAAAATAAACCTCCCCGACGGGGAATTGAAGCCCGGTCTCCCGCGTGACAGGCGGGGATACTTACCACTATACTATCGAGGATGTATATACAGTAAGAATGGTTATCAAATTGTGTGTGTGTGTGTGTGTGTGTGTGTGTGTGTGTGTGTGCTATCAACTTCAAGTAATTCGTTAAAGCTCCATAACCATTACTAAAGTTATTTATTTGATGGAAAAAAAAACACACACTTTATAGCGAATGACAAACAATTTCGTGAATTTTCATCGCCTTCCGCAGACTTTTAGTAGTAAATGCCTCTATCACCTCTGTTTCAATCGTGATATTTAAATGTGAATACACTTACAAACAAGTAGGCCTATGAACTTATTTTACATAGGCCGATTGTGAAAATTTATATAATTATTCGTGCGCATATATACTTGTCACAAAACGTTTATTTTGTACACTGCAGAAAATGTTCATTCAATAGAAATTTGACACCGAAAAAAGTTTTAAGCGGCATAACAATCTTTACCATTTTAAGTAACCAGTTTAATTGGTGACAAGTAACCAGTTTAATTGGTGACAAGTAACCAGTTCAATTGGTGACGAGTAACCAGTTTAATTGGTGACAAGTAACTAGTTTTATTTTTATTAACTTTAAAAATCCAATACGGGTGAGCTTGTTTGTGTGTGCGTGTGCAAGTGCGTCTGCTTGTGCGTTTGCCTGTGCGTGTGTGGTTGTGTGTCTGCGTGCATGTGTGTTAAAGGCAACAATAGTCAACTCGCCTCTATGTAAATATATGTTATTAAATATATAAAGTCATATTTGTAACCACAGTTTTAGGGAAGGGTCGTAACTAATGTGGGTAGCCTTCATTAGAGCATCATGTTCTACTTGTACATATTTGGTATTAAATTGATACATGTATATATTTAAATCAAAGTGGTTAGTCATTTTGTGACCGTGACAACTAAAATTCGAATCATGGCCACGTCATGTTGTCAACGTCGCTGTTTTGTTCCCCTTAATAACTAGAACAACAAGTGTATGTGATGTAAACTCATCCTCAAAGTCCATCTTAACGGTCAGTTTTAGTCACACACTTTAAATTAAATAAAAATAATCCTCCCCGAAGGGAAGAGAACTTTTGGCTAATCTTAGATGCCGATTTATCTCAAAGTTCATCTTCGATACAAACACACAAACAATGTCACCTGAATCGGATTTCTGAATTAATGAAAATAAACATCCCCGACGGGGAATTAAACCCTGGTCTCCCGCGTGACAGGCGGTGATACATACCACTGTACTATCGCGGATGTATTTGAAAAGAGTATGGATGGTCACACAGTATCAAATCGTATAGATATATGCAATCAACTTCAAGTAATTCGTTAAAGCGCCATAACCATTACTAAAGATATTTATTTAATGAAAACACACACTTTATAGCGAATGAAAAACAATATCGTGAATTTGTATCGCCTTCCGGTGACTTTTAGTAGTCAAAAAAAAGATGGCTTGTGCCCGACTACTGATTAACCGTCCAGGATCCCCAAAACAGCGGTTATGTTATCTGATCGTCTGTTAGCCCTCGGTGGCATAAAAATGACGGTTAATATAAAATCAATCAATCAATCAACCAATCAATCAATCGTTCAATTAGTTAAAGTCCAGATAATAAAGTTTTATCACTAGCTCTTATTGATCCCCCTTATAATACGAATACAATAATTTCGGTATCGCATTTAGGATGTTCCCAATACCACTGTTATCACAACTACCTTCCACAAGACTCCGTGGCGCAACGGTAGCGCGTCTGACTCCAGATCAGAAGGTTGCGTGTTCGAATCACGTCGGGGTCAAATCATTTTTCAATCAATAAACTTTTTGTAATACATGCACATTAAAGAAAAAGCACTACACGAAAATCACTGCCTAGCAAATATGTAAATGTCGTTACAAACGAACTATCCCGTCTACAATAATTTTTTTTTTCATTAAATTATTTTTAAAGGGTTTAACTCCATTTTAACCCTTAACAAATATATAGCATATTCACTTTTGTTGGTTGAGGAAGACACCTTGGAATGAATCTTAATAAAAACACTGTCGTTTCGCAAGTAACTGGCGAACATTCTCACATAAATGCTTTGGACAGAACCCACGACCTCAGCGACCAAAGGTAAATGTTAGTAAGGCGGCAGCACCTTACAAATGAAACAATATATGTACAATATAAATGAAAACATATTAAATAGAAATGAGTAAATATAGAATACATATGTAACGGTATACTATAGCATTGTTTGACGATTGAACACAAATATAATATATATATTGAATATTGCAACGTTTAGCATGCCGTATCTATATAACAGCATCGAATACAAATTATTTTTTATGATTTAGATTAGAGTGAATTTACACTACTTACGTAAGAGATACAATATAAATATATAAATATAGAATACAAATGAAACCACTACAATATAAATAAAACATATTAAATACAAATGATCAGATATTGAATACAAATATAAACATATTGTATATTACAACGTTTGACAGGCCATTGTAGAGTACTTTGGTACAATATGTAAATATCTAATACAGAGTAACGGTATAAACATCTGATAGACGGTACAGGTTATCCATATGTACACCTCTAATGTATAGAAGGCCGCTGGGGTGTGCAAGCATATGTAGTTGGAATTGGGATTTGAAAATAGCTGTAAACATTTAATAAATAAACGACAGCTTGTAAACATCTGTAAAAACTCTAATCGAGAGACAAATATTCTGTTATCGACCCTTTTAGATAAAATAGTACAAAAATATTGTTAACAGTTCAATTTCTACTGATGCATTTATAAGTACGGCTAATACATCTCTACAACTGCAGCTAATACGTCTCTACAACTGCGGCCAATACGTCTCTACAACTGTGGCTAATACGTCTCTACAACTGCGGTTAACAGTTTACGTCTGTACTATCTTGCACATTCAGATATGCAATGAACTTAGTATTCTTTCGTTATCGGTACTGTCACTGTCTGAACAGAAAGTTTAAATTGAATAAAAGTAAACCTCCCCGACGGCGAATTGAACCCCGGTCTCCCGCGTGACAGGCGGGGATACTTACCACTATACTATCGAGGATATATATACAGTAAGAGTGGTTATCAAATTGTGTGTGTGTGTGTGTGTGTGTGTGTGTGTGTGTGTGCTATTAACTTCAAGTAATTCGTTAAAGCGCCATAACCTTTACTAAAGTTATTTATTTAATGGAGAAAAAAACACACTTTATAGCGAATGACAAACAATTTCGTGAATTTTCATCGCCTTCCGCAGACTTTTTGTAGTCAATTACCTCTATTACTCTATTATCTCTATTTCAATCGTGATATTCAAATGTGTATACGACACTTACAAACAAGTAGGCCTATGAATTGATTTTACATAGGCCGATTGTTAAAATCTATATAATTATTTGCGCGCATATATGCTTGGCACAAAACGTTTATTTTGCACATTGCAGAGAATGATCATTCCATAGAAATTTGACAAAGTTTAAAATGGCATAACAATCTTTACCATTTTAAGTAACCAGTTTAATTGGTGACAAGGAACTAGTTTTATTTTTATTAATTTAAAAATCCAATACGTATGAGCTTGTTTGTGTGTGCGTGTGCAAGTGCGTCTGCTTGTGCGTTTGCCTGTGCGTGTGTGGTTGTGTGTCTGCGTGCATGTGTGTTAAAGGCAACAATAGTCAACTCGCCTCTATGTAAATATATGTTATTAAACCCGTATAGCCATATTTGTAATCACGGTTTTAGGGAAGGGTCGTAACTAATGTGGATAGTCTTAATTAGAGCATCATGTTCTACTTGTACATATTTGGTATTAAATGAATACATGTATATGTTTAGATCAAAGTGGTTAGTCATTTTGTGACCGTGGCAACTAATGTTCGAATCAAGGTCACGTCATTTTGTCAACGTCGCTGTTTTATTCTCTACAGAACTAGTACAACAAGACTTATTTTGTATGTGTTGTAAACTCATACTTAAAGTCCATCTGAACGGTCAGTTTTAGTCACACACCCCCGCTCTAGAACATTTAATAAATAAAAATAATCATCCTCCCGGAAGGGAAGTGAACCTTTGGCTAATCTTAGATGCCGATTAATCTTACAGTTCATCTTCGATACAAACACAAACAATGTCACCTGAATCGGATTTCTGAATTAATGAAAATAAACCTCGCCGACGGGGAATTGAACCCCGGTCTCTCGCGTGACAGGCGGTGATACATACCACTGTACTATCGCGGATGTATTTGAAAACAGTATGGATGGTTACACAGTATCAAATCGTATAGATATATGCAATCAACTTCAAGTAATTCGTTAAAGCGCCATAACCATTACTAAAGATATTTATTTAATGAAAAAACACACACTTTATAGCGAATGAAAAACAATATCGTGAATTTTTATTGCCTTCCGGTGACTTTTAGTAGTCAAAAAAAGGTGGCTTGTGCCCGACTACTGATTAACCGTCCAGGATCCCCAAAATAGCGGTTATGTTAACTGATCGTCTGTTAGCCCTCGATGGCATAAAAATGACGCTTAATATAAAATCAATCAATCAATCAATCAATCAATCGTTCAATTAGTTAAAGTCCAGATAATAAAGTTTTATCATTAGCTCTTATTGATCCCCCTTATAATACGAATACAATAATTTCGGTATCGCATTTAGGATGTTCCCAATACCACTGTTATCGCAATTACCTTCAACAAGACTCCGTGGCGCAACGGTAGCGTGTCTGACTCCAGATCAGAAGGTTGCGTGTTCGAATCACGTCGGGGTCAAATCATTTTTCAATCAATAAACCTTTTGTGATACATGCACATTAAAGAAAAAGCACTACACGAAAATCACTGCCTAGCAAATATGTTAGTACGCCATGTAATTGCCTTTCGGTCCGTTCTGTGATGTAAATGTCGTTACAAACGAACTATCCCGTCTACAATATTTATTTCTTTTCATTAAATTATTTTTAAAGGGTTTAACTCCATTTTAACCCTTAACAAATATATAACATTTCCAGTTTTATTGGTTGAGGAAGACACCTTGGAATGAATCTTAATAAAAACACTGTCGTTTCGCAAGTAACTGGCGAACATTCTCACATAAATGCTTTGGACAGAACCCACGATCTCAAAGGTAAATGGTAGTAAGGCGGCAGCACCTTACAAATGAAACAATATATGTACTATATCAATGAAAACATATTAAATAGAAATGAGTAAATATAGAATACATATGTAACGGTATACTATAGAATTGTTTGAAGATTGAATACAAATATAATATATGTATTGAATATTGCAACGTTTAGCATGCCGTATCTATATAACAGCATCGAATATATATAAAAAATACATATATAAATATAGAATACAAATGAAACCACATACAATATAAATAAAACATATTAAATACAAATGATCAGATATTTAATACAAATATAAACATATTGTATATTACAACGTTTGACAGGCCATAATAGAGTACTTTGGTACAATATGTAAATATCTAATACAGAGTAACGGTATAAACATCTGATAGACGGTACAGTTTATCCATATGTACACCTCTAATGTATAGAAGGCCGCACGGGGTGTGCAAGCATTTGTAGTTGGAATTGGGATTTGAAAATAGCTGTAAACATTTAATAAATAAACGACAGCTTGTAAACATCTGTAAAAAATATAATAGAGAGACAATTATTTGATTATTGACCCTTTTAGATAAAATAGTACAGAAATGTTGTAAACAGTTCAATTTCTACTGATACATTTAAAACTGCGGCTAATACGTCTATACAACTGCGGATAATACGACTTTACAACTGGGGCTAATAATACGTCTCTACAACTGCGGTTAATACGTCTCTACAAGTCTCTACAACAGCTAATACGTCTCTACGACTGCGGCTAAAAATACGTCTCTACAACTGCGGATAATACCTCTTTACAACTGCGGCTAATACGTGTCTACAACTGCGGCTAATACGTCTCTACAACTACCGCTAATACGTGTCTACAACTGCGGCTAATACATCTCTACAACTGCGGCTAATACGTCTCTACTACTGCATCTAATACGTGTCTACAACTGCGGCTAATAATACGTCTCTACAACTGCGGTTAATACGTCACTACAAGTCTCTACAGCAGCTAATACGTCTCTACGACTGCGGCTAATAATACATCTCTACAACTGCGGATAATACCTCTTTACAACTGCGGCTAATACGTGTCTACAACTGCGGCTAATACGTCTGTACAACTGCCGCTAATACGTCTCTGCAACTGCAGCTAATAATACGTCTCTACAACTACGGCTAATACGTCTCTACGACTGCGGCTAATACGTCTCTACAACTGCGGCTAATACGTCTCTACAACTGCGGGTAATACGTCTCTATAAGTGCGGCTAATACGTCTCTATAACTACGGCTTATACGTCTCTACAACTGCGGCTAATACATCTCTACAACTGCGGGTAATACGTCTCTACAACTGCGGCTAATACGTCTCTACAACTACGGGTAATAATACGTGTCTACAACTGCGGCTAATACGTCTCTACAACTGCACCTGATATGTCTCTACAACTGCCGCTAATACGTCTCTACAAGTGCGGCTAATACATCTCTACTACTGCCGCTAATACGTCTCTACAACTGCGGCTAATATATCTCTACTACTGCCGCTAATACGTCTCTACAACTGCGGTTTATAATACGTCTCTACAACTACGGCTTATAATACGTATCTACAACGGCGGCTTATAATATGTCTCTACAACTACGGCTTATAATACGTATCTACAACTGAGGCTTATAATACGTCTCTACAACTACGGCTTATAATACCTCTATACAACTGCGGCAAATACGTCTCTACAAGTGCAGCTAATATGTCTCTACAACTGCGGCTAATTATACGTCTCTACAACACGTCTCTACAACTGCTGCTTATAATACGTCTCTACAATTGCAGTTAAAACGTCTCTACAACTGCGGCTAACTCTTATCTACGTGACAATCTTGCACATACAGACAGGCAGTGAACTATCAACATTTATTTAATTTTCATCTTCCCTATGTCCGACTTTTAAGTGAAAACATATATAGCTTTTGCTTTTAAGCTATGTTGGTTGAGGTATATCCGAAGAAGAACTCACTGTTTTATTGTAACTAAATCATAGCTAACCTTAGATTAGGGTTGATCTTCAAGTCCGCACAGAAAAGAACCCTGATCTCCCCGCGTGATAGGTGGGGATACTTACCACTATACTATCTAGGACATATAACAATTAGATTATGATAGTAGTTCTTTCGTTATCGGTGCTGTGACTGTCTGAACAAAAAGTTTAAATTGAATAAAAATAAACCTCCCCGACGGGGAATTGAAACCCGGTCTCCCGCGTGACAGGTGGGGATATTTACCACTATACTATCTAGGATATATATTACAATAAGATTATGATAGTAGTTCTTTCGTTATCAGTACTTTCACTGTCTGAACAGAAAGTTTGAATTGAATAAAAATAAACCTCCCCGACGGGGAATTGGACCCCGGTCTCCCGCGTGACAGGCGGGGATACTTACCTCTATACTATCGAGCACATATATTACAATATGATTATGATAGTAGTTCGTTCGTTATCGGTACTGTCACTTTCTGAACAGAAAGTTTGAAATGAATAAAATTAATCCTCCCCGACGGGGAATTGAACCCCGGTCTCCCGCGTGACAGGCGGGGAAACTTACCACTATAGTCTCGAGGACATATATTACAATATGATTATGATAGTACTTCTTTCGTTATCGTTACTGTCACTTTCTGAACAGAAAGTTTAAATTGAATAAGTAATAAACCTCCCCGACGGGGAATTGAATCCCGGTCTCCCGCGTGACAGGCGGGGATTCTTACCACTATACTATCGAGGACATATATTATAATATGATTATGATAGTACTTCTTTCGTTATCGTTACTGTCACTTTCTGAACAGAAAGTTTAAATTGAATAAGTAATAAACCTCCCCGACGGGGAATTGAACCACGGTCTCCCGCGTGACAGGCGGGGATACTTACCACTATAATATCGAGGACATAAATTACAACAAGATTATGATAGTAGTTCTATATATATACCACTATACTATCAAGGATGTATATACAGTAAGAATGGTTATCAAATTGTGTATAAATATATATGCTATCAACTTCAAGTTATTCGTTAAAGCGCCATACCCAGTACCAAAGGTATTTATTTAATGGAAAAAAAACACACTTTATAGCGAATGACAAACAATTTCGTGAATTTTCATCGCCTTCCGCAGATTTTTAGTAGTCAATACCTCTATTACTCTATTACCTCTGTTTCAACCATGATATTGAAATGTGTATACGACACTTACAAACAAGTAGGCCTATGAATTTATTTTACATAGGCCTATTGTGGCATAACAATCTTAACCATTTTAAGTAACCAGTTTGATTGGTGACAAGTAACTTGTTTTATTTTTATTAATTTAAAAATCCAATATGGGTGAGCTTGATTGTGTGTGCGTGTGCAAGTGCGTCTGCTTGTACGTTTGCCTGTGCGTGTGCTTGCCGCAACCAAGCATGTTTGTCTGCGTGCATGTGTGTTTAAGGCAACAATAGTCAACTCGCCCCTACGTAAATATATGCTATTAAATATGTATAGCCATATTTGTAACCACGGTTTTAGGGAAGGGTCGTAACTAATGTGGGTAGCCTTAATTTGAGCATCATGTTCTACTAGTACATATTTGGTATTAAATTAATACATGCATGTGTTTAAATCATAGTGGTTTGTCATTTTGTGACCGTGGCAACTCAAGTTCGAATCATGGCTACGCCATGTTGTCAACGTCACTGTTTTTTTCTCTAAATAACTAGTACAGCAAGTATATGTGATGTAAACTCATACTCACAGTCCATATTAACGGTCAGTTTTAGTCACACACCCCGCTCTGGAACTTTAAAATGTATAAAAATAATCCTCCCCGGAGGGAAGTGAACCTTTGGCTAATCTCAGATGCCGATTTATCTCAAAGTTCATCTTCGACACAAACACAAACAATGTCACCCGAATCGGATTTCTGAATTAATGAAAATAAACCTCCCCGACGGGGAATTAAACCCTGGTCTCCCGCGTGACAGGCGGGGATACTTACCACTGTACTATCGCGGATGTATTTGAAAACAGTATGGATGGTCACACAGTATTAAAACGCATAGATATATGCTATCAATTTCAAGTAATTCGTTAAAGCGCCATAACCAGTATCGAAAGATATTTATTGTATCAAAAAATCAACAACTTTATTGCGAATGACAAACAATATCGTGATTTTTTATCGCCTTCCGGTGACTTTTCGTAGTCAAATAAAGATGGCTTGTGCTCGACTGCTGATTAACCGTCCAGGATCCCCAAGACATCGGTTATGTTAACTGATCGTCTGTTAGGCCTCATGGCATAAAAATGACGCTAAATATAAAATCAATCAATCAATCAATCGTTCAATTAACTAAAGTCCAAATAATAAAGTTTTATCACTAGCTCTTATTGATCCCCCTGATAATACGAATACAATAGTTTCGGTATCGCATTTAGGATGTTCCAAATACCACTGTTATCACAATTACTTTCAACAAGACTCCGTGGCGCAACGGTAGCGCGTCTGACTCCAGACCAGAAGGTTGCGTGTTCGAATCACGTCGGGGTCAAATCATTTTTAAATCAATAAACCTTTTGTGATACATGCACATTAAAGAAAAAGCACTACAAGAAAATCACTGCCTAGCAAGTATGTTGGTACGTCATGCAATTGCCTTTCGGTCCGATCTGTGATGTAAATGTCGTTACACATGAATTATTTCGTCTACAATATTTATTTATTTTTCGTTAAATTATGTTTTAGGGTTTAACTCCATTTTAACCCATAACAAATATATAACAATCCAGTTTTATTGGTTGATGAAGACACCTTGGAATGAATCTATATAAAAACACTGTCGCTTCGCAAGTAACTGGCGAACAATCTCACATAAATGCTTTGGCCAGAACCCACGACCTCAGCGACCAAAGGTAAATTTTAGTAAGGTTGCAACACTTTAAAAATGAAACAATATACGTACAATATCAATGAAAACATATTAAATCCAAATAAACAAATATAGAATACATATGAAACGGTATACAATAGAATTGTTTGAAGAACGAATACAAATATAATATATATATTGAATATTGCAACCTTTAGCATTCCATACCTATATAACAGCGTCGAATACAATTTTTTTATGATCTAGATTGAGTGAATTTACACGACTGACGTAAGAGATACAATATGAATATATAAATATAGAATACAAATGAAACCACATACAATATAAATAAAACACATTAAATACAAATGAACAGATATTGAATACAAATATAAACATATTGTATATTGCAACGTTAGGCAGGCCATAGTAGAGTACTTCTGTACAATTTGCAAATATCTAATATAGAGTAACGGTATAAACATCTGATAGACGGTACAGGTTATCCATATGTACAGCTCAAATGTATAGTAGGCCGCACTGGGTATGCAAGCATTTGCAGTTGGAACTAAGATTAACATTTAATAAATAAACGACAGCTTGTAAACATCTGTAAAAAATCTAATCGAGAGGCAATTATTCTATTATCGGCCCTTTTAAATGAAATAGTACAAAAATGTTGTTAACAGTTCAATTTCTACTGATACATTTAAAACTGCAGCTAATACGTCTCTACAACTACGGCTAATAATACGTCTCTACAACTGCGGCTAATACGTCTCTACAACTGCGGCTAATAATACTTCTCTGCAACTGCGGAGAATACGTCTATACAACTGCAGCTAATACGTCTCTACAGCTGCGGCGAAAACGTCTCTACAACTGCGGCTAATACGTCTCTACAAATGCAGTTAACAGTTTACGTCTCTACAATCTTGCACATTCAGACAGGCAATGAACTTACAACATTTACTTTATTTTCCGACTTTAAAAAAGAAAACATATAAAGCTTTTACTTTTAAGCTATGTCGGATTAGGTATATATATACGAAGAAGTACTCACTCGCTTATTGTAACTAAATCATAGTTAACCTTAGATAAGTGTTGATCTTCAAATCCGCACAGAAAAGAACCACCGGTCTCCCGCGTGACAGGTAAAGATACTTACCACTATACTATCGAGGACATATATTACAGTATGATTATGATAGTATTCTTTCGTTACTGTCACTGTCTGAACAGAAGGTTTAAATTGAATAAAAATAAACCTCCCCGACGGGGAATTGAACCCCGGTCTCCTGCGTGACAGGCGGGGATACTTACCACTATACTATCGAGGACATATATACCAATATGATTATGATAGTATTCTTTCGTTATCGCTACTGTCACTGTCTTAATAGAAAGTTTAAATTGAATAAAAATAAACCACCACGACGGGGAATTGAACCCCGGTCTCCCGCGTGACAGGCGGGGATACTTACCACTATAATATCAAGGATGTATATACAGTAAGAATGGTTATCAAATTGTGTATAAATATATATGCTATCAACTTCAAGTTATTCGTTAAAGCGCCATACCCAGTACTAAAGATATTTATTTAATGGAAAAAAACACACACTTTATAGCGAATGACAAACAATTTCGTGAATTTTCATCGCCTTCCGCAGACTTTTTTAGTAGTCAATACTCTATTACCTCTGTTTCAATCGTGATATTGAAATGTGTATACGACACTTACAAACAAGTAGGCTTATGAATTTATTTTACATAGGCCGATTGTGAAAATCTATATAATTATTCGTGCGCATATATGCTTGGCACAAAACGTTTATTTTGCACCTTGCAGAGAATGTTCATTCCATAGAAATTTGACTCCGACAAAGGTTAAAGTGGCATAACAATCTTAACCATTTTAAGTAACCAGTTTAATTGATGACAAGTTACTAGTTTTATTTTTATTAATTTAAAAATCCGATACGGCTGAGCTTGATTGTGTGTGCGTGTGCAAGTGCGTCTGCTTGTACGTTTGTCTGTGCGTGTGCTTGCCGCAACCAAGCATGTTTGTCTGCGTGCATGTGTGTTAAAGGCACCATTACTCAACTCGCCTCTATATAAATATATGCTATTTAATATGTATAGCCATATTTGTAACCACGGTTTTAGGGAAGGGTCATAACTAAGGTGGGTAGCCTTAATTTGAGCATCACGTTCTACGTGTACATATTTGGTATTAAATCAATACATGTATATGTATAGATCAAAGTGGTTAGTCATTTTGTGACCGTGGCAACTCAAGTTCGAATCATGGTCACGTCATGTTGTCAACGTCGCTGTTTTTTTCTCTACAGAACAAGTACAACAAGTATATGTGTTGTAAACTCATACTCACAGTCCATATTAACGGTCAGTTTTAGTCACACACCCCGCTCTGGAACTTTAAAATGTATAAAAATAATCCTCCCCGAAGGGAAGTGAACCTTTGGCTAATCTCAGATGCTGATTAACCTCAAAGTTCATCTTCGATACAAACACAAACAATGTCACCCGAATCGGATTTCTGAATTAATGAAAATAAACCTCCCCGACGGGGAATTAAACCCTGGTCTGCCGCGTGACAGGCGGGGATACTTACCACTGTACTATCGCGGATGTATTTGAAAACAGTATGGATGGTCACACAGTATTAAAACGTATAGATATATGCTATCAATTTCAAGTAATTCGTTAAAGCGCCATAACCAGTATCGAAAGATATTTATTGTATCAAAAAATCAACAACTTTATTGCGAATGACAAACAATATCGTGAATTTTTATCGCCTTCTGGTGACTTTTCGTAGTCAAATAAAGATGGCTTGTGCTCGACTACTGATTAACCGTCCAGGATCCCCAAGACAGCGGTTATGTTAACTGATCGTCTGTTAGCCCTCATGGCATAAAAATGACGCTAAATATAAAATCAATCAATCAATCAATCGTTCAATTAACTAAAGTCCAAATAATAAAGTTTTATCACTAGCTCTTATTGATCCCCATGATAATACGAATACAATAGTTTCGGTATCGCATTTAGGATGTTCCCAATACCACTGTTATCACAATTACCTTCAACAAGACTCCGTGGCGCAACGGTAGCGCGTCTGACTCCAGATCAGAAGGTTGCGTGTTCGAATCACGTCGGGGTCAAATCATTTTTCAATCAATAAACCTTTTGTGATACATGCACATTAAAGAAAAAACACTACACGAAAATCACTGCCTAGCAAATCTGTTTGTACGTCATGCAATTGCCTTTCGGTCCAATCTGTGATGTAAATGTCGTTACACATGAATTATTTCGTCTACAATATTTATTTATTTTTCGTTAAATTATGTTTTAGGGTTTAACTCCATTTTAACCCATAACAAATATATAACAATCCAGTTTTATTGGTTGATGAAGACACCTTGGAATGAATCTATATAAAAACACTGTCGTTTCGCAAGTAACTGGCAAACAATCTCACATAAATGCTTTGGACAGAACCCACGACCTTAGCGACCAAAGGTAAATTTTAGTAAGGCGGCAGCACCTTACAAATGAAACAATATACGTACAATATAAATGAAAACATATTAAATCCAAATAAGCAAATATAGAATACATATGAAACTGTATACAATAGAATTGTTTGAAGAATGAATACAAATATAATATATATATTGAATATTGCAACGTTTAGCATGCCATACCTATATAACAGCATCGAATACAATTTTTTTATGATATAGATTAAGTGAATTTACACGACTGACGTAAGAGATACAATATGAATATATAAATATAGAATACAAATGAAACCACATACAATATAAATAAAACACATTAAATACAAATGAACAGATATTGAATACAAATATAAACATATTGTATATTGCAACGTTTGGCAGGCCATAGTAGAGTACTTTGGTACAATATGTCAATATCTAATATAGAGTAACGGTATAAACATCTGATAGACGGTACAGGTTTTCCATATGTACAGCTCTAATGTATAGTAGGCCGCACGGGGTGTGCAAGCATTTGTAGTTTGAACTGGGATTAACATTTAATAAATAAACGACAGCTGATAAACATCTGTAAAAAATCTAATCGAGAGACAATTATTCTATTATCGGCCCTTTTAAATGAAATAATACAAAAATGTTGTTAACTGTTCAATTTCTACTGATACATTTAAAACTGCGGCTAATACGTCTCTACAACTACGGCTAATAATACGTCTCTACAACTGCAGCTAATACGTTTCTACAACTGCGGCTAATAATACGTCTCTGCAACTGCGGATAATACGTCTATACAACTGCTGCTAAAACGTCTCTACAGCTACGGCTAATACGTCTCTACAACTGCGGCTAATAATACGTCTCTACAACTGTGGCTAATACGTCTCTACAAATGCGGTTAACAGTTTACGTCTCTACAATCTTGCACATTCAGACAGGCAATGAACTTACAACATTTACTTTATTTTCCGACTTTAAAAAAGAAAACATATATAGCTTTCACTTTTAAGCTATGTCAGTTTAGGTATATATAAAGAAGTACTCACTCGCTTATTGTAACTAAATCATAGTTAACCTTAGATAAGTGTTGATCTTCAAATCCGCACAGAAAAGAACCACCGGTCTCCCGCGTGATAGGTGGGGATACTTACCACTATACTATCTAGGACATATAACAATTAGATTATGATAGTAGTTCTTTCGTTATCGGTGCTGTGACTGTCTGAACAAAAAGTTTAAATTGAATAAAAATAAACCTCCCCGACGGGGAGTTGAAACCCGGTCTCCCGCGTGACAGGTGGGGATACTTACCACTATACTATCTAGGATATATATTACAATAAGATTATGATAGTAGTTCTTTCGTTATCAGTACTTTCACTGTCTGAACAGAAAGTTTGAATTGAATAAAAATAAACCTCCCCGACGGGGAATTGGACCCCGGTCTCCCGCGTGACAGGCGGGGATACTTACCTCTATACTATCGAGCACATATATAACAATATGATTATGATAGTAGTTCGTTCGTTATCGGTACTGTCACTTTCTGAACAGAAAGTTTGAAATGAATAAAATTAATCCTCCCCGACGGGGAATTGAACCCCGGTCTCCCGCGTGACAGGCGGGGAAACTTACCACTATAGTCTCGAGGACATATATTACAATATGATTATGATAGTACTTCTTTCGTTATCGTTACTGTCACTTTCTGAACAGAAAGTTTAAATTGAATAAGTAATAAACCTCCCCGACGGGGAATTGAATCCCGGTCTCCCGCGTGACAGGCGGGGATTCTTACCACTATACTATCGAGGACATATATTATAATATGATTATGATAGTACTTCTTTCGTTATCGTTACTGTCACTTTCTGAACAGAAAGTTTAAATTGAATAAGTAATAAACCTCCCCGACGGGGAATTGAACCACGGTCTCCCGCGTGACAGGCGGGGATACTTACCACTATAATATCGAGGACATAAATTACAACAAGATTATGATAGTAGTTCTATATATATACCACTATACTATCAAGGATGTATATACAGTAAGAATGGTTATCAAATTGTGTATAAATATATATGCTATCAACTTCAAGTTATTCGTTAAAGCGCCATACCCAGTACCAAAGGTATTTATTTAATGGAAAAAAAACACACTTTATAGCGAATGACAAACAATTTCGTGAATTTTCATCGCCTTCCGCAGATTTTTAGTAGTCAATACCTCTATTACTCTATTACCTCTGTTTCAACCATGATATTGAAATGTGTATACGACACTTACAAACAAGTAGGCCTATGAATTTATTTTACATAGGCCTATTGTGGCATAACAATCTTAACCATTTTAAGTAACCAGTTTGATTGGTGACAAGTAACTTGTTTTATTTTTATTAATTTAAAAATCCAATATGGGTGAGCTTGATTGTGTGTGCGTGTGCAAGTGCGTCTGCTTGTACGTTTGCCTGTGCGTGTGCTTGCCGCAACCAAGCATGTTTGTCTGCGTGCATGTGTGTTTAAGGCAACAATAGTCAACTCGCCCCTACGTAAATATATGCTATTAAATATGTATAGTCATATTTGTAACCGCGGTTTTAGGGAAGGGTCGTAACTAATGTGGGTAGCCTTAATTTGAGCATCATGTTCTACTAGTACATATTTGGTATTAAATTAATACATGCATGTGTTTAAATCATAGTGGTTAGTCATTTTGTGACCGTGGCAACTCAAGTTCGAATCATGGCTACGCCATGTTGTCAACGTCGCTGTTTTTTTCTCTAAATAACTAGTACAGCAAGTATATGTGATGTAAACTCATACTCACAGTCCATATTAACGGTCAGTTTTAGTCTAACATCCCGCTCTGGAACTTTAAAATGTATAAAAATAATCCTCCCCGAAGGGAAGAGAACTTTTGGCTAATCTCAGATGCCGATTTATCTCAAAGTTCATCTTCGACACAAACACAAACAATGTCACCCGAATCGGATTTCTGAATTAATGAAAATAAACCTCCCCGACGGGGAATTGAACCCCGGTCTCCCGCGTGACAGGCGGGGATACTTACCACTGTACTATCGCGGATGTATTTGAAAACAGTATGGATGGTCACACAGTATCAAATCGTATAGATATATGCTATCAACTTCAAGTAATTCGTTAAAGCGCCATAACCAGTATCGAAAGATATTTATTGAATGCAAATAAAGCAACAACTTTATTACGAATGACAAACAATATCGTGATTTTTTATCGCCTTCTGGTGACTTTTCGTAGTCAAATAAAGATGGCTTGTGCTCGACTACTGATAAACCATCCAGGATCCCCAAAACAGCGATTATGTTAACTGATTGTCTGTTAGCCCTCGATGGCATAAAAATGACGCTAAATATAAAATCAATCAATCAATCAAGCAATCAATCAATCGTTCAATTTATTAAACTCCAGATAATAAAGTTTTACCAGTAGCTTTTATTGATCCCCCTGATAATACGAATATAATATTTTCGGAATCACATTTAGGATGTTCCCAATACCACTTTAATCACAATTACATTCAACAAGACTCCGTGGCGCAACGGTAGCGCGTCTGACTCCAGATCAGAAGGTTGCGTGTTCGAATCACGTCGGGGTCAAATCATTTTTCAATCAATAAACTTTTTGTAATACATGCACATTAAAGAAAAAACACTACACGAAAATCACTGCCTAACAAACATGTAGGTACGCCATGTAATTGCCTTTCGGTCCGTTCTGTGATGTAAATGTCGTTACACACGAACTATTCCGTCTACAATATTTATTTATTTTCATTAAATTATTTTAAAGGGTTTAACTCCATTTTAACCCTTAACAAATATATAACATATCCCGTTTTATTGGTTAAGCAAGACACCTTGGATGAATCTTAATAAAACCACTGTCGTTTCGCAAGTAACTGGCGAACATTCTCACATAAAAGCTTTGGACAGAACCCACGACCTCAGCGGCCAAAGGTAAATGGTAGTAAGGCGGCAGCACCTTACAAATGAAACAATATACGTACAATATAAATGAAAATATATTAAATACAAATGAGTAAATATAGAATACATATGTAACGGTACACAATAGAATTAATTGAAGAATTAATACAAATATAATATATATATTGAATATTGCAACCTTTAGCATGCCATACCTATATAACAGCATCGAATACAATTTTTTTATGATCTAGTTTAAGTGAATTTACACTACTGACGTAAGAGATACAATATAAATATATAAATATAGAATACAAATGAAACCATATACAATATAAATAAAACATATTAAATACAAATTATCAGATATTGAATACAAATATAAACATATTGTATATTACAACGTTTGGCAGCCCATAGTAGAGTACTTTGGTACAATATGTAAATATCTAATATAGAGTAACGGTATAAACAGCTGATAAACGGTGCAGGTTATCCATATGTACGCCTCTAATGTACAGAAGGCCGCACGGGGTGTGCAAGCATTTGTAGTTGTAATTGGGATTTGAAAATAGCTGTAAACATTTAACAAATAAACGACAGCTTGTAAACATCTGTAAAAAATCTAATCGAGAGACAATTATTTTATTATTGACCCTTTTAGATAAAATAGTACAGAAATGTTGTTAACAGTTCAATTTTACTGATACATTTAAAACTGCGGCTAATACGTCTATACAACTGAGGCTAATACGACTTTACAACTGCGGCTAATAATATGTCTCTACAACTGCGGTTAATACGTCTCTACAAGTCTCTACAACAGCTAATACGTCTCTACGACTGCGGCTAATAATACGTCTCTAAAACTGCGGATAATACCTCTTTACAACTGCGGCTAATACGTGTCTACAACTGCGGCTAATACGTGTCTACTACTACTGCTAATACATCTCTACAACTGCCGCTAATATGTCTCTACAACTGCGGGTAATACGTCTCTACAACTGCGGCTAATACATCTCTACAACTACGGGTAATAATACGTGTCTACAACTGCGGCTAATACATCTCTACAACTGCAGCTAATATGTCTCTACAACTGCGGCTAATACATCTCTACTACTGCCGCTAATACGTCTCTACAACTGCGGCTAATACATCTCTACTACTGCCGCTAATACGTCTCTACAACTGCGGCTTATAATACGTCACTACAACTACGGCTTATAATATCTATCTACAACGGCGGCTTATAATACGTCTCTACAACTACGGCTTATAATACGTATCTACAACTGCGGCTTATAATACCTCTATACAACTGCGGCAAATACGTCTCTATAAGTGCAGCTAATATGTCTCTACAACTGCGGCTAACTCTATTCTACAATCTTGCACATACAGACAGGCAGTGAACTATCAACATTTATTTAATTTTCATCTTCCCTATGTCCGACTTTTAAGTGAAAACATATATAGCTTTTGCTTTTAAGCTATGTTGGTTGAGGTATATCCGAAGAAGAACTCACTGTTTTATTGTAACTAAATCATAGCTAACCTTAGATTAGGGTTGATCTTCAAGTCCGCACAGAAAAGAACCCTGGTCTCCTCGCGTGACAGGCGGGGATACTTACTACTATACTATCTAGGACATATAACAATAAGATTATGATAGTAGTTATTTCGTTATCGGTGCTGTGACTGTCTGAACAAAAAAGTTTCAATTGAATAAAAATAACGTTCCCCGACGGGGAATTGAAACCCTGTCTCCCACGTGACAGGCGGGGATACTTACCACTATACTATCGAGGACATATATTACAATAAGATTATGATAGTAGTTCTTTCGTTATCAGTACTTTCACTGTCTGAACAGAAAGTTTGAATTGAATAAAAATAAACCTCCCCGACGGGGAATTGAACCCCGGTCTCCCGCGTGACAGGCGGGGATACTTACCACTATACTATCGAGGACATCTATTACAATATGATTATGATAGTAGTTCTTTCGTTATCGTTACTGTCACTTTCTGAACAGAAAGTTTAAGTAATAAACCTCCGCGACGGGGAATTGAACCCCGGTCTCCCGCGTGATAGGCGGGGATACTTACCACTATACTATCGAGGACATCTATTACAACATGATTATGATAGTAGTTCTTTCGTTATCGTTACTGTCACTTTCTGAACAGAAAGTTTAAATTAAATAAGTAATAAACCTCTCCGACGGGGAATTGAACCCCGGTCTCCCGCGTGACAGGCGGGGATACTTACCACTATAATATCGAGGACATAAATTACAATAAGATTATGATAGTAGTTCTATATATATACCTATATAATACCTCTCTTACCCCTGTTTCAATCGTAATATTAAAATGTGTATACGAAACTTTAAATTAAATAAAATATAATCTTCCCCGAAATGGAAGAGAACCTTTGGCTAATCTTAGATGCTGATTTATCTCAAAGTTTATCTTCGACACAAACACAAACAAGGTCACCCGAATTGGATTTCTCAATTAATAAAATTAAACCTCCCCGACGGGGAATTGAACCCCGGTCTCCCGCGTGACAGGCGGGGATACTTACCACTATACTATCGAGGATGTATATAAATACGGTATGGATGGTTTTCAAATCGTATAGATATATGCTATCAACTTCAAATAATTCGTTAAAGTGCCATAACCAGTATCGAAAGATATTTGTTGAATGCAAAAAAAACAAAAAACGTTATTGCGAATGACAAACAATATCGTGAATTTTCATCACCTTCCGCGTAATTTTAGTAGTCAATACTTCTCTTACCCCTGTTTCAATCGTCATATTAATTTTTTTATACGACATGCTAAATTAAATAAAAAAAATCTTCCCCGAAAGGGAAGAGAACCTTTGGCTAATCTTAGATGCCGATTTATCTCAAATTCATCGTCGATACAAACAGAAACAAAGGTCACCCGAATTGGATTTCTCAATTAATAAAAATAAACCTCCCCGACGGGGAATTGAACCCCGGTCTCCCGCGTGACAGGCGGGGATACTTACCACTATACTATCGAGGATGTATATACAGTATTAATGGTGATATATGCTATCAACTTCAAGTAATTCGCTAAAGCACCGTAACCATTTACTAAAGATATTATCTGTAATATTTAGCATAAAATGTGGCTATCTTTATCATATTTGGTGCAAAATATCGTAGTTAATCGCCAAACACGTGCATTTGCTGAATTCACTTTTATCGCCGATATTTGATCTCGTTCGATATTATGGAAAGTGGTGCTCATCAGAAACTGCTAGCATGTAAAATCGCTTAGAGACATTCAATATTATGATGATTGTATGACTGCTCAGTGGTGTGTGTTCATTGTTATTACTAAGTACAAACACACCTGTATAAGCGGTCATCTGTATTAAGAAGCCACTTGTTTAAAGCAACCACGTTTGTTATTTCTCATTTAAATGCTTTCAGAGCAAAATAACCTGAATAAATAACAATCTGCCTTTAAGGCCATATTTGCTCCTTCCCTTGATTGGCTGCTTAAGACAGGTTCGACTGTAGATGACATCAAGGATTTACAGATTCCAATTCCTTGTGACATAGATTTCTGTTTGTTATATTTATGTATAGACATTAAAATTCAATGTAGCATATCCCTGCGACTGAACAAGAAATGTATCTAATGTTCCAGACGCTTAATTCAGTAACCGGTTTTTCCTTTTTGTAAACAAAAAACATATGTTTTAAACTTATTTATTTTACTTCGATTGTGAAACAAGTTCTGAAAACTTACACAAGTCATGCTCGAAGTCTTCCTGGGTAGAACCAGTGCAAATCATATTCGGAAAAAGGGTTTTGCTCAAGGACACCATACATAGCCGTAGCAGCGAATCAAACCCGAGACTTTTCTATCATAGGTTCGGTGCTCTACCACTGGACCACGCGCTCCACCAAAACATATAAAAGGTTTGCCGAGGCTATTTATATATAAGTCAACAAAGTAAGCCTATGGTACGGTATACTAGTGGGAAGTTGATTGCATAGTCTACTTCTTTCAAATACAGGCTCAATAATAAACGCAACTATTTAATATATTTAATAAGTGTAAGATAACTAACTAATGTTGTTAGAACTTGTAGTTAAATCCATTTGCGTATGTTATAGCCTATATAAATATGTATTATCATGTGATATTAATTATCTGTAACATAAGTGATAAAATATGTTTAAACTCAACTATAAGTTTAAATAAATTAAGAATTTGGAAAAAACGTATAAACTTGTACGTCAAGGGCAGTAACCAATAATCTATAAGACAGAGGCGCCTAGGTTACATCCCTTATATATTGCATTCTGGGTATGACACACTTTGATAGAAAATGGCTGCCAAGATGCAGAATAAGTACCGGGACAGTGAACGTGAGTTGTAACACATTCTTGGAAATCTATTAAATTCTTGGAAAAGTAATGAAGCGGAGAAGAAAGTCAGATAAGTGATCACCAGATAAAATTGGATATATGTGTCTTTTTTATTGAAGAAGCCGCTGAAAACACGCGATGAATGTTCTACCTCGATGAATCGGCCTGCTTCTGCAACATTATTTTTGACAAGCTTCTAAAAAAGAGGTTGATTCCATTAAAAAGGCCTTCAAGATGATGTGCGACGTGATGCCGACGATTTCTGAGGACGGATCCACCGACAGGGAGTCCCAGGAATCTGGCGATGACGCAAATTTTGAGCAACTCATGGTTAACATGCTCGACGAAAGGGACAAATTGATGGAAGCTTTGCGCGAATCTCAGGACCTACAACTGCAAACTCAAGGAAAAGTTACAGAATTGGAGAAAGAAAAAGAAGCCCTGTATAGACAATTGCAATCCACACAGCCCCAGGTAAATGTAAGGCCAAGCTTAATGTTATTTTGTTTTATTTGCATTTTTTATTTCGATTACCCCACCCACCATCTTATTATAGAGACGGATGAGGTAATCTCGCTGTTTATAACGCCATCTTTGAATCATATATTATCTTTCTTGGCTCTCTAATCATAATAACATTAGTTCCTTACTATTGTATTTGTTCTGTTTTGCAATTTTGTTTTTTACTAAAAGCTTTTACTTTTTTGGTTGAAATATCTTGCTTAGCTGTTTTGTTCGCCTATTTTTTATTGATTTTTGGTAAACCAATATTGTCTTCTGGAAGTCATGTTGAATATTAGTCATGATTGATCCCTCTATATTCAACTATTGATTGCTGCACATTGTTTTAAGACACTGCACTGTGCTAAAATGCTCTACACAGAGTAAGTCGTGTTGGTTTCATTTCCCTTATAAATGAATATAACTACTTGTGGGCAAAATACCATAAATATACAGTAAGCCAGTTGGTGACACATAATTTCTCGATTCACTGGGGTTTTGATTTTATAAAGAACTATTTTACTGGAGATAGTATTTTATATCAGTGTATTGCCTCAGAACAGGAAATCAAATTTTACTTATAGAAAGCAATTTCTGTCTTTATATGTGACCCTTTACCTTCTATGCAAATGATTGTATCAGAGTTAAAGCAGTCAAGCACTTTTACATAAATTTCAGTTTTAAGCTGGAATTTATAATTTAAATATATTGTATTTATAAATGAATAATATTTTTTTTTAGATAGAACTGAGCACTGTCTTATGGTGAAGGACCCGTTTGTGAATTTAAACAACTTTTTCATCTATTTATTGAAAGTTCTTTTTCCTGGATTCAATAACAGAACAGTGGTTCATTTTGCCATGCATTCAGCATCCTAGATTCTTATGGCATGGTTAAATAATTCTGAGGATGCAAAGTTTGCAAATATGAATAAGGTGGAGCGCTTGACCTTCCAATTGGCATTAAAAAATAAAAGTGGCGCAAAGAAAATCCATTTTATGAAAGTGGTAAAAGTCGGGGTTTTCAGGCCATTACATTAACTTTTTATTTCACTAATGCATGGAGCTTCTACAATGCTTCTCTTGTTATTACACCATCAGACAGAGGCAATTGCTCGTTGATTCGTAAATTGGGTAGTACCCAATTGTTCAAAAGTAATGCATGCGCATGATTTAGCTTCCATTAGAATGTAAGCATCATTTATTTAAAAAACTTACTTGCGCCAGTCTAATGAGCAAATAGAAGACTTCTGGTTTAGCGAAAAGTTTTGTTGTTTTCCCATTTGGAAGTTACAGAAAACACAACAATACCAAAAAGGGTTTATAATCTATGTTTATTAAATAGAAATGATAAAATATAAAGCATGTAAGACGTGTTTAAAACTTTGTGTACTTGTTGCACTACGCTCAGGATGATAGGCATCAGAAATACTGTTCTCGACTGGCCTGTATTGACGATTGCGAAGTTAGCGGGAAACTCTGTTGAAACCTGAAAAATAAAATTATTTTTTCTATACAATAGCATAATACGCACCCCTGTTTTAGATCTTAAAAACTGGGGAAAAACTGCGGATTATAATCGTAGATTTATGGTATAAATCCCCAAAATAAGGTTCAAATCATAGTAATTTATAATGAAACTAACTTGAATTTAGTGTCATTAGCCAGTTGCTTGCTCTACTACAAAGTCACACCGGAACTGATTTTAGTTCTCAGTGTCAAGGTTGTACAAATACCATAGCCCGACGTCCCGGACAAGTGGAAAATGGCTACGGACAAGTGACCCTTTATATCTATACAATATGACACAGGTCAAACTGTTGTTTGTAGACCGTAACAAATCAGTATAATCAATTGACCCCCACGGTGTTTATCACGCCACATCCCCGATAATACGACTTTGGAAAACCTCTCATGCATATTCATCTAGCTATTTTCATTCCTCTTATGTGATTGTTGGATAGCTTTGAATATGAATTAATCTATTTTTAATAATTGCTCTGATTGGTCGGATATCTACGACCAAGGTACGCGTTTCTTACCATCTACCTGAGCAAAGATTAAGAAAAAAAGATGATGACGTAATTCGTAGGTGTATCTCAAATTCTCCATTTGAAGAGTGTAAAATTATCTCCCTTTGCCAAAATGGTGACGATTTCTAAAGTCTGATTATGTTTTTGCAGATAATTCGCGATCGATCGCGTAATGTATAATGTCAGCGTTAGGTTTTGGTAATTTTATAAATATTTAGTAGATTTACAATAATTGGAACTTTATGTATATAAGTTTTCTTCTGTGAAAACGCGAAAGTTGATATTATTGTTGAGTTTACAGTAAAGTAAAGTGTGGGTGGGGTATTATAATAATAAACATATTGCTTTTTGGTTGTGTAGTTTCAGCGTATAATTTTCTATGGCATGATTTAAATATAGTATTGAAAACAACAATTAAGATCAATTATTGTGTTTTTTTTAATATTTGGAATATAGTTGACTAGTTGCACTTTCTAGATATTTGAACTCTATCATAGACTATGCTTTTAGACAGTAGTTTTTATGATGAATAAATAAAACAAAACAAAAATTGATATTGTATTTATTGAATTTAAAACACATTTAAAACTGTCTTTATGTTGCAAGAAGAAAAAGTTACCATCTTTAATTGTCCAGGTTGAAAATAATGCATAACCATCTTTATTATGGGTTAGACTGGTACGCATTTTTAAATGTATATAAAAACCCGGTCAAGTTGCTTTTTGTTCAGGACAAGTGGCTTTTTAAAAGTCACTTGTCCTGGACAAGTGACTTAAAAAAAATTTGTACAGACCTGAGTGTAATTAACACATATCTAATAGAAAATTGATATAAGTATTATTGAGAACTCAGTGCTCCAGATAAGCTTTTGGCTAAATGCTTATTTTACTCCCTAAATAAAAATTTAATGCTTAAAATGAAAATTGAAAGAGTATTTTCAGATCAGCTTTTAGCTAAATGCTTATTTGACTCTCTAAATTAAAATGCAATGCTTAAAATCGAAATTGAAAGAGTATTTTCAAAATTTACCTTTACTTCTGACCAGACACTGTTAATGTTTGCTTTAATACAGATTTGAGGTTATCTTCAATTTTATTTATTATCAGCCATGGGAATTTTACTTTCCATGATTCAATGGTATTTGTACTGACCTTGCCTCCCGTGTGTTTTTTGTTTATTTTTTGTGACTTCGTAATACATGCATCAGTAACTCACTTTTGGGAGTATTGTTTTTCTTAAAGAACTGGAATAAGTTAGAATAATGATTGGGTTTCTTTTGTGAGTTTTTTGTCTTCCGACGCCAGAAGCAGACGATGCCATTTATAATAAATACGATAAAGTAATCGGCTAAGTAATGCAGGTTCGTTTATAGCTGGCCTCTTTAAAACACTTTGAAATACTCAACATGCTCAGTGACAATGATCTACGGGAAATAACTGTTATTGTATATAGTTAGTGTTGTTTCCTGATCTACCAATAAACTGTCGATTTTTATCGGTATAGGTCAGGAAACCAGAATTTGTTTTACATAACAGTTACTTCCCTTAGATTTGTTTATTTCACGGTGTCTACTTCCGTTGTGAAAACCCCAGTCTTTGGAAATTCAATATGCACAAGATCGCCAATGAAATGCTTAAATTCAATTGTTTATGCGTACCGGTACGCACATTTATCAATGCTTTTTTTGTCAATTTCAATGCTTATTTCCGCAAATACGCACCTTATCTGGAGCACTGGAACTTGTGAGAGACATACAGTCACATAAAAACACCCCAGAACTCTCTCCCATTGAAACACATGCAAACAAATCAGCATAGGCTCCCCTAGGGGTGCAAGTCCAAATTATCATGTTATATTCCAGGCCAAGAGTTTGACAAGACAGAGTGGAAAAAGGGTGGGTGGGGTACTATCACTCATAATGACTGACGTCTGTGTTCATAGTACCACCTTTTTCCAGCTTGGCAAAGCCTACCTGTTTGTTGAAACTAAACTTGTTTTTTAATCTTGTCGACTCTGGTTCAATATTATCAACATCAATACCAGGAACTGCAGCCTTTAATGTTGGTGATCTTGTATTTCAAGACGTTCTTCTGTTGTTTTCTTTCTTTTCTATGGCAGTTGAGACATGTTTTCAATAAATTTCCACATCGCGAAAATATATTACTATTCACAAACACAATCTGTAATACTTAATCGATTATTACAAGCTGTTTTAATAAGCAGCTAGTAATTGTGATTAAAACCCGATCCATAACAATAAACGATTTTTATAGATGTAAGCCCACCATTGATATTTGTACTTTATTCTATAGTAAATATTAGAAGTTCAAAAGACATGTCATTCATAGAGAGAGACTCAAATGAAAGAAGTGAAACTTACATTTTACTGTTTGTCAACGTCTGCACTACCAAATTATAAAGAGGAAATTGGGGACCCCTGTCTTATTTCATATATTTTTTCAGCTCAGTGTGTACACTGTTCAGGGCTGGAAAATTCCACGAGTAATATTAAACAAATCTGACCTTAATATTTCTTTTATTTTACGCATTTTAAAATGTTGGAAAGGGAGGACGAGTAGCTTTTATCAGAAATTTCAAGCTCTGTGTTGACAAAGTGAAAGTAGACTTTCGAAATCATGACATCATACTCATATTTTCAAGCATCATTTTTTTTTTCTAAATTTTTTTTCTAAATTCACAATTCAAACATGACAATGCTTCAAATGTTCAAAATACATAAATAATGCCATTCAAATAAAAAAGAAAAAAGAGTATTAAAATAGGGAAAATGCCTTTTTGTTAAAGAAGAAGAAACATGGATTATTTGTGCCTACCCCACAGAAGTACTTCCTTAATCCAATGGTGGTACAATGCCTTAAATAAGTGTTTTATATTAGTGCTTAGCGATTGGGATTCAGCATATCTCTACAATGTAGGTAGTGCGCTATGTGGGTAAATGCTCTATGAATTGGTAATCATTATACAAAATAAAAATCACAGTTTAGTGATTTTGTTTGTTCATTTTTCTTTAATAAAACAGATGAGCATGTGATTTAACAACTCATTGACCAATAAACAAAGATCCCAAGAGAATCCCAATCTACCATTAGTTGGGGCTCCCCCTGAAAATCTGGGATCCTCCGAATCCCGGGACACCGTTTAGTGTCGAACCCTGTAAAATACTAGGTTTTTGATACCTCTTTTTTGTGTTTTTTTTTGTGGTGTTCACACAATTTGGTCAGAAGCACATTATATCGAGGTTTGGAAGCTAGTGTCAATTTTGGGTACCGGTACATTAATTTTATAGATTTTATAGTTCCTACTGACTGTCTGGGTATAAGAGGAATCTATTTCACTGATATACAATTAAGTGCAACCTGCAAAATTCCCGATTACCTCAAAACAGTTGAGCACCATGTCCAGTAGCAGCTACAATTAGAATGAAGTGTAACTGTTTTGAGGTAATCTGGAACTGTGTAGATCGCACTGATCTATAAATCGGTGAAATAGATTCCTCAAATACCCAGATGGCCGGTGGGAACTATATAATATGCACATGTACCAAAAATCCAAATTAATAAATCACTTTAAATAACAAGCTTTTGAAACAATGTTCCAGTACCATATTCAGTGGTTCTCCCGCTTTTATATGGCGATCGTCTCAAAAGTAAAAGTGAGGCAACCCATGTTATACTATGTTGTTTTTTCTTTTCTTTCTATCTATCAACGGCAGGTGATTTGGTTTATTATAAAATACATTTCTTTCAAATGTTTTGTTTTATATGATTTTATCGTCTAACTGCATTATACAGAACACTTCTGTTGCAACTAAAATAGCAACTATGATCATGCATTTGATGAATCATCAGTGTGTTGGTATATATGATATCAAGAAGGCATACAATAAAAAAAAGAAATGTTGACCTCACCAACTAAAAATGTTTAATAGATCGTCATCTATTTGAATTATTATTTTAACAAATTTTTCTATTTGTCTTTCGATCTGAATTCATGAGCTCATTGGTGAATCTGTATATCATATTCTGACGAATGATTAAAGAAAGACAACATGATGGGCAAAACTGTGAAAACTGCCTTCCCACAGGACGTTCAGGCCTTGGATAGTTGTAAAAAAGCTTGCCATATTTCATCTATTCAACACGATGCCTTTCCAGAATGTTACCCCCCCCATATACAGATATACAATACATTCAAATTGACTGTGCATTAGATTACAGCCTGGGAAATTGTATACATTTTAACTGAAATCTATCTGTTTTTTATTCAATGACAGCAATTCATTGTGTTGTTAAGGTAATAGCTAGATAAAGATCTGTTTTTTTGTTATTTATTAACTGGAGTTCTTAAAAACACATTTATTTGATATTCTCTCGAACATGAAGCAAGTGACAAAATACAGACAGTTTGCAATGTTACAAGTACTTCACAATGATTAAGTTTTTATTTATAATTCTATTTATACCTGTCTTAATTCCTCCCAGTAGATACATTTATAAATTATACCCATAGAAAGAATAAATAGGAAGGATATTCATTACTTATATAATTAAGCAATGGGGCTGTCATTAAAAAAATGTTTATTTGTTATTCTCAGACCCCATTATTATTTATGTGGGTAGGTAGTTGGCTAATTTTTTTTGTTTTGCCAGATTTTAATTTGGCAGTCTTTTTAAACAAAAAATTGACAGAAATCATGAAAAAAAACTTAAAAAGTCAATGAAAAAAGTTTGGGTTGGTGCAATTTTGAGTGAGTAGGTATAGGAGCATACAGAGCTTTTATCCAGTAAATTGGGGGAGGCCCTAGGAAAAAACAGTGAGGGGAAATTGGGAGTTTTTTTAAGGCTAATGAAGTCCAACACTGTTAGTATCATGTCCTAACCATTAATTATCAGTTATTACAATAATACTTTATATCCAGTTGCTTTTTCATCCGCTAAATGAATTCTTTTTATATTTTTTTTCATTTTGGGATTTTTTTATTGCCTTAATTGGGGGGAAAATCATGATTTTTCAATTTGGAAGTTGTTGAATATCGGCTTTTGTTAATAAGATAAAAACGCCCTGACACGACAAACAATTCTTTTTTAAGAACGGCCTGGTTTATATTTGTATAAAGCCAGGTCTAATTATGGCTGGATTGTTACACTAATATTGATTGGAAAGTTATCAATATCTGTCTCCTGTATATAGCCATGTTGAGTGCCTCTCAGAATGTACATCTGATCTCTGTGTTTGTATATATATATACGTGTACTGTACGGGTCATGGCTTTGTTCACAGTAAAAGTTGTGTCACTATGTGCAGAATGGATATAATTTTATACAGTTGTTTTTGGTTATGAGATAGTACAGAAATATGTATGGCGTCACAGTTAAAAAGGGAATTTTATTTGGATAGTTTTTAAACTTTTAGGCTGTGGATGCAGTTTTACGTCCTTCCATTGTGTGGTTGGAGCTAAATGTATTATATAACAGAGTGCAGTTTGAAATTTTGTTTTTTAAGACTTTACAGTTTGAGCAAAGTTATGTTATCATCATTTTCACTAATTAAATGTTACGTTATTTATGAGAGACCTGGAGCTAAAGATTCCCAATGATTTACATGTACATAGATAGGAATCTGTAATTAATGTCATTGCTGAATATGAATAAACTGTAGCACTGATTCCATACAAGTATGTACATTGTAGATTCAATATAGTGGAATTATTTTTTGGTGGGGCGGATGAATTGGAATTTATTAACTTAATAGGGCTCATTACTTAAAGTTGTTATAAAAGGATAAAAAATCATTCATAATTTTTTATACAGTTAGAAATTATATGGGATTTTCTATGCATGTTGTCAGTGTTGTTCTACTTCTCGTTGATTGAGGGATTTGATTGGCTGAGAAAGTAGGTCATCATCTACTGATGGTCATCATGTTAAATAGAATGATATATTTTAAAAAAATTGATTAATTTCATTGGCTGAGAAAGTAGGTCAACATCAAAAGGGTGGTTATTGTCAGTACGAAACAGTTAAGTTGTTATTTTCGTACCCACACTGGTATGAGCAGAGGTGTTCAAAGGAAGTGAATTGCATGCAATGCTTTTTTTTAATGAGGTTGAACAGCAATTTCAACACAAATTGCGACTACTTATCTATAACTTATCCGTTGTTATTGGTGAAGGTAAGCCTCAGAGTGAATCAGAGTAAAACCACCATCCTCCGAAAGTAACTGGCAAATTTTCTAACATAAAGTTTCAGGACTGAGGTCATGGGTTCATGTCCAGCTTGGCCCCAATCACTAAATGTTGGACAGTTTGCCAGATACTAGAGGAAGGACCAACATTGTTCTACTCAGATTTTATGTATAAATTTACATTAGGGGTCTGCCTCCACTTCTGAAACTGTTTTACTGGACAGAAATGTAACTGACAATATGTCTGGGAATTGATACAAGATCACTTTACTTTCTGTTATAAACGCCTTTGGACATCTCTAATATCGATGCTTTTTGACACCTCTAATATAGAAGGCTTTTGAATTATTTGGTGAATTATGTTTATATTAACTGACAGAGTGGAAAACAGTGCAGGAAGTGTTCAGATTGCTTGTTACGAGCAATCTCAACTCTTCCTGCACTGTTTTCAAAGGCCTTCTGTGATTGGTATCTATGGTGTAAAGGATTAATAGAACTGTCATAAATTAAAAGTCGTATTATCAGACTCATTCGCTCACAGATGAAAAATATAAACATTTTTTTTTTAAAAAACCTGCTAAAGTAATTAAGATTATTGAATTGTCCAAGTCTGTAATTGCCACAGGTTATCTTAATGGAAGTGTAAATTATTTATTACCTAGGTGCACTGAATATGAGTTCAAAATTTGAAAACAATACTGGGATGTTAAATATTTAAACATGTTATTGAAAATGTGTGTATCTGTTCTTTGTATTAGATCTGGAGGCGTTAGGCATGTTACATTTTTAAGCAGTTTCCAATTTCTAAGTTCATTTTAAAAGTACTGATACACTTAAAAATTCACTGTCCTTTTTAAAAAAATGACCTTTAAAGTTCTCCATCTCTCAGAAAAGTGCAAAAAATAACCATTTACCTCTGAAAGTTTGAAAATTGTGCGTGTTTTCCACAATATATGTTAAGCTTAAGTGCCATCTCTAAATTCTGCAATTTTTTTATCATTTCTCTTAGTTGCCTGATGACATTTAGGCCTCTTATAAAAATTCCATAGAGACTTGCATATATATATATATAGGGTATATATATTAATATTGGATGTCTCCCTATATAGTTAGAGTGATGTATAAAATATGGACTGTTTATCATGTATGGGATGTATCAATGTGGGTATATGTAGGGGTTACCAGTATATCACTGTGTATCATGGAGGTGTAAATCACTGTTTATCATGTTATTATAACTAGTATATCAGTGTTTATCATGTAGCATTTATCAGTATATCACTGTTGATCATGTAGTGATATATCATTTTTTATCATATAGTGGTTACTCGCCATTTATCACCCGTGGGATATTACACTTGCTTTGCGTCATTTCTACCAAGCCAAGATGCAGCCATACGATAGGTTCCTTCACGATTTCATGAAGGGAATCTTATCCAATCGCAATGCTAGTTTCATGCAAACGCCGTTTTGATAAGACGTTGTTAACGTCAACTGTATTTTGTTCTGTTCTGTTCAAATAAAACAATGCAAAGTTAGTGTAATTTCCCACGGGTGATGGATGGAGAGTATCAGAATTGACACCCGTGGATATCCCACGATGCATCACATCAACAGTAACTAAATTAAATTAAGCCAGCAACACCTTGTGATCCATTTTCATACTGTACATTATTATGGGGCTATAAGTTACATCCACAAAGTTGATAATTAGTTTCTCTGTTAATCTTACTGTTGACCAGCTCCCAAGATAAGTGCCATTGATAATAATCATTTATAGATAGAGTACTAGTCATAAATTTGCTAAATGCAGATTTTATTCACAGACCAGTCTGAGACTGCCTATTATATATATTTCCTATACACCAGTTAACAGGAATACAGAAACTCCTGAACTCACTTGGACAGGATGTTCTCTTCTTATTGGCCCCATGCAGCTGTTTGGAGTGTTTTAAACTTTTCAGATAAAACATTTCTTCTCATTAGATCAAAGTGGGCAGAGATGGAATGGTTAAATTGTATTTAGGTTACTTACTATCTGTTCATTCTTAATTTTGAGCCTAATAGATGATTTTTTCCTGTGTTTGTAGCAAGTGTTTATGATATATTTTGCCATTTGTCTCATGTATCGGAGTTTGTTTGTTATGGTTTCTGTTAAAGGTATTCCATTTATTTTGTATATTTACAACCAAAGTAGTTTTCCAGATTTTCCCCACTAACTATAATATATTAAATTTCCTTACCCATCAAGTTTTCAGCCAGAATGAGGATTATACACCATGCAGACAGGTGGTACATTGTAAAAGAAACTGTTAATCAGTATCAGTTGATCACTTTAAAATAAATAAAGGTAACTAAGCAATGACAATAATAGGATAATAGGGCGGTTTGTTTTCAATGAGATTTTATTCTTTCATCTCTCTGAAATAGCTTTATAATTGTGGTATCATAAAAAAAGGTGAAATGAGTTATGTGAGATACATTGTACATTAACTCTTTTTAAAATTCTATTATTTCTGAAAAATGATTTGTCTGGACCTTAACCCTTTACTCCATAGTACGCGTTTTCCTGCACCAACAAAAGAAGGCCTTTGAAAACAGTGCAGGAAGAGTTCAGATTGCTCATAACATGCAATCTGAACACTTCCTGCACTGTTTTCCACTCTGTCAGTTAATATAAACATAATTCACCCAATAATTCAAAAACCTTCTATATTAGGTGTCCAAAGGCGTCATTATTGGAGGTGTCCAAAGCCGTCTATATGAAGTAAAGGGTTAAAACATTTCTTCAGTCTCGCATGATAATAGGGAACTCATCATCGGGTCTGTTTAAGCTACAGTGAGATCGGAACTAGAGATTGGCACATGGTATTCCAGGGAGTAGTCTTCAGTTTTACGGTGCTCCGCCACACCTGGCACTATATATGTGAGAGCTATAAGTATCCGATACACCATGCAGTTCTTGAGAGATAATGTCTGCTCATTGAATCAAAATCTAGCTGCTGTGTGGCAAACAAGGCTAATACATCATAAATGATGCATTTAATTGTAATCAAAATCTGCATTTCTTCTGCAAGTCTTTTAAAATCTTGACTCGAGTGCCACTTAAAATAAAAAAAAAAATAGCATATATATATATACAACAATATTACTTATGATAATAAATTGTGGTGTATATATTTATAATTAGACTCTATATTGTTTGTGCAATGGTAATAATTTATATTTGCTGCAAAAGGGTTTCCTGATGTTAGTTTAAAGACAGTGTTGTTAGTAATTTTTTTTTTTAAATAAGCAAAAGAATATTTTTATTTGAATGAAAATTCAGAAATGCAGCTTATCAAACTCAGGCCAACTTTTGACAAGAATGAATGACTATCTAGTTTAAGGATATGACTCCTGGGACCATTTTGGGCTATTAATATATGTAGATGATTTATTGTAAATTAATTGTGTTAATTGTTACTCGATCATCTGAATTGTCTGATTAATCAATTAAAATCTATTCAATAGGGTGTGCTTGTATGGAATTATAAGTTACGTTGTTACCAATAATTATTAAGTTTATATGAATTGTGTAACAATTGAACTGACATGAGAGTGGCCATTGCTTGGTCCACTGGCCATTGCTTGGTCCACTGGCTTCATAGCATTGTTTTTTATCAAGTAAATAAAAAATATTTTTTACCATGTAGTGTTTACTTCGACATCATTAGATTAACCCTTTACTTCATATAGACACCTTTGGACACCTAATGTAGAGGCCTTTGGACACCTCTAATATAGAAGGCTTTTGAGTTAATGGATGAATTATGTTTATATTAACTGACAGAGTGGAAAACAGTGCAGGAAGAAAACAGTGCAGGCTCGTCACGAGCAAGAAGAAAACAGTGCAGGCTCGTCACGAGCAATCTGAACACTTCCTGCAATGTTTCCAAAGACCTTCTGTGATTGGTGCAGGAAAACGCGTATCTATGGAGTAAAGAGTTAACTAAGGAAAATGCTAGAGTAGCAACGAATATCGATCACTGATTGGACTACTGACTTGTTTGAGAGACAGTCCACTTCTGGTCAATTTAGTCATCTGCGTTGAAGTTGCATAATGACGTTAATTTGTTTTAAACATGTATTTTTATCTAATTTTACTGATAAATGTAGCTCTGTTATTTAAGAGTTATTATTTATAAAACCCCATATGATTTTTAAGTTTTATAGAAAGGAGAAATGTATGCCAGCGAACTGTAAGGACTTTCGCTATATGTACATGTACCTCATGTCCTTTTTACAGAATTTGGGGTCACCGAGGGCCCTGGTAGCTCAGTCAGTACTTTGTCTGGCTCAATCCAAGGGTCGTTAGTTTGATTTCCTGTTTGACCAGATTTTCTATGTTAGATTTGCCATGAATTTTGTTGAGCAATCATGAGTCTCCCACCTGAATATGTGGGAAAGTTGTTTGTGACATAGAGATAAGGGTTTCAAGTACTGGTTTATCACCTAACAGATCCCATTGAATAGTTGCACTGAGCACTGTTCTATAAATTTACTGAAACGCTGTAAAAAAAATTGCAAAACTTCATACAAACAGATAGCGTTTAGCAGCAGTCATTGAAGTTAGATCAAGTATCATTTTTCAGAAAAAGGCTCAAATTTTTAACATGGAGATACAGGGAATTTTAAGTCATTTTGGAGGGTGGGAGGGGTTTTGATTTTTGCTCGAGCCAGTTTCTAAAAAGGAGGGTTAAAAAGCCCTGTACAAATTGTCACATACTGCACTACAGGTGCAAAACATGGTTGGCCCAACTTATTAAATTTACTGTTGAGTAACCAAACAATGGAATATATGGGAATAAAATTGGCTATTGATATTGTGTACATACAGTCTTGTAAAACAAATGATTCTTTCACTAGACCGCCTACTTTTATGGATGGGAGCACTCTGGAAATGTCCATCATATCTGCAGTATTGACAGAAATGTGTGAATTCCCATCTATTGTGGATCCTTATTTAGAATTATTGCTGGAATTTTGCTCTATTTTTAATGAAATACACATATACACGTAAACTGGCCATAAATACAAATGGCAAAATTATGTTCTTTACATTATTGTTTTGTTCTTCCTTTGTTTCACATCTGAATCTTGGGAGAAAACTCTTTCCTCTTGCCAAAAAAGTTACTTAAGTTTAGTTTCAGGATTGAACAGGACTTGTGGCTAGTAACAATGTCTTGCAAAAAAATCTTAAAGGTGGTAGTTACAATATCAGTTCCTTTACAAAATTTTAGACTTTGCAAAACAGAATTTTTCTAGGTGAGATTAAATGATGTTAATGCTTAAAATTGTATTTTTATGACATGTCCAATAATTCATGTGACCTCAATTTGATTTTGATTTAATATGTTGTGTTAGTTGCATATTGTTCGAGGTGAAGGTCGTTGAGTAGTCACTGTGTGTGCAAGATATTTATTTTTAGAACTGGGTTTCTATTTTGATATTATGACTTCGATGAAAATTTTTTTTTTATCATGTTTTGGAGATTAGAAATTCGAAATCATTCATATTTTAGTTTTACGTGATAATTGGATACTTCATATTTTTTTTAAACATTTATAGTGATTGCTTTTGATACGCTGCCTTTAACTATGTACATGAGAGTCGCTATTCAGGAACATTCAGAGGACGATGAGGAAATAGACATTTGTGAGTGTATATGATTTGTAACTGGACTGGATCGTGTGGTAGGAACATGTTGCTGTCAAAAATTTCTTCGATTGGATGTGTTTTTGCTAATGTGTATCTGTACAGTCATGTGGTTTCCATTGAAACATACATACCGTGTACATGTGTGTATGTTATATAATAAAATATGTAGAAAATGCATTGTGTAAAGCTAAGAATAGTTTACAATACTGAAGCATAGATGGCCAATGGACTGTACAACTTTCATGTTGATGTGAAGCTGTTTGGCTTTGAGTACGTTCTCTCCAAAATAATGGGCAATGGAAAGTACCGACAACACTGTGTATGGGTAGGTTTTTTACTGAAATAATTTTTCTGTTTGGGTAGTGGAATTTTTCTGTAACACATTCTTTGTTTATGTTGGGGTATGCATTTTTCTGAAATACAGGTTTCTGTCTTGGTAGGTATTTTTCTGAAATACATATTTTCTGTAAGGATAGGTGCTTTTCTGAAATACATACTTCTGTTTGTGTATGTATTTTCCTGCAGTTTGTTTATTAATTAAGCGCCTTTGTCTTCTTATTTTTGTTCTGAGATCACTTCTGTATTGCATGGGAAGGAGCCTAAGCATCAGTACTGCTTTCTGCAGGTAAACAGCAAGCTGGAATAATCACTGGACATTCCGGTTATGTGGACTATTACAGCACGCATAATAATGTGCAAACATTCAGACTTTGGGATTTATTCTGAAATGATTTTGTTTTATCATGTTTTTAGCTTAAGATCCCCTGATTAAAGTATGTAATATTCCAATATAAAGGTATGGAATTCCTTGCCTTCCCAACAATTCATAGCATTCTAACCAAATGGTCACGTTAATTCAACTTCTGCTGAATCAACTGACCAATCAGCAAGCTTGTATGTTACTGCTATGTTACAGTCCCTGGCTGGGAGAGCTAAGACTGAGGACCATATCCAAAGTCTAGACAATAACACTGGGAAAGTGGCAAATACTTCAGAACGTCCCACGAAGATTTCCCAGACAACATTAATTCTTACTGCCGGAATCTGATCATATACTCCGTTTTATTTTTATGTGCATTGCCATATTTCAGTAGGAACGTTAAATCCTTTGACAACACAAGTAGTACCCTATTATTGCATAAATTTTGGGACTGCATTGAAATATTCCAAGTACATCATGATCATTGGGATTTGAAAATCTGCAATGTTGCCTAAGTTACATAGTGGGCTTACGGAGAATTGAGAATGAATTGTGTATGAATGGGGAATGAATGTCAGTGCAGATACAGCAGTAGGGATATTGATGTTTAACAAGTTGCCTCTCCGGGGAACCAACCGTATGCCATCTCTATACAACTTCATCAATACTGTTCCGGTGGCTTTAATCTTTGTAAATATACCTTGGCTATGATTAACAGGCAGTGTATTATTTTAAACATGGTTTGATAAAGATAGATTAGCCTGCCTTTAATTATGGCCTTGCTTTACTGGATTTCATAATGGTAGCACCTGTTACGATTTCACATTGTTGGCTACATTTGTTGTGATACCTTTCCACATGGCTTTATAGAAATTTTTTTTTTCTTCAATTTGATTTTTTTTTGTCATTATGAGTACTTATTGGTCAGTGTTACATCTGCTTGGACTGTGTTTTATCACAAAATTGAAATTTTATATATTCTAAATCCTTCTATAACCCTGAGATTCTTGATCATAATCATGAAAAATAGGCCTGTTATGACCCTTACACCTGGAAATTTGGGATATTCAGATTTCTCAAGTAAACTATTTCTAAGACTGCTTTACCTTATTAAAGAGAGAATAATATCAGCTACTTCCCAGTTTGGTAAAACCTTAAAAATTCCAATTTTTTCCTCAATCTTAAAGGCTTCCAAGGGCATCTTCCCAAAGTCCAGGAAAAAAGATCTGGTCCCTTTTCCTGAGTAGTGTTGGTCAGTTGTGTAATGTATTTTACTAAATTGTCAATATGGAGAATATAATATATGTATGAAGTAAATGTTATTGTATTGCCAAAACATACAAATTTAAAAACGCAAGAGAAAATTTGTATGCACCTAAAGTATAATTATTGAGAAAACCAAATTCGACACCAGTCCTGGACTAAGTCTGTTATTATATTAGTATATTGTATCTCTTGTTTTTATCAATGTTGGGGAAGCAGAAATCTCCAGATCCATATATATAATTATATATATATATATATATATAATTATGCTAGTTATGGTTTTATTATAAATCTTCCCACTCTCTGAGGTCCCTGTGGTCCCCAATCCTGGCCCGCATATGGAGCAGTTTCATGTATATTTAATTTTGTATAGTTCACCCAGCACAACTTAATAATGTACACGGTGTTTGCACATGCAGTATCAATGAAATCATGATAAAATACAACAACTCTGGGACTTGAATGCACGTGCAATGTTCACTTTGTACAGGTACGATGTCCGAGTTGTAATAAATAAGTCATAGAGCCTTTATTACATTGACACGCGTGTTATGCTACTAAGGAGAAATGAGAATTGACATTATATTTCATGCTACATCCATGGCTGAGTGATCTTGGAGTACTATCTCACGAACACTTGCCTCTCATTGCGGAGGTTGTAAAACTTGTATGTGAGAATGTTTACCAGTAACTTACTTGTGGAAGAGGAGGGCCCGGTTTCTCGAAAATACTTAAGTCTGCTATTTTACTTAAACTCGAATAGTGTGTTCAATTTAAGTATAAAATTGAGCACACTGTCGAGTTTAAGTAAAATAAGAGACTTAAGTATTTTTGTGAAACCGGGGCCAGTTGATTCAGCCTGAGTTTTTACTTCGCCATTAAAATTTAACTGGATGCTGTATTTATATAGCCTGTAATGTGTTGACAACTGCATGTATTGAACTCAATTGGGGGTTCTCTCTGTGGCCAAGTGGTCAAAGGTGCCGTCTAAAAATCAGCCAACTCTTCTGCTAATGTCGTAGGTTCGAGTCTCACTTGTCCGCTCGCTCCAAAAACTTTATGTGAGAAAGTTTCCAGTTACTTGCAGAAGGATGGTGGTTATACTCAGTCTGAGGTCTTCCTCCACCATTAAAACTGGATATGCCATATATAACCTGATATGTATTGAAAATGGCGTTAAATCACATTCCAAATATTAAAAAAAAATAAAAGGAACTTGATTAAAAATGAATGTAAAAGGTCTTGACAATTCTATGAATAGGACCAGTCTGATCACCTTCTCTTTGTGTTTCATGCTTGGATTACTTGCATTAATTCTTTATATAGAAGCTTCATTGATTTTGCATGTTTTATAGTTTGTTTCCCTTGTCTTTGATCTTTATGTGTGAAAAGATTGTCAAACAAAACAAATGTATTAAGTAAACATTTGAAGGTCATCATCAAGTAGTATTGATGAACGTTGGCTATTTTAGATGGATCAGACTTGTAAAAATAGCCGTGGATTGATCAACATTTTATGTTGTTGTTAAAGCTAATTTAAATGTGTTTATTCCCCCTCCAAGACAAATCTATACGCGCTAGTGAAATTTATACGTAATCTCTTAAATTTGTTGCAATTTGATCATGCTGTCAACATTTATTTCAAGGCATTCTGTTCATGTATATTGTATGTATTTTTACCTCTACTGACCAATGGCCAGCGGGATTTAAGTCATGGTATATTGTCTGCTTATGAGCACATTTTTAGACACACTTTAAACAATATTTTCTAAAAGTTAAAGGCATTGACCTTAGATATTATACATGTAGCATTGCATGTCTCATAAAAGGTTTGTGGAAGCCAGGTCATTGGGATTAAATTTTGGGCCATTTTATACCAGGTGCTTATATAAGCACAATTTAAGGGGAACTTCCAAAAATAAAAATCCTCTACATGTTTTCATTAGAGCATTCAGGCCATCTTGGGCCTCTTGTCTTTATTCTAAACTGTTGTTGATTTCTTTTTGTTTCAGTTTAAAGTTGATAGAAAAAGTTTGAATATTTTGAAAATTATATGTGATAATGACATACAATATAATATTAGATAATGACATACAATACAGAGTTAGAATAACGACATACAATACAGAGTTCTGATAATGACATACAATACAGAGTTACGATAATGACATACGATACAGAGTTATGATAATGACATGCAATATAGAGTAACTGTAATGACATGCAATACAGAGTTACGATAATGACATACAATATAGAGTAAATACAATAATGACATACAATATAAAGTTACAATAATGACATGCAATACAGAGTTGCGATAATGATATTCGATTTGGAGTTAAAATATATAAAATATTATAATGATATGTAATATATAGTTATAGTAATGACATGCAATATCTAACTATTGCTGCTGATCTGTCTATGACAGGGTGAAAGAATGGATCATAATAATTACCTGAAATTAGAAACGTGTATTGCAGATTTGTGTAATAAGTTGATATGTTTGTGTTGTAGGAACTAGCATCACTGAACAAAGAACTAAACAGTATACGAGAGCAGTTGCTGGAGAGGGAGGAGGAGGTCACAGAGCTGAAAGCTGAAAGAAACAACACCAGGGTAAGTTACCTACTATGTTTGACCTGAATGTTAGGAGGTCACAGAGCTGAAAGCTGAAATAAATTACACCAGGGTAAGTTACCTACTATGTTAGACCTGAATGTTAGGTCACAGAGCTGAAAGCTGAATGAAACAACACTAAGGTAAGTTACCTTTTATGTTAGACATGAAAGTTCGGTCACGGAGATAAAAACTGAAAGAAACACCATGGGTTAATATTTATAAATAACATATCGTAAATTAGATATTGCACTGAAATACAACTTTACATCACTCAAATTATTATATCATAAATATATTGATACTGAATCATTCTTCAAAATTCATACATGTATCTATACAATGTCATCAGTTTATATACGTTTATATCCAGTGAAACTTAAAATTTTGAGTTGTTGATTTTTTTAGCTCACCGAGACGAAGTCCAAGGAGAGCTATTGTCTTGACCCCAGCGTCGTCGGCGTTGTCTGTAGACACCCAGGATAAACTTTTGCGTTTAAGATATCTATGCAACCACTCATTGGATGTGAATGAAACTTTCCATGTGTGTTCACCATCATCAATGGAACACACAGAGACAAGAACCATAACTCTGGATTGCATTTTGGCACAGTTATGGCCCTTTTTGGACTTTTAGACACCCAGAGGCGAGCTTTGTTGGTCTTCTGACAACTCTTGTTTTACAAAAGTCATTGATTCAAGATATATCTAGATAATTCATTCCTAGGAATGTAACACATATATTTATATATAATTATATAAGTATTTGGAAATGTAGAACCATACCTCCAGTTTATGATTATTGACATTAATTATGTTTCAAGCTTGCAGTGTCATTACTTACCTGCCTGCATGCCTTTTGAGAGAGCAAAAAAGTTGTTTTATGACAGTCTATAATTAATCTTTAGTATTATTTATGTTTGATTGCTTAATTTATGTGTATACAGCTTCAGTTACTCAAACTTAAATACAACTAAAGTTTCAACAAAAAAGAGATCCATACAAAATGTAATGAGAGAATGCAGGGATGTGTAACTTTTTATGATGTAATCAACTTGGGAGTATGTTTATACAGTCTAACCTGTTTTGAGCAGCCATTTTAAGATGGGTTGCTTAAATAAGGTTAATTTGCCCAAAAAGCATAAAGTTGGAAAAAGAAAATGTGGCTGCTTAAAACAAGTGGCTGCTCAATAGAGGTGACTTTTTACACAGGGTTGGCTGCAAGTAGAGGTTTTTGGTAATTGAATTAAATATTATCAGATACATTTCATTGGTGTTCATTGCTTATTGATCAGTTTAGTTTTTATTTGTTAATATTTTTATACATAAATCATATCATCATCACATCCATTAGCTAAATACATACTCTGAGTAAACTTGCCATAAATCACCATTCTTTCATTCATTCATTCATTCATTCATTCATTCATTCATTTTACGTTTTTGTATTTTGGTTTAAATGATTAACTTGCCAATGTTTTGTTTGTTACAGTTGTTGCTTGAGCATTTAGAATGCCTGGTGTCACGCCATGAGAGGTCACTAAGAATGACAGTCGTGAAGCGACAAGCCTCATCTCCTGCTGGTGTCTCCAGCGAAGTGGAAGTATTGAAGGCTCTCAAGTCACTGTTTGAGCACCACAAAGCACTAGATGAAAAAGTATGTCTGTGTTTTTATCTTGTTTATAAAACAATATAAATAAAATAAATGTTGTTAACTGTTTCCCACCTCACACTTGACTTGGTACTCTACTAAATCCTTCAATTTGGTACTTTAAAAAACAATTTTATAAACTATAAAATCAAATCAGTGGTTTTTTTTCTCCATTTTCCCTCTACCAAATACATATATTTTTCCCCGTAATGTATGAATTATTGTTTATTTTGATTGGTTAAATATCATTATTGAAGTTTATTAACAGTGAAAAATAGGGATGTCCTTTAAACTGTAGTAAACATTGTATTAAATACTTAACAATTTCCATTGTTCTGATTAAGCAAAAGGTTCATAGTGGAGGTAACATTCAGTTAAAAGTCTTGTAATTTTATAGAAACCTTTTGTGAAGCTTATTATTTGAACTGTTTTCAAAGGTGGTTAAACGCCACCCAACACACGACAGGCCAAAGTATATATATGATATGCATAAATACAGTTTTATTGGAAGGCCCCAGATTGAATCTGAGTAGAATAACCATCCTTCCACAAATGAAGTTTTTGGAACGGGTGGTATTTGATCCCATGACCTCACCACTGAGAGATAATTGATTGTTAGACATCAGCGCCGTGGACAACTCAGTCATGAAGAACCCTTTAATCTTTAAATTATTGATTAATACATGTATTTGAAAACTAATCATTGAAAGAAACTATGATACATGTATCTTACATTTTCCTATATAACCTCTGTTATTGACAGTTTTTATTCATCACCAAATTTGTATTTTAGATAATATATACGATCTATGGTAACATAATTACATTTCTTTTGGTTGAAAACAGAAATCGGTCTTTTTAACTTAAGAGATATATCGTCAACATGGGCATTTTGTATACAGATTATTATTCCGCATAAAAAAGTCATACTTGTGATTAAATGGAAATTTTGACCTTGACCTATGATGTAACTACTACAGGTACGAGAGCGACTGCGTGTAGCGTTGGAACGAGTATCAACATTAGAAGAGGAACTAGCCACTGCCAACCAAGAGGTAATATTAGTTTGTGGTAGATTCTATACAAACTTATACAGATTTCTTAGGCCATGAACTGAAGGAGTCTTGTTTGTATATTGCATTCTTATCTATGGGTGAGTAGTATATTCAACCTGTCTGACCTTGAAAAACTGTAAACTTCATTAACTAATATTAAGTTACTGGTTTTGTACTATGGATGGCAGCCTTTAGCAGTCTTTGGTGAAATATTAATTATCTTTCAGACAGATTGGCCTACTCTTGTGATATAATTTTCACACAACTTGACTATATATTTCAACTGCACTGTGCACAGAAATTAAAACAATTGGAGTATAGTTCACCAGCTCAGGTCACAGCATTAGGTGTACTGAATAAATTACTTATTTTTTTTTTTTTATCACTGCTCAACTTGGTTTATGGTTTTAATAATGGAAATGCAGAAATTGGTCTAATGCTTGAACTTAATTCAGACAGTCCTAACTAAAGTAAAGTTCAGAGAGTTCAGCAGCGGAAAGCAAAAGTCCTGGAACTCGGACACTAACTTACACCACTGATAATATTTCAAAATGATAATTTTTTCTCGAGCCAGTCTAATGATATTATAATGGAATAAAAAAGGAAACTGAACCTTTTGCACTTTGTACGATATTTGTTTGTGTATATAGGATATATATCATATACCATAAAATTTAAGAAATTTTATATATATGTATGGCATATATTGCATGGAGAATTTTTCCACTGGTAATATGTTTGTCTCACCGGCCCTGGCTAACCCAGTCAATAGCCTGACTGACTGTCATGTCAACCCAGGGGTAGTAAGTCTGATTCCCTACTAGGCCACAGTAGGGTGATTGGGTGTAATAAATGCTGTTAAATAAATGAAATGTGTTGTTAAAAATACATTCGTCTCTCACCGCTAATTCAAGTGAGAAAGTTATCAGTTACTGGTTAGTTTAACTGATCATCTGTTAGTCTTCGATGGCATAAAAATGACACTAAATATTCAATCAATCAATCAATTGTTTGTCTCCTATTTTTACCACTTTTAATTTGATAAGTGTGGTATACATGTTACCATGTTAGCTATCATTAGAGAAGAAGAGGAAGATAATATAAAATATTAATTTAACCCTTTACTCCATAGATACGCGTTTTCCCCGCACCAATCAGAAAAGGTCTTTGAAAACAGTGCAGAAAGTGTTTAGATTGCTCATCACGAGCAATCTGAACTCTTCCACTCTGTTTTCCACTCTGTCAGTTAATATAAACATAATTCACCCAATCATTCAAAAGCCTTCTATATTAGGTGTCTAAAGGCATCTATATGAAGTAAAGGGTAATACTAAGTATACATATTCCTTCTCCCACAGAGCCTGGATAGAACAGAAATGATAGTCAATAAAGAACAAACATAAACATAAAATAATAAGTAATATTGATAAAGATATAGTCACTTCTCCCTGGATTTCTTTCACTTTCCTTATCTTTTTCAAACACTAATACCTCATTTACACAGGCCTGTTGTTAAAGGGAGATAACCCTTAATAATACTACTACATAAAAGAGGCCAATAGCAAATTTGGTAATGGATGTATGCCAATTACACGCAAGCTTTGCTCCCTGCTGCATTTTCTTGCTCCTTGCCCTTTTTCCTAGTCTAGAAAAAACACTAATAAGTTAAAAGTCAATGTTGATTCATTTATCACAGTCGTTTATCATAGATGGTTAGCAACATAAAAGTGCTGTTGATATCCCTACCAATTACAATACAATACTTTATTAAGTGTGGTTTACTATTGGGACATTGTAGTTGACTAGCTACCACGTGTTTTAACTTTAGGTAAGACTTTTATATCTATTTGCAGCTTTTCACATTAAGGGAACAGCAGACCAAATCGAGACATTCTAGTGGGTCCACGGAAGATGGAAGACATTCTGTAAAGCTGGACCCTACCTCTCCCCCACCCCCAGGGTCAGACCATCTCATAGAGAAAGATCATCATCCAAAGGTTTGCTTTATTAAAAAAAAATCAGATTTTTACATTGCAGATTGATGCAAACTTCAAATACCAATTTAATTGTTTTTTTTATATGATGTACACACTTTATATAGGGACATGTGTGAGGTAAAATAATGTAATACAGTGAGATGTTGATAACTCAAGCATCAAAACTTCAGCTAAAGTACAGTGTATGGTCCTGAATGATTTCCTACATAATTTAGTTTGTTTTTCAAATCATGGCATTGAAAAAAAAGACCTTTCATTGAGCTATAAGGAAAAGGTTCTTTGCTATTTGTTTTATTTTAAGTGAAATTGAAATGAAATAATACGGACAAGTAAATTTCATCTATTGGCATGTTTGATTCCAGACTGGGCCTGATGGCTTCTTGAAAACAACACACATTACTTACTAATTCTACGGGTCAGGAAAACGTTTTGAGAGCGATCAAAAAAGCTCTCAGTTGCTTTAAAATTGATCTAATTTAATTGACTATAAATTGGTATGAGTTGCTACCCTTCTACTTGCTTTATTTTTCTGTTTTTCAGAGGTTGTCGAATGGTTCCATTGATCCAGATTCGGATTTAAATAGAGTGATTGAGTTACAAGAAACTGTTGAAAAACAGAATTCCGAATTAACAAATACGCGAACAAAAATGTTAGAACTGAACAATAAATACACTGAGGTGGAGGAAAGTTATACAACTGCCCAAAAAGATTTAATCAAAGCTCAGGAACAAGTTGTCAAGCTACAGAGAGACCTTAGAGAAGTAAGTTAAAGGGGTAGCTAGAAAAGCGATTTTAAATTGTATCCTAGAACAGGTATCTTAAAGGGACACACAGCAATGTTGAAACTGCATTTTACTTATGTTTGCAAATCACCACAATTTTTACGCTATTAAAGTATTATCATATGAAGATATAACCCAATGAATATGCTTATTAGATATTTTATATTAAAGAAATTATTAGCAGTTTTCAGAAAACTTGATACAAATACTAACTAATACTTCACAGGAATAAATCATTCATACCAATAAAAACTGATGAAATTAAAATATATATTTTTGTCTCAAATGAACGTATACCTGTATCTGCAGAAAGGAATGCCTTTCTAGTTTTTATCAATTCAAGCATTTACATTTATGGAATTGTATGGAAGAAATAGGTGCAAATCAATGAAGTCATTATACAGCAGCCTGAGCCAAAAACTTGTCTATACAATAGTCCTTTAGACTAGAGACATTTCAAAACTGCAGTCTGAATTCAATTATTTTAGTTTGTATATAGAACACCTGAAATTTACATTAAGTTTCATTTCCAAAATTTTTATCATTTATTTCCAGCAAAGAAACTATGTAAATGTCTCCAAATATTTTTCTCAGATTGTTCCATTTCGCTTTAAAGTCATAGAAATAGTCCGACTATACATTTGGAAAACTTTTGTAGTCATAGACTGGGTCTCGGACTATATCTACTGTTTGCAGACTGGTACAAGTAACCCTAAGCTCAGTGCCTCTGTTATCTATGGTTTACAAAAGCTACAGATTTAATTTGAATAAAATTAGACTGTGTGTCAAATATTTAAGTTAATCTAATATACAATTGTTTATTTTAATCAAAACCATGTGCCTTTTCTCCACAGTCTATAGCCCAAAAAGAGGACCAAGAAGAAAGAATAGCAACTTTAGAAAAGCGATATTTAAATGCTCAGCGTGAATCAACATCTTTGCACGACCTTAATGATAAACTCGAGTCAGAACTAGCAACTAAAGATGGTCAATTAAAAAGTGTAAGTACATTTAAAACTTAACAATAATGAGTCTGTAAAAATTATCACACTGTATTTATGGATAAAGTAATGCAGGCAGAAATTTTCTTCTTCTCAAAATGCTTTAAATAAAATACGTACATACATACTGAACCCCTGTTTGCGATGGTAATAGTGTATAAAAAGAAATGCGTTATTAAAGGCTCAGGAACAAATTTTTGTAGGTCTGTGCTCTACTAAGTTACTTCGGGTGTTGCACAGTTTGATCATTAGGCCATCCTAAAAAATTGTTTGTTTGATGTATTCTGGTTCTTTTTTATTTAATGTGGGTAGGTAGGTAGTTATTTTACATTTTTTGGCATGTTTTTTATTGTTTGTCATTTTTACGAAAAATGGACACAATTTAAGAAAACAAAAAAAATAATAATGCTTTCAAATTTGATACAAAAAGTTTGGGTAGCTGCAAACAATTTTTTAAAGTATGTCCTCCGTGACTGTACTTAATTTTGCTTCAGTTGGATTTTTTTTTTTGATGATGTTTATGTAAAATTATCTTATTTAAAGAAATTTGAGCAGAAAAGTATTTATTATTTGTGGGCTTGTAAACATTAGTTGTGATGTTCTTTATATATCTTATAGCTTACTATCAAAACTAATACAGTAGAACTTCATTGACTTGAACACTGATGGCTAGAACACCATATATAGCTTGAACTGCTTATCTGGTCCCCGCTGAAATTCCTGTTCCGGTGTATATTATGTACTTGTATATGTATGGTGGCTGGAATGACCCTTAACTCAAACTATTTTGTCCAGTCATGTTGGGTTCAAGCCATTGAAGTCCTACTGTATGTACTGTGTTGGTGTATCCATACAAGATCGAGGATGTTCAACATGGTAGTTGTTTATTATATCACATTTTCTGTTGGTTAAACATTGGGAACAACACATAGTGTTTTATGAATACCATAGACCTGAACAAACTTTTTATACCCAATTGAATTTTAAACTTTTAGCTTGAAGAAAAAATTAGAACTCAACAAGAGAAGCTGGAATTGGCGGAACAGAAATTGCAGCAATCATTACGTAAAGTTGAAGTTCTGCCAACAGTGGAGGCAGAGCTGCAACAGAGAATGGAAGCACTCAGTAAGGCAGAACAGAAACACGTGTCCATAGAGGAGAAGATACAACAGTTGGAGACGAAAGTGTCAGAGAAGGAGTCCGAGTTGCAGAGGGTACGTACTTATCATTGTTGTTAAATCATATTTTATGTATAACACAAACAAATATTAAAAGTGCTCTAGCTGGATATTCCTTTCTGTATAACACAAACAGAAATATTAAAACTGCTCTAGGTGGATATTCCTTTCTGTGTAACACAAACAGAAATATTAAAACTGCTCTAGGTGGATATTCCTTTCTGTATAATACAAACAAATATTAAAACTGCTCTAGCTGGATATTCCTTTCTGTATAACACAAACAGAAATATTAAAACTGCTCTAGGGGGATATTCCTTTCTGTGTAACACAAACAGAAATATTAAAACTGCTCTAGGTGGATATTCCTTTCTGTATAACACAAACAAATATTAAAAGTGCTCTAGCTGGATATTCCTTTCTGTATAACACAAACAGAAATATTAAAACTGCTCTAGGGGGATATTCCTTTCTGTGTAACACAAACAGGAATATTAAAACTGCTCTAGGTGGATATTCCTTTCTGTATAACACAAACAAATATTAAAAGTGCTCTAGCTGGATATTCCATTCTGCACAACACAAACAGAAATATTAAAAAAAAAGTAGTCAGTAGATGACTATTAGATGATTATGCCTCTGCTTTTCCAACAAGCACCAACTGCTCTTCACTTTTAAACACAATAACATATCAAGTTTGTGCATTGCAGGCCCGTCATCGGGACAAAATGAACGAGGAGCACAATGCACGGCTGTCGGCAACGGTAGATAAGTTGTTAACGGAATCTAATGAGCGGCTACAGCTTCACCTCAAAGAGAAGATGCAGGCGCTGGAAGAGAAGAATCAACTGACACAGGAGTTGGAGCGCACTAGGAAGGCGTTGGATGACAACCAGCAGGAGAAGGTAACCTCAGGATTTTTTGAAATGATTTTTACATTTGAAGTTGTCCATGGCAAAGCTGTTGCAGGGACTGTTATAAGATCTGTCATTGCAAACAAAAAACAACAACAACAACAACGTATGAGTTAGAAATGGTGCAAATGCTTTGTGGAAAAATGGCTGAGCAGTCATTACTGAAGTCATGTTTAAGAAAAAACAATGTATAAGTTAGAAAGTATGCAAATCCTTTGTGGAAAAATGGCAGTCGTGTAAAGCTGTTTAGAAAGTTTTACTCCACCATAATTTGTACAGTGCATGTTCTATTCTATTCTTCTTTGAGAGAAAAATATTTTGGATAAAAACCAATTATATAAATATTGAAATAGCTACAGAGAATTTGATAAAAACAAGATTCAAATGTTCTGTAGTAAACAAAGGTGGATAAAAACCAATAATAGAAAGAGTAAAATTATAAATGAAATAGTTGTAGGATAATTGATAAAAACAAGATTCAAATTTTTACAGTCTACTTTAAATCGAGTTTGATATTCATTCTAAAATATTCAAGTTTGAAATCTGATATTTCCCAAATTTCTATCACATTTTGTAAAATATCTTTGATCGTGTTTCACAGCTATTTATATTATGGCTATCTTGCTTATCTTCTATGATCGCAATTAATGGGGACTCGTCTGTAGTCAATATATTTAATGTGTATTTGTATTGTTTTACATATCCAGGAGAGAATTTTAGATGATTTACAACGTGCCAAAAGAGAGGTGGATACATTGAGACAGCAGATTGAACATCTAGCCAGGTAGGATCAAGGACTGGTTGTTTTTATATTTTTATAGCTTACCCTTAATTTCAGCAAAACCAGGAACAGACTAGGACCTCCATGTTCCCTTTCTTAATCTGCCATTGAAAAAAAAAATGATTTCATAATTCATAACTTTGTATATTCTTCAAAGGACAAAAAAATAACATTTCTTTCACTGGTATATGTCTCACACACCAATTAATTTTGTACTGTTCTACATATAGAGACATGCACTTCTGGAACACTGGATACATTACCAATGATTCTAAAAGTGCTTTATTCCCATAGATAGTCCTATGTTGGTCCAATTATGCAGAAAAAAATGGAGGTTGCTTTTTCACAATTTCGATGGTTTGATGGCACCACTTCATTTTTGACAATTCTGCCCATTTGTTGCAGTGTATTACTATGCATCTTTACACTGTTATAGCATCATCAAACAGTTCCCAATGTCACCCAAACTTTGCAGAAATCATGAAAATGTTCCAATGTTCCCATATGCACAAAGAAATATGACATTTTATGCAGTTTTAACAAAAAACTTGCGCAACAGCTTTACAAAGCTCTAATTTCTTAGGTGTAAGAATCTTGCTACCATCATGTAAGGGAGGTAATTCTTCAGTGAGACCTATACAATTTAGGAATGAAAATTCTGCCTGATTTGTCTATTGTCCAATAGTTTATACTAATTTATTTTAGCTTGATTGCAATGAAAGCTCAGAGCTTATATAAACAGCTGTTGAGTCCTGGGTAGAACCTGTACTGAGTGTTGTTTAATGAGAGGCATCATACCCACAACCTCTGGCATGAGTGGCTGACACTCTGTATATTAGACTACTGCCCTGCTAGGAGTACTCTTTTACATCAAGAAGAAATAGTAATACAATGTACTATTATAGATATTCTGTTAAAATTTAAGGATTGTTTTGTGACTTGCTTAAAAGATCAAGATATTAGTGTATTATGACTGGTAACTTAGCATTGAATTATATTCAGAAAAGAAAATTGTATATGAATATAATTTAGTACATCAAATGAAATTTACTTTGATGGTACTGTATTGCTAGTCTAAGTGTTTGCTACTGCAGTGCTCCAGATAAGCACTATTTGGGGGTATTTAAGTATTGAAATTTCCAAATAAAGCATTTTAATTTAAATTAAGCGATAAAATAAGCATTGGTTATTCTCATTTTCAGTGTTGATTAGTTTAAATGACAATTTGATAAGAGTGTTTATTTTTGCCCTTAACATTTTGAAAATACAGTGTAAGCATTGCTTACTAATTTAAGGGGTAAGTTTCTCATTCAAAGAAAATTTTATCTGTTTATCAAAGATGGTAACTACAGTATAGTGTACTTCTAAACTGACCACCCCTTATTCACTGTTAATAAAAATTAAAATAACATTCCCTTTAAAAGTATATATTTTTTGTAGGGAGTGCAGTTGAGGAGTGTTATTTGCCTTTTGATCATCAAATTGACAAATTTGCAGTTGTGGTGGCTGATTCAGCCCTGTCTCACTGCCCTGGAATATACTTTTCCCCCCTAATTTTACTGAAAATTACCCACTGAGAAAAAAAGTTTGACTTTTGAGTTAATTTGTTTTCATACAGTTAATATTTTTCTATAGTATATGCTGAAATAAAGAAATTTGTTAGCATATTTCATAGTTACTAGTATCCTGTGACCATTAGAATTTTACAAGAAACAATTGCCCCATTCCATGAAAACGTGAACATTTCCTTAGTGAGCCCCGTTTCCCCAGTTTGATGGGAGGGTGCTGGCTACCTAGTACGTAAATTTATCATGTAATGTTAGCTAATTTGAGCTGAAGCCAGTGCCCAGAGAAATCAATTTGATAATGTAAGGAAATGATCTCTGTTACTGCATGCAGTAAATCCTACAATAAGTTTGTATATAATTTTGAAAATTGTGTGGTAGATTATATAACTTGTATTTTAGACCTGGTGATGGGTATCCAAGTTTGATTGGTAGTCCTGAGGACAGTGTGACGAGACGACAGCAACGTGGCCGCGACTCCATGGAGGATCCATCCAAGGTAAGTACATGTACCTGGATCACCCTCATTATACATGTATGTGCTTTAACATCTGGAACATTATATTTCACTGAAGTCTTGGTAAAGTATATTTGACAAGTCTGGTGACAAAAATTATATACCCTTCAAAATGTCTGAAGGACCAAAAATTAACGCGGTATAACTTCATGAATTTTGATAGTCAATCAAATTATGTATTTCATTTCAGTTGAAAACAAAAAACAAAATCTGACATCAGTGCAAAAAAAAAATATTTTTAACAAAACATGTTTTTTAGTACTATATACAGTTGTTTTAAGAAATAGATCAGCATCTTCAGTGATTGTTTACTTAACCCTTTACTCCATAGATACGCGTTTTCCTGCACCAATCACAGAAGGCCTTTGAAAACAGTGCAGGAATAGTTCAGATTGCTCGTAACTGTTTTCCACTCTGTCAGTTAATATAAACATAATTCACCCATTGCTGATATGTGGTGAATTAATGCTTTCAATTTGGAAGAGTCAAAGAAAATGCTTATGGAGCAAAGGGTTAAGCTATACATCACTTCAGACCAGTTGTTACATTGTCAGTTATTAAGCGGAACTTTATTTATATGGCTTCCAATTTTAAAATAACTTTTTACCATCAGAGTGGTCTTCTGAGATCTTCCTCCACCATTAAAACTCAATATTCCATATATAACCAAACGGTCCATCTTCTATCATATCATTGTTTACAACCAATCTTCAATTAAAATTCTTCATATTAAATATCGCTTGTAATAAACTTTAAAACAAAAAATCTTCACATGTCATTATATGTGTCTGTTGGTACTGAGCAGGTGAACACTCTGAACGAGCAAGAGTGGGAGAAGCTCCAGCAAGCTAACGTTATCGAGAAGGTTCAGATCGCGTTCGACACAAGTGACACGGAGGGGTCAGATGGAAATGACAGTCTTATTGGTGCTTTTGATATGCTGTCTCCGTCAGGACACACGGACGCACAGACACTTGCCCTGATGTTGCAGGAACAGCTAGATGCAATAAACAATGAGATTAGGTAAGGGTCTCGAGTGGGGAAATTATTTTAGAAATAAAATATTTCATTCAGCATTTACAAAGATATGCCATTAGGTAAAGGATATTTATCTAGTGTCACAGGTATCTGCAATATATAATATGAGGCCATAATGAATTAATTGCTAGATTATCATCCCCGTCCGCTCCCTAATTTTCATGCCACCCCGACCCTTTTTATTTTCATAAAAAAAAAACACACAAAAAAGCCCCCATCAAAAACGTTAAAAATAAAGAAAATAATAAAAATAAAATTCTCCCTCCCTATTCTGAAGAAAAATTTGGATGATAATCTAGCAATTAATTTTTAATGGCCTAAGCAATAAAACCTTGTCTACAGTTGAATATCGTAACATATAGAATGATGCAAGTGGATTTATTATATTCCTGAAAATGAAATTTGAGAGGGGCGGTGTATAGGAGTCACTGCCTGTCGGTCGGTCAGTAAGTCTTGTCTGCTGGTTGGTTGATCTGTCAGCAACCTTTTGAACAAACTACCTCCACTTTCACAGTTTTCTGGCAAAACTTTAAATGTTGCATACCAGACCAGCAGCAAGTGTATATTTGCGTGACACAAATGTGTGATTCTGAACTAATTCCATGCAGAGTTTTATTGCCCATGCACTCAGTTTTTAGGTCACCAGGGACAAAGTCTCAAGGGACCTTTTGTGATCGCCTTTTGTTCGTTGTTGTGCGGCAGTAAACAATTGACATTTTCGACTCAAAAAGCATAAGCTCAATCGTAACGAAATGTTGTATGCAGCTTTGGTACCTACGGATGTATCAAAATCGTGAATTGCATGGTCCCTACCCCCCTAAGGCCTTTAGGGTAGGGCGAAAACAGTCAAAGTTAAGATAAACTTTAAATATCTTCTTCTTACTATAGGAAGCGCTGAGAAACAAATGGTGAGCATGATTATGGACATATATGGGTACTTTATAAAATTATAAAATGCATGTCCCTGTGTCTCCCGGTTTTGCTCTTGGGGTGGGGCCTCTACTAAATCTGTAGAAGCAAAAATGACAAAAAACATCATTTCTGATGATTGAATAATACACATTAGAAACATTTGTGGTGTAATTGTTGCTGCTGACATGACAGTTAATGCCTATGTTTTATTGACAAAAGTTGGAAAATAGATTCATAAAGCTTTATGTCATCAAGGATAATCAGGTGACCATTAAGGCCCATGGTCTTGTTGTCTTGATTTAAACTGTTGATTGATCAATCTATATTTATAATATAGAAGTTTACATAAGTTTGTGTTAAATATTCTTAGTATGGTAGATGACAAAAATGTGTCAGAAATGTTGATATTAAAGTCCGTTTCTTGTGATAATTAATGCAAATCAAATTTTGAATTTAAAAATTTTCTTTTGATAATAAGGAATATTGGTCTTATTTCACATGATGATTGGGTCTTTAACTTTTTAAAATATGTCGGCCCACTTTCATATTTTGTTTTATAAAGAAAAAAAAAATCGTAAAAAATTATCCAAATCAGACAAAAAATGTGTTGGACAAAAAACTGGTAAAATAACATGTACAGTCAAACCTGTCTTAAGCAGCCAGTCGAGGGATGGAACTAAAGTGATCGTTTAAGACAGGATGTTGCTTAATACAGGTTAATATGCTCTGAAAACATAGAAATGGGAAATATCAAATGTGGTTGCTTAAGACAGGTGGCTGCTTAAAAGAGGTGACCGTTTACACAGGTTTGACTGTACAACCTGGATTCTGAGGTAACACTATAAATATTCAAGCTACATTTGTGAAACATCCAGATTTCAAACAACACCAAGTGCATGTACGTTAACAAAGTCCTACCTGTAAACCTATAGTGAACTTACATGTATGTATTGCTTGTAATACTTTAGTGTCTTCTTATATTTGTTTTCAGATTAATACAGGAGGAGAAAGAGTCAACGGAGCAGCGTGCAGAGGAGCTAGAAAGCAGGGTAGGAAGTGGTAGTCTAGAGGCACTAGCCGGCAGATGGCTATCGGACCGTTCCCCCACTCACTCTGGTCCCACCACTCCCACAAGTACTACCCTCACACACCATACGTCCGATCTGCCCGACCTCCAAATGTATCATGCAGTAAGTCTGGGAAGTCTGCGTGCGCTCGTTGTCCATCTATTTGTCAGTGTGCCAATCCCTGCTGTCCGTCCATACATTCGTCTGTCCGTTCTCGTATCAACTGTCGAGTTGGAATCAATGAAGCATATTAGTTGGTCAGGATTGTCTCTCAAGTTTCCGGTCTCTTCGAGATTGCTTTTCTGAAATGTAGGTGATGTTGTGGTATGTTTTATTGTGATGAGCTAGACATGAATATCAATTATTAAAGACAGGATGTCACATTGAGACAAAATATTAATTACGCATTTAGGTTACAGATTGTTAACTTGTCCGGTGTGACTGTGTGGTCTGAGACGCTGTCTAAAAATCACTAACCTCTCGCCACGGAGGTTGTGGGTTCGAGTCCAGTTCAGTGCAGAAATTTGCCAGTTACTTGCAAAACAGATAGTGATTCTTCTCAGATTTATAACAAAGTCCATTGAAACTGAATGCCATATAAAATGTAGTGTGTTGAAAACAGCATTAAACTCCATGATAGAAAAGGGAAACACTTTGCCAATAAATAGTGGAAGCAGATACATTACGATTAGTTATTGTATAATAAGAATGTTTATATAGTTAGATGATGAATAGATGTTCTTATTTATTAAAGTGTTCGTGATTTGACAAGAGAAAGTTGAGTTACGAGTTAAATAAGATTGGTTTGGTTTTATCACAAAAGTTGCAGTGTTATTTTTCATTTTTACAGATTTTTTGTAAAAAAAAAATGAAAATGAAATCTTTTTTTTTTTTTTTTTTAAAAAAGAATTGTAGCTATCAAGTTAAGTATTGAAATTCAAATTTCAATACAAAAGTCTAGTGTTATAAAATAAAATAGCATTTGTATTCTTTTCAAAAATATATAATATATATATAAAAAGAGAATTTCTGTATGATTATTTATTACAGAAGTTTTACGTGTAGTGGTACACGTAGTAATGAGCTGATATTGGTTAACAATTTTAAAAAAAGTGTTTATCAGTTAAGGAGAGACAATCCTGCAAAACCAACTTGATGTGTGCATGACCGACTTCCCAGCCTGTGTTTGAAAAACCTAAAAACAAAACTTCTCTTTGAGTTTGATACAGAACCTGTTATTATGAAGAAAATTATTTTTACTTCATTTATACACTTTCTCAAACTGAAGAGAAGTTTATGTGGCAGTAATATACCATGTTGACTGTTTTGAGGAAACTGGTTCTAATGCTTGCTGTAAACCATTTTTTTAAACATTTTTGTAATACATCGTAATTGCTTATATTACCGTATATCGTCGGCCATAAGTCGAATTTTTCAGACTCCAAAATCACTCTCTGAATCCCTACTCGACTTATGGCCCCGTCCTAGTCCCGAGTGATGATTTTTTTTACCAACGGTCAGCTCCTACTGAAGTTTTGAACGTCGAATTTCAGTTTCAGCAACAGTCTATATGAACAATGACACCAAAGTGCAGAATTGAATTACACTCTTGTCAATCAACTATGCATCTCGCAAACACAAAGGATGATTACGTCATACGTGGAAAGTTACTTTGTTCATGGGAAACTCTGATTGACAGTTGAAAAAAATGATCGGTTTCAATTAGACGCTTGATGTTTTAACTCTATGCAAGGGAAACCTTGATCTTGGTCAGCCGAACGATTGCGTTGCCTATACGATGTTGGCACGGGGTGTAAACATATATGCCGAAAATTGCCTTGGGATATTTGGGTCAGAAGTAACCGATTATTGCAATTTGCATTCCCACATATGTGGTGACACTTATCCACGGATTACAGAATATACCAAATATTCAACAGAAGACTGCATTTGTTTGTCGGCATCATATTTGCCGTTGATTCGATAACGGTACATGAACGTATACTGGCGTAAGGTCAGTTGTGAGTGCAGGCAATCGCTACTGTAGGAATTTCAATATTTAGGTGACCCAAATCTCACCCACTTCCTTTTCGAAAATTCTGGGTCGACTTAAGGAAGGGTCAATGCAAAAAACTGAGATCTGAAGGTCAAAAAGTCCCCTCGACTTATGGCCCGACTCGCCTTATGGCCGACGATATACGGTAATGAATAAATTAATTTTCTTCATGTGAAGGATATAACATATCTTGAGCATATATAACATCAGTTTCCTCGTGTCCGTTTATCGCTCCCTTTCCCACGAATGACTTCAATGTGATTTCAGTAGTTAACAACAGACTAGTGATGACACCATAAGTAAAACAATAGATCAAAATAAATCCTTATGTCTGTGAATCCGTAGTGTGGTCTATTAGTAGAGTGTCAGCCTTGTATGCTGAAGAAAGTCATGGGTTTGATCCCTGGCCGGGTCATTTCAGCGACTTGAAAAATAGGTTTAGACGCTTCCTCGCTTGATGCTCAGCATTAAGAGTTGTAGATTAGGCTGGCCCAGTGTCAGCATAATGTGACTGGGTGGGGTAAAGTATCTGTGTCTGCGGCCTGGTTCTTGAGTAGACACCGCCGCTATATGACTGAAAAATTGTTGAAAGTGATGCTAAGCTCCATAGAACAATTCATCTTGCAAATAATGAAGCGCTTTAAGCTCATTTTTGTAATTTTCAAAATATATTAAGACTTTTAATGACTTCTGTCTCCACGGTGATGATGATGTTTATGTATGTATACATGTTTACTGTTGTTTAACTACTGAACGTGAAGTCTTTCCTAGAATAACTGTCCTCTTGCTGCCTTATATAACATACTCTGTCTTATTCAATATTGTTTTGATCGTCAGTTATCAGGAAACCCAGCTAGGTTTGTAATACAACCCAGCTGTATTTCATTCATTATGCAATTGTGCGTCAGTTTCCTATTTTTTGGCTGTTTATTTTTAAAGATAATTTTTGTTGTGATGTGAGATTTTTTGGTAGCTTTTTGTTTTACTTTGGAAATATAATCAGGTTCATGATAAGTTCCTACTGAAACATTGCATTTGTTTTCTTGTACTACATACTTTTCTTATTTTTTTTTGTTTTTTGAGTATTGTAAAGTTGCATGGATAGTGTGTTTTTTTGTGTTTTTGTCTGTTGTGGTTAGTTTGTTTTTTTATCTTGTATATTTATTAACTTTTCATGAATAGTGGGTGATATTTATATTGGTTAAAGGAGATTCAGGGGTTGAAACTTATGACTACGGAAAAGTGTACTCTTTTTTTTGTCAAGAGAGGTACACTTATGTAAGTGAAACATGCAGAGTCTAAATATTTATCTATCCTGTTTGATATTTAATGATGTCTTGCCTGGAATGAAGGGGGTTGAGGTGAGTTGAGATTGAGTTTAGAAACAAAGCAATATATGTTTAAATGGAATTTAGAAACATAAAAAAGGTTATATGTTTAAAACAGAGTTTTTTTTAAATCTATCAAAGATGAAGTGGAGTTTAGATGGAGTTTAGAAACAAAGTAAGATATATTTAAAGGACAATACAGATGGAGTTTAGAAACAAAGCAAAATGTGTTTAATGGGGAATTTAGATGGAGTTTAGATGACATTGACTGTTAATTTATGGTTACTATTTTTTTACAGTGTAATTTACTTAGGATCATGGTTGCAGTTTGCTTGTGCTTTGTATTTCACGTGTGTAATAGTGTAAGGTATTTCTGTTAATCTGATGTAGGTCTAAATCACTTGTTTATGGTGATGAAGGTATATTGTAACAACATACGATGATTTCAACAGAATTAGTTATATTTTGTTTCATCGTAAGATTGGTTATGAGCAGTCGCCTAATTCTGATACTTTATAAACCCCATGATAGGTGTAAAGTTTGGATTTCGTTAATTATTTCTGCCAGCATGACTCGTTATTTTGGTTTTGTATCAGTTTTCAATTTACTAGAAGTTGCACATGCTGTCATATTGTTTTGAAAAAAAAATAAAATAGAAAAATGACTTATAGTTCTGATGAGTTGATAACTTGGTTTCATTAATAGTTTAGCAGCATTATTTTTGTGTTTACTATACATGTGACTGTATTTATTATAATGATTTAATGAATAACAAGTTGAGGTTAGAAAAACTTGCTGGAGGAGAAGATGTAATGATAAGTATAATATTGTCAGCAAACATGAGCTATACACACGACCGTATATATACATGAATGCAGACAGAGTATGTTATAAGATGTTGTTAAGCCATCTGCTGGTATACATATATCTTATATGATTGATTACCCTATATAACTGAATAAACTCCCCCCCTCCCTCTAATAAACACCCCCTTCCAGTTTTTATGGAAAATAATATGACGAGTCTTGTTTCAACATTTTAAAGTTGTATAAATGCCTCATTACCAGAGGTGTGCTCTGTGTTATGGTAATTTACCCACGCTTCACGCAAAATCTAAATTTTGATACCTCACAGGTCAAAATAAATACACCACTTTTGCAAAATACATCATCCCCTGGGGGTGTTTATTCAGGGATATATGGTATGTGTAAAATTATTTTAATGAGCATTATAACATGTACATTGTATGTAAACTTATCTACAGGAAGGATTGTGGTGTTGACTATAAGACTTTATACTACCAGATATACGATGTACATGATCTGTTATAGCACCTTGGAATTTCGATACAGTTTTACTCACTACCGCATAGAAAATGAACATGATCTAATTGAAAGTTTGCATGTTTGACAAAGGAATGTAAATATACAGATACTCTAGTAAAGCACCTTAAAATATAGTCAAAAGTGTTTGATCTCAAATTCCTGAAATTTAACATGATCGTTTTCTAGTGAAGCTTACTTTATATAGTTACGGTTTCAAAGACAAAATGATTTGAATAAATTTCTATTTTTAGATATCGAAATGAAGCCTTGAGTGTTTCTATTTCTTGAATGCATGTGCCAAACACATTGAATAATTATTTCATTCTTAATCATCATTATCATTGTTACTGGTAATTGCTTTTAAAGATAAAGTCGTAAAATTTGCCTCGTATATATTTTTATATGTCGCTTGATAGATAGTAACAGTCTGACAGTATAAGAATATTTTCTTGCATACAGGACAAGGATTTCTGGATTTTTACCGCTGCTACTTATTTCTATCTCGCCTTAGGGTTTAGTTAAATTCTCACACTTTCACGTTGGAATCATCTAATATGTTAATCTACAAAATATAATTTTTAGCATAAAATGAAATTAACGTTTATTGGCACACAAGTAAAACTATACATGTGTAATATATAAATTGGGGGTGGGGGAGTTGCAGTACTGGTTTTACCCAGGAAGATTTCGAGCTTGATTTGTGTAAGTTGTAAGAACTTGTTTCACAATCAAGTAAAATAATTGATTGATTGAATATTTAGCGTCATTTTTATGCCATGGAGGGCTAACAGATAATTAGTTAACCTAACCGCTGTTTCCTGGTTCACCAGTACTCGAGCACACCCCATCTCTGAAAGGAGCTGATAACTTTCCCATTTGAATCAGCGGTGAGAGACGAATGATAATGAGACACAATGTCGTATATCAATCATCACGGAGAATGTTGCCAGGTGGGGATTTGAACTCATGACCCCTGGACTGAGCTAATGGGGTATGGCTAATGAGGTAAAATAAATAAGTTTAAATTAAATGATACTGCATTGTGCACAGTGGCTCTTGCATGTTACCAATCACATTTGAGAGATTTTCATGAAATAGGGATAATTGTAGTTTATGCACGCAGCTAGGAAAACATTGAACTCTGATAATCTTTTGAATTTGACTCTGTTTCCTCCTATTTGTTTATTGGTTCTTTCTGTCACTGGTACTATATCTTCCTTACAAGCAGGGATGGATCCAGAGACATAAGATGGCAGTAATTTGTAAAAAGCATGTATGCCTGGATCTGTCCCTGTACTTTGGTTGTATTTTACACAGTTCAAGATATTCCTTTCACGAGCTATGCAATTGTACATTAAAAAGAATGCACCAAAAGGCACTTCTTTTGTAGTCTTACTAAATAGAACTAATAAAAACTCAAAGCACCTTAACTATTGTATAGAAACTGAGGAGCATTTAATGGGGTTTTTTTTATACACATTTTTCACCATTTAAAGGTAGTATGTAATTCTATTTTCAAATTTAGGAATTTGCAAAAAATACCATCTACCAATATATCATGCTTAGATACATGCAACTTACTGTGTCCGTATTGCCATAAGGAAATCTAACAACTCGTAAAAAAAAAAAAGAGATATATAAAAGGGATTTCCTTACTTGGCCAATGCGACCAGGTTAGACTTGGATAAATTCCCAATTTAAAATTGCAATAAATTTTATCACATATCATATCAAATAAGTCAAATGACTTCAATTTGATTTCAATGCGATTAATTTTTAAACTTTTGGGGCAATTTTACTCGATTCACCTTCAAATAATTATTTTACATTGAGAATTTGAAATTGTCAACGTCATTTATCAAAGATTATCTGTTTCTATGCAGTTTACTTGACAGGTGCTTGGTTAAATCTCAATTTAACATAACTAACACAATCCTAGACAGTTTATCTGTCGGGCGCTTGATTTGATGTAGTTTAACAACCTAACATTTTGTGTGCTTGGTTTATCTAGCAGGCGCCCAGTGGCATGCCTTCGCACCTGTATACATACTCGTCCTCTAGTCCCCAGCTTGCCACCACTGCCACTGACTCATCTGCACCACAACAGGTAAGTAGCTTGTTATGCTGCACGTGCAACAACTCTCTCAAAGATATACCTTAGCTACCCGGTCGTGTGTGGCTGCCTTCGTGTAGTAGCTGTACAAAATTTTCTTAAGTTGCCACTGTGGAGCGCATTGTCCAGTGGTAGAGCATCAAACCCAGGATTTGAAGGTCATAGGTCCAATATAGTTTCGTTTATTTTCTCAGAAAAATACTTTTTAGAATTGGATGAACATGTCCGGGGACATGTTTTACCCTCTTCAGTGTTATTGAAGTGATGTAATAAAAGTTAACCAAATATTATATTGTTTACACATGCATATTCCATAAATATCGTTTTGGGCGCCTATAGTCTGCACTTAACACAAACTTGACACAAACCTAAGTTGCTAGCTACAGCTTTAAGAATAAAGTTTGCCTGTATGTTACTGACTCTCTACTTTATCTACTAACAATTTTGCTCCAGTGTTGGATATCACTGGGAAACAGTCAAAACTGTCAGCGAGCAATCCACAGTTACCCTGTTACTAAATACAGAATGAGTTTATAAATGCACGATATAAGTGATGTCCACAAACTTGTTGAGAAATTAATAAAAACTCACCAAAACAAACGTAAAAGCTTCCGTTTTTATCTACATAAACATAAATTGTATAAAAGAACGATTTTGTTGAAAAACAAAAATATTGACTTTGTTACATGATCCAACTTAATTAACTTGAGTCCCAGTCTGTCTTTTATGAAAAGACTTAAGGTCATTATAAATTAATTGCTAGATTATCATCCAAGTTTTCTTAAAAACTGGAGGGCGGGAGTATATATTTTTGGAAGGCGAGCAAAGCTCCGACTTCCGTAGCTGTCGTGCAGCCCTAGCAATCTGTTATAAAGAAAATGTATGACAGGAACCGCCATATTCATCCGATCAATAAAGTAGTTCACAAGTTTCAACATGCATTTGCCGTAGCAGAGGACGTATTATACAACAAAAGATTCAAAGTTTTTTTATTTATTGTGGATTTTGTTCTGTACAAAAATTCAAAATATGATACGGGAAGCATACAATTTCCATGGAAATGCGGCAGAATGCACTAATCTCGCTGTGCACTAAAAAACGTGGAAATTTTCATTCATAAAAAAATTGTTATACGAATTTACTTCTATGCATAGTGATGTCATCTGCTGGTGGTGGTGGGGGGGGGGGTATAATCTCTAACGCCATTCGACTGTAGTCAGGTGTTATCATTAACGGGATGAAATATTGACATGTTTTCGATATAATAACTTGGTATTTTGAGTAAATAGTGATTGTTAGTGTAATTTTATTCACTACGGACTGTCCTCTTTTAACTTTGATAGTAAAATAAAGAAATTAGGTTCGGGGCTATTTTTGTTGTTGATATAAAAACGCACCAATTTGTCATCTTATGCAAGCAGTATTTGATGTTGATGAACAGATGAACATATTTAAAATAAAAAAGGTCGGAGCTGCATGAAAATTAGGGGGCGGGCAGGGATGATAATCTAGCAGTTAATTTGTTATGGCCTAAAGTCTGAAACAGTGTGTCTGGGTAATAGTTTTGACTGATTCCCCAACTGCAGCTAGTGTACGAGCACGCTGAGTAGTAACCAGTCAAGGGATTTTGGTTAGCTGAACTGGTTGGGTAATGAATGAAGATTTTATTTAGGTTATGGTCACTGTACTGATGTTGTTATTTATGATTGCAGCAATATAGCCGAGATGACAGCTCTATTAAAGACGATAGTGTACAAATTGTGTGTGAAACTAGTCCCCCAAATACACCAAGATCTCTACGCCTGGAGCGTCTTCATACAGCCCTGTCCCAGAGTGGGGAGGGCAGTCCCAGGTAGGGTAGTTGTTTTTTACTACACCATTCAATCTTTATATTCATATTCTGTGTACAACATAACTGTAAAGGACCTCTGCCAAGATCAATAAAATACATTGTTATTGCATGCTGCAGGCTAAACCAGGACTTAAAATGGGGATGGTCGGGTTATATTTGAAAAGAAATGGGTGTGGTCTTATGTTTAAAAAGAAATGGGTGTGGTCGGGTTATATTTAAAACGAAATGGGTGTGATATGGTAATATTAAAAAGATGAGTGTGATAAGGTTATATTGAAACAGGAATGGGTGTGGTCAGGTTATATTTTAAATAGAATTGTGTGTAGTCAGGTAATATTTAAAAGATCAGTGTGGTCAGATTATATTGAAACAGTAATGGGTGTGGTCAGGTTATATTTTAAAAAGAATTGTTTGTGGTCGGGTTATATTTAAAAAGAAATGGATGTGGTCGGATTGTATTCAAAATGAAATGGGTGTGGTCAGGTTATATTAAAAAAGAAATTGGTGTGGTCAGGTAATATTAAAAAGATGGGTGTGGTCAGGTTATATTGAAACAGGAATGGGTGTGGTCAGGTTATATTTAATAAAAGAATTGTTTGTGGTCTGGTTCTATTAAAAAAGAAATGGATGTTGGGTTGCATTCAAAATGAAATGGGTGTGGTCAGGTAATTGGTGCGGTCAGGTAATATTAAAAAGATGGGTGTGGTCAGGTTATATTGAAACGGGAATGGGTGTGATCACGTTATATTTTAAAAAAATTTGTTTGTGGTCTAGTTCTATTAAAAAAGAAATGTTTGTGATTGGGTTATATTAAAAAGATGAATGTGGTCAAGTAACATTGAAACAGGAATGGGTATGGTCAGGTTATTTTCAAAATAAAATGGGTGTTGTCGGGGTTATATTTACAAAAAAAAAAAAAAGAAAAAAACCCGCACAAACAAATGACTTGTTGTGATGCTTCAGTAAATCCTCCCAATGATATGGTCCAGATGAATGATTGTAAAAGTAAACAGAAGCAAATTATTATATAACATCAGCTTGAAAAATAGTTCATATCCACTATTACAATTACAACTTGGTGATATTGTTTTTTGTAGTCGTACTGTTATTGACACCACCAACAATAGTACCCTGTCCACACTGGGTAGCAGCACCGCCAGCAGCCAAGATTCCTTACACAAAAACCAGAAGAAGAAGGGAATAAAGAGCTCTATTGGTCGCTTGTTTAGTAAGAAGGAGAAACAGAAGCAAAAAGAAGCGATGGGGAGAGAGCCTGCTGGTAGGTAGCCTCTATGTAATACACACACTACACATGCCCCTTTTCTGTCTTGGGTTTGAGCCTCGGGCAGTCCAGAAACTTTATGTGAGAAAGTTTGCCAGTTACTTACGGAAGGATGGTGGTTTTACTCGAATTCATTCCGAGGTCTTCCTTAACTTTTAAACATACCATTTTATGTGTTGAAAATGGTGTTTAGTCCCATCTAAAAAATAAAAATTGTGTCTTGTTTATACTGATAAGCAATTTTAAGCGAAATGAGCCAGCTGGGACCTTGTATAAATGAGCCAACTGGGACCTTGTATACAGGTTTTAGTATATTGTATGACGGTGGCCTTAATGCAGAACTAAGCTAGATATATAACCGGTGGAGGTGGAATCACATGGTTTGAAGGAGATACCAGCAAATACATAAAAAGTTTAATAGAATTTGCATCATCAGTTATTACATTTACATTTAGCCGAACCCCTTTTTCTCAGTCGGTAGTGCATAGGGGTCATGAGTTCAAATCCCCTCCCAGCCACAGTCATCTTAATGATTGATATACATGTATGACATTGCGCCTTATTGTCATTGATCTCTCACTGCTGATTCAAGTGAGAAAGTTATCAGTTACTTATGGAGATGCGTGTGTTTGAGTACTGGTTAACCTTTCAGGATCACAGGAAAGATTGGTTAGGTTAATTGATGGTCTGGTAGCCCTTGATGGCATAAATATGAAGCAAAATATTCAAATATAGTTTTTTTATGGAACAGTGTGTACTTTCGAATATATTGTTATACCAGTAACAAAAACACTATTAAAGTGCTTAGCAGTTTAAATGGTTATCAAAATATATATAATTTACAGCAGCATGTAAAATCTTTGATTGTGTTTTGGTAAGATGCACTTTTGAAAGGGTTTTGGCCCCGTGTAATAATTTTTTTTTTTTATATATATAACTATGCCTTGCCAGCTACTGACTTAATTTTTTTTCTATGTGATGTAAACAGGTGCGGGCTACATAGACAGTGGGGATGGTGCAACAGACACTCTGGGCCGTGGACTCGGCCAATCAGAGTTTGACAGGAGGAAGAAACGCAAGTAAGTTACATTACACACTGTGTGTAAATTCACTTCTTTTAGATAAGGGCTGTTCCATTTAAACATACATCCCACCCATGGACGGCAAAGTAATAAACTTCTAAGGTGGGAGGGTTTTTCAAAATGGGGGGTCTGATAAAATGAATTAAAAATATAAAAGGGGAGGGTCCAATTTCGAAGTGCCTTCCATGGGCGGGTTGTATGTTCAAATGGAATAGCCCTAATCATATTCATTCTACTTACGAAAGTCTAATGCCCAAATATGTGCATATTTAAGGGGATAGTTGTAAATGTATCGCACTTGGTTTTGGTAACGTAGTAAAGGGGATTCCAAAACATTTCTGTGTTGTACAGGGGGACACTCCCAATTATTATTAGCATATAATATTCATAAGGCCACTCTTAAAAAATTGCTTATTTGCCATTTCCCACTTGTACCATTAAGGGTAGGTAGGAAAATTCTTTTTGTTTTTGTAATCAATTGGAGAATCTTTTTTTAGGACATATTATGACTGAGAATATTTTAAAAAAAAGTTTGAGGTATTGTTTTGTGTCAGCTGGGAGCGACAAACAGTATTTTAATTTAGGCCTAAGGGTTTCCATTCCCATGGGTGTTCTGATATGAAACAACAGTATGTTTTTATACTTGTAAATAGGATATGCTAAGAATGATTACATTAATACTACAGTGTGTGTAATGATTTGACCTTGAACTTTGAATTTTCCCACCTCTTAAGATGTGGAGAAGAAGCCAATGATTTACTAAATGTACAGAACTAGTTAACCGCCCAGCAAATCCCAGGGACGATGATCACCATTAAATAACATTTCTAGTTCAAGAATTTACATCTACATTGGGCCATCATTAAAAAATAAATTGTTTGCGTACTCCTACCTACTCACTCAGAACTGCAGCTACCCAGACTTTTTAATTGACTTTCAAAGCATTGGATTTTTTTGTTTCATGATTTCTGTCCATTTTACTTTAAAATAACTATGCAAAATCAAAATTTAGCACATTTAGCTACCACATGAAAAATAGTTGGTTGGAGAACAGCAAACAAATTCTTTTTAAGGATGGCCTTGACCAAATAATAATTTGGCCTATAAATGACCTATAATAAAGTCTATTTATGACTTTATTAAACATCAATGATTTGAGAAAAAATGTATTACAACCTGTTTATTCATGACGTAAGCATTTGTTGTTTTCTTAAAGGGAATTTTGAAATTGGTTATAAACATCTTTTACCAATATATCGTGCCAAATGATATCTACTGAACATGCCAAAATAACATATTGAAAAGGGTTTTCCTAACATGGGCTACGCACTTAGGTTAGACTTAAATAGATTTCCCTCTTTAAAAAAAATAAGATTGCAATATAGTTTGTGATTTGTTAAAAGAGTCATGTGATTTCATTTTGTAATGCAAGTTTAAACATAGTAAACATTGTTTCATTTAGAGAGAGCCCAAATGAAGATGCGAAAGTTGTCTTGCAGTATTTAAGTGATGTCTGTTTTGAGAATGGGAATTTCGTTTCAAGTTTTCCACTCCGATTTAAATAGTGATTTTGTCACATTTTAGTAGATTTGACATACTAAGCCATTCGGATTTTATTTAATGATAATGGGATGTATTTTAACTGTAAATAATAAACTTTATTACTGAGTAATTGTGTTACATGTTTTTCTTTAGAAATGAGTTACTGGAAGAAGCCATGAAAGCTGGTACCCCTTTTGCATTATGGAATGGTCCAACGGTAGTGGCATGGTTAGAGGTAAGTCACTGTAGCTTATACTTATTTATTATGCTCCCCCAAAGGGGGAAGCATATAGTCGCCACTTTGTCCGTGCATCTGTCCGTGCGTCCCCAAGTTCTTGTCTGGGTTATTTCTCTACAACCTCTGGTTGGAATTTTATGAAACTTGCTAGGATGCATCATTACCAAGTGCAGATGCATATATTGTCTTTATGTTCAGGTTCGATGATTTTTCACAGAGTAATGGTTCTTTAATTCTGTCTGTGGCCAAATTCTTGTCTGCACTATTTTTCTACAACTCCATGTTGGAATTTTATGAAACTTGCTAGGATGCACCATTACCAAGTGCAGATGCACATATTGTCTATGTGTTCCAGTTGGATGATTTTTCACGGAGATATGACCCTTTCATTGAGTCTGTGACCAAATTCTTGTCTGCGCTATTTCTCTACAACCCCTTCTTGGAATTTCATGAAACTTGCTAGAATGCATCATAATCAAGTGCAGATGTGCATATTGTCTTTGTGTTCGGTTCAATGATTTTTCATGGGGGTTATGGCCCTTTGATTTTGTCTGTGACCAAATTTTGTCCTCGCTATTTCTCTACATCCCCATGTTGGAATTTTATGAAACTTGTTAGGATGCATCATTACCAAGTGCAGATTGCGCATATTGTCTATGTGCTCCGGTTTGATGATTTTTCATGGAATTTTGGCCCTACCATTGAGTCTGTGACCAAATTATTGTCCGCGCTATTTCTCTACAACCTCAAGTTGGAATTTTATGAAACATGCTATGTTTGTGTTCCAGTTTAATGATTTTTCATGGAGTTATGGCCCTTTCATTCTGTCTGTGACCAAATTCTTCTCAACTCTATTTCTCTAGAATCTCTGGTTGGAATTTTATGAAACTTGCTATGTTTGTGTTCCAGTTTGATGATTTTTCATGGAGTTATGGCCCTTTCATTCTGTCTGTGACCAAATTCTTCTCTGCTCTATATCTCTACAACCTCTGGTTGGAATGTTATGAAACTTGCTAAGATGCATGATTACCAAGTGGAGATGTGCATATTGTCTTCACGACGTTATTTAGCTACAACCTCTGGTTTTAATTTTGTAAAACTAGCTAGGATATGTGCATATTGTCATTTTGTTCCAGTTCAATGATTTGCGAATGAGTTCTGTCAAGTGCAGAACCATATATTGTTCCTTTTATGCAGTTTGGTATTTTTCAACCAAGTAGCCGGAACAGAGTCAAACACTCACTTGGGGGAGCATCCATCAGTTCAACCGATATTTTCTTGTTTTTACTTGATTGTGAAGTAAGCTCAAGCTAATATTAGAACAATCTCAAGTCTGTTTCCTGACTTTAAACCTAGTTTACTTCAATAACATTCAGTAACTTAAATTACCATTCAGTTATATTTTAAGCTATGGATAGGTACATTAACCTAAATGACCATTTTGTTTGATATGTTTTTATTCAGTTTTAATTGATGAATACAATTACACTGTACATGTTTATTTTAAGCTATGGGTTGATATGCCTGCCTGGTACAGTAACATAAGCGGCCATTCTGTTTTGTTGCTTTTTTTTTTGTGTATTAAGCTATATGTTGGTATTTCAGCATGGTACAGTAACATAAACAGCCATTCTGTTTTGTTTTAAGCTATATGTTAGTATGCCAGCATAGTACAGTAATATAAACCACCAATCTGCTATATTTTAAGCTATATATTGGAATACCAGCATAGTACAGTAAACATAAACTACCATTCTGCTATATTTTAAGCTATGCAATGTATATTGGTATGCCAGCGTGGTACAGTAACATAAACCGCCATTCTGTTATATTTTTAGCTATATGTTGGTATGCCAGTGTAGTACAGTAACACACATCACCATTCTGCTATATTTTAAGCTATAGGTTGGTACAGAAACATTAACAAACATTCTGATTTATTTTAAGCTATGGGTCGGCATGCCAGCATGGTATGTGGCTGCCTGTAGAGCCAATGTGAAATCAGGTGCAATAATGTCTGCGTTGTCAGACACAGAGATTCAGCGAGAGATTGGAATCAGTAATCCACTCCATCGACTCAAGCTCCGTCTAGCCATTCAGGAGATGGTGTGTCTCACCAGTCCTTCTGCTCCAAGAACCTCTCAGGATGTGAGTATAGTCGTTGTTGTTGTCACACACTGTAATGGCTACATATCTGTAGTTCATAGTCAATATATGAGTACAAGTTTTAACAGGTGTCAGAATAGAAATTGATATCCGATCGTTTACTTAATATTTAACAAACATATTGCAGAGACATCCTTTATCTAGAATTTGTGCTATTAAAAAAGTACAATATTAAAAAAGTAAACAATTTAATTTTGTCAGAAAGTTGAACTAACAATGTAATTTAAAGAAATAGATGTAAGGCAAAATGCATTAAACAAATATTTATTTAAAATTTTCACTGAATTACATGTGCAGTTATATTCTTGAAATACCATTATCAAATATGTCTTTAGCCATTCTTCTCAATTCACAAACATCTATATATATATATATATGCAGAGGCCTTGATATTGTATCTATGGTTTGCGTTGTAACTAGATGCCCTCGCCATAGTCTGGTCTGTACATTTATGTTTTAAATATGTCTCGTGCTGTAGGCCCTGGCGTTTGGGGACATGAATCACGAGTGGATTGGGAATGACTGGCTGCCCAGCTTAGGTCTACCTCAGTACCGAAGTCACTTCATGGAATGTCTCGTAGATGCTCGCATGTTAGATCATCTTACGAAGAAAGATTTGAGAGGCCAATTAAAGATGGTGGATAGCTTTCATAGGTAATTATCATTTGCCAGTATCAGTAATGTTTGCATTGACGGCACACGTTTAGTCACTAGTATTGATGTCCATCTTATTTAACATCATGTTTATGCTATTAAGGACTTATAGAGGATCAGTTTTTAAAGGGAGTATATCAAGAAAATACGCTAAAATGTCTTAAAACATATAATTATTTTTAAAATGGTTAAAATACATCTCATTTTTATAAATAAATAAAATCTGAATAGCGTAACATGTCAAATTTACCAAAATGTGTCAAAATCGCTATTTGAATCGTAGTGGTAAACTTGAAGTGAAATCCCCATTCTAAAAATAGACAGCACTCTGGGTACTGCTAGATGACTTTTGCATCATTATTCGGATTATTTCTAATATGAAATTTGTATAACAGGTCAATTTGAAATCCAAATGAAATCATGCGACTCAATTCATATGTCGCAAAACATGTCACAGTTTTTAACAGGAAATCTATTTTAGTCTAACCTAGGCGCGTAGCCCATTTTAGGAAATCCCTTCTCAATGTATTATTTTAGCATGTTTAAATAGATATCCTATGGCAATATGCGGTCAGAGAGTATATATAGGCATTATTTATTGGGAAAATGTGTTTATAGCCATTTTAATTTTTTTTAAAAATCCTGATAAATTCCCTTTAATACCTAATCACTCTTTCCTAGGTTACTTGATCATGAACCAGTATTCGAGCACATTTGTTTCCGCAAATAACTGATCATTTCTCACTTGAATCAGTTGTGAGAGACAAATGGCAATGGGACCCAATATCGTTTATCCCAAAGAATGTGGCCACGTGAGATTTTGAACTCGTGACCCCAAGATGGATGGTCAGGCACACTACCAGCTGAGCTAAATGGGCCAAGCCAGTCTCTCTAAAGATCATAATTACTTGTATGTCTGTAGGGTATTTGCTAGATAACATACACTTTGCCTTTTTAGATAAACATGAGCACATACATGTTTGTAAACCAACTATAGGCTATAAAAGGTTGAGCCCCTGCTATTCAAAGAATGATGAAATAGCGTTAAGTGTTACACTTGTCGTTGTGTATGTGTGCCTGTGAAGTTATTTCCAATGATTAACATCTGATAGGTCTTCAGTGGAGATGGGGTGTGCTCGAGTACAGGTTAATCCCAGGAAACAGTGGTTAGGTTAACTGATCATCTGTTAGCCCTCCATGGCATAAAAATGACGCTAAATATTCAATCAATCAATCAACACTTTCAATATATGTTGACGCTTATAAAATCTTACAGGTTTAATGACCTCTATTATTGAATATTGATTGAATATTTAGCGTCATTTTTATACCACACCCAATCTCCCATGTAACTGATAACTTTCCCGCTTGAATCAGCAGTGAGAGACGAATTATTATGAGACAAAATGTTGTATATCAATCATCACGGAGATCTGCTGGGCGGGGATTCGAACGCATGACCCCTGGATTGATGCCCCTTTTCTACTTAATTTGAGGTTAAATTACCAGTATGTAGTGAGAACACATTTGAAGAGTGACTGTTGAGGTGGTAAGTTCAATGAGTGTAACATTGTTTATTTTGAAATTACAGGTATGACATCGTTTTACAAAATGTTTCATTTGGATATTTAGTGTCATTTTATGCCATCAAGGGCGAACAGACGATCAGTTAACTTAACCACACTTTTCAGGTATCCTGAACAGTTAACCAGTTCTCCAGCACACCCATCTTCACAAGTAACTGATAACTTTATATACCAGTTATCACAAAGACTGAGGCAGATTGGGGATTTGAACATATGACCCCTGGATTGATAGTCAGTTGTGCTACGGATTGAGCTAACCAGGCTCCGCTTTACAAAATGTGATAGAACTATAATAGATAATATTTACAATATATTGTATATTGAACTTTGGCACTTTGTGTTGTTACAGGACTAGTTTGCAATATGGTATTAACTGTTTAAAAAGAGTGAATTATGATAAACGGGAACTGGAGAGAAGAAGAGAAGAGAGTGCAGCAGAAAATATGGGTAGGTAATTTAGTTGTTAATTTAGATAAATATAGCTATTTATACATGTGTGTATATATGATGAAAAAAGAGTAAATTAAGTAATTGTAGTGTAATACAATTTATTATATTTGGAAATTATCTTTTCTGGTATATTGGTTCCAAATAAACAAAAAATATGCATCATTTACATAATTTATTGCACCTGTCCAAAGCGCACACCATTGATGTACAAGTACAATGATTGTTGTATCAGGCTTTTCTCGAACTACCGCTGACTGGAACTGTTTGGTCCAGTCCCGTTGAGTTCGAACGATCAAAGTTCTACTGTATGTATAATAACCCTAAATGACCCTACTGTGTCCTGTAGTGGATCAACATTGAACAAAAATTAGTTTCTCATTCCTTTATTAATCTTGAAATAATAATGTACGCATATTTAAATTTATTTTACACATGTATCTTCTGCTGTCTTGTTTGACCCTAAATGACCCTACTGTGTCGCATAGTGGATCAACATTGAACAAAAATTAGTTTCTCATTCCTTTATTAATCTTGAAATAATAATGTACGCATATTTAAATTTATTTTACACATGTATCTTCTGCTGTCTTGTTTTACCTTAAATGACCCTACTGTGTCCTGTAGTGGATCAACATTGAACAAAAATTTGTTTCTCATTCCTTTATTAATCTTGAAATAATAATGTACGCATATTTAAATTTATTTTACACATGTATCTTTTGATGTCTTGTTTGAACCTAAATGACCCTACTGTGTCCTGTAGTGGATTCCACTGAACACAGATTAGGTTCTCATTCATCACATACAATGCAAGCTTTGGAGAGCGCATTCTTCGGTAAATTAGATGGTTGAAAATCAATCTCACAGATATGATAGCATTAGTCATGCAGACTGGAGATATATGGCTTGTTGTACTGATGCTCCATGCTCTCTATATTTGTTTTTGTAATTAGTTTGAAGGCAATGTTTTAGTTTATACTAACTAATTTATTTTAGCTTGATTGCTCAGAGCTTATATGAACTGCTCTGGTGTCCGCTTCCAGGGTAGAACCAGTACTGAGTGTTGTTTTATGGGAGGCATCTGGTCGATTCGGGGATCAAACCTGCAACCTCTGGCATGAGCGACCAACACTTTGTCCATTACACTACTGCCCCGCAATGTTTTGATAACCATAGCAGTTGTGGAGACTACTGTGGTGGATTATTTCTATTCAACATTTGAGAAATGGGTCGCAATTCTTGTAAAAGATACCGAATCGATATTGCCTAACCTTTAGATGCATGCATAAGTCATGGCACTAAACTATAGAAGATAATATTTAATTCTTATTCAGTGTTTACCTTCAAAGTTGTTTTTATCTTCCTATACAGATGTATTAGTATGGACCAATGAAAGAATCACAAAGTGGGTGCATGGTATAGGTCTCCGTGAATATGCAAATAACTTGTATGAATCCGGGGTACATGGGGCATTAATCGCACTTGATGAGAGTTTTGATCACAACAGCATAGCATTAGCACTACAAATTCCTACTCAAAACACCAATGTAAGTATTGCTGTGGTCGAATTGAGGAAGGTTTTATAAAGTAACCAAAGTATTCAAAATTACAGAAAGCCGACTGGGCTTTTATAAATATTAAAACGTCTTCCTAATTTGATTGATGTTATTGTAATATTTTGTTTATTTTAAGTTACATTTTTAAAAATGCATAAAACAATGTCCACAATATATACTAATTGTTAAATTTGTTGCATATATAAATATAATATTTATATGAAAAATTGAAATTTGATGAATAAAAAAAGTAGTCCCTGTCGCGTATGTATATTTTGGTGGTGATCAAGACTGTGTAGCAAGCTTGCTCATGCTGACATAAGCAGAGCTTTGCATTTAGCATAAAGCCGGTCTTAAGATTAAAAAATATATATATTTTAGAAAAGATAGAATATTACATATCAAGTAACATTTTTATGGCAATACAGGTCAACCATACATTTTAAAACTTGGTTAGGTCGAGGTTCATAGTTCATAAAAAAAAATTTCAGTCACCACAGCATGGCTAATGCATTTAATTGGCAAAAAAATGTTTGTTTTATGCAGTTCGACAAAATGTTAAACTCTCAACTGCCAAAAATTTGAAATCGTAGGGAAGAGTTCATGCACTCTAAATTGTAAACAAAGGCACATGGGTCTGTGTTTATACACCTTCTGCAGACTTAAAACAGCTGATTAATGGTGTATTGTTAGCACACTTTAACCTAAATGACAGGTACAGAAAACATGTTATACAGTAATCACTCCTGCAATTTCTTGCTACCTGTGCTGAATAACTATTTTGCACCTTTAATAAACTGTTCACAGTACATCTTCAGCAGACAATCATAAGGAGCAAAAGTGGCCTTTTAAGATAGGTTGTTGTTTAATACAGGTTAATTTGTTTTGAACACATAGAAATGGGAAATAGCAATTGTGACTGCCTAAAACAAGTGGCAGTTTAGTAGAGATAACCACTTACACAGGTTTGACTGTAGTTTAAGAAGATATCAAGATCTGGAACAAGTTCTTGAACTGATTTTCATGGGGGATAGAAATGACCAGAAAACAGCACAACATTGTGGGAAGAGACATAATCAGATCCCTAAATTGAATTCAATATTTTTACTTTGCATATAGTTTAGATAGAAAATATTCACCATTCATGAAAAGATTCTCATTAACTCATCCGTTGACTATGTTTTCTTTTAACAGATAAGATCAACGCTTGAGCGAGAATTTAATAACCTACTAGCGAGTGGTACGGACAGACGGTTGGACGAGGTAGGTCTGTATTCATTTTATTATTTTTTTGTTGCCTCTCTGACACACTGGCTTGGCTGTGCTTTTGGTTGTGGACTGTGCGCTCTACAATAATACATACATAATGGGTGAGTTAACACACTCTACGTGACTTTATAGCTGGATACACAGTCTGTACTAAACAAGACTAGTCTGTTCTAAACAATGCTGGGGTTTACAATGCGGCGAGGCTGTAAACAATACTGGGGTTTACAATGCAACGAAGCTGTAAACATGACTGGGGCGGGGTAACGACTGTTATGGGGGAGTTGTGGGGTGGGGGGGGATAAAGAAAGGTACCTACTGTAAGAGATTGAGGCAAACTTAAACCTTGGACCAGATGCGGAAATAGAGGAAAAGGGGGGAAATATATAAAAAATTGGCTAAAAGGGGAATATATGTAGGAATTTTATTAAACTTAGCATTATTCACAAGTAAATGATATCTTTTTTACTCCGATCAGAGGTGATAGACGAATGCCAATGAAACACAATGTCATTATCAATCATCAGGCAACTGTGACCGGTGGGGATTCATACTGGGGGGTTGGGTGGGGGACCCTGGATTGATAGCCATGCTTGATACTTGGCTAACTGGGCCAGGCAAAATGAACAAGAACTGAGATAAATTTTCATGATAACTGAAAATGTTTATGTATCAGTTTTAAAAAATAAAAGGATGCATATAAGAAATTAGTAAATGGCAGATGCATAGTATTTCCTAAAGAGAGAAATAAAACTTCTTATCCACCATTCCTTTATCAAGATAAGAAACATGAAGGGGTCTGGGTAGCAGAAAACATTACGGATGATCATCGTAACCTGATTAAGGCATAACTAGCTATAAAGTCACAGCTTCCTTAATACATGTAACATTCTTATATTTGAGAAATGTATTCATAGATAAGAGTGCATATTGCACAGCGTCGTATTATGTTGTATGTTGATGTATGTTGTTCTGGTTTCACTGAATATTCTTTCCTTTCAATATGTTATTTTGTTTTCATGTATTTCTTTCACTGGTTACATGTTTAGTTTTGTTCCAATGTATTAATTTACCATTTTATGTGTTTTCCTGGTTACTGAGAGTTTATATAAAGTAATAAATATAAATATGAAGTTGTATTCCCTGTACATGACTAAATAAACTGTCTAGATTTTCAGTTAATATGTAAGTTTATAGTAAGTACTGTCCGTTGATAGATTGCTCAGCTGTAGTTTGCAATTTTAAAACAGAAACTTTTAAATGATTGCAGAAGCTTTTGTTTGTGGTACATGTATGTCATTATCTTGTTTTTTACCACATGACATTACATGGTGAAATGTGATACATTTCCATGGTTACCATGTGTTGTCATACTTGTAGGTACCTTTTGTTTTGGCTGTTACTTTGTCATAGCTCTTATGTCACTTTGTCTGTTTTCTCTCTTCTTTTTATATAGACCTTTTTGTAAAAAGTAATGTTTGTGTAAATACACTGTTCATGTATAATATATTATTTACTAACACTTTCCCTCACAACTATGTAACAACACTTTAAAGGGAATATATTGGGATTTTTAAAAAATCAAAAAATAACATGTCTATTTATAATTTTTTTGTATATATTCATTGGCCCCATTTAGTCGAAAGGATATCAATTTTACCGTGCCAAAATGATATATTGAAAAGGAATTTCCTAACTTGGGTTATGCGCCTGTGATAGAATTAAATCAATTTCCCACTTAGAATTGCAATATATTTTGTAACATTAAATGAGTCCCATGAGTTCATTTTGATTTGAATTTGATCAGTTATACAGGTTTTTACGAAGTAAAAATGGGTTTCATCTTAGAAAGAGCCCATATGCGGATGTGAAGGTTATCAAGCAGTATTGAAAAGCTGTCTATTTTAAGAATGGGAATTTCTTTTCAAGTTTACCACTCCAATTTGAATATTGATCTTGTCACTTTTTAGTGAATTTGACATACCAAACCATTTGAATTTTTTAAAAAAAAATTATAAGATAATTTTAGCATTTTTTGCTGATATATTCCTTTTAAAGCTTGATGCTCAAGTTTGTAATAATATGATAAAGCAGTATGCATTTCTATTGGAAAGTTTGACTATCATCGCTACGACTATGGCCTTTCCCTAAGAATCTTCGTGTTCATTTTTGACAAAAAACCAAAGGACAGAAATTCTTGAATCAAACCATATCATTTTTTTATAAGCACATGGAAATCAAACGGTTTACTTATTAATGGTTTACTTATTGACGGTTAACTTAATTAGGGTGTAAAGACAAAAGGGGTGGAGAGATGGAATATACATTTTTTTTTAATCTCATTTCAATATGCTGTCTGTCCATATAATAACCACTGACAAAGTCTTTTGCTTCTATTAATATATTTTAACAGAACCATGAATATGCAACATGTTTTATAGCAGCGCGGTAGTGTAATGGAGTGTTAGCTGCTCACGCCAGAGGTTGCCAGTTTGAACCCTCACTTGACCCGATGCCTCTCATAAAAAACAACAAAATAAAACAACACATAGAACTGGGTCTACCTAGAAAACGTACTTGAGAGCGGTTCATATAAGCTCTGAGCTTTCATCACAATCAAGCTACAATAAATTAGTATGCACCATGCTTGACTCCCGAGGAGAGCGATTGCCATGACCCTGGTGTCGTCGGTGTCGTCTGTAGACACCAAGGTTAAACTATTGCGTTTAAGTTTCAGATATCTATGCAACCACTCAGTGGATGTGAATGAAACTTTGCATGTGTGTTCACCATCATCAGTGGAACACACAGAGACAAGAACCATAACTCTGGGTTGCATTTTGGCACAGTTATGGCCCTTTTTGGACTTAGGCACCCAGGGGCGGGCTTTGTTTTCTTCTGACAACTCTTGTTGAGAAGTCTGTTACATGCTTTTGGATCTGAGCCATGTACTTTTTGTTTTCATTCAACAGTTTCTTAATTCAGTTTTTACTCTGCTAGTAATCATACAAGATTTATTTAGGCTGTGAGAATTTATCTCACAATACACATGAAATAACTAACTACCAGTATTTTTACAAGTGAGGTACTTTAACGAATATAAGGTACTAACAGATGTGTATTTCTGTTATTAAAACAAAGATTATGGGATTTTAATGCTTCTCTCTTGATGGTTTTAATTAATAATAACACTGCCAATTTAGTCTGCTTTATAAGTTTGATCTGAATATTGCTCAATTTCCTATCCAGAGATGTAACCACAAAGTGCTTCACACTTTCACAGTGTATATATATTGTGCAAGTAATACACAAATATTATGCAGCCAAGTTCACAATAAACTTCACTTGCTAAAACTTCTTACTGGAATAGATTTTTTTGTATATGTTTATAATTTATATGCATACATATCATAGAGAGAATCATACATCTAACAAAACAGCTTTCGGATCAAAAGAGAAACGAAGTTCAGGATATTGGTTTTTAAATGCTTGTGTACTATAAAAAGGTAATTCTCTCTACTGTATATACAAGCTTGATCAGAAATTGCTTTATAGCCATTTGGGTTCAGAAAACAGTTTATAAACTTTTAACATTAAATTTTATTAAATACAGTTATAATTAACTTGACTAGTTCTCGTAAGAAGTTTTGACTAGTTGCTTGAAATATTTGCTTGTGTTTTATTCTCATTCATATATTCTTTGCTTCACTTGCAGGTATTAGCATTACATGATAAAAAGACATTGTCTAGCTTAAATTAATATTAACTAATTACCTGTTTGTTAAATATTTTAAAAACAACAACACCATTAAAACAACAAGTACATTTTCACTGATAAATTTTAGCCATGTTAATTAATAGATGTAGCTCAAGACATAATCAGAAGAATTCGCAAATTTTTAATTGGAGATTAATTCGCTAATTTAAAAACTAATTTTGTATGAAGTTTACTAAAAATGTGGGCCGTTATCAAATGTAACTGTATATTCATATGTTACCGTATTAAGTTGTTGTGATTAACTTGTGATTTATTGATATTTTAAATTAAACAGATCATATTTAAAATGTCAGGACCATATAAATGTATGAAGACATTCTCCAACAATCTGAGAATAGTTTGTTTATTTTACATGTGTATAATGAACGTACATGTGTATAATGAATGTTTATTTCACATGTGTATAATGAACATACATGTGTATAATGAATGTAAATGTGTATAATGAACGTTTATTAATAGGGCGAAGGAGGAAGATTCCGGCGGGCACCCTCGTGGCGTAAGAAATTCCGCAGCAAAGACAAGAGCAAAGATGAAAGTGAAGAAGGGGATCCGGGGCTAGAGGCAGCTCCCCAGCAGTCATCCCCTCAAAGCACCCGTAGAACACCAGTCGTGTCTGGATCGGCACTCCAACAGCGTTCAACGGAAACGATGCGCAACTTTTAACATAGATCAATGTAGCTAACTTAGCCAACTTCGTTAACAAATTGTCACCACCCACATCTCAGTTCCTTAATCACATTATTTATTATAATAGATGTAATTACTGTATTTAGTGCAATTTTGAAATCAAATCAAAGTATGTTTGTTTCATGTGATTAAATTGATTTTGTTCACAGCAGTGTAAACCTTTTCTAAATCTTTTATACATATAAATGTCACTAAGATAAAAAGATAAAAATCAGTTGTGCCAATCATCTTCTTGGTATTCATCACATGAAAGGGAGATTAGCACTGTGAATTTGTTAAAATGAAACATACAAAGTGACCTCCCCTGCAAAATGTTAGAACAAGGGAGGTCATTCATTGAAAGAGAGAATTTGATTAGCGCCATCCTCATCAGAATCAGGTGTCATATTTCGATCATTTTGTTTTCATAAAATAATTCATTCTTTACAATCATGTTTGATAAATCAGTCGTCTTTTTTTTTGTTCTTATAGTTCTGTATTGCTCTTCTTGATAGGCAAAATCAGGATCACAATTTTGTCTTTAACCTTTAATAAGAAATGTTGAAATTTTAATTGTGTGGCACGCTGAAATTTTACTATATGCTGCTGTGTCGGCCAAAATACGACTGAAATAACAAAAGTTAATCAAACTAGTCAGAAGACTTCATACAGGATGTTTGTTGGAGACAGATGAAAACAAACTCCTGTGTAGAATGCTCATGAAGGTTTGTTAGTTTTAGATATACACATGTATACCTGTAAGGATTATAGGTATACAAAACAAAGGAAACTGACCAAGACTAACAAACTAATAACAAAAAGTGTTTGTCAGATGATCAGAAAATCCATTTTATTGGCTATAGACATTTTCAAGCGATTAAGTAAGATAAATGCATGAACTTTGGTCAAAGGAGAGTGTAATTGACGAAAACTTTCTTTAATGTCATTCAATGGTGTGAATTGTGAGCACATTTTGATCTTTATACTGATAGAAGTATGTTATATATTATTTGACAACAAAGGGGTGAGGATGTAACATAGATGCAATTGATTGTATGTACATTAAATCAAAATCCCCGCACTCAATTTTCATTATCAAATTGTGTATATAAAATGAGATGTAGTAATTATACAGGGTGTATGAAAAAAAAGTTCTACTTTTTTTTTTAAAATGGGCTAATTGCAACAAACATTACAGATTCTGCACACATGGAACCTTAGATTTCTTCAGTTATATATTAACAAAGATCAGACTGACAGGGTACATGGAAACATGGCTTACATTAACAGAAGATTACAATGTGCCTGGTGCATACAGTATATATGCACATTGACTTTAATTACGCTTTCTGCATTTAAAGATTGCAACATGCATAATGCATACTGCACACATGGACTTGCACATTGATGGACATGTTCAACATTTTCTACTTGTCTTCTTCTCCAACATGCTTCTTATGTTATTTGATACAGCCAAAATTTTCTCAAGAGGGACAAGGTATTATTTATTATTTTGTTTTGAGCATATATTGTTTTAGGTAAAAAATTAATTTATTTAAACAAGTAGCTGCACTAATACTGTTTCTGCTATTTTCATTGAGTTGTGATATTTTTTCTTTTGTAGTGGTTGCATGTACTCAATACATTGTACTGTATTACAAATTTATAAACATTGCGAAATCATGTAGCATAATATGTCGATTAATTTATCAAGAATTAATGACTTTCAAAACAAAATCTCTGTTATTATGAATATAATACCACTGATCGATTGAATTTATCATTCAGTGTTAATCATATTTCTTTTCTATGAAAATTTTTAACTTGGAGCTAAAGTTATTATCTTTAAAGTGAAAGAGTGTTCCGTTTTGACCATAATGACCTTGACCTTTGTGTGACTTAGTTCAAAAGCAAGGTCATCTTCTTAATTAGAACAAAAAGTGTTTGTTATTATGCAGTTTGAAAAAATAACTCCAACTGCCAAAAAATTGAAATTCAAGGGAGAGGCACTCTATATACATGTACACGGAAGCAGGGCCCGATTAGCTCAGTCGGTTACTCGTCTGACTAGCAATCAAGGGGTCGTGGGTTCGAATCCCCCGCCCGGCAACAGTCTCCGTGATGATTGATAAACGACATTGTGTCTCATTATCATTCGTCTCTCACCACTGATTCAAGTGGGAAAGTTATCAGTTACTTGCGGAGATGCGGTGTGCTCGAGTACTGGTTAATCCCAGGAAACACTTGTTAGGTTTACTGATCGTCTGTTAGCCCTCGATGGCATAAAAATGACGCTAAATATTCAATCAATCAATCAATCTATACACATGGACCTATGTTAATTCACCATAAGTAAATAGCCTAGTGTAGCGTTGTAATTTAATAGTCTCCTCTTACAAATATTTACTACCCTGGCAGTAAAAGGTGCGGGTTTAAACACCTAACTGATTTTAAAAACATGTAACAAAAAATCTAATTAATAACAACTTTCTCTTCTGAAAAAAATAAACAAAACAATTACAGATAAAGAGAGTTACTTTCAATTGGCAAATTATTGTTCAGTTATCAATAATTAATAAAGTTACATTTCAAATCATTTCATTTACATTTACTAATAATGAAAAAAAAGATGAAACTTATAATTACATATTTCATGATTGTGAAATACTTTTTGTAAACCAGTGTAAATATTTATTTATTGACAAAGGCAGAATATATCCAGGTAAAACAATTCAGTTTGCAGATTTTTAAATAAATACTTTATATCATAAACTTTAGACTGGTGGTCTATAGCCATATTTAATAAGTTTATATTTTAATATGTTTTTATGATTTTTCAAATTTTTATCCCATTATTCATATCGTTGTTTATAGCTTTCATTCTACATTGAGCTCATTTTCGTACAAAAACGCTGGTTGTTTTAATTTATATTGGGTTTGTTAAGCAAGCCACCATATCAATGTGTTCAAGGTTGTATTTGTTACGCTGTCACTTCCTCTTGACAGCGACCTTCATGTCTGTTTGACCAGTATATGGATGCAAGTTGTTGTATGTTGTCTCTCGATGGTATGAAAATGGTGCTAAATATGCGATAACTGATGAATTTCAAAGAGTGATTTCTGCTTTATCTGATATAAAGGGGACCATGTGGTTGAATGGTCTAAGGCACAGTCTAAAGATCACTTACCTCTCACCTCTAAAGTCATAGGCTCAAGTCTTGTTCACTCCAAAAACTTTATGTGAGAAAATTTGCCAGTTACTTACGGAAGGACAATAGTTCTACTCTGATTCATTCTGAGGTCTTTCTCCGACAAAATAAATTGATACACCATATATAACCTGAAATGTGTTGAAAATGGCGTTTAACCCAATTCTATCCGATATAAACGTATAAAACAGATACATATACTCAAAATTTTCTTATGGAACATTTTGTTATCAATTAAAGAAGTTGAAACCCAAAACTAACAAATTTATGATATTATTTCGGAATATAATTATACTGTTATTGTAAATCCCAGTAATGCTGTAATGATAACTAAACAGCAAACTGTGCATGCACAATTGCAGTTCCAGTGGAAATACATTCATCGGTACACACTTGGGTAATAAAGCAGCCATGGTAATCCTCCCGACAAGCATACAGTATCACAGCTAAATATTGCTGCTACACCTTGATAAAATCATAACGGTAGCAAGTAAACTGGTCGCATCTGCTTCTAAGCTTGCAGCGGGGGAAAAAAAACAGTCTCTGAGGTTATAATATTAGTTTCATGCTTAACTCAAAATTCATTCTTGAACAGATTTCTAGGATTATTTTATAAACACAAACAAAAATTCCAACTTGAAAGTATTACTGCAGATTTGAGGTAGAAAGTTACAGGTAGTTTTATTAGCTTGCTAGGATGAAGTCCAAGGAGAGCTATTGCCATGACCCTGGTGTCATCGGCGGCATCTGTAGACACCCAGGTTAACCTTTTGCGTTTAGTTTAAGATATCTATGCAACCACTCATTGGATGTGAATGAAACTTCGCATGTGTGTTCACCATCATCAAAGGAACACACACAGACAAGAACCATAACTCTGGATTGTATTTTGGCACAGTAATGGCCCTTTTTGGACTTAGACACCCAGGGGGGAGCTTTGTTGTCTTCTGACAACTCTTGTTTAATTTGTCATAAGGAGTCCAGTCATTTTTGAGTTGAGCATGAAATCTTGAGTTGAGCATGAAAGAAAGTTTTAGAACCTCTGACCCAGGTGTCTGCTGGTTGATTCTAGCTGAATTCAATTTAGTGGTAACTTCACTTTTTGTTATAATTTTTATAATCATGGGACCCAATTTTTTAGAGCTATTATTATTTCTCGTAACTCAAGTATTTGTGTCCAATGCTGGTCTTACAGATGTCATTGCATATTGTTCTGTAATTTGCACCTATGATTTTCACACGTTTCACATTTAGGTTTTATACACCAACTGAAGTATATTTCACAGAATGAGAAAAAAGAATCCATGGAGGCAATGGTGACTAATAATAGGGTGTGCATCCTTTCATTTTTAATGGCTTAGTTTAGTTTAAACATATTTAATTTCTGAATAAATGTACAATGTACATTTGTGAACAATAATAGAAAAGAATATGAACGAAAGCAGAATGCTTATAAACTATCTTCTCCTAATCGTGCTATAAATTACTTATTTGTGGAAAAACACTAATTTAAGGGTTTATGGAGGAAATTTTGTTACATTGTCAGTATTTCCCTAGGCAAGTGTAGGAAATCAATAAAAAATAAATATTCTTAAGGTTACAGGTACATGAACTTGTGTTGTCTTCAGCAGCCTTCTATTATCCAATTTTTCATTAGCCAGTTATTATTCCGTCCAATTAGTGAAAACCAAACATTACCCACAAATTAATCTTTGTTTATTTTATGCTTTTTGAGAAATAAAAAGGCATTTCAGTGAATTATATTTTGTTAATCGCATTATTTAATTAATGATTAATGGGAATTTCAATATATTCAGCCGAGAATTTGTAAGTTTTAGTGAAATACATGTGCCAGTTGTATTTTATTCGTGAACACTGAAATTAGCTAGCTCGCTTGTGGGTTTTCAATTTGCCTTATGACCAAACCACTCTAGTGTTTACTCAATCAAATAATATAAGTATCGTTCAAGGGTTTGATGTGCGTATGGAAAATTCCAAAGTAAATGGAACATATGGCAAGTCGAAATTAGTTTGGTATTTTACATACAAGAGTTAAGTAACATCATTTTACAATAACAAATCAATGGCATTTATTTATTCGGGTAAGTCGAACAAGTATTTGTAAGTAGCATTTTACGTATGAAAGCACTGAGCGCTTGATCGGAAGCGATATTACACTAGATTAATATCAGTAATATGTCATGGGTTTGTTACACTCGTGCACCATACATCATGTGATAGACATGATAATTCACTGAAGCCAGTAATTATTCTCTGTGTAAATATATAGTGAACTCCTGATATACGGTGCCAGTAGCACTCCGTCTTCTCAACCAGATGCATACAAGTATTACTTTAGGCTGAAATAAAAAAAAAATAGAGTTTAAGATCACAGCATTTTTTCCTGATTCATTTAACTAAAGACTAAGAAGGCAGTCCCTTCCAATAAAATTCTAAACAAATTCTGAACAGTTCTAGGAAATTCATTAGTTATTTGTTATTCTGTTTGTTTTATCAACTTTGGTTAGATTGCCATTGTGTGACTGAATTCAGTTCAAATGTAAGGTATGACATATACATTGTTTCGTTCATTAAGATATAGAAGTTGGTTGAATGTTTGCTAGTTAAAGGTTAATGAAATGTTAAAGTAAAAATGTTGAAAATTTATTTGTTTCAGCCTTCAGTTAAATGCTTTTATTTATTTTGTCACTTGTGTTCATAGACCATGTATATTTTGGTTTCATTAATTGATTTTTTTGTCAACAAACTCTCTTTAGCTGCAGAATAAACATTCAAATTAAAGCTAAGTGTAAGAAAAAATAACAAATTGCCTGTGTTCGCTTACAGCTTAAAATGTATGTTTGTATGAATAGACACAGGGCAATTGTGAAATATAATTCTAAACTTGTTTAGTAAATTAATTGCCACCAATTATGATTGTTTCATGTGTGCTGCAAATTTTGTTTAGTAAGGAAGATAAATTTATCTTAAGATGATGATAGGAAATCTTAGTTTTTTTTGGAATGATGAAATCTTCAAAATGCTCAGACTTCAAGGCTTGCTTTGAATTTTTTATCTAGGAAAATAGAATTGATTTTTAGATTTGTTTTCGTAATTGTCATTTGAACAGCTAGATGATTTTAAAAAGTATAGGATATTTCAATGATATTTCAAGATAGTAAGGTAAATACTTCCTGTATTTGTGTCCCAACAGGTGGCAAGACGGTACAACATACATGTACACACAGTTTGTCAGTTATGTTGTTTCATGTTGACCTGTGTTACTTTAAAATATGGTTTATAATTTGTCAGTTGCAAATTACTTAAAAATGCAAGAAATCCTAGATTATTTTGTTATTTTTGCTTTTTGCCGTTAGTTTGTGTTTATTGCCTCTGTTGGCATTTATATTTCGTATAATGTCTAGACAGAGTATCAGAGTAAAGAATCAAAACGTTACAAGGGCACAAATTTATTATATAATAATTGAAAAAATATAAGAGTCAGAGAAATGAATTCGTTACAGTTAAATATTTAATATATTTGCAAACATTCGATAAAATTAGTCAACTGCTCCCATTTAATGAAATATTGGTCAATTGTTTATAAACATTTGATCAAAATGAAATAAGCCGACTGTTTGCTAACATTTGATGAAATAGGTCAATTTCTAACATTTGCTGAATTAGGAAACTGTTTGCTTATATTTGATGAATTAAGTCATCTGCAAACACCTGCAAGAGCTTGTTTGCTTGTGTTTAATCACATGACTTAAAGTGAAATAGAGGGACAGTGCTGAAGTAGAGGAATTTCCATTGACTGTTCATTCAATTAAGGAACTTACACATTTATTAAAAAAATAATAAACATAGTAAATGTTACAGAAAGCAGCCCAATTCCAAGATTTGTTTCATTTTAGTTTTGTTGTTTTTCACAAGCAATGATCATTCACAGTGTGTAACATGACTGCATATAGGCCATTTTATGGACATTCCTGAACAGCTGTTGATGATGCCACAAACTCAGTTAATTTCATTTCTTGTATTTGTTGATATTGTGCTGGCCTCTGTCAAATTTGTGTTTATGTTTTGTGGTCCATTATAGATCAATTTTCATCAGAAAAACGACAAGGATAGTGCGGTTTACTGTGTGCAATGTCTAAAAACAAAATTTCAACATTTTAATGAATGTAAAAAAAATAAAATCAACCGCCAGTAGATCATGTTGTAACATAATTCACTTTAAGAGAATTTACTTGACCTTTCTGATTTAATTTTATAACAGAAATCTGAACAGCACAAAAAGCTGTTTGGTAATACATAAGACAGTATTGTAGATGACTAGCAACTTAATTTTGTAAACATTTGCTTCGCACATTCACAGAAAAAAGGTTTATTGTTACAAAAACTTGAGAGAAAAAATTTTCACAGAGAAAAGGTAAATGTCCACTATTTATGTAAGGGGAGTAACAATAACAAAACATTTGCCTTAAAATTTGTTTGTTCACAAGTTACATCACCTTACATTTATAATGTTTTGTAAGTTTAGCTGTCTAAACTGGTAAATATAATTTCGTAACCTCGTTGCCTCTAGCTTTGGTTGACACAATATTAATCTGTGTTGGATTATTCTCCTACACCATGTTAATATTCAGTATATTCCCATGTCTCTGTAATACTATTTATAAAGTATAACTATTAATCATGTTGAAAGCCCAGTTAAATTTCCTAATATATCTGCATGCATTTGAAATCTAGTCCTTTGAAAAGATTATTCAATTAAATATCCATAGTTCAGTATTGTGCATTTCCTTAAACTTTGTACTGTAGTTGTTCATATTTGAAATTTTCTAGTTAATTCTAAGAAGTATATAAACATATACATATATCTACAAAATGAGTTTAAAATATATAAATAAATGTTCTTGTTTTGTTCTCCTTTCATGATTTTTGTGATTTAAATGGTCTATTTTGGTTTAATGTGAACAATTCTGAAATGGTTGAAATAGGTTGGGGGTTAGGATGGGGTAGTTAAATGCTGTGAACCTACTTTGAATTTTTTAAAAGTTTTGATCCATCTCATATCTTTCATCGCATTCCATAGTAATTTCTTGGGGAACTCCGTGCGCTTATGTATGTAGAATAAAAAACAAACAGGAACTGTACATCAAATGACATTCAATTTAAAAAGATAAAAATGAGATTGATTTGATCATATTTAACTGAATCACTGAATATTTAATGTCAGATGATATCATTCGGCCCCCTCTAAATGTTGTTTGTTACATATTTCTGCTTTTCTGACTTATTGAAGTATTGAAAACACTTTTAAGATAACTTCTAGATCTAGCTAAGCTGTTTATTTTTAAAGCTTAGTTGATTTTTGTCTGTTTGGACATCATGAGTTTGATAAAGTTATTCTTTTTTCTCTATATATCAAAATGTACTTGTCCCCCCAGCCAGATGGGACAAGCCATTGTTTTGATAGCATAATTCTCCCTTTTTCTAAGGGAGAAATCATTATTATATCTATAGATCTGACTTTGTCTAGCTAGTATATATGTATGTACTGTATTATACACATTTTGCATGTTTATATTAATAGGCTTAAAATAACTGTACACACAAACGTACATAGATATAACATTTGTATTATTAATTTGTATTTATTCCTACTATTAAATGTACAAAGTTATGTGATATATATTATATATATATATAATTATATATAAGAAAGCGAATTTTATTTGTACCATTCAACTGATTTTAATACTTATGCAAACGTAACGTATGTGAAAGTTTGACTGTAAATACTTTTGTATAATAAACAGGAAAATCGAGAGAGAAAAAAAATGGAGAAAAAATATGTACGGGGGTTTTATGCCTTTTTTTCAACAGTATTTCACTCATTTAAAAGCAAGCATATTTAATCGTTCCCAGCATACACATGTATTAGACATTCCATTACTTCCCCACATATTTAGAGGTGGGAGACTCATTGTCATACAACAAAGCTTATGGCCAGTCATCACAGAGACTGCAGCTAGGCAGGGATTCGATCTTTATGACCCCTGCATAGACAGATGCGTTACCAACAGAGCTAGCACCAGACCAGGCCAGAAAAAAATATACATGTGATAATTGTCAAATTACAGTCTTGAAACAATATTAACGGTCAAGAAGAATGCATTTTTGGTATTTTGGTCAAACTAACACTGAATACTAGCTTTTATTAGAGTGAGGTATCAATTACATACCAGTTGTTGGAAAATCATACAAATCTCCATTATTATATACTTCATTCATCAATATTTAATTGTGAAATCTAATACAATAGCGGCTGCCAGATAACTAAATGATTGTAATAAATATAAACCATTCATTTATTAATGCAGCTTAAATAACAATTGTAAAATTAAAGTAAAATTTGCTGTAAAATAGTATTTTAATACACTAGAAAATATATTCATTTCTTCAGAATAAGAAAGTGAATACAAACAGCAATACAAACCCAAAGTCAGATGAAAAATCAATGTTTGATATTTTACAGTGAGCTTATCAATTTTCGATGGATTGATTCATAAAGCCAACATATATAACACATAAAAACACAGTAGAGAATGTGTACCTTATTGATTCAGATATGCCAATCTACTTACTTAGATATTGAGAAAAAAAAGTATTGATAATTAACATGGAAATAGTCCTATATATTATACAAAAGTATTTTGTAAGTCTTGAACAAATATTTGTCCCTGTATTGTTAGCGAATTCAGAGCTGAATATGACCCCTGGCTCCCTCATTAAGGAGTGAGATGGGTCATAGAAAATAATAAAAACAAAAACAATATAGTTGTCGTTGTTAGTTGTATGTTTATTCCAATTTTAACCCTTCACTTCACATAGACGCTTTTTGACACCTCTAATATAGACACCTTTGGACACCTAATAAAGAAGGCTTTTGAATTATTGGGTGAATTATGTTTATATTAACTGACAGAGTGGAAAACAGTGCGGGAAGTGTTCAGATTGCTCGTTACGAGCAATCTGAACTCTTCCTGCACTGTTTTTAAAGACCTCCTGTGATTGGTGCGGGAAAATGGGTATCTGTGGAGTAAAGGGTTAACTGACATTAAGATGGCCTTATACGGCTATACTTTTATGTATAGACACACTTGCATGGAAAAAGAATGACATATATTCAATCAGGGATGAGCAATGGTGCATACTCGGGGATAACCAGTGACACATTCATGGAATAGCAATGGCACACTCGGGGATAAACAATGGTACATTCAGCAATGACACACATTCAGGGATAAGCAATGGCACATTCAGGGATACACATTCAAGGTTAAACAACGAAACATTCAGGGTTAAGCTATGACGCTTTCAGGGATAAGCAATGACACATTCAGGCTTAGGTAATGACACATTTAGGGTTGAGCAATGACACATTCAGAGATAAGCAGTGACACATTCAAGGATTAGCATGGATACATTCAGGGTTAAGCAGACACATTCAGGGATAAACAATGGCACATTCATACCACGATGAATAAGCAATGACACGTTCAGAGATGAGCCGTGACACATGGTATCGCGCTTGTTCTCTGAAAATGCCAACACTTTCGGGATCTGTTGGATGATAATGAGTGACACATATTGAGGGATAACCAAAGACTAATCACTCTTTATGATATGCAATGATATATGTTCGGAGATGATGAGACATGCAATGCGATGCGTAAAGTCTGAAAGACACTAAAAATAAGAAATTGTTTAATCTGAGGTGGTGAAATCAATCATCGAGGTGGGGGTCACATTAATTCGTGTTGCTATGTATTTGCATCGTCATGTAACCCTCATTCCATAATCTTCCATTGTTGGCCTCAATTCCTTTTAATGACTATATTTCTGAATCTGTCATATCCTGTATTAGAGCTTGGTCACACCTTGAGACCTATTTTGAGTTGCTTCCACAGTCCAATATAGCTGATGTTACTAAAATGGTGTATAATAGTGAATCATTCAAGTGGCTCATTGAATCTCCGTATGAAACACTAACCGGACTTCTTGTACGTGATCACAGAGATAACACTGTCTCATGTTTGATACGAATATATTTAATTAGGTTTAACGTAATTGCATCACGTTACATTATGCCAGTCAGTTTTATAGGTGGATAAACACCAAGACTCGTGAACATAATCTTGGTAGAAATGTAACGTATATTTCATATATGTTTTGGACATAGCTGGGTTTGAATCTATGACCTTAGCGGCAATATTTTAGCGATCTAGAGAATCATCGGACACAGGGGGGCCTGAGATATTATTGACATATGCGGTGAAACTCTCATAGATACTGTGTAAAATAATTTTGAAGTTATTTTAGACATGGCAACACAATTTTGCACATGTTATAGAACTTGCCAGACCGTGCATACAACATTGCCATCATCCTTTATTTTGGCAGTTATAATTCGTTGGGGCATCTGAATTGGATTCTTGAAATAATCCATAAAAAATAATAATAATGTTTTTATTTAACGGCAGAAACAATTTCAATATGTCAAACCTCCCCACACTCCTGTCATTTTTTATTGAATCTTACTGACAAAACTACAATAAATCTTGAAAACTACTGGATTGAATCAAATAATGCATTAATGGTTATGGTCCATGAATGATTAAAATCGTACCTGGATATGAATGACGGGCATAAGTTATTCTGCCAACAACGTTGGTGAAATAGAACAATTTGTCGGTTGGGATTTTTTTCTTACAAATCGTGCAGAATGTGTCATTCTGGATTCGAAACTCTGCGACTACTGAAAACAAAAAGACAGGTACCCGTTTCACTAACCTTCGTAAGTCTTAACAATTTCGTACGAACAAATTATGACATTAGGAACGTTTCATTTTTCGCAGTATTTTTTTGCAAATTTTAGAAAGAATTTTTTTTATTAGGCTTGCAAAAGATTATCAAATAAGTAAGCGGCACACAAAATGATTTCCCGGTATATTTTTAAAACTTCAAATTTAACACTTTGAGTTTACGAACGTTGGTGAAACGCGTCCCTGGTAAGTTACCCTGAAACTTTAACTTTTTAGGTGCACCTATGCCAAAACAGTTTCCGTTTTCAGGCCAGTAGGTCGAATAACCAAAGTTAACTGGAGTGGTGGAACAGGAACAGGAACAGGATCGACAACTCGTTGTTGGAAAATCATACCAATCTCCATTATTATATACTTCATTCATCAACATTTAGTTGTGAAATCTAATACAATAGCTGCTGCCAGATAACTAAATGATTGTAATAAATATAAACCATTCATTTATTAATGCAGCGTAAATAACAATTGTAAAATTAAAGTAAAATTTGCTGTAAAATAGTATTTTAATACACTAGAAAATATATTCATTTCTTCAGAATAAGAAAGTGAATACAAACAGCAATACAAACCCAAAGTCAGATGAAAAATCAATGTTTGATATTTTACAGTGAGCTTATCAATTTTCGATGGATTGATTCATAAAGCCAACATATATAACACATAAAAAAACAGTAGAGAATGTGTACCTTATTGATTCAGATATGCCAATCTACTTACTTAGATATTGGGAAAAAAAAGTATTGATAATTAACATGGAAATAGGTCCTATATATTATACAAAAGTATTTTGTAAGTCTTGAACAAATATTTGTCCCTGTATTGTTAGCGAATTCAGAGCTGAATATGACCCCTGGCTCCCTCATTAAGGAGTGAGATGGGTCATAGAAAATAATAAAAACAAAAACAATAAAGTTGTCGTTGTTAGTTGTATGTTTATTCCATTTTTAACCCTTCACTTCATATAGACGCATTGACACCTCTAATATAGACACCTTTGGACACCTAATAAAGAAGGCTTTTGAATTATTGGGTGAATTATGTTTATATTAACTGACAGTGGAAAACAGTGCAGGAAGTGTTCAGATTGCTCTGAACTCTTCCTGCACTGTTTTCAAAGACCTCCTGTGATTGGTGCGGGAAAATGGGTATCTGTGGAGTAAAGGGTTAACTGACATTAAGATGGCCTTATACGGCTATACTTTTATGTATAGACACACTTGCATGGAAAAAGAATGACATATATTCAATCAGAGATGAGCAATGGTGCACACTCGGGGGGATAACCAATGACACATTCATGGATAAGCAATGGCACACTCGGGGATAAACAATGGTACATTCAGCAATGACACACTTTCAGGGATAAGCAATGGCACATTCAGGGATACACATTCAAGGTTAAACAATGACACATTCAGGGTTAAGCTCTGACGCATTCAGGGATAAGCAATGACACATTCAGGTTTAAGTAATGACACATTTAGGGTTGAGCAATGACACATTCAGAGATAAGCAGTGACACATTCAAGGATAAGCATGGATACATTCAGGGTTAAGCAGACACATTCAGGGATAAACAATGGCACATTCATACCACGATGAATAAGCAATGACACGTTCAAAGATAAGCCGTGACACATGGAATCGCGCTTGTTCTCTGAAAATGCCAACATTTTCGGGATCTATTGGATGATAATGAGTGACACATATTGAGGGATAACCAAAGACTAATCACTCTTTATGATGTGCAATGATAAATGTTCGGAGATGATGAGATGTAATGCGATGCATAAAGTCTGAAAGACACTAAAAATAAGAAATTGTTTAATCTGAGGTGGTGAAATCAATCATCGAGGTGGGGGTCACATTAATTCGTGTTGCTATGTATTTGCATCGTCATGTAACCCGCATTCCATAATCTTCCATTGTTGGCCTCAATTCCTTTAAATGACTATATTTCTGAATCTGTCATATCCTGTATTAGAGCTTGGTCACGCCTTGAGACCTATTTTGAGTTGCTTCCACAGTCCAATATAGCTGATGTTACTAAAATGGTGTATAATAGTGAATCATTCAAGTGGCTCATTGAATCTCCGTATGAAACACTAACCGGACTTCATCTACGTGATCACAGAGATAACGCTGTCTCATGTTTGATACGAATATATTTAATTAGGTTTAACATAATTGCATCACGTTACATTATGCCAGTCAGTTTTATAGGTGGATAAACACCAAGACTCGTGAACATAATCTTGGTAGAAATGCAACGTATATTTCATATATGTTTTGGACATAGCTGGGTTTGAATCTATGACCTTAGCGGCAATATTTTAGCGATCTAGAGAATCATCGGACACAGGGGGCCCTGAGATATTATTGACATATGCGGTGAAACTCTCATAGATACTGTGTAAAATAATTTTGAAGTTATTTTAGACATGGCAACACAATTTCGCACATCTTCTAGAACTTGCCAGACCGTGCATACAACATTGCCATCATCCTTTATTTTGGCCGTTATAATTCGTTGGAGCATCTGAATTGGATTCTTGAAATAATCCATAAAAATTAATAATAATGTTTTTATTAAACGGCAGAAACAATTTAAATATGTCACACCTCCCCACACTCCTGTCATTTTTTATTGAATATTACTGACAAAACTACAATAAATCTTGAAAACTACTGGATTGAATCAAATAATGCATTAATGGTTATGGTCCATGAATGATTAAAATCGTACCTGGATATGAATGACGGACATAAGTTATTTGCCAACAACGTTGGTGAAATAGAACAATTTGTCGGTTGGGATTTTTTTCTTACAAGTCGTGCAGAATGTGTCATTTTGGATTCGACACTCTGCGACTACTTGAAACAAAAAGACAGGTACCCGTTTCACTAACCTTCGTAAGTAGAAACAATTTCATACGAACAAATTATGAACGTTTCATTTTTCGCAGTATTTTTTGCAAATTTTAGAAAGAATATTTTTTATTAGGCTTGCTAAAGATTGTCAAATAAGTAAGCGGCACACTAAATGATTTCCCGATATATTTTTATAACTTCAAATTTAACACTTGGATGTTACGAACGTTGGTGAAACGCGCCCCTGGTATGTTACCCTGAGGGTTGAGTAGCGATACTTACAAACTTTAACCTTTTAGGTGCACGTATGCCTAAAATCGTTTACGTTTTCAGGCCAATAGGTCGAATAACCAAAGTTAACTGGAGTGGCGGAACAGGAACAGGACCGACAACTCGTCAGAAAAACGACCATTAAAAGCGATAGAAAATCTCCAGTTTTCATAAAATAACATCGTATATTACATTTGACTGATAGGAAAGCGGCAAACATTGCAATTGGTCTGATGTCATCTTTAGTATTCTTATAGAAATGACCGAGTTGTCTTAGTAGTACCCTCTCAGATATTTGTCTTAACCATTAATCAAATGCATTTTATTGAAGTCACACACGCACGCACGCACGCACGCACGCACACACGCACGCACTATTGAATAGTTATAAATATTTATGAACTTAGGTACTGTGGAAAAACACTGTCATCTCATAAGTGCAATAAAGGGTCACGCGGTGAAAATTGTCAATGTATGAAATGCATACGGAGTAAAGGTTTTTAAGCATATATTAAGTCATAAAATGTACATTTATACACACAAGTCTCAAAGGCATGGCTGACAGGACTACGCGTATTGTGACATGAACATAATGTTACAAAAGGCAAAATCCTAGTCCGCTGATGCATGAAAATGCATATCAGTGACGTAGCTGACCCTAAAATAATGTGCAAGCCGTGGTGTAGGGATATGCTCCTCGAAAAGGAGAAAAAATGGGATGTATTCCATGCGTCCTTTGACATTTCAAGGAGGCAAGAAAAATGTGCATGCCTGGGCGTTTTGGTTTACGACAGCTATGCCACTGCATTTTTTAAGTACAATATTGTACACATGTTTACACATAACTGAATGTTTACGTTGAACTATTTATTATGAAAAGCTAAACAGTGTATGTGTGTTAACGTGGAGAACATAGTGAAGAGGTAAGTACAGTGCTTTAATAAATGTATTTTAAAAAATCAAGGTGTGTGCGTCACGAAAATACAGAAAACTATAGAGTTTTTCTAAAGTATCTGCTACTTTTGTGCACTGCGGCTCTTATGAACAATTCTTATCAATATTGTATGGGCTTACATATATATTAATAATTATGTCTATATATGCGTATCTGAGTGATAAACATTGTAACACCTATTGTATGAAAATACTAGCCACTTGAAACCATGACAAAGAAGGCTACTTCATTTTCCCCTTTATTGAAGTGAACAAACCTAAAACACAACGTATTTTCAATTTATTTGGTTATAAAACAGTGAATTCAGTGTTAATATTAAAGATACCCAGGCCACGGTTTCACCAAAATACTTAAGTCTTTTATTTTATTTAAACTCGGTAATGTATTCAATTTCATTCTAAATTGTTATAAACGTGTTTGCGTCACGAAAATGCAGAAAACTACAGTTTTTCTTAAGTGATTTCTACTTTTCCTCATTGCGGATGATATGAACAATCATCATCAATACTGAATCATGCCACGGGCATACAGATATACTAGTAATTATGATAATTTACGCGTATCTTAGTGATAATCATTGTTACACCTGTTGTATGAAAATAGTAGCCACTTGAAATCATGAGTCAAAATGCTACTTCATTGTTTTTTCTTTATTAAAGTGAACAAACCTTAAAACATAAGTGTATAATCAATTTATTTGGCTTTAAAAAAGTGAATTCAATGTTAATATTAAAGATTCCCAGGCCACGGCTTCACGAAAATACTCGAGTCGGTTATTTTATCTAAACTCAATAGTGTTCTCATTTTCATCCTAGATTAGATTGCACTATTTGAGTTTAAGTAAAATAACGGACTAAGTTTTTTTGTGAAACCAGGGCCAGGCTCCTAAAACATGAAAGAAATATACGCCAAAACGCACCTACGACAATATAGCTAAAAGAAATAGGGGACCATCTCTCTGGATATACCTTAAACTTTTTTTATTTAATCTTTTATTCCTCCATACAAGGAGAGCATACATATACACATACAAAACAACGAACAAACGTGTACAAATTACAAATTTACAATGACAAAACAACACTAAATATATATGTACACAACATAACAACACGTGTTATACAACAGTTCAATATAGCTTTTTAAACATGCATACTTATCCAAAATAAGAAACCTTATCGGAACGAAATATAAGATTTATCTAGAAGGAAACTATACTAGTACAACATACGTTATTTACCAATTTAGATTCGTTATAATGAAATCTATTATTATACAAGTTAAAACTGAACCTTTTAAGTTCTAACTATATTGCATTTTAACCAAATGCTACAAAATGTATCTTAGCAAATTTTCAAATAATAAAAACTATATTCTTTATTTAGAAAACGTGACATTCCACTAAACATGTGGATCAACGGCAGACGAGGTGGCATGCATATCAAACAGCGATATAGAACAACACCAAACATCTCAAATAACTTGCAGTATAACATAATTCTTTCACTGTTACTCTTTATACAATATAGTAGAACATGTTCAACATTATTATCGTTAACAATATAGCACTAAGGGCATGTTTGCTCATATGGTTTACTGAATAATTTGCATAGCAACTTTATTGCTTTGGTACAGTGTGATGAACATTTTCTTTATTCTTGGGATAATTTCCAAATGTCACACAAGTTTAAATTAATATACAATATATTAAAACCATATAAAGTTTCATCAATATGACAGTTAGTAAATCTTTTTTAATTTTAAACTCAACAATACATTTATTTATTATTCTTTTCCACATTAGCTTAGATGGAAATCTTTTCAAGATATAATGAAAATTCATACTTTCTACATAAAGAATATATATCACTAATAAAACCTTTTACTTTCAACGGATTGTTTTGAAAATCAAACAGTCTATATGTAAACAATTGTTTTGTATGAAATTGTTGGTGCAATCTACATAAATGCCCAAGAAATGTTCATTTTCTTTTGTCTATTTATGCTTCTACTGATAAACAACCTAATAAACTAATTGCTATATCAGTTCTTGTATATTTAGAGATAGATTGCATAAACTTTATACAAAATCTATGAGAACGCTCTAGTTTTAACATATTGCTTTTGTTGATAGGTCCCCAAAGCTCACAACCATACAACGCTTTTGGCAGTACAAGTGTCTTTTATATTGTTTTAGTGGTGGATGCTGGATGTATTCCACCAGAGTAAATACCGCAGTGTATTATGCTTAAAAACGTAGATCTAAACTTTGAACATGCTTCGTTTATAGTATAATTTAAATTAATAAATTTATCAAATAAAATACCAAGATGTTTATACTGAAATTCAATAACATCACAACCAAGAAACCATGAACAATTCCTGGATTTACACCAATATGCAGTTTCATTTGGAACAATAATTGAACATTTTGAGGATTTATAAAAATAGTGATTGTTAATACCATACTGGTAATAAAACTCTATCATATGCTTTAAACCGTTGTTTGATAATGATAAAAGAACCATATCATCCGCTGAGGTAGGACATGAACAATTTAACCCATAAGCATAGAGGTCTAACTTTGAAGAATTTAAAGTATTCATGAGTTCATTTATAAAGACAATATACAGAAATGGGCTAAGTACACCCACTTGTCTTGTTCCTTGAAGGACATCGAACCAATTTGAATAATGACATTGGTTTCGAACACAACTTGTCATGCCCTGATATAAATCTATAATTATTTTTATTATATACTTATTAAGACCAATCTTAGATAACCTGAATATTAGTGAAATGTGCCAAACAGTATCGAACGCAGGGCGCACATCCAGAAAAGAAATATTTAAAGAACAGCCATTTTCAGCAGTAAAATTATAACATTCTCTAAAGCTAAATGAGTTCATAATGCAATCTATGCCCCTCTGAAACCCGCCTTGCAGCAGATTAATATTTTTATATATACCATCATTTTCAATCCGATTAAGTATTATAGATTCATATAATTTTGATAAAACAGAAGAAAGTGTTATAGCACGATAACTGTTAGGATCATCTTTAGTTTTATTGCCTACATTATACACTGTTATGATTATTCCTTTTTTTTATTGAATTAGTAAATCCATATTTAATAATATGGGTAAATAATTTTTTGCAATAAAGCATACAGTATACCTACACGATAGATGATAGTTTCATAATATATATTATCATATCCGCAAGCTTTATTACGCTTAGCACGTTTACATGCAGATATAATCTCAACAGTGCTTACATCTGGTACATCATTATACGAGATGTTTATCAATGACGACTTAATTTTTTCATATTCACGAATCTTGTATTCGGAATTATTTCACATTATAATGGACATATACTTGGAGTATATATATCTTTAAAATATGACCCCATTGTTCTGCTTTATTTTTAGAATCACGATAGGTAACTCCATTTAATTTTATTTCGCAACCTGGAGATGAACTCGAAGGACGTTTTCTTTGATTTATTAACTTCCAAAAGTATGCACAATCAATTTCAGCAGCTTGGTCAATTTCTGCATTTAGATCATTTGGATAATGTTCGACCTTTAAATGATGAAGTTTTCAAAATGCACATTTAGCAGATTTATAATCCTTATAAGATTTAAAAATATCGCCTCTCGGCTTACCATCAGATAACCAAACTCTGCGTTTATATTTCATGCATTTGTTAGCATATGTTAGCTCTTAATTCCAATACGGTTTTAAAAACTGTTTAAATTTAGACTTAGGAATTTATCAGTTATTTGTCTTATTGATGAAACAATAGCATCGTAAAAGGTATCAATATTATCCATAGAGGCAATATCATAGTGGACCAAATTATTAACATTCTCATCAACATTAAAAACTTTGTTGATACATATCTGACATTTCGCTACGAACATTACGTCAATTTATACTACAAGAATTTTTAAAATCAACTCGTACAATTGGTAATTTTAACATGCATATAATTGATCTATGGTTAGACACATTAAATGAATCATCTAGTATGGAACACTCTATCACTAAATCGACTTTCTCCACTGGAAGAATAATATGATCAATCAAAGATGCATATGCCCCTGAACAAATATCCATAGTATTTATTGAACACATATTAAATTCTGTTGTCACGATTTAGAGATAAACAATCTACCATTTGAAATACTTTGAAAATGATATACTTCAGAGTTCGTGTCGCCCATTATAATGACAGTGCCTCTACTTCTATACATACTAATTATGTTATATAACTTGTCAATATAATCTTTGTATTCATACACTGGATAATTTTTACATGGTAAATACACCTGAAAGATAAAATAACAATTGGACGAATCAAGTAAATGTTCGATGCCAATTATCCTATTATCGTTAACATCGATGGGTGAAACCATGCTATCTAATTTACTGTGCCATAAAATTGCAACACCACCTTTGTCAACTTTACGGTTACTATCTAATTGTAGACTATAGTCTGAAACCGAATGGCTTTTATATTTAGTATCAAAACAGTTTAAGAAATGTAAATTCTTTTCATAAAGCCAGTGTTCTGAAATACCACAGATATTATAGCCTTGTTATTAATGTTATTAATTTAGTATTTACTAAATATGACGCACTTGACATAATGCCTGTAGCATTCCAAGTCAATAGATTAATTTGTTAAGTAAACATGGTTAAGTGTAAAAGTTACAATAAATATACTAATCAACTGATCCCGCCTTGTTCAAATAACTGATTTAAATGTTTACTACTATTTTTATAGTGATCGGATATTCTGCCTTTATACTGTCCTCTAGCTTTATGGCCGTAATGGGTAACCCACGGTCTACATATAATGTTTCTATGCCAGAAGTACGGCTCTTCAACAAAGGCTGCATTTTCGTTATCTTCATTATTTAACCTATCAGTAACAGAGTTGTACTTATGGTTACAAAATATTGATACTTCGGTGACCTTTGGACCTCGCCTATAAACATGAGCGGCAATCATGTTTTCAGTAACTGTTGGGAGAAAACCACCTAAATAATACCTCTTTGTACGTTTCCTCACACATTCAAACAACTCTGAATCGTAACTCTCTTCATAGTTATCATCATCAATAATGCTTGCCTCGTGCTGACGATCCGTGATCGGACCGATATGTCATACGGTTTTCCTAATGTTTTATATATGTCATCAAATGTGACTTTACTACTCTGTTTAATTTTAACATGATTCATATTGTTACGACCTTTACTTTTACTTTTACCCATTTTTACAACATTTCTGTAACTGGAATGAATTGTCGGAATAGGATGTGGGCTAGGTGCGCTAGTCTTACTATTTACATTTTTATCAGGAGTGTCCCCTCTAGAAATTGGCACATTACCAAACTCATACTCATTCTCCATCCCCTGGCCCTGTTCATTTTTATTAATCAGTTTCACGGCTTTATACTGAGGCAATATACATATGTTAGGCGCATCAGGAGTCAGAGAATGCTCAGGAGTGGGAGCAGCATCAATAGCAAATTAGGAAAGTCCGCAATTGACCTGACATCAAAGTTTATCAGATCTTCTTCCATGTCTACTAAAGGGAACGTTTGACTACATGGAACAGACAAAGTGGGTGCTGATTTTACACACGAATCTTGGTTACTACCGTCATCATTTGATACAGACTGGCGACCTGATGTATATACATTGTCAATCAAGTCGAATGAGGTTACTTCAAGCACATCTTGACCAACAATGTCCGGAGAATTTCTCGTCACACTATTGATAGGACTTTCCCGTATATTGCTTAAAGAAGCATCTAGAAGAGAGCTAGAAATGTTAACAACCGATTTATCACAGAGATTTTGACTGCACAAGTTGCTAAAATACAGCACTTTTTCCTGCACAAAGGTTATACTGTTGCCCGTTTCAACCATTTTACATTTCAGTTTAAAAATATCTTGTCTACACCTCACGTCTTCAGCCAAGCTATGCCCCTGAAAGATGATTTAATTGTACATTGATTTAACGTCAAGTTTTACATGCGATAAAATACAATATCGACACACGTCTCGTTGTATATTAATGTTACATGATGTGATGAGCCTCGCTTTAAATAAATAATTTGTCAGTCGTATCAAGACGATATCTTCTTGTGGACGGTATTCTATTTAAACACTGCAACACTTTGTCGTGTTTGGGGTAAGATATGGGCGTGTTTAAGAATAGTCAATGGTAGAATAGGTTGTGACTGGTAATGGCTCTCATACATATGTCAACAGGCACGAGTGTAGTGTGATAGATTATCTTTTAGTAAGGGAACGCGATTTTCGAGCAGTGAGCAGAAATATTCGGGTGAGCATGGTCCCGGATCTCCTACAACTGTGCACATTGCTTTCAGCCAAGCTACGCCCCTGATAGTGTTTTTAATAAACGTATATACGACGTATATGATCGATGTTCTAATGTGCGCCACTATATGATATAATGTACAAGGATTGACTGGGATGGATTATCTCCATTGACTATCTTTCCGCCATTTGCTTCGCTTTACACATTGTGTTTATTTTGATAAATAAAGAAGTTTGTCGTTTCGTCTAAGTTGTTCCTTTGTTTACTGGCGTGGTGGCAGCGGGTTTATGCACTTTTCGCATATCTCAACACAATGAGAATCGCCTTTTTCGAGCTTTCTAAATCGTTAAAACCGGTAAACAACACAACCTCACGTGCTTGGTTGATGACGAGGCAGCTTTTACCTATAGCTGTTACATCACGTAAGAACTTTATTACGTCAATATTTATCAGCGATGGCATCTTCACGCGCACCAAAGCAATGGTCTTTAACTAAGAATGAAAGTATCACTACCTTTGAAGCACGGCGACAGAATCTACAATACCCACTTTCTCTGGACCCGAATTTCGCCCGTTTCCTCGTAGATGACTTTACTTGGGGAAAGAAAATTAACGCTACACCCCCCAGGGGACTTACTGACGATGGTGAAAATATCCCAGAGGCCTCACGACGCACCGCTGCGCAGAAATGTAATCAGTTGGAGGGCTAGGGCAGATTGCCAACTACTGTCCTGTTATATCACGGAATATAATCGTGAATAATTCTACATCAGTGAAAGGTGTTTGGCAAGCCGTACGTCTCCATTATGGATTCCAAACATCGGGCAGTCACTTCCTGGACGTCAATAATATTCCCCTCGAGCCAAATGAAAGACCAGAAGACCTTAATCAAAGACTTACCAGTTTCGTTGAAGATAACCTTCTGCTTGCCGATGGATCCATCAGACATCATTGGGATCTTCCTGAGGCAGATGAAGAACTGTCACCAACTATTGAGAATTTTATTGTACTAACCTGGTTGAGACTCGTTCATCCACAGCTTCCTGCCCTTGTAAAACAAAGATATGGTACTGAACTCCGGTTTCAAACTCTCGCCTCGTTGAAGCCTGAAATTTCAATGGCACTTGACAGTTTGTTAGATGAAGTTCACTCTGCTGCTGATGCCAAAGTACTCAGGACTTCCTTTAAGAATACACCGAGAACAACATCTCGCAACGAGGGTAACAAAAAGCAGACATCAAAAAGTTGTATTCTGTGTAAACAGGCTGACAGACACTATCAGCACTATCTAAGCACCTGTACATATTTACCAGAGGGAGACCGATCATACATGACAAAAGTTCGACAGGCCATACCTAATGATGACAATTCAGAGTTTGATGAAGATGAGGCACCCTCTCCCAGTGGTGACATAGAACAGTATGAGCCTCACAAACTCCGTGTTGTGGCTTCATCACGTCGTGTAAGCACAAAGCAGTCTCCATTCTTCAAAGCATTTTACAATCATCACCCTTTACAGCTTATACTCGATACTGGAGCAGAAATAAGCATGATCGTTGGAGAAACTGGTTTGACACTCGAGAGAGAACAGTGACCTTTATCTAGAAGCTCTTGTAGTTCGAGATCTTGATGTGGACATTCTTGCGGGTATCCCATTCATGTCATGTAATGACATATCGGTCAGACCAGCAAAGCAACAGATCAACATAGATGGATGTGACCCAATTAATTATGGTCCTTCCGGACCCGACCAAAAAGAGAACCACATCCGCCGAACCCAGGCATTTGTCTTGAGAGCGAAATCTGCTACAGTTTGGCCTGGTAGCTTTGTTGAATTTGATGCACCTCTAGAACTCAAATATGACTGCATTCTGGCGGTTGAGCCTCGTGCCGACAACTCTCCAAAAGGCACCTATGATTGGCCACGTCCACACATCACTGAGGCAATAGCAAGGAAAATCCTCCTCTACAACGACACATGTGAGCCCCAGCAGCTCCTAAAGAATGAACACGTCTGTCAAGTGATGTTGACACATATTGCTGACCCAAGTGATAGCCAACTTACACCAGTCTTGAACACGATCCAGAATCAAGACTCTATGAAGGGATTTCACACAGACTCTGTTAAACTAGACCCAGACAATATATTACCACTGGAGTACCAAAGTCAATTGAAAGCACTTCTTCAAGAACATGACCAGATATTCAGTCCTGATTTGAAAGGCTACAGTGGCGCTGTTGGCCCTTTTGAAGCTGTTGTAAATATGGGTACTGTTGAACCACCACAAAGAAAAGGCAGAGTTCCGCAATACTCTCGGAACAAACTCGTTGAACTGCAGTCAAAGTTTGATGCACTCCAGTCACAAGGTGTTTTTAAGCGACCAGAAGATATTGGGATTACAGTAGAGTACTTAAATCCATCTTTTCTTGTAAAGAAGTCCTCTGGTGGATTCCGTCTAGTAACTGCTTTTGCTGAAGTTGGACAGTACAGCAAACCACAACCATCCCTCATGCCTGACGTCGATTCAATACTGCGGACTATAGGCCAGTGGAAGTACATCATAGTATCGGACTTGACGAATGCCTTCTATCAAATCCCCCTCTCGCGTAAATCAATGAAATACTGTGGCGTTGCTACTCCATTTCGAGGTGTCCGAGTTTACACCAAGTGCGCAATGGGCATGCCAGGATCCGAAACAGCGTTGGAGGAATTAATGTGCCGTGTTCTAGGTGACTGTCTCCAAGATGGCTGTATTGCCAAGTTAGCAGATGACCTGTACTGTGGAGGTAACACACTCGAAGAGCTTGTTATAAATTGGACTCGCGTATTATGTGCCATGCAAGAATGCAACCTTCATTTGTCCCCCTCTAAGACTATATTTTGTCCACGCTCCACAACAATCCTTGGATGGGTTTGGACAGATGGCCAGATCTCTGCAAGTCCGCACTAAATTGCAGTTTTGTCTTCTTGTTCACCACCTGATACAGTTTGTGGCATGCGCTCCTTCATAGGTGCATACAAGATGCTTGCTAGAGTCCTAAAGTGTTCTAATCTACTATCTCCACTAGATGGAGCGATACCAGGCCTTGATTCACGTGACAGAGTGAATTGGACAGACACGTTATTAACAAATTTCAAAGCTGCTCAACAGTCTCTTCAGTCAAACAGATCCATCACTATTCCCAAATCAGATGACAAACTATGGATCGTCACCGATGGATCAGTGTCCAAACATGGTATTGGCGCGACATTATATGTGACTAGGAATAACAAACTTATACTTGCAGGATTCTTCAGTGACAAACTAAGGAAACACCAAGTAACCTGGTTACCTTGTGAAGTGGACCTGTGTGTTGACCGACAGCAAACCCTGTGTACAAGCCATCGAGAAACTTTGCCGTGGTGAATTTTTCGGCTAGTCCAAGAGTTACCTCCTTCTTGTCTGTTGTCAGTAGGTATCAGGTGAGCGTCAGACATCTATCGGGTTCTGCAAATATACCATCAGATTTAGCGAGTTGCAATGCTCCAGACTGTCCAGAGCCTCGATGTCAAGTTTGCTCATTTATCACTTGTCTTGAAGATTCAGTGGTCAGATCAGTTAGTGTCCAAGATATAGTTGACAATAACGGTAAATTACCATTCACCTCTCGTTCGGCTTGGAAAAATGTACAATCGGAGTGCCCCGATTTGCGTCGAACAATGGTTCACCTGAAGCAGGGGACCCGTCCCTCCAAAAAAACTTACCAACATCAAAGACGTCAAAAGGTATCTAAGTGTAGCGTCTGTGGCTAGAGACAGCTTGCTAATAGTTCGCCGTAACGATCCACTTCTTCCTCCAGCAGATTTGTTAATAGTTCCTCGAAGCGTATTGGATGGTCTGATCATGGCCGACATATTCGACTAGATCATCCATCAAAACATCAACTCCAACTTGTAGTGAAGAGCTATTTTTATACTCTGGATTTAGCAAAAACCATTGACAGAGTACATGGGTCATGTCATACATGTTCCTTTTTGAAATGCTTCCCTGACAGCCTTATTAAACATTCATCTGAGGATCCACCAGAATCTGTTGGCGTGAACTTCGCAGCAGACTTTTGAAACGCAGCCGACAACTGATCCTGATAGTCAGGGAGACTATTACGTCATTTACCGATGCTTGCATTATCGAAGACGAGAAAAGTGACACGTTATGTGAAGGATTAGCCCGTCTGATAGTAGGACTAAATCCTCTTGAAGGACCCGGTGCAGTGGTTAGAGTCGATCCAGCTCCAGGCTTCGCCTCTTTGAGGAACGACGAATCTTTGAAAAAGTTAGGCATATCACTCCAAATCGGAAGGGTGACACATGTGAACAAAAATCCCGTTGCTTAAAAAGGAATTGCTGAACTTGAAACAGAACTCCTTCGACAGGAACCTGGAGGCGGTGCAGTATCTCCCTTATGTCTAGCAGTTTGTGTTGCCAGGTTGAACTCCCATATTCGCAACCAAGGACTATCAGTACGCGAATTGTGGACACAGCGTGATCAGTTCACCCATGAGCAGATTCCAATTTCAGATCGAAGCATTATCATGACCCAACACAGCATTTGAGAGAAAAACCATGCATACAGTGAGAAATAAAAGTGTCCGAAATCTATCCGTGGTTTACATAAATTAATTGTTGGAGATTTAGTGTATTTGTATTCAGACAAGCAGAAATCACGAGCCAGAGACCGTTACATTATCGTTTCCACAGATGGCGAGTGGTGTTTCATTAAGAAATTTGTTGGAAATCAGTTACGTGCAACATCACACAAAGTGAAACAGTCTAAGTGTTATCTTATTGACAGCGAGATCCGACCTCGTAGTGTGATTCATGACCAAGTTATGTGTGATGAGGCATTCGAGGATACAGAAACCTTCACCACGGACATTCATGTGCCGCTTCAAGCACCAATAAACATTCCGCCAGCGTTAAGTGCTCCTCCATTTGACATTCAGGATAACCTTGTGACCGAGCCAGTTGATTCGTTTCAGGAATCAAGTACAAAAGAACAAACTGTTGACGATATTCCACAACGTGTGAATGGAAATAACCCTCCGCGTAGGTCTGAGCGTAGCAGAAAATCCCCTGAGTATCTTAAGGACTAAATTGTAAATTGAACGTGTTGATAAAAGTCGAATATCATGTCCCCTTATAATCAGAACACTATTGACATTTAATATCAGTTACTGTTTCATTACCGACGAACATTACCGAAGATGATTATTCCCCCTTTTTACATTTCGTATGTGCATTTTTAAATTCTTAAGGAAAGAAAAGAGGTTGCGCCACTATATGATATAATGTATTAGGATTGACTGGGATGGATTATCTCCCTTGGCTATCTTTCCGCCATTTGCTTCGCTTTACACATTGTGTTTATTTTGATAAATAAAGAAGTTCGTCGTTTCGTCTAAGTTGTTCCTTTGTTTACTGGCGGTGACGTTTTACGAGCGAATGTGTACAAAATAATGACACACCTGTATAAACCGAAGCTATTGTGAAACTACGTCATTCTATTTTAAGATGAAACCTTCCGTATAACGGGTGTTTTGTAGTATGGTAACATATTTATATTTTGTTATACATAATATACCACTACTTATTTGGGACGATGAAAGCACGAGATCCGCATGTAAGTCGTGCATGTAATATGTATAAAATGACTAGAACCTACATACACTCCACAATTTGTGCCAAAAGAGAAGAAAAATTCAACACAACATCAATTTGACGATCAGGTCAGGAGCTTAATTTGCAGTTAATAGGAATATTTCAAAACCGACACTGCTATTTGAATTTGTTGAAAGGATATTTGTATTGATATTATGATATCACAAATAAACGAAAAAGATAAAAAAAAAAGTCTTACAACAACAAAAAAAATAAAAAAATAAGTTAAACAAAATATATGTTAAAATAAATTAAAACAGTACACTCTGATACTGTTATGGCAAATTTAATTGCTAAACAAATTTCAATGTAGACACGACTCGAACTCGCGACATTTGGGTTGACAGTCCACACCGTTACCGTTTACGCTATGATGAACAGACAGTAGTATAACACACTTAATATTGATAGATCTAGTTAATTTTATAATTTATTTAACAGATACATCTGCTTTCTTACTATAAACACCCCTAATACGGAAGGTTCCATCTAAATATAGAATGACCTAGTTTCAAAATAGCGTATTTAGTTTGTATCAAAGTATCGCCTCGTTTGTCGTTTGTTTCATATATCAAAGTTAAATGTCAGTAGGGCAGATGGACGTTAACATGTTTGGAGACGTCGAAGGGACAGATATACGCGCAGTGTTGTCTCAATGGAGTATACAGGTGATGGAGGATGTGTGAATGTTTGGGGCGGAGTTACGGAGTTTAACGAAGACAACATTTATGGTGAGGCCTACTTGAACCAAGTTGTTATTCCTGTGATTGTTCCGTTAACGAGACAATGCATAACAACCCGCGGTGGCCACATGCGATATTGACTGTGAAACTGAAGTGTCTGGATTGTCACATTTGAGATTTGAGATCATCAAATAAGTCAAAACGCTATAAACACACCTTTGTTGTGTTTTTACATTTCATTGAAAATGAAATGATGAAAATGTTGTTTCGATCTATTATTTTTCTCTCTAAAAGTACTTAAACCTTAATCGAAGTTGGCATTCAAATGCATTTTATTGAAGTCAGACGTACTTTAAATGATGTAAAGCAAGCTATGCCACTGTCGTTAACGCAAACATTATATATTGTGAAATACATGTAGTTGATTCATATTTTTTTTGTTATCTCTGTAAACGTATTTAAATTATGCACGTATACGTCCAAGCTGTGGTTTGTTGAGCAAGCGTTATCTACTACACCTGTTTGCATATAACTGAATGTTTACGTTGACCTTTTTATGATAAAACTTTATTGTTATCAAAGATAATTTATGCAAGATAGATAAGTTAAAACAACGTGTAGCAAGTGTATGTAAGTGTGTGTTCAATGTTAACGTGGATATCATAGTGAAGGGGTAAGTTCAATGCTATAATAAATGTATTTTTGATTTTACAAAAAAATGTTTCCGTTAAAGACAGGGTCACAGCTTGCTATAAGCACTGTGGACACGTGCATACACTTTTTCTGAGATATTTAAAAAATAGATATGTCAAAAATGAAATAAACATTTCACTCGTAACAAAACGCATTGGATATGAAGATACCCAGGCCGAATTTTCACGAAAATACTTTAGTCTGTTATTTTATCTATAATATGCTCACTTTAATTCTAGAATAGAGCGCACTGCTTGAGTTTAAGTATAATAACAGACTTAAGTATTTTCGTGAAACCAAGACCAACCCCCTAAAAACATGAAAGAAACATACGCAAAAAAAAACAACCCGCACCTACGACAGTATTTCAGGGGAGCATGCCCCCCCCCCCCCCCCCCACCAGATCCTCCTAAAACTGTGTCTACACATCACGTTTTCAGTCAAACTACGTCCCTGAAAGAGTATTACATTGAACATTGACTAAACGTCCAATTTTACATGCGGTTGATATAAAGTCGACACATGTCTCATTGTCAGTCGTAGCAAGACGATTTCTTCGTAGGGAAGATGTTCTATTTAAGCACTGCAACGTTGGAATACATAGTATAACACTCCAACAACTATCTCCTAAATGATGCGCTATCTGTATCATTTTAAGGATCGAATTCAAGACGATGTACATGCGATAGCAGTAAATGATAAGTCACACATAAAACATGTATGACTTTATTATGACACAAAAATAACAAATAACAGTTTAAAAAGATTTCATGTAATAACTCATTTTATGTCATCTGTACAAAACATACCTTTTTTAAAAGATTTTGTCAAATAATTTTTGTTAACGAGGTCACATCTATACATTTTATAACTACGAACTGATCCAACGTTACAAAATATAACTTATTTTAAAGGTTTCGTCAACTAGGTTTTGTTAAATAGGTCCCACATATACATTTTATATCCACGAACTGATCCAACTTAATATAACTTATTTAAAAGGTTTCGTCAAATAAGTTTTGTTAAATAGATCCAACATATACATTTTATATCCACGAAATATTTTTTATAAATTATAGATATTTCTCAGCGGATTAATTATGGTAATTTACTGTTTCAAACAGTGAAATTATGAAAACAAATGTTTTTTTTATGTTTTTGTCTTTACCTTTTATTAAAAAAAAAGAAAAAGTACATTTATTTTTTTTGTTTATTCGATAATATTTTATAGCGAATTGAGGTCAAAATAACAAAAACATATAAAAATGCATAAAATAAAAAGATTATTTGTTTGTTTTAATGTAAGATCAAATGATATTTCATCTCGTAATCACCAAAAATGATATTCTCACTCATGGCAAGCCACTCATGAGATTATGACTTTTGGTGATCACTTGATGAAACATAATTCCATCTTACACCAAAACAAACAAATATCCTCTATATATAACAAGTTATTAGATATATACATAAATAATACCTTTTTATCAACATCTTTATTTTATATATCACTTTAACATGGAGTTGTTCATTTAATAACAAAAATAATGCTAGTTATAATGATAAAAATTATTAATAATAAATATAATAATAATAAAAATAATAAAGTATTTATTTAACGAGAGAATTAGTTTGAACAATTTAATCTTCCATGAGGCCCTCAAACCATATTTACATCAATGTGTTGAATAACAGTCACATGAAAGAAAACAACACACAAACAAACAATTCATCGATTGTAGGTACATGCATTTTTGAAAATGGATGTGATACAAATACTGATATAATTAAAAGTAAGTTATAAACTGGTTGCTATTAGCCTGGGCTGGAGTTTATACCCTAACTCATCGCAAATACAAAGTTTTGTATTTGTTCACTGATTTTATATTTTTTGATTTTGAATGACTTGTACTGTCCATATGTAATAAAAGTAAACATTATCGTTTCTTTGAATGCTTTATGCAATTTATTCATTACATTGCAGTACTTAGTACGATCATTTCTTAAAATATATACTAATATTATGCATATCTTATCAAATAATAGTTTAAGACGTTTTTTAATAGCTATTGATTGACACACCTTAGTCGTTATATCGTAGTTTTTTTGTATTTGCCGGAAAAAAATGAGGCTTATAATAATTATTCTTAACAAATATATTGAAGCACCTTAATATTTAATATTTTATGTAGTGAAAAGTTAAATTGTGTTACTTTCTGTCTTCTGTATCTCATATATGTTACAGAAGCTCGAGTAAGATTTACAACGTGTTTAGATAATGTCGTTAGGAAAGGAGTCACGTGGTTTGAAACTCAAGGACTGGGTTGCTATAGTAACCGGAGGTTGTAACGGTATTGGTAGAGGCTGTGTTGATGTTCTAGGTAAATATTTAGTGATATTCTAAAATGAGTAATTTAAACTCAATATGTTCGTCTTAATCTAAATTCACAATTCAAACAACAAAATGTTCAAAATACATAAGTAATACCATTACAAAAAATATAAGCATTAAAATAAAAAAATGTATTTTTAGAAGAAACAATGACTATTTAAAACCGCCATTATGCGATGCCTATGTACCCATATAAGCAGTTTTATGCTTTATAAGGCAGATGTGTGATACTATATTAATACACAGTTTTAGCAATAATAATAATAATAATTTGGTCGAATGAACTTACTTGAAGTATTTACATTATAAACTATGGCAGACCAAACGTTGCAATATTGTATGACTCTTTTTCGTGTTCATTTTTAATATTTGTCTTGTTAAATTGTACATATATGGTGTTAAATTGTATATAATAGTATATATACATAGGTACTGTTTCTTATATAATTTTATTGTTAAACTTGCAACATAAATATAAAAAAATTACAACAAACATATAAAATTAATAAGCATAAATTAATTTAAACAATAAGATTAAAAACTAAAAACATAAATATAAAACACATATATTTACGACTTGACAAACAGAATGTATAATAATGAACATAAATATAAAAACATCAAACATAAAAGAAAGTTGAACACTATAATTAAAAAAAAACGAAGAACAAAAATAACACTGGTGATTGTTTTATTTTTGTTCTTTATTGAGCGTTGTAGGTAAAGTTACGTCACTTGATAACGTCAGGGATACGCTCATCCATTTTGTTTTCCGACCTTGTCTGGAACCAATCAACGACGTCGTAACAAAATCTATACCACGAGTTATACGATATTGCAACGTTTGGCCTACCATAATAAACCATAATATATTTTGGTGAATAAGATTTAACGCCATTTTCAACACATTTCAGGTTATATATGGTATGTCCAGCTTCACTGGAATACCTCAAAATGAATATGAGTAGAACTACCGTCCTTGCGCAAGTACCTGGCAAACTGTTTTGTATAAAGTATTTGGAACGAGCGGGACTCGAACCTACGACCTTAGCGATAAGAGGTAAGTGATCTTGAGACGGCGCCTGAGACCACTTGGCCACGGAGGACCCACGTAAACATATATAAAAAATATCTTTACAATTTTCATATATTCCTGAATGTGTAACAATAGGTTAAGACCTTACCAAGTCACTTCCATTGCAGTAGAGAACGGTGGAAAAGTTGCAGTACTAGACGTAGATGGTATGTTTCCATATCTTTATTAAATATTCAACAAACTGTCATGTCATTTGCTAGAAACATTTTCACAGTACTTCATTTAAATCAGTTTGAAAAAGATTTATTGTCTTAAATACAGGTAATTTTTTTCAATACCTTACAGTAATCAGCTGTCTATATGAATACTATATATACATGGTAGACAACTCATGGTTGATCATTAAAGCAATTAAAACTTTTTTGTCTCCCTTGAACCATATACTGATTATTTAAATTCAATAAAATTAATATGACATTGGCTGAGCAAGTTTGGGGCTTTTTTAACCTAAATTGTCATTGCATTGTAGACACGGCCGGGTCACAAATGACTACAGATGGTCCTGGAGAAATTTATTTTATCATGTGTGACGCGACAAAAGAAAACGATATCAAGGTGACATTCTAAATATCTTCCGATATATTCATATCATATACATACTTCTAATTACTTAACTTTAAACTTATTTATTTTTAATCGATTGTAAAACATTGTCATGATTTTCCTTTATTTATATTTCTCAAAGATGAAATAAACGCTAAATGTAATTTCAAAACATTTAAATAGTAAAACAGTTCACATAATAATAACATGACTATTAGCGTTACATTGACATGTTTACTCATACTAAAGATATGTTGAAGCCGTTAATGATTGGTCTTATGGTGTCTACATTGTCAAAAGGTCCAAAAGAGATATCGTCTAGTGACCACTGACCTCTTACCACATATTTCAAGATGATTAATAATTGCTGAAACGTCGGAGATGTGTACTGCTGTTTTCTGTTACAGTTCTTCATTTAAAATATTATCATCATGTTCGGTCCATTTTCCGTCTTTACTTAAAGTTACACCTAGAGGTTTATGAGATTCTACAAATTTAATTTCTACGTAAGTAATTGTAATCTCTTAAAAAACATAGCTTCGGTTTTGTTAGGGTTGAAATTTATTATCCATCGTTTAGCCCAGTTGGATATTATTAAAAGATCACGATTAATAAAACCTTCAATATCACTTACTGATGAGGCTGAATAGTATAATGAAATGTCAGCATACAAACGTGTTTAACTGAGTAAATTGTTAGTTATATCATTAACATAAATTCATAATAATAAAGGTCTAAGAACGGATCCTTGAGGCACTCGTGCATTAAGAGATTTTTAATTGGAATATGTGCCCTGAAAAACTACCCGTTGGATCGACTTGTTAAGTAATCACTCACCCATTCTTAAAAGTAGACCATTAATACCGTTTTCCGGTAGTTTAAAATGCAAACCGTTATGCCAGACTCTTTTAAAAGCATGTTTTACTTTACTTTCAGAAAGCTGTAGAAGCAACAATAGCTAGATATGGACGTGTTGATTGTCTTGTAAACAACATTGGACGCCGTGAGTATATGCATTCCTACTCGAACATAATAATAAAAAAAATGAAATATGTATAGGTGATAGGATTTAATTTGATAGTACCAAAACAGCTCCAAATGTCTTAGATAGACAAAGATAAATTGTAGATGGGACTTCGATGAAAAATACCGAATCGAATAGTAGATATTTGATTTTAGCATAATGTGCTTTGTTACTGACGAAGGCTAAAATGTCATCGTACATTGAAGTCCTAATGAATTAATTTTAATTGTTTGTTACCTCTACCATTTATATGGGAAATCATTTGTCGTCGCATACAAATTATTATGTTTATCAAACAATTTAGTTATCTGTGCTTTCTCAACCATTTCTCATTTAGATCCTGGGCAAATCGCAGTAGATGACATGTCTGTTGAAGACTTCCGACAGCTAGTTGATTTTAATTTAACTAGTCACTTTACAGCACTTAAGGTAAGTGTGAATTATGTTTCCGTTATTACGCAAATAGTATATGAACAATTTGATAATTATCATTTTTGGTGAATCGGTAGGATGTTAGTTTTAGTTTATGAGATTGGGACGTGCGGTTATAAATTACAGTAACGACTGTGTCAAGAACTGTTCTGGTACTGCATTTTCTCATCAGCTATATATTCCCTTGATAATTCTTTGCACTATTATTAAAACTTCATTCTTTGTTTAGCGCGTATTTCAGTGGTAGAGCATCGAATCCAGGATCAGTGAGTCGCAGGCTCGATCCTCTCCAACGGCTATATGTTGTGTCCTTGTGCAAAACACTTTTTTCCGCATATTGTTAGTTCTGGTTCTACTCAGAAAAATTTCGAGCGTGATTTGTAACAGCTGTAAGAACTTGTTTTACAATCGAAGTAAAACTAAAACGTTTAAATTAAGTTTCATTCTCCTCTTTTGCTAATAAGCAGTAAACAGTGGGTTACTTAGTGATGCCAAGATTGTCTGTCCTAAATATATTTGCTAGGTTCATATGTTTGATAAAATGTTTGGCATAACTACGTTTTGTATTAGACAACATACCGATTATTATTATATTAATTTAAATAGTATTGTTACTTTTCGGTTTAATAGCGTTTCTTTCGCTGTCATACATGTCAGACACTTGTCGTTGTGCGACTAGTTGTTTCCATAGCCTTAAACGCCTCTTAAAATAATTATATGGTTCTTACAACAAACTTATTATACTAAGTTATGCTCATTTCCTGAAAACAAGCATGTCGTATTGAGCTAAAATATTGGAACAAGCATGAGCTAATTTATGATATATTGCAAGATCCATGGATTGTATTGGTTAAATGACGTTCAAATACAATTGTCTGAAAATGAAAAAGTCATATAAAAGCTATTGATTGATTGGACTTTGCCAAAAGAAAAAACAATACAAATACAATTAGATTTTTTTATGCTTACGTTTAGTCACATTTCGACTACTTTTTGAACAAATTAGGGAAATTGTTCTTCTGATATCACGAACTCTAATGCTATAGTCAAACTTAAAAAAAAACACGACCCAATCTGCTAGAATTATCTTAAATAAAGACTTTCAAACACCGTTCAGTGAACTTTTTCCGAAATGAGATAAATTGACTTTTCTGATAGAGTTCAATAAGCCATAAGAAATTGAGACTGATAAAAAATAAATGGAATATCACCACCTTATATTTGAGGTTCACAAACAAATCAGATCTACATTCTCAAAACTAAGATCTATTTCAGAAAATGTGTTATACTTATTCTCTAGTACTTTTGTGTAAATTGGTTATGTTAAGCCACGCTTGATAGGAGCTGTAGCGTAAAACTACAACCTCGATTTGATTAAACAATCCGGTAATATTTTTAAATTGAATATATATATCTCATGAAAAAAATGTATGTTTACATAATTAGAGAAAGTAAAAGCTGATGCCAAACTGTCGGATGATACCTCTCAAACTTATCATTATTTGTGTTATTATTACGTTTTATAAATTTTGCTAATTTGGCATCAGTTTGAACTATCAAATACATGTTTAAACTGCTTTAGAATCAAATTTATTTGGTTGAAGTCATCATATTGCAATCTTTATTTCTAAATTTTCGAATGATTAAAAATACACGAATTTACCATACATATTGTCTGTTATGATAATAATAATGAAAACAAATTGGCCTCATTTTAAGAATTCAAAAAGGAAAGTACTCTCTCTAGAATACTAAAAGGGTTACTTTTTGACATAATGGGTGAAGGATGGTATGCCCACCAAATAATCTTGTGTTGTACAAAGTCAAATTTGCGGTCAGTAAACTCGCCTGTTCACGGAAACAAACTGAAATAAGTACTTTTTTCCAACGAATAATTTGATTTCATACACATATCATGCGTACCACACAAATACCATGCCTAGACTATTATATTAGTAAATGAACTAGCCTCACCATAGATATGTTTGGGATTTTTTACCGATCATGCTCAACTCAGCGCCACTCTTAGACTGATTTTCTAAAATTCAATCCGCATGACCGAAAACGGAATTCAGTTTCATGCATACCGGACAATATTGGGATTTCTGCGTTTTTTGACCGGGTACGTATTTTTCACGTGATCATCGTTCCCCCTCACGCTATATGACGTTTTCTTTCAGAAATGTCTCGCGCTATTACGTATTCAATCATAAATGCTATGGTATCCTTTCGCTAGTATAAAATAGACCGGAATAAAAAATATTTTAAAATCAAGAGTGGGTTGTTTACAAGTAAAAGTATCTGTCATGGCAGTTTTCGCTCCGGATGGCCTCGTAACCACCAAACCAGCTATCCCTCGGGACGGAATTGTCCATCTACACCTAAAACCTATGAAAGATACTTGTATTAAATGTCCTTGGATATCATGGATGCATTATGTACAGGTCTGCTCAAAGTGTTCAATTTTCATTTGCAGTATGCTTTGCCACATATCCGGAAAGTGAAAGGAAGTGTTGTCAATATTGCAAGTGTCAGCGGAACATATGGAACAGAACATTGTCCGGCTTACTGCGCAACAAAGGTGGTTAAGTGATACTTAAAGCAAGTGTGAGGATATGTAAAGCTGACAGTGCTTAAAAACAGTATGGTTGGTGGAAAGAATGGAACATGTGTGGAAATGAATATCAATATCAGATAGGTAGCTAATGAGAGAGAGAGAGAGAGAGAGAGAGAGACAGAGACAGAGACAGACAGATAGAGAAGGATATCGTACAATTCTGCTTGAGTAACACGCTCAAGCTCATTGAAGCTAAAAAATTACTCACACACTATCAATCGATATAATTTTCCATGTTTTTTATGTGTTGAAGTAATAACAATTTTGATAACACATTGACTTTGTATTTCTTAATATTTAGTGCTAATGCTGTACATTGTACCTGTGACTATAATAAAACATGATATATATACACATAGAGAACAATGCAAATAATATAGGTATAAAACGTACATATCTACAATACGCCTTCATTTCGAAATCGGTACCTTGGGTCGAGTATCCTACCTCCGGTCGAGATAAGTACAGCGGGTCAAAAATATATTTCGAATAAACAGTTTAGCTTTCTTGCGAGTGTTGCCTCGACATGTAATGATAAAATTATATGCTGTTTTTTTAAACAATAGTTACTGTGTGTTCTTCGCCGGAAATCATTTTATAATCATCTCACAAAGTCTGCAAGAACGAAGGGTGACGGGTTTGGTCTAGCGACGACGGAAGTGGCCGAGTACGTACGATTGCTTTCGGCTCTAGTTCGATACTCTTGTCTCTTATACGTACATTTGCTTAGTTCTTAATACTGAGAAAATTGTAGATGAATCTGTTTTCATTTCAGGCAGCGATCTCTGGTATGACCAAGGCAATGGCTATAGATGAAGCTAAATACGGTGTTCGAGTTAATTCGTATGTACCTGTATTGTAGAATGTATTACACATGCACTAGTATGATATGTACACTGTATATATACGCCGAATAGGCGCTATACGCTTTGGTCATATACGTTATTGATAGCATTTATTACATTTTGTTTCATTTTGAAATCAATCACTTGTAAGTCATTTAAACAAATGATTAATTGGTTAAATAATAAGCGCCAATTTTATCAATCTGATCTCCTCGGCCTTTTTGCTACGCAATACGGAGGATACGGAAATACCCGATGTTTCACGATTGCAGTTTTATGTCATCGAGAGCTATTCACTCGTTCCTGGGATCCTAAAAAGTTAACTCCTATTCGAGCACACCCATCTCCACAAGTTACTGATAACTTTCCCACTTGAATGAGCGGTGAGAGACGAACGACAATGTGACGCACTATTGTATACCAATCATCACAAACACTGTGGTCGGGAGGGCATTCGAACAATTCCTGAAATGATAGTCAGACGTGCTTCAGGCTGAGCCAACCGAGCCCGTCTCAGACCATTGAAATAGAGATAAAGTAGATTTTAAATTAATAACTGCAAAAGTATCCCTTTTCCGGCAGATTTTAAATAAATACAAAATTTTCTCTTTTTTCGACAGATTCTAAATTAAATACATTTTTGCCGAATTATCTGTTTTTCGTCAGAGTTTCAATTAATACAAAATTATCCCTTTTCCGGAAGATTTTAAATTAAATGCATTTTTGCAAAATGATATTTTTTTCGGAGATTTTGAATTAATGCAAAATTATCCTTTTTTCCGGCAGATTCAAAATTAAATGCAATATTGGAAAATGATCTTTTTTGTTAGATTTTTTAAATAAATGCAATTTTGCCAAATACTTCATTCCGATACATTTCTTACTCCTTCAGAAGTGTGGTCTTTTTGTACGACAGTTTAGCATACTTTCGACAATTTAAGTGCATTGTATAAATTTATCGTACAATCATTGTCTGCCTGTCTGTCGAACTGTCCACCTCTATTCGTTAAATAACAATATAATTCATTTTCAGAATTGCACCAGCAACTATTCGTACACCCATGGTAGAAAGCCTTACGGAAAAGTTTCCACCTGGATATGTTGAGAGTTTAGCTAACTATACGGTATGTTTAAGCAGTAAATAAAGTTAGAGTGTTGTTTTATGTCTGGAGTCATGTGGTGTTAGTATATTTTGCAAATTACTTTTTATTTCTTTTATTAAATTAAAAATAATTTCTGTTTATTACGAATACTTGTAAAGGAGATACGATATTAACCATATTTTGGGTAAGTGATGAAATACATGACTATTTGCCCAGAATGTAAATCTTTCATATGATCACATACAATCACACACGACTAAATACGTAGCTAAGCACTTGATGCTGCATTGTTATTCAAATAACACCGTCCGTCGCCATTTATTGTGTTATCACGACAATAGACTTTCTCGATGATTTTGGCAAACTTGGTACTCATGAACAAATAAATAACTCAAATGATCTCTCGTTATCCTTCGCTGGACATGACTGAAGAATGACGTATTATTTGGGCAAAGAATATCATATATACATTTAAACAATATAATAAAAATTCTTTGAGGTTTTCATAAAAATAAACCTGATATCTAGCTTAATGATATAAACCAGTATAGTGCTTGCGTGCGTATGCATATTTGTTTATGCGCATGTGAATGTATGTCTTATGGAAATATAATTTCATTTTGCGTTACCTTATATAAAACAACATAGTACCATACTATGATGTCCATTATCTCGCTTACCAGTTATTTCATCTTGCATTTTCGATTTGGTAAGACAAACTTATAGAACGGCCGAATACCATAACACAAGCGGATAAAGCTATTATATTTCAAGAGTTCTGATAATTACTTACCTGTAATTTGCTTTCTTTTATCTAACATAATTTACATGTAATTACCATTGATAATTAGTTCACTTACCTTGAAATTGTTTTGATTTACGAACAAACATACGTGCATGCTTGTTTGACTGCACTATAATTATCATATTATCCACAATGAATTACATGTATGATTCTACAATTATCATATTCTGTATTTGTATGCTCTCCTGATGGCTGGAAGAATATATCAAGTTAACATACATTTAACATAAAATAGTTTTTTTGGCTTAATCATTACGAACTTTATCATATTTTCACCAACATTCAATATTTAATATATTATCAGATTCTTACAATTTCAGGTAATGCGTCGTCTCGGAGAACCAAGAGAGATAGGTCAGGCGTGTCTGTTTTTAGCTGTAGATGCAACCTATACAACTGGATCTGAGCTGCTTTGTACAGGTGGTTCTGACATAGGATATGGATTGAAGCCAGAATAGAAATGGACTCTGCAGGTGTTGAAGATGAAAATGTTAAATGTGGCAAAAAGACTACGTTTTTTATATAGTTAACTCACCGTAAATGTAACTTGGTATTTATTCTTGGAAAATGAGTTTTAGTGAACCCCACCCACCCACCCACCCACAAAGATTCTTCATTTATATCAGCCAATAATAAACGCACAATCCGTAAAATCAATTATTGTTTATCACCAAAGATTGTATATATGAAACTGATGTAATGTTAAAACAAAATGGAATATAATGTAAAATTCTACTTTGTGTTTTTTTGTATCAAGTAATACTTCTTCGCATTTTCAAGTAACGATACATGCTTAGTGCGTTGTTTAATTGTTATACCCTATGGACGAAGTTGTTTGTGACGGCGGCGGATTTCATGTTGATTTCAAAAAATGACGTTTCCGCTGTGATCTCAAAATAAAAACTGTAAGTATTATATATGTTGGAGCAGTTTGAAGTGTAATATTACATTTTAGATATTTAAGTACATATCTCTTCAATATTTGAATGTGAGAACGCTATGGTTAGGGTTTTTGAGTACGAAAAGACGAAACATTGATATCAAACTAACTCAAATTGGCGCATCTTAGACTTAAGGACACAATACAAGTAATACTAATGTAACAAGAATAAATCATTTGAGTAATCATTTGTTTAAACAATGTTTTATTCACAATAAAGATATAATTTAATATGTATATTAAATAAGAAGTGAAAAATATTCAGATGAAAGCTATAGTATATAAATGCTTCTTATCAACACAAAACGAGGTTAAAAGTGGGACCACCCTGTCTTCATGATAACATCCGCATAGTTTACGGTAGTTGTTAAGATAACTTAAAGCTTAAAATGCTCGTCCAGTTGTCCTTGTTCCGATATCATCATAATATACTTTACAAAGAATGCTAGCCGCAAATAATAAGCATTAATTTTTAAATTAATGTAAAAAGAGAAGCCAGCGAAGCGTTTTAAGAGCTACTGATGCTATACATGAGATATATCATAAGAAAATATTACTGGAATCTCTGATAGGAGATCCTGTTGATGATGCTATCAGAAAAATGGCCAGACGTCTGAATAATTCTAATCAATTACTCTCATTTAGCACCAGTATTTTTTAAGTCACCGAGGTCAGTTGTATGACAATACAGGATTCTCCATTCTGTGTGTAAATTTCGCATATTCACCAACAAAATAAGGTTAGTTTTGTTGCCATGTATATGTGTACTTAAACTGGCTTTGAAGCCCCGTATCTGGGAAAAACCGTTGGTCGCGTAAACGCAAATTCTATTAGATAAGACATGAGTGATTGATAAAATATCTATATTTGACACACCAATTTTTATTTTATAGTAAGTTTAATTCATAACAAAAGCTGTATGGTAAGAAAGTTTGACGTTATTTTACACGAAGAAATACTTGTTGAAACATTATACGAAAAATTGTGGTTAGTTGAGATAGAACAAAATAAATATAAATGGTTCGAACTTGACGGGACTAGACAAAATAGTTCGAATTAAGAAGTGTTCGAGACAAGTATTGTTCAACATGATGCCAAACATTGTACATGTATAAATTATACGTCGAAATAAGAGTTCTGCCGAGACCAGATGAATATGTATAAGCTATATGTGGTTGTAAACAAATAAAATGATATAATGATGTTGGCTAACTGGATCATATTCAATTTTCTTTTTGTTGAGAATTTATATTTTAACCCATAACCACCACAGGGGTTTAATTTTTATTGCACTTTTTTCGATTTCTGATGGAAACCGTGTAGACACGTGTCTACAGTGCCTTCAGGAAGCTATGTCCCTGTATAACACAATGAACAATACATCGCCTACTCTTTGATACTGTATAATCTTGTAATTTCACATTATGTGTACAGTATTCAAGTACGTTATTACGAAACTACGGTACGATTCTAATGTAGTAAATGACGCTATGGATCATTGTGTACAGCACAGTTCATACACTTGCCGCCGGAGAGGAAATGAGTTCGATACTTCGCACGAAGTTTTGTCTAAATGTTAGTTTTATTATCATAATTTACTGTATACAGTAGAACTTAGCTCTAACACGAATGAACACCACAGTGAATTCTAGGTTAATATTAAAACTATACAGGCTCTTAAAAACATAAGAAATATACATAAAAACGCATCTACGAAAATTTAGCTGAAAAAAAATGGGGGAGCATGGTTCCGAACCTCCTACAACTGTGCACATCGTTTTCAGCCAAGCTACACCCCTGATATAGTGTTTTTAATAACAGTTTACACGACGTATATGATCGATGATCTAATGTGACGAGTTACGAACGAATGTATACAAAATAATGACATACCTGTATCAAAGTGTTGCCTTGGGCTGGTTTGCCGTTTGTTTTTAATCTTCTCTGCTTGATAATAACATGACAACAGGATACGTAAATAAATCACGTTTAAACAAAGATAGATCCTCTCAATCAACTTATATCATTCAGAACAAATTAACAAAGGTTTCAAACTAATTGTTTTATACTACAACAATTAAAATAATGACAACAATTAAATCTTGATGCTCATGACTGTGACTGTGTTTTATAATTAAAACCAGTCCTGCAGCATTCTTCATACGACGTATCGAACTTAAATGTTGTACTGTTGCCATGGTGACTAAATAAAATTAGTTCCCATTTCTTCAGCAAAGGCACGAACCTGTTTCAACACCCGTCGTTCAATCATATAATGGCGACCTGATGCCATGCTTATAATCTAGAGGGCCATGCAGCTTTGAGTTCAATACAGAATTTCTTATAAACCCTTATTCACTTTTGAGACTCGGTCGAACGCCACAGTACTGTCTCGTAAAGATATATAATCTCTTACTTAATAATTGATACATCTTAACTGCAGCCCCGTCTTCACCGAGTTAATACATCACGACTGTCAAAAAAAGTTATCGATAATAAGGATTTTAATTCCCTCCACCAAATAAGACTTATGTCTAGGGCTGCGTTAAATTAACGATAAATTCGTCGTTACCGCAAACCAGCAATTGTTCATGACATTTTCGAAATGCATCAAAATGAACCAAAGTTGGCTCAGATTACACAGAAAATGATTTATTTTCTGGAAAAAATATTTCATTTCATCGATCAAACTTTGAGCATACAACAAAGAAATTGTCAAATTTATTTACGGAGATTTTTTATCGTAAGTTATTTTGTGAAACACCGCCCAGATCTGTCTGCCACTTTTAGTGAGCGACTGTCTGTGAACCATTTCACCTCATTTTTTTATGCGTAAATTTATGTCATTTAAACAATAAGAATTCATATATAGAAAGGTACTAGTATATTATTTAATGTTATCAACCAATAACAATGAAGCAACGAAACAAAATACATCGATGAGATGTGTTTTATAGTTGTTGCGTCACACTAGAATCACAATATATTTAGTACTATTTGATCAAACAATGACATTTACATCTGTATTCTAAGAATTCAAGTTTTCAAAAAAATTGTATTGTTCCTTTATCGTCAACAGATTTACCGTTAAAATATTAAATTACTACTGTTATTTCGACACTTGCAATGCAGCATAGGGACATTTTTTGTCTGTAATATTATTTAAAACAAAAGAAGAATACTGTCTAATACAAAGCTCTTAGTCAGAACCGGTAGATGTATTATATGCTGGATTCTATTTAAAGCCTCTAATGCCACACATCGTTGAAAAGTCTGTCGGTGATTTCTTGTTGAAAGATTAACGGATCGAACCTATTTTGGAATTTATTTTCATATATTTATACAGACAAATGAATATCATTTTCTGCGTCTACAATCATTCCATAGCATCACTTTAAACAAAATATCCAAACACTACTAGCACATTAGTAAATACAATTAATGTGAAATGAGAGCGGTCGCAGAAGAATCGACTGACATTTTTTTTGATATCTTCCTTTATACATATTGATTGAATATTTAGCGTCATGTTTATGCCATCGGGGGCTAACAGACGACCAGTTAACATAACCAATGTTTCCTGGGATAGTTGCATTGCTGCGGACACTATATTTTAGTCCTAAAATCCACATAATATTTTGTTGGAAGGAATTACATCACCATTACTTTGCTTTATTTGTTTTTAACAAAACACGACATTGACGTGTTTATAGTGTTAGATTTTTCAATTTTACCAATGTGTAAACCTCTCTATCAATAACAGCTATATATGAACATACATATACGACAAACAAGAGGTTATTTCGATAGCGAGTAAGCGATATGTCCGATTGCAATGCATATAATTCAATATATGTAGTTTTTGACCTTACCTTTTTAGAAGTGAAATCCTTCATAATCTTTAAAGTTGACACATCTTGTTTCAGAACATCAATGTCAGTATCAGTGTGAAACTACGTACAGTGTCTTTTTCATCTACCGGTGCCGGTTACTTCCATTCAAGTTTAAAGTATCAATTTCACTTAAACAAAAATCATTGTTGGAATTGCATGTTTCTTCTTCAGAGATTCTGGACATGCTGTAATACTGTTCTAACCATTGTTGGAAATATGCATTATCCTGGTTAAGAAATGTGTTGTTTGTTTCTAGGAAATAATTTCTATATATTAAGTTTGGTTGCAAATCAGTTTCCATAACTATTGTGCACATTTGCATTGAATGAGGCAAGTTTTATTTTGTTTTAAACGTTTCCATCGATTGAGAAACAAGTTCTGACAACTTAAACAAATCACGTTCAAACATTTTCTTAGTAGAACCAGTAGTAGAACCAGTGCTTAGCATATGTGGATGCAGCTTCCTGTTCACGGATACCACAAATAGGCACGGTGGATTATCAAACCCACGATACAGTTTGAATCGTGTCTCGACCAAATTTCGCTTTTTATCCTTTACTGGAAATATAATTCGGCTGTATATGCTATTCTCCGTATAGTAAAAACATCATATTTAGCCATTAACAGCTCATATGTTCCTGTGTTAATGATATAATTGTGCCACTACTCTTTTTCATTTAAAAGCATCATTTGCCGTAGACGCTTGTATATTTTCCTTTGTAGTTAGCTGTTTTTTTAAACTCATATGCTTCTCAAACAACGAATGGTATGCCACCGGGACGATCAGAAATGTCTTCCGGAAGCTGAGTACCAAACAGGAGTTTCTATTACAATTTTCAAGTCTTTGACGTGACTCGACCGAGGATCGAACCCACGCCTTTAATCATACGAGGTGGACGCTTTATGATTAGACGTTTGGTAATATCATGTTGTATTCAAGGTACCTTGGAATTTCGGAATAGCTATAAGTCCACACTAATGATGTTTGTTTAAATAATTTGGTGAAACAAGATCTAACGAGTTAGTTCCCTTACGCATATTTTCCTCACCTTTTTAGCAGTCGTTACATACAATATTACATTTTTCGTTTAATACAATACCATACAAGTTTACATATACAGCGAAAAATGCAATTTCTCGATTTTAAGCCATTTTATGCAAATATATTATAGTTTTAATAGTGAAGGCACTCTGGCCATAATAAAACATTTATACATATTACTCAGAGTGCACTAGACAATGATCAGAATAAATGTCTTTGTGTTGCAAGAGTACCTTTATTATAATAAAATTAAAATGGAAACAATTGGACAAAATTGGGAGAAATGAGCATTTTCCTCAAGTTTAAGCGTCTTTAGAGTTTAGTTAAAACTTATTTATTTTACTTCGATTGTGGAACAAGTTCTTACAACGTAGGCAATTCACGCTCGAAGTCTTCCTAGTTAAAACCAGTACTAAGTATATGAGCAAAAGTGTCTTGCTCAAGGACACCACACATAGCCGTGGCGGAGGATCGAACCCACGACCCTCCGATCATGGGTTCGGTGCTCTGCCACTGGACCACACGTCTTTGGAATCATTTTATAAAAAGAAAAACATAAAATTATCAATGAAATATACATATTTCAAAAATGAATAATATTTTAAACGAATACGGCAAATATTGCTGATAAGTTAGTTTTTAAAAGTAATGCATTTGCTAGAGCCAATATTGTGGTTTCGTGAACCAGGCATAGAATGTGAAATTGAAAAATTTAGTATTACATGAAGTTAATATCTTCATAGAAAAGCGGGAATTTGCTGAACTATCTATACGGGAATGAATAACGCAAATGACGTAATAATTGATAATGACATAATGTCACTAAACCGTTCAGAAATAACAAGGTAAACTCAAAGTAAAATTGATCTTGAGTTAGTTCATGCTCAAATTTGAGAGTGCCTCATTAAGTTTGATAATGATTTTTGGTGCAAAGACTACAGCCATTTATTTAAATTATGTTAAGTAATTTAATTGACGTTATTTAGTTTCCTTATTACTTTATAATACATTAGTGACGTAACTCCTGCAATAAATCTATATAGAACTTCGGCGTTCATTTTCTGATGAACTGAAATATGAAACTTTAACCTTACTAGCTTCGGACATAATATTGGATAAAATCAACATTGTTCAATCAAACTAACAATCCGTCGATATTTAATCAAGTGCTCTACCACTGGACCACGTGCTCCAAATTATGATACATGTTAAACGTACGATCATGTTAAACATAAAGTACGATCATGTTAAACATAAAGTACGATCATGTTAAACATAAAGTACGATCATTTTAAATATGAGTATGAGGTCTTACAAAAAAAAACCCAAACAGCTTGAGCCATGTCTCAACCAAATTACATTTTTTATTTTTATCCTTTATTAGAACTATACTCCAGCTTTATACAATATTCTCCATAGAGTTAAATTCATCATCTGCAGCCTTTAACAGCTCATATATTTCTGTGTGAATGACATTATTATGCCTATGCCATTTTCATTGACTGTAATTTGATTGCAACGGTTTCATTGTAGTTAAATGTTTTAGACTCTTAGACTTTTGTATTCGTATGATACTCGTCACGCCTAGTCTGGGGCGACCAGAATTATCGTCTCGAAACTAAGCGCCAAAGAGTTACGCTTCTCATACAATTTACAAGTCTATTACATAATCCGACCGGCGATCGCACCACGCCCTTCATCATGCAAGGTAAGCGATTTACCAATAGTCCTTTTGGTTATATCCTGTTGTACTCAAGATGCCTAAGAATCACTTTTGAATGGTTTCCAATAACTGTGACACTTTGTTATAGCTATTAGTTCATACTAACGACCTTATATTTGTGTAATTGGTGAGACAAGATCGGATGAGTTAGCTCCCTTAGGCATAGTTTCATCTCCTACTTTAATACTCCTTACATATGAAATATACTAAAAGTAAATTTAAATGTAAGAAATGTGAACGTTTATGTTATGAATATCTATATAGAACTGTAAAGAGGGAAATCGCTACACTATCTATATATAAATGAATAACGCAAATAACGCAATAATTGGTAATGACACTGAAACTGTTCCAAAAAATAGGGTCAGCTAAAGTTAAATTAATTTTGATCCTGAGTTCATGCTCAGATTTGCGATAGTTTGTGAATGCAGGGCCTCAGTAAGTTTGGTGATGATTACAACCATTCAATTTTACCTGATGTTTAATAATCAAACTGACGTTCATTAATGCCCTATTAGTATATATTTACACTCTTGACGTTACTCTAAATAGTAATTTGGTGTTTATATCTTAAATTGCAGAGAATCGAACTTTTCAACCGATGCTTCGGGATAGTACAATATCCACGATGATGCTGACTCTCACTACCACCAGATGTCGCTGATGGCGTTTCGTGTGATGGGATTTGTTATACAAAAGATGCTGAAGTCTCTCCAAACTGACTCGCCTGCGAATTCTCGGCAGCTGACATCTACAGACAAGGACCAGGGTTTCAACCCCCTCTGGTGGCATTATTCCAATAACGGCTGGTATTTTGATCGCTTCCAAACATCTAAGAGGCACAAACATTTGTCCTACCGTCGTCTTAAATATACATGTACATGAACATTCATTTAGCTAATATTACAATCGTTACGCGTAAGCAATGACAGGTACATGTAAACATTTACAAATTTAAATGTTTTATAGGGAATAGCAGTTACATGTAGTTTACAACACAATAATCATCATGAAACTGGATAAGTGCTCATAAATTATGTATCACAAGCATATTGCTCCATTAGAAATATCTACTTTCATTATTACCGCGACGGTAGTACTCTTATTTATATTACCTCAATACAATGGTGGCCCACTTCGAACCAGGTGGGAATCTCAATCATCGGGCGTTTCGGCGCGTTCCGTCACGTGCTACTTGGATACCAAAAAGTGATTAGCTACTCCGTCGCTGCTACCTCTTTTGCCATAATGACTGTGAGGCTGATTACACTTCCGGTGTTTTGGACAAATGAAAATGACACCGGTCACAAATTGCTGTAAAAGTAACGACACCCTACGCGTGAAAGTGTGACCACTACTGTGCAAATATGACCCCTATTTACAATTCATGTCTATTACATATCATAAATATGTGTATTGTTTTAAGTTGATCGTCCGTCTGTCAATCCCTATAGTTGTCTAGTAGTCATAAAACATGTATTATAAGAAGAGGAGTTGCTTAGACGCTTGTGTTACAATTATGATGACATTTCTGCTTCTATTTGTGATGGAAAAGCCATGTTATTCCGGGCATTGTAAGAAGGTACGAGAAGGCATCCGGATAAAAACACATACATATTGAAAGCCTGCGTTATAGCTTCTCAATAAAAAAAGGTGTTAGTTATGTGAGATCTCTTGTGTACACAATTTTTGTGGTACTGAACCCATTTCTGGTACATGTCACGATATTATGATGACTCATAAATCCTAATCACAAAATGTACACTCAGGCACATGACCCGGGGGTACTGAAAGCTCTTTTGCATTATTATCTGACTCGAATCCCAGGAAAACCACACAAGATCGATCGTCGAGATCGCTGATGGTCAGTTACTTTTGTCTCAACATTGGAAACCCGTTTTTACCACCAACAGATAAGACTCCATGCTATGCCTTCATTTAAAGAGTTGTGTGAAATAATTTTCGGAGCATCCTTCGGGGTCATATAACACCCAACACAAAACTTTACCACACTCCAAATTTCCACTCTAAGTGTGACGTCGTACAATTTTTTTTTCTATTCAATTTCGCACTTGTTATTTCAAAAGTGCGCATACTATTCAACAGTTTATTGATAACGTCGAATTTTTAAACGACATTCGCACATGATCTGAAATAACATCCACTGTTATTTCATAACATTTGGTACAATATTGATGAAGTTGTCTGCTTTTTTTTAGAATGGCGTCTAATTTCAAAGTCCCCTGTACTTATAAACATGCGTTACTATGAACTTAATGATGAATGAAAGTTGATTTGATATTTTATAGAATAGAAAATGTGCCGATCTGTCCATTTATACCATTGGTTTACATGTAACGCCCTAAATACAATAATGATAGGGTCGCCCTATTACTTTAAGGACCGAGAATTTTGAAAATCCTATATGTTTTACTCTAAAGTACTTCCCGGGACTCGTGCATTAGTGCTTAACACTATAAAAGAATGTGATCTTACATATATTATGTGTCTTGTGCTGATCATATATTTTTAAAGCTATTTACATGTTGTATTGTAGATGTAAGTTCTTTAAAGTAAACTGAGGTCTTAGAACTTACAGCAGTACTCTCGACTAAAAACACAAATAATTTCATTGAATATAATATCATTTGCGGACACCCACATTAATCAATGGAGAGCGGACTGACTTCGGGCGGACATATTGACAAATGGACGCTTCAATCAAAGTATGAGCTCCTTTTTTCAAGACAACGAGCATTAATTGAGGGTGATTGAGTAGCTCATAAGACAGGCAGACAGACAGACAGACAGACAGACAGACAGACAGACAGACAGGCAGGCAGGCAGGCAGGCAGGCAGGCAGGCAGGCAGGCAGGCAGACAGACAGATGAACGACCCGGGGTCATTATCCTACGGAAGTCACACATTTCGTTACATAGGTAGATGTCGCTGATTGTCTTTCATATGACTGCCCTTGTTATACCAAAGATGCTGAAAGCTCTTCAAAGTGGCTCCCCCGCGTGAATTCTCGGCCATTGGCATCTACAGGCAATGACAGGTTTTCAACCCCCTCTTCTGGTACTTTTCAAGTAGCGGCTAGTTAGGCAGCTTCCTCCATTATCTCCTACCAAGGCGCTGTAAGTTCTAGAACTAGGAGTTGCCGCCTTGTGTTTTTTTAGAGTAGCAGCGCATCTGGTATGAGTGTGGTAATGGCAATTTTTTACGGAATTGTCTTTGTTGTGTTCCATCGCAGTTGCCAGGATTTTTGTAAACAACGGTGCTTTGCTAGCTGTGTCTCCGGCCTTCGCGATATCACTGAATACTGACCCATTCGTCACTGGTTGCTTATGTTGTATCGTTGAATCAAAGTTTTTACTCATTTAGCTAAAGATCTTGTCATTCCGTCATCTGTATCTGCCGTGATGCAAAAGATAGTAGAAACTTATGTGTCCAAACTCCATACCTCGTAACCACTGCGTGTCCAATAAGATTCGTGACCATCGAACTATTTTTTGCAAAATAAGTGAAAAAAATGGATTCCCACTAGCTGCAATAAATGAGAGATATAATAAAAAAAAATGTTTGTGAATAACTATTATTTTATTCGTTTCGGTAAAAAGAAAAGGTTTTCCGGTTGGTTTTTTATACTGCTATGAGATGGAGTTTATACTAATTATTTCGCTGAATTGATAGGCTGAGGTAATCAATGGGCAATGTTTATCTAGTTGAACTCCACATTATAAACGTGTTAGTTCCTATGTGAGTTACATTTATAAACATGTTGCTAAATTTGCTGCACCAGCATAAACGAAATATCTTTAAAACTGGAAAACTCTTAATAACAAAAACAGTGCACAATAGCAATCTAATACACATCAGTCTGCCTAAATGTATTTAAAAAGTTTGACATATCACCATTAAAATGTGCAGTCTTTGCATTTTGATAGACTGCATTGAGTATAAATACAAGTGGCGTACAGACTGCAGTGAGTTACTTTTCTAGATTATTGCAAAGGTCAGGGAATTTATATTCTTTATTTGCTGATGTCTTAACGCTGTATTTTCTTAGTAAATCTTATCCGTGTATGAGACAACGTATTTGAAATAATGTTGATACATTGATACTTATATACAAATACTTTTAAAATTTCCAAAATGTTTTCATATACCTAGTGCATGATTGTAATATATAGTCCAAAGCGTATCTTCGAGTCGATATACTGTGAATTATATTCTATACGACATTGCACGAAACAACACTGACATGGTATATTGGTTAATCATGCTGTTATGACGACTATAAATATTTTAAAACATTATTGAATCCAGAGAGGTATTTATGTGCTACCTTTTCTACGTAAAAAATAATGGCACGTTTTTGATGGTAAAACAATCAGAAACTTGTCATCATCAAAATATTGATTGTGAAAATCGTTTCTGTCTGCATTGCCAAACAACCGAAAGCTCTAGTGTATCTGAAAAACATGTATTCTTTAACTGTCATAGATACTCAGATTAACGTCATTTCAATCTATTTGTATCTATTCATATTTTATGAATATACATTTCAATTTTAATCTGAGAATTCAGTAGTCAATGGCTTCAGGCGACAATGTCAATTCTTCCTACCGTTGGTGCAGTATGATTGTAACATACACTACTAAACTTTCATTATCGGTCATCTGGATTTATTGATATTACATCAACACGAGTTTGTAAATTTCGTATTTTAATCTACAATCTACTAAACAAATGTATTGGGCATATTTTTAGAATTGAGCATGTAACAACTTTTTTAATGTAGCACCTGAAAAGTTAAATTCATAATTGTATTCCCGCAATTTGCAGCGATTAAGGCTATATATCTCGCACTTAATAGAGTATGTGTTAGATGTATTTAAATAAACACGACAACTTTCACAACCACATATTTTGATGCATTTGTATCAGAACCTTAAACAGGCATGGAATTGCAAGATACTTGCAGTGATGCATTATTTCAATGAGGAATCGATGCAAAAAGGTGTACATGTATACATGCTACTGATATAATTGTGAAAATTTATTTAACTGATGTTGCATATAAAAGTTGGTACATGTTTACATTGATGTATTGACGGAAAATATGCACTATTAAATTGTTCAATCAATTGTAGATTAAAATATGACAAACTCGTGTTGACAAAATATTAATCCATAGTGAATAGTCCAAAGTCAATATTAATTCATTTATTCGCTTATCACCTCTTAACAGAAATTAATAAATTCAAATTCCTTTTCTCACTTATATACTCATGCATGGCTCATACAGACACGTTGGTATTAACACACAATCAGACACACACACACACACACACACACACACACACACACACACGTTCCTGTTTGTTACACACACACACACCCAAACAAACAAATCACACACCAAACTGCTTCCACGCGTATCTGGTATGTGTATGTTTAAACTCCATCTTGGCAACGGACAGTTAAATTCAAATTTTCATAATGAATAATATATTAATCCCCTTTATTTTAATCAAATACAACCATATACATTAACATTATTTAATTACTTGAATATTGTATCAGTATTATGTTATACAGTTACCATCATGGTATTCAAAAACATTTTTTGTCATGATTTTAATCCATTTTTTTTATAAATTACATTATCATTTTAACCATATTATTCTGTCTGTGTTTAGCCAACCATGAAGATTTTATTCCTACTCGGATTGATGTTAGCAGCAGTAGCCTCCCATGGCTTCAATGGAGGCTATGGTGGTAGCTTCTATCGTGGATATGGATATGGTCGTGGTCATGGTGGTGGATATCATGGCGGATATGGCCATGGTGGCTTCTATGGTGGCTTCTATCCAAGAGGGTACAGTTATAGTTATGGTAGCTACTATCCCGGAAGGTATGGTTATGGAAGCTTTTATCCCGGAGGGTATGGTTATGGTAGCTACTATCCCGGATGGTTCGGTCGTGGTTATGGCAGTTATGGTCATGGTGGCTTTGGTAGAGGATATGGTCATGGTTGCTTTGGTAGAGGATATGGTTATGGTGGCTTTGGTAGAGGATATGGTTATGGAATGCGCTATGGATATGGTTGTTCATATCATGGAGGATATGGTACGTGAAAATAACAATTATTATCAGATCGATGCCTGTTTAAAGAATCACATCTACAATTCTGTATATAATAATGAATATAAGCTTATGGTAAAAACATGACTAATCTAATTATATCAACTTGGAAAGGTGATTATAAAATATATTAATGCTTACAGCATGTCATTATCACTATATTCTTTACAACGAAACGAGTAATACGCACTGTTAAAAACATGTGTATTATTGTTGGTTATAGAATACTAGTCCTTGTATATCTTTGTTTACAGGAAGCAAGTACGGCTATTATTAGAAAACCACGACGTCTTAAATGACCCTGAACCGGAAATGACAAAGACCTGAAGAAGCTTGATATGTTCACTTTATATATGTGCATATCTAATAAATGACTTATCTGCATTATAAAAAAAATGTTCTTTGTTATTAATTCATTTATTTATTATTACAAACATGTTTTAAAAGAAGTCATATATCCTGTAACAGGTTTCGTCTTAGCAGACAGATTATTCTATGTATTCATCCGCAGTATTTTTTTTCTGTTGTTTTATACGTGTTGTTCATCTTTTCTTTTATTTACGTGGTCGCTGACATATATTGTAATGCTTTGTGAGTAGCATTGTCATAAAACAGAAATACGATATAGCTGTGCTAATCTGTTACCTTTGAATGTTACTTCTCCCCCTTGGTCACATATTATTTCCATGGAAAATAGACATTTTTAATTATGTTTCAATGAACGCACAACAGTACGTGTCTTTTGAATAAAAACAACTTTAAATAAATTGAAAATATATGAAAACATGGTTGCCGGCGGTAGCATGAACATGTATATGTGGAAAACAAAATTAATGTGCTCAGTTTGAAAAAAATTCCATTGATATACACATGCAATAGTATTTGTAAATTATCAACAGTATAATTCATAAAACATAAAATAAGAAAGATAATTCACTGAAAGCATATTCCATTAAATATGAGTATATTTTATGATGATAGATGAGACAGGTCCCCTCTGTAGACACAAATGCGACTTGTCTTTAATCTAATGTGTGAAAATTAGGAGATTTAAAAAAAATTAAAACTGCATATGAAATTACAGTGTAAAACATTTAATGAAGAACGAAGCAAAAGATGTATATCGTAAAATTTAAAATCATTTTAATACCATATTTGAATGGATACTAAGTGTAACAAAAGTATCTAAACGTAATTTAAAAGTGTTTCCTTTCCGGAAACATAATTGTTTGTTATTTAAACCATTATTTTACGTTAAAATAATAACGTGATATTATCACAAGTTAGATATAACATTTTCCTTTTTCAAATAATTTTAAAATTGAGAAAACACTTTGTCAGTGCGTCTGACTACTTGTTTGTTGATAATGTTAATCATATATTATTGTATAAATTAAGTCATTAATAGTGCCGTGTTTGGGGTCACCAACATACAATAAATAACGTGGTTGTCGTGTATCGGTTGACTCTCAGCAGTTTTTAAGCAGAATAATTTTAAATCGCATGGACCCTATGAAATATCGGCAGAATAATAAAAGCATCTTATAATATTATTTCTTCCTTTCTTGTAACAATTTTTAACAGATTATTTGACAAATCGGAATACCCAGAAAGCTGGGGATTAGAATATATTGTTCCAATATTCAAAGGTGGTCAGCCAAATGATGCGAAAAACTATCGCGGTATTACATTAAACAACATTGTAGCTAAAATATACTCGCAGATTATTTTAAACAGTCTTATTCTATGGACAGAAACATATGAAAAAATTTCGAAATGCCAATTCGGACTTCAAAAGGGCAAAAGTACAGTAGAATGTGTATTTATTCTACATTCATATTATCACTAAGGTATTGAGTACAGGTCAAATAATATATAGCGTCTTTATTGACTATGAAAAATATTAAGATAAAATTGACAGAGCTTTCCTTTTGCAAAACGTCAGTACGAAAATGACAAAGGCGATCGAATCAATATACTCCGTCGTCGATCAGCAATAAAATATAATAAAAATACCACAGGTGAACATCTACACTCAACACTTGACGTAAAACAAGGGGATTCGAGCTCTTCTCTTTAATGTATGATGTTCGTAAATGATATAATGGGCAATATCAACACCGATCTCAACGTTATATTTACTCAAGAAGAACGAAAACTATTTTTAATGTTACATGCAGATGACGAAGTTTAATTCGCAACATCTCCGACTTCATTAGAACTTATGTTACATTACATTGAATGATATTGTAATGCATACGGATTGAAATTAACAAAAATCAAACTAAAGTAATGATATTTGAAAAGGGAAGGCATACAAGTCACGATTTTGATCTCTATAATGAATGTTTCGAAATTGTTTCGTCATTTAAATACTTAGATGTTTATTTTTTCAAAAATTGTTAACTGGAACAGAACTCAAATAATGTATCGCCAAACATGAGTCAACAGCTTTGCACAGTCTATTTTCAATATTCAATCAATATGATTTAAAAACAAATGAAAAATGAAAAAAACTTTTTGACACTCTTGTTGTATCCATTTTTAATCACTGTCTCTCATCGATCTAAAAACTTGTCGAAAACGAATATCGCTTTCTCTGAGTATGCCTAGTATACAGACATCTTCGTAGAAAATATTTAAAACCTAACTTCTGAAGCTGGCCTAACCTAAACAAATTTGATATACTAATGCTTTCCAATCGAAAGAAAGACTTTTTAAATTTTCAAAACTTATTTACTTTTCAAAAAATATTATGGCAAGAACTTTTAACTATTATAATATTTAATGATATCAAAGATAAAAAAGTATTTACCCGTATTAACATATTGCAACCATTTACAAACTTCTCTTTATTGAAGTTAATAACGCTTACTCCATGTACCTATAATGAATTATTTATGCAGGCTAGAAGCATTGTAATTTTGCTTTATACTTAATAAAAGTTGTTTTGTTGTATATGAATGTGATAACAGCATAGCATACTTTAGATAATTACCAAGTGTAATACTTATTGTGCCGTAAACATATGATTTTTTTCTATTTCGATCATTTAAAAGTGATCCATTTATTCATCCTGTAATATGTTTACAACGTAAACTAGCTCCAGGTAAAGTTCTGCTTTAAATACCCTTCATAGTCAACGGGTTTGGATATAACAACGTCCGGGCAGATATTCCTTGAGTGGAACGTCTAACACATCATTTACTTATACACTATTCTACATATAGAGCAATGGATAACTGTTACATAACCAATGGTTCTAAAAGTGCCTTGTCTACATAAATAGTCATCCCAAACATGCAAGAAAGACAAGTGGGTATATCAGTATATATCTGTACGGTTTGTTGACGAATGACTCATCAGGAAAGACACGTGTGTGTCACAAATTACTTATATCGGTATACATCTGTACGGTGAATTGACTGTTGACTCATCAAGAAAGACACGTATGTGACACAAATTACTTATATCGTTATACATCTGTACGGTTTATTGACGGATGACTCATCAAGATAGACACGAAGGTGGCGCAACCAGCTTATATAAGTATACATAACTGTACGGTTTGTTGACGGATGACTCATAAAAAAAGACACGCGTGTGACACAAATTACTTATATAGGTATGCATCTGTACGGTTTATTGACGGATGACTCATCAAGAAAGACACGTGTGTGACACAAATTACTTATATCGGTATACATCTGTACGGTTTATTGACGGATGACTCATCAAGATAGACACGTGGGTTACACAACCTGCTTATATCAGTATACATAACTGTACGGTTTGTTGACGGATGACTCATCAAGACACGTGACACAAATTACTTATATCGGTATACATCTGTACGGTTTATTGACGGATGGCACGTGTGTGACACAAATTACTTATATCGGTATACATCTGTACGGTTTATTGACGGATGACTCGTGTGTGATACAAATTACTTATATCAGTATATATCTGTACGGTTTATTGACGGATGACTCATCAAGATAGACTCGGGGTGGCACAACCTGCTTATATCAGTATACATATCTGTACGGTTTGTTGGTGGACGACTCATCCCTAACATTGTAAACATATTACAGGATGAATAAATGGATCACTTTTAAATGATCAAAATAGAAAAAAAATCATATGTTTACGGCACAATAAGTATTACACTTGGTAATTATCTAAAGTATGCTATGCTGTTATCACACTCATATGCAACAAAACAACTTTTATTAAGTATAAAGCAAATTACAATGCTTCTAACCTGCACAAATAATTCATTATAGGTACATGGAATAAGAGTTATTAACTTCAATAAAGATAAGTTTGTAAATGTTTGCAATATGGTAATATGGGTAAATACTTTTTTATCTTTGATATCATTAAATATTATAATAGTTAAAAATTCTTGTCTTAATTTATTTGAAAAGTAAATAAGTTTTGAAAATTTAAAAAGTCTTTCTTTTGATTGGAAAGCATTATTATATCAAATTTGTTTAGGTTAGGTCAGCTTCAGAAGTAAGGTTTTAAATAGTTTCTACGAAAATGTCTGTATACTAGGCATACTAAGAGAAAGCGATATTCGTTTTCGACAAGTTTGTAGATTGATTAACAATAACAAAATTTAGTATGGATAATTTCTTTCCCTTCATTTTTGTCCCATTTATCCGAACAGTGATTAAAAATGGATACAACTAGAGTGTCAAAAAGTTTATATTTTTCATTTGTTTTAAAATCATATTGATTAAATATAGAAAATAGACTGTACATAGCTGTTGACGCATGTTTGGCAATACATTATTTGAGTTATGTGCCAGTAAGCATTTTTGAAAAAATAAACATCTAAGTATTTAAATGACGTATCAATTTCGAAACGTTCATATACAGATAAAAATCGTGACTTGTATGCCTTCCCTTTTCAAATATCATTACTTTAGTTTGATTTGTGTTAATTTTAGTCCGTATGCATAACAATATAATTCAATGTCATGTAACATAAGTTCTAATGAAGTCGGAGATGTTGCGAATAAAATTTGGTCATCTGCATGTAACATTAGAAATAGTTTTCGTTCTTCTAGAGTAAATATAACGTTGAGATCGGTGTTGATATTGCCCATTATATCATTTACGAAGTGAAACATCATACATAAAAGAGAAGAGCTTGGATCCCCTTGTTTTACGTCAAGTGTTGAGTGTAGGTGTTCACCTGTTGTATTTTTATTATATTTTTTTGCTGATCGACGACGGAGTATATTGATTCGATCGCCTTCGTACTGACGTTTTGCAAAAGGAAAGCTCTGTCAATTTTATCTAAATATTGTTCATAGTCAATAAAGACGCTATATATTGTTTGACCTGTACTCAATACCTTAGAGATAATATGAATGGAGAATAAATACACATACTACTGTACTTTTGCCCTTTTGAAGTCCGAATTGGCATTTCGAAATTTTTTCATATGATTCTGTCCATAGAGTAAGACTGTTTAAAATAATCTGCGAGTATATTTTAGCTAAAATGTTGTTTAATGTAATACCGCGATAGTTTTTCGCATCATTTGGCTGACCACCTTTGAATATGGGAACAATATATTCTAACCCCCAGCTTTCTGGGTATTCCGATTTGTCAAATATTCTGTTAAAAATTGTTACAGGAAAGGGAGAAATAATACTATAAGATGCTTTTACTACCTCTGCCGACATTTCATAGGGTCCATGTGATTTAAAATTTTTCTGCTAAAAAACTGCTGAGAGTCAACCAATAAACGACAATCACGTTATTTATTTTATGTTGGTGACCCCAAACACGGCACTATTAATGACTTAATATATACAATCATATATGATTAACATTATCAACAAACTAGTGGTCAGACGCACTGACAAAGTTTTTTCTCAATTTTAAAATTATTTGAAAAAGGAGAATGTTATATCTAACTTGTGATAATATCACGTTATTATTTAAACGTAAAATATTGATTTAAATAACAAACAATTATGTTTCCGGAAAGGAAACACTTTTAAATTACGTTTATATACTTTTGTTAGACTTAGTATCCATTCAGATATGTTATCAAAATGATTTTAAATTTAACGATATACATCTTTACATATTTTGCTTCGTTCTTCATTAAATGTTTTACACTGTAATTTTATATGCAGTTTTTCTTTTTTTTTAAATCTCCTAATTTTCACACATTAGATTAAAGACAAGTCGTATTTGTGTCTACAGAGGGGACCTGTCTCATCTATCATCATAAAATATGCTCATATTTTATGGAATATGCTTTCAGTGAAGTATCTTTCTCATTTTATGTTTTATGAATTATAATGTTGTTAATGTACAAATATTATTGCATGTGTATATCAATGGAGTTTCTTTTCAAATTGAGCACATTAATTTTGTTTTCCACATATAACATGTTCATGCTACCGCCGTCAACACTGTTTTCATATATTTTCAATTTATTTAAAGTTGTTATTATTCAAAAGTCACGTACTGTCGTGCTTTCATTGAAACATAATTAGAAATGTCTATTTTCCATGAAAATAATATGTGACCAAGGGGGAGAAATAACATTCAAAGGTAACAAATAAGCACGATTATATAGTATTTCTGTTTTATGACAGTGCCACTCACATAACATTTTTATAATGCAGATAAATCATTTATTAGATATGCGCATATACAAAGTGAACATATCAAGCTTCTTCAAGTCTTTGTCATTTCCGGTTCAGGGTCATTCTAGACGTCGTGGTTTTCTATTAATAGCCGTACTTGCTTCCTGTAAACAAAGATACACATGTACTAGTATTCTATAACCAACAATAATACACACGTTTTTAACAGTGCGTATTACTCGTTTCGTTGTTAAGAATATAGTCATAATGACATGCTGTAAGCATTAATATGTTTTATAATCACCTTTCCAAGTTGATATAATTAGATTAGTTATGTTTTTGTCATAAGCTTATATTCATTATTATATACAGAATTGTAGATGTGATTCATTAAACAGGCATCGATCTGATAATAATTGTTATTTTCACGTACCATATCCTCCATGATATGAACGACCATATCCATAGCCTATTCCATAACCATATCCTCTACCATAGCGACCATAACCATATCCTTTACCATAGCCACCATAACCATATCCTCTACCGAAGCCACCATGACCATAACTGCCATAACCACGACCGAACCATCCGGGATAGTAGCTACCATAACCATACCCTCCGGGATAAAAGCTTCCATAACCATACCCTCCAGGATAGAAGCTTCCATAACCATACCCTCCGGGATAGTAGCCACCATAGAAGCCACCATGGCCATATCCGCCATGATATCCACCACCATGACCACGACCATATCCATATCCACGATAGTAGCTACCACCAAAGCCTCCACTGAAGCCATGGGAGGCTACTGCTGCTACCATCAACCCGAGTAGGAATAAAATCTTCATGGTTGGCTAAACACAGACAGAATAATATGGTTAAAATGATAATGTAATTTATAAAAAAAAATGGATTAAATAACATGACAAAAATAGTTTTTGAATATCATGATGGTAACTGTATAACATAATACTGATACAATATTCAAGTGATTAAATAATGTTAACGTATATGGTTGTATTTGATCAAAATGAAGGGGATTAATATATTATTCATTATGAAAATTTGAATTTAGCTATCCGTTTCCAAGATAAAGTTTGTATATGTATTAACTCCTATATTCGAATATGTAAAAGTATGTTGTCCTTAAAAGTAGCCGCTTTACCAATTATATAACGGATTAATATATTCTCCCTATAAACATACACATACCAGATACGTGTGGAATCAGTTTGGTGTGTGCTTTGTTTGTTTGTGTGATTGTGTATGTGTGTGACAAACAGGAACATGTGTTTGTGTGTGTGTGTGTGTGTGTGTGTGTGTGTGTGTGTGTGTGTAAGTGTTTGTGCGAGTGCTTAATGCACATAGTCCACTATATATATTCGGTTTTAACTGTTGTATTACATTATACATTATATGTTATTTCTCACTGCAAATTTGCATTTATTAATTTCTATTAAGTGGATATACGCGAATAAATGAATAAATATTGACTTTGGACTATTGACTATGGATTGATATTTTGTCAACATAAATCATATTTTAATCTACAATTGATTGAACAATTTAATAGTGCAAATTTTCCGAAATATTCACTTTATTCATAAAGCAATAAACATGTACCCACTTTTATATGCAATATTAGCTAAATATATTTTCACAATTAAATCAGTAGCATGTACACATGTACACCTTTTGCAGCGATTCCTCTTTGAAATAATGCATCACAAGCAAGTATCTTGCCATTCCATGCCTGGTTAAAATTCTGATACAAATGCATCAAAATATGTGGTTGTGAAAGTTGTCGTGTTTATTTAAATACATCTAACACATAATTTATTTAGTTACGGTCAATACGTGCGAGATATATAGCCTTTATACCGGCAAATGGCGGGAATACAATTATGAATTTAACTTTTCAAGTGCTACATTAAAAAAGTTGTTACATGCTCAATTCTGAAAATATGCCCAATGCATTTGTTTAGTAGATTGTAGATTAAAATACGAAATTTACAAACTCGTGTTGACGTAATATCAATAAATCCAGAAGACCGATAATGAAAGTTTAGTAGTGTATGTTACAATCATACTGCACCAACGGTAGGAGAATTGACATTGTCGCCTGAAGCCATTGACAACTGAATTCTCAGATTAAAATTGAAATGTATATTCATAAAATATGAATAGATTCACCGGGGTACCAACAAATAGAAGGAAATGACGTTAATCTGAGTATGTATGACATTTAAAGAATACATGTTTTTCAGCTTTTGATACACGAGAGTGTTCGGTTGTTTGGCAATGCAGACAGAAACGATTTTCACAATCAATATTTTGATGATGACCTGTTTCTGATTGTTTTACAATAAAAAAACGGGCCATTATTTTTTTGCATAGAAAGGTAGCACATAAATACCTCTCTGGATTCAATAATGTTTAAAAATATGTATAGTCGTCATAACAGCATGATTAACCAATACTACCATGTCAGTGTTGTTTCGTGCAATGTCGTACAGTATATAATTCATTGTATATTGACTCGAAGATACGCTTTGGACTACAATCATGCACTAATTATATGAAAACAATTTTAAAATTATTTGTATATAAGTATAAATGTATCAGCATTATTTCAAATACGTTGTCTCTACACATACACGGATGAGATTTACTAATAAAATACAGCGTTAAGACATAAGAAAATAAAAGATATAAATTCTCTTACCTTTGCAATCATCTAGAAAAGTAACTCACTGCAGTCTGTACGCCACTTGTATTTATACTCAATGCAGTCTATCAAAATGCAAAGATTGCACGTTTTAATGGTGACATGTCAAACTTTTTAAATACATTTAGGCAGACTGATGTGTATTAGATTGCTATTGTGCACTGTTTTTGTTATTAAGAGTTTTCAAGTTTTAAAGATATTTCGTTTATGCTGGTGCAGCAAATTTAGCAACATGTTTATAAATGTAACTCACATAGGAACTAACACGTTTATAATGTGGAGTTGAACTAGATAAACATTGCCTACCAATCGAGTGATTATATATCGTCCAGGTTACTAGAGATATTATTGAAGACATTGATTACCTCAGCCTATCAATTCAGCGAAATAATTATTATAAACTCCATCTCATAGCAGTATAAATAACCAACCGGAAATCCTTTTTTTTTACCGAAACGAATGAAGTAATTCACAAACATTTTTTTTATTATATCTGTCATTTATTGCAACTAGTGGGAATCTATTTTTTCACTAATTTTACAAAAAATAGTTCGATGGTCACGAATCTTATTGGACACGCTGTGGTTACGAGGTTTGGAACACATAGGTTTTTACTATCTTTTGCATCACGGCAGATACAGATGACGGAATAAAAAAAATCTTTAGCTAAATGGGTTAAAACTTTGATTCAACGAGATAACATAAGCATCCAGTGACGAATGGGTCAGTATCCAGTGATATCGCGAAGGCCGGAGACTCAGCTAGCAAAGCACCGTGGTTTACAAAAATCCTAGCAACTGCGATGGAACACAACAAAGACAATTCCGTAAAAAATGCCAGACTCATACCAGATGCGTTGCTTCTCTCAAAGAACACAAGGCGGCAACTCTTAGTTCTAGAACTTACAGCGTCTTGGTAGGAAATATTGGAGGAAGCTGCCTATTTAGCCGCTACTTGAAGAGTACCAGCAGAGGGGGTTGGAACCTGTTCTTGCCTGTAGATGTCAATGGCCGAGAATTCACGCGGGGGAGCCGCTTTGAAGAGCTTTCAGCATCTTTGGTATAACAAGGGCAGTCCGGTGAAAGACAATCAGCGACATCTACCTGTGTAACGAAATGTGTGACCTCCGTAGGATAATGACCCCGGGTCGTTCGTCTGTCTGTCTGTCTGTCTGTCTAACTGTCTGATTCGTGAGTACTAGCACTATGTGAGGTATATTCGTAAATTTTACAATGTATTAAGAGCTACTCAATCACTCTCCATTTATGCATTTTGTCTTGAAAAAGGATCTCATACTTTGATTGAAGCTTCCATTTGTCAATTTGTCCGCCCGAAGTCAGTCCGCTCGACTTTGATTATTGTGGGTGTCCACAAATGATACTATACTCAATGAAATTGTTCGATTTAGTCGAGCATAGTGCTGTAACTACTACGACTTCAGTTTACTGTAAACGACTTACATCTACAATACAACATGTAAATAGCTTTAAAAATATATGATCAGCACAAGACACATAATATATGTAGGACCACATTCTTTTATAGTGTAAAGCACCGATGCACGACTCCCGGGAAGTACTTTAGAGTAAAACATATAGGATTTTCAAAATTCTCGGTCCTTAAAGTAATAGGACGACCCTATCATTATTGTATTTAGGGCGTTACATGTAAACTAATGGTATCAATAGATAGTTCGACACGTTTTCTATTCTATAAAATATCAAATCAACTTTTATTCATTATAAAGTTCATAGTAACGCATGTTTATGAGTACAGGCGACTTTGGAATTAGACGCCGTTCTAAAAATAATGCTTTGGAAAGCAGACAGCTTCCTCAATATTGTACCAAATGTAATGAAATTACAGTGAATGTTATTTCAGACCATGTGCGAATGTCGTTTAAAAATTCGACGTTATCAATAAACAGTTGAATATTATGCGCACTTTTGAAATAACAAGTGCGAAATTGAATATTAAAAAAAATGGACGACGTCACACTTAGAGTGGAAATTTGGAGTGTGGTAAAGTTTTGTGTTGGGTGTTATATGACCCCACAGGATGCTCTGAAGTTTATTTCACACAACTCTTTAACAGAAGGTATAGCCTGGAGTCTTATCTATTGGTGGTAAAAACGGGTTTCCAATGTTGAGACAAACGTAACTGACCATCAGCGATCTCGACGACCGAAATCTTGTGTGGTTTTCCTGGGATTCGAGTCAGATATTAATGAAAAAGAGCTTTCAGTACCTCCGGTTATGTGCCTGAGAGTGCATTTTGTGACTAGGATCTATAAGTCATCATAGTTTCGTGACATGTACCAGAAGTGGGTTCAGTACCACAAAAATTGTGTACTCAAGAGATCTCACATAACTAACACTTTTTTTTATTGAGAAGCTATCACGCAGGCTTTCAATATGTATTCGTTTTCATCCGGATGCCTTCTCGTACCTTCTTACAATGCCCGGAATAACATGGCTTTTCCATCACAAATAGAAGCTGAAATGTCATCATAATTGTAACACAAGCGTCTAACCAACTCCTCCTCTTATAATACATGTTTTATGACTACTAGACAACTAAAGTGATGAACAGACGGACGATCAACTTAAAACAATACACATATGTATGATATGTTATTGACATGAATTGTAAATAGGGGTCATATTTGCACAGTAGTGGTCACACTTTTACGCGTAGTGTGTCGTTACTAATACAGCAATTTGTGACCGGTGTCATTTTCATTTGAACAAAACACCGGAAGTGTGAATCAACCTCCCAGTCATTATGGCAGAAGAGGGAGCAGCGACGGAGTAGCTAATCACTTTTTGGTATCCAAGTAGCACGTGGCGGAACGCGCCTAAACGTCCGATGATTGAGATTCCCATCTGGTTCGCAGTGGGCCACCCTTGTATTGAGGTAATATAAATACAAGTACAACCGTCGATTTAATAATGAAAATAGATATTTCTAATGGAGCAATATGCTTGTGATACATAATTTATGAGCATTTATCCAGTTTCATGATGATTATTGTGTTGTAAACTACATATAACTGCTATTCCCCATAAAACATTTAAACAGATTCTATTTAAATATGTAAATGTTTACATGTACCTGTCAGTGCTTACGCGTAACGGTTGTAATATTAGCTAAATGAATGTTCATGTACATGTATATTTAAGACGACGGTAGGGCAAATGCATGTGCCTCTTAGATGTTTTGAAGCGATCAAAATACCAGCCGTTATTGGAATAATGCCACCAGAGGGGGTTGAAACCCTGGTTCTCGTCTGTAGATGTCAGCTGCCGAGAATTCGCGGGCGAGTCAATTTGGAGAGATTTCAGTATCTTTTGTATAACAAATCCCATCACACGAAACGCCATCAGCGACATCTGGTGATAGTGAGAGTCAGCATCATCGTGGATATTGTACTATCCCGAAGCATCGGTTGAAAAGTTCGATTCTCTGCAATTTAAGAAATAAATACCAAATTAATATATAGATTTATTGATGGAGTTGCGTCATGAGTGTAAATATATATTAATAGGGCATTAATAAACGTCAATTTGATTATTAAACATCAGGTAAAATTGAATGGTTGTAAACGTTAGGAACCAAAAATCATCACCAAAATGACTGAGACCCTGCATTCACAAACTATCGCAAATCTGAGCATGAACTCAAGATCAAAATTAATTTAACTTTAAGCTGACCTTATTTTTTTGGAACAGTTTCAGTGTCATTATCAATTATTGCGTTATTTGCGTTATTCATTTCTATATAGATAGTGTAGCGATTTCCCTCTTTACAGTTCTATATAGATATTCATAACATAAACGTTCACATTTGAAACATTTAAATTTACTTTTAATATATTTCATATGTAAGGAGAACTAATGTAGTAGATTAAAATATGCCTAAGGGAGCTAACTCATCCGATCTTGTTTCACCAATTACACAAATATAAGGTCGTTAGTGTGAACTAAGAGCTATAACAAAGTGTCACAGTTATTGGAAACCACTCAAAAGTAATTCTTAGGCACCTTGAGTACAACAGGATATAACCAAAAGGACTATTGGTAAATCGCTTACCTTGTATGACGAAGGGGGTGATGCGATCGCCGGTCGGATTATGTAATAGACTTGTAAATTGTATGAGAAGCGTAACTCTTTGGCGCTCAGCTTCGAGAGGATAATTCTGGTCGCCCCAGACTAGGCGTGACGAGGTGGAGTATCATACGTATACAAAAGTCTAAGAGTTAAACATTTAACTACAATAAAACCGTTGCAAGCATATAACAGTCAATGAAAAAGGCATAGGCATAGAAGTGTCATTAACACAGAAATATATGAGCTGTTAAAGGCTGCAGATGATGTATTTAACTCTACGGAGAATATTGTATAAAGTCGGAGTATAATTCCAATAAAGGATAAAAAGTAAAATTTGGTTGAGACATGGCTTAAGCTGTTGTTTTTTTTGTAAGACCTCATATTCATATTTAAAATGATCGTACTTTATGTTTAACATTATCGTACGTTTAACATGTATCATAATTTGGAGCACGTGGTCCAGCGGTAGAACACTTGATTAAATATCGACGGATTGTTAGTTTGATTGAACAATGTTGATTTTATCCAATATTATGTCCGAAGCTAGTAAGGTTCAAGTTTCATATTTCAGTTCATCAGAAAATGAACGCCGAAGTTCTATATAGATTTATTGCAGGAGTTACGTCACTTATGTATTATATAAATAACGTCAATTAAATTACTTAACATAATTTAAATAAATGGCTGTAGTCTTGGCACCAAAAATCATTATCAAACTTAATGAGGCACTGTCAAATTTGAGCATGAACTAACTCAAGATCAATTTTACTTTGAGTTTACCTTGTTATTTCTGAACGGTTTATTGACATTATGTCATTATCAATTGTTACGTCATTTGCGTTATTCATTTTCGTATAGATAGTTCAGCAAATTCCCGCTTTTCTATGAAAATATTAACTTCATGTAATACTAAATTTTTCAATTTTCAAATTCCATACCAGGTTCACGAAGCCACAATATTGGCTCTAGCAAATGCATTTCATTTAAAAACTACTTTTCAGCAAAATTTGCCGTATTTGTTTAAAATATAATTCATTTTTGAAATATTTATTTTTCATTGATGATTTTATAGTTTTCTATTCATAGAATGATTCCAAAGATGTGTGGTCCAGTGGTAGAGCACCGAACCCATGATCGGAGGGTCGTGGGTTCGATCCTCCGCCACGGCTATGTGTGGTGTCCTTGAGCAAGAGACTTTTGCGCATATACTTAGTACTGGATTTAACCAGGAAGACTTCGAGCGTGAAAAGTTGTAAAAACTTGTTTCACAATCGAATTAAAATAAATAAGTTTTAACTAAACTGTAAAGACGGTTAAAATTGAGGAAATGCTCTTTTCTCCCAATTTGTCAAATTGTTTCCTTTTTAGTTTTATTATAATAAAGGTACTCTTGCAACACAAACCTTGCGAACCTCATCCTTTACTTTTAATAGGTGTCTACAAAAATATAAAAAGGTGAAGAAAATATGCGTAAGGGAACTAACTCGTTAGATCTTGTTTCACCAATTACTTAAATAAAATATCGTTAGTGTGGACTTATAGCTATTCCGAAATTCCAATAATCAAAGTATCATAGTTATTTGAAACCACTCAAAGAGATTCTTAGGTACCTTGAATACAACATGATATGACCAAACGTCTAATGATAACGCGTCCGCATCGCATGATTAAAGGCGTGGGTTCGATCCAGGTCGATTCACGTCAAAAACTATCAAATTGTATTAGAAACTCCCCTGTTTGGTATTCAACTTCCGGAGAACATTTCTGATCGTCCCGAAGGAATACGATATGTTGTTTGAGCAGTGTATGAGTAAAAAAACAGCTACAAAGGAAAATATACAAGCGTCTACGGTAAATGATGCTTTCAAATGAAAAAGAATAGATGCATAATTATATCATTAACACATGAACATATGAGCTGTTAAAGGCTAAATATGATGTTTTTCACTATACGGAGAAATACAGCCGAATTATATTTCCAGTAAAGGATAAAAAGCGAAATTTGATTGAGACACGATTCAAACTGTATCGTGGGTTTGATTATCCACCGCACCTGTGTGTGGTATCCGAGAACAGGAAGCTACGTCAACATATGCTAAGCACTGGTTCTATTAAAAAAAATGTTTGTTTAAGCTGTCAGTACTTGTTTCACAATCGATGGAAACGTTTAGAACAAAATAAAACTTGCCTTATTCAATGCAAATGTGCACAATATTTATTGAAACTGATTTGCAACCAAGCTTAATATATAGAAATTATTTCCTAGAAACAAACAACACATTTCTTAACCAGGATAATGCATATTTCCAACAATGGTTAGAACAGTATTACAGCATGTCCAGAATCTCCGAAGAAGAAACATGCAATTCCAACAATGATTTTTGTTTAAGTGAAATTGATACTTTAAACTTGAATGGAAGTAACCGGCACTGGTAGATGAAAAAGACACTGATTGTAGTTTTACACTGATACTGACATTGATGTTCTGAGACCAGATGTGTCAACTTCAAAGATTATGAAGGATTTCACTTCTGAAAAAGTTAGTTCAAAATCTACATATATTGAAATATATGCATGGCAATCGGACATATCGCGTTTTGTTCTCTGCTCAGTATATAACGAACAATATACTTACTCGCTATCGAAATAATCTCTTGTTTGTCGTATATGTATGTACATATATAGCTGTTATTGATAGAGAGGTTTACACTTTGGTAAAATTGAAAAATCTAACACGATAAACACCTCAATGTCGTGTTGTGTTAAAAACAAATAAAGCAAAGTAATGGTGATGTTATTCCTTCCAACAAAATATTATGTGGATTCTAGGACTAAAATATAGTGTCAGCAGCAATGCAACTATTGACCAAATCAATGAAATGCTTATCGTATTTTTATTTACATGTATTTGCATATTTTCATTTTCATTTTGTTGTTAAAGAGTCTGTTAGCGAAATGAAAGATAAGATATTTTTAGAACATGTAGAAACTCACCTCAAGTGATAACTTATTTGGTTACAAAATAAAGTGCCCTTTTAGGGTTTTACATGATTTCTCTTCATTTTGTATTTTGAAGTCAGAACGAATTTAAATAAATCACGTCAATGAATATGCTTCAAGGGAAACAATACAGTAATTCGCCATATGTTGCCTGGAATATGACTTAGTATATATGTGAAGTGAGCGATCTGGTAAGTGACCTTGAGTGACAAGTGAGCGATGCGAGGTAAGCCGCATTATACACTATATCTAACAATGCATCCAATGAACAATCCACTCTTCACTTCTGAAAACTGAGAAGTAGAGACTACCATACAGGTGCCTGCTAGTCTCAAATTTATCGGGAGAAGAAAACAAACAAGCACGTGCCTTATTTGTCTAATTTCACTGTTATACATTATTTTTCTTTACTCATATAAAAAAACGAACAAGTATAGAACATACATCTGCTATGTGTGCTGACTCCAATACACAGCATGTCAATTAAGAACATATATATATATATATATATATATTAAATACAGGTTAGAAACGAATGGCTGATGCAGGTGTATATCCACATACCACAAGTATGTATGACTGCTATAAAAAAGATACGAATAATTTACTTAACTAAAAGATGCATGAATATTTCTCACTATTTGCATAGATCTTTGAAAAAAAACACACACACGTTAAAAGTGTTTAATTGATTGATAGTTTCGAATACTAATTACAATGCAATAGGTTATTACCGGTGATTTATGTAACTCTTGAAAATGTTCATTTAATTTTTTTTATCGAATTATTACATCTACACGATGTAACTATGAATTTAATATTGATGCAAAACTAAATAGTTTTGCATATAGTTATGAACATCCATGAATTTGTTTCTATTTTCTAAATGGTGCATAACTCTGGAATTTAGTGACTGAAACCATCATTTTGTATCCATAAGATGGCAAAAGACATCCAATACAATACAATACAATTTACAATTCAATTTACAATGCAATGCACCTTCGTATATTACATATATGATTTATACCAACGATAACGTTCGTAGAAATCTACGTTCAACAAATGAATTAAACTTTATCACAAGACAACCCAACAGGGAATTATTCAAAGGTAGTTTGTCCAACTCTGGAACTACAGATTAATATCAGAAACTGTAATACAGTTTAAAGCTTAACAACAAATTGTGTTAAATGGTTACAAACAGAATGAACTACTTCGTATATCCCGAAGATAATATTTGGTAATAAATAAACAATTATTATTGCAAGTGCTACAAATAAACCTCCACCTCCAATGTACACACATATATTATTAACTGTAAATAATTATACCTTTTTCTGTTGTTGTTGCTTATTTTGTTGTGGTACAGATGTAATGATATTCACTTTCTTGATTAATTTTGTACATATATTTGTATATATATATCTTATTTTAATCAAAGAGACTTTTAAAGGATTGCTTAAAAAATCTAAAAAATGATATATATGTTGTTCTCATATTTCATGTACAATTAATTTGCTTGCATTGCTTAAAATGTTTTTATTTTGTTTTACTATTACACTTTATGAAATAACATGTAAATGTATCATTAAAGGGCCCCAAGGAATATTAGTTTCAAATTAATTGGGCTACCCATTTTTAAAAATAAACTTCCATTCCATTCTATTCCATCCATTCCATGATTAATTGATTGTATAACAAATGATTTGTCATATTTCGTGACAAAACATCCCCTAGATTCTGCTTTTATTCTGCAGAGGCATAAAAAGTACCATGCTTACTTCAATCCCAACTTTTACTGCCAGGGTAGGAACTGTTTGTATACATTGCAACGCTACACTAGGCTATCAGTTGATGGTCAATAAATGGCTATCAGTTGATGGTCAATTAACACAGATACATGTACAGAGTACATCTCCCTCGATTTTCAAATTTTTGGCAGTTGGAGTTAAACATTTTTTTTCAACCCAATATAATCTCTTTGGAAATTTTTTTTTGCTAATTATCAATAAATGTATAAACAATAATCTGGTAGTATGCAACATTCAAACAAAAACAATGCTTTGATGACTGTGAAATTTTGAAAAGGGTACTCTGATTTAAATCATGTATAGAAATATATACCACATGCCTCATAGCCATCTTGTGACTTTTATATGTCAATTGGAACTTTAATGCCCCTCTCATTATTCGTAACTCTTTACCTCTGTCCTTGCTTTAAAAATACTTTACAATATTATCGACTAATCCAGGCTTGTTTTATTATTAAATAGTATGTTGTTAACCATACTGATCTAATTGCCTATCTCTTTTTCCATCTATTTAAAACTGACCTAGACACTGAACCTGGTTATATTGTTTTGAAAAGATTTCCCGAGCGGCGTCTTGCCCGTTACACGGTTATTTATTTACAAGGATAACTTCACGGAGTGTGGTTATGAAACGTCTTAATGTTTCTCGTCATTTACTGCTTAAGATGATTGCTACGACACCAAGTCAGTGATGTCAGGGTTGCCAATCCATGGGACATTTGGTATCGGTTGATTGTCTGGATATATATATATATCGCTCCAGGTAAAGTTTTGCTTAATGGCTACCTTAATAGTCAACGGATTCATGTAGCGGAACGTCTCACACATTGTTTACTTTAACACTGGTCTACATATAGAGAAATAGACAATTGTTACTTCACCAATAGTTCTAAACGTGCTTTGTTTCCATAGATAGTTATCTGTTTGTCCAAAAAATGTAGGAAAAATCAGTTGCTGACACGACTTGCTTATATCATTATATATTGGTGTGGTTTGTTGACAGATGGCTCATCCCAAACCTTATAAACCTATTACAGGATGAATAAATGACTCACTTTTTAGTGATCGAAATAGAAAAAATGATATGTGTACGGCACAGCAGTTATTACACGTGGTAATTTTTTGTAAATCATGTTATGGTGTCATTAATCTTCTATATCGAGAGTCAAGCGGTACACTTCTTTAATGCTCTGCACGATTTATGTTAATATTTGATTTGATCATGACCGCTTGTGCGACGACAAGTTTTCAATGAGAAACATAAAAACACATTACTATATCTTACTCTTCTAAAATTAGGACAACCACTTATATATTTTACGTTGGTAACCCTGAACACGGCGCTATTAATGACGTCATTTATGCAATTGCATAACGTGTATAATAACAGTTTTGCGTTGTTTATGACTTAAGTCGATATTTTTGTCGTTTCTCATCTGTTTTATATTTGCTTATTCTGGTGAGTGTCTGACAACATTTCCCATGTTTTAAGCTAAATATATTGATAGATTGTTTGAATGTTTAGCGTCATAGAGCTATATATCTCAGTGAACCTAATCACTGTTTCCATGGACCATGGAAGGTTAACCAGTACTTGAGTAAACCAGTATTCGATTTAAAGCAACGAATAACTTTCCAACCTGAATCAGCGTTGGGAGACGAATCACTATCAAATATCAATCACCACAAAGACTGTTACCGACGGAGGTTCAAACTCACGATCTCTGGATTGGGAGTCAAGAGCAATACCGACTGTGCTAACCCGGCTCAGCTAAGTACAACAATAATGGGTCTTGTTTAATGTTCTAAACAAACAAAGAGTCAGACGCACTGACAAAGTATGTTTTCCAAATTAAAAAAAAAATGTATAGGGTGGAGTGTAATATCGTAAATTGTGATTATACCATGTTATTTAAAGGTAAGATAATGTTTTAAATAACACACACTTATGTTTCCAGAAAGGAAATACGTTTATATTACGTTTAGATGCTATTGTTACACTGTAAGTATCCATCCAGGTACGATATTTGTAATTATACGATGTACATAATTACATATTTTATGTGTTTTAACAAGTCTTACACTGTAATTTAATACGCATATTTAGACTTTTTTAAGTCCCTTATCTTTACATATTGGAATAAAAGACAAGCCCATGTATTTGTGTTTACAGGGGGTAACCGCCTCATTTATATAAACATATGCTCATATTAATGGAATGTGTTCTCGGTGAAGGTATCTTTATTAGTTTATGTTTGATCAATTAGACTATTGATAATGTACATATCTTGTTGCATGTGAAGATATATATATGTGTTTTTTTTTTAATATTTTGAAGAGCGACCATACTTGTGATACACCACTCAAATGAATAACGATCAAAAAAATATGTAATAAATGTAATATTATTTTAAAAGTGTTCGTCTGTATAGGTTGTGAGATACGTTTAAACAATTAAGACAAATCGAAATACTCCTGGGTAGAATCAGTACTAACCATCTGCGGGTAAAGTGCTTTGTTTTAGAACATAACTCATAGCGGTGGGAGAATATCAAACCATTGACCTTCCCCGGTCCTTGCCGCGGTACTCTACTAATGCATCACGCTCTCCATATGTATGTGTGTAGTATTAGTGACAAAAGTTACACGTGGAAATTGTCATGTACAATAATACGTTCATTGTAACATAATTAGATATTCCCAGTTTCCATGAAAACAATAAAAATAATATGTGACCGAGAGGAGAAGCAACATTCAAAGGTAACACCAATCATGTTATATCGTGTTTAAGTATTATGACATTGCTACTGGGGTAACTTTTCAACATATGTCAGCAACCATGTGAGTTACAAAACAGAGACACAACACGTATAAAACAACAGGAAAATACATCGGATGTTAAAATGAAGATCCTGTCTGCTAAGACGAAACCTAATATAGGATATATGACTTCTTTTTGAAACATGATTGTAATAATTAAATAACAAAGAACCGTTTTTATAATGCAGAGTAGTCATTTATTAGATATGCGCATATACAAAGTGAACATATCAAGCTTCTTCAGTTCGTTGTCATTTCCGGTTCAGGGTCATTTTAGACGTCGTGGTTTTCTATTAATAGCCGTACTTGCTTCCTGTAAACAAAGATATACAAGAATTAGTGTTATATAACTGACAATAATACACACGATTTTAACAATGCGTATTACTCGTTTCGTTGTCAAAAATATAGTGATAATGACATGCTGTAAGCATTAATTCAGTTTATAATCACTTTCCAAGTTGATATAATTAGATTAATCATGTTTTTATCATAAGCTTATATTCATTATCATATACAGAATTGTAAATGTGATTCATTAAACAGGCATCGATCTGATTATAATTGTTATTTTCACGTACCATATTTTCCATAGCCTCCTCTATAACCACCATAGCCTCTTCCATAACCACCATAGCCACCATATCCGCCACCATTACCATATCCGCCACCATAGCTACCATAACCACCATAGCCACCATAACCACCATAGCCACCATTACCATATCCGCCACCATATCCACCATAACCTCCATAGCCACCATAACCACCATTACCATATCCGCCACCATAGCCACCATAACCACCATAGCCTCCACCATTACCTCCACCATAGCCACCATAACCACCTAAGCCGCCACCATAACCACCATATCTTCTACCATAGCCACCATAGCCTCCATAGCCACCATAACCACCTTGACTGTACCATCTGGGATAGTACCTTCCATAACTATACATTCTGGGATAGTAGCTTCCATAACCGCCACCGCCACCATAACCGCCACCGCCACCATAACCGCCACCATATCCGCCACGATATCCACCACCACCACCATATCCACGATAGTAGTTACCACCATAGCGTCTACCGAAGCCGTGGGAGGCTACTGCTGCTACCATCAATCCGAGTAAGAATAAAATCTTCATGGTTGGCTAAACACAGACAGAATAATATGGTTAAAATGATAATGTTATTTATAAAAAAAAAAATAAAAAAACATGACAAAAATAGTTTTTTTGAATATCATGATGGTAACTGTATAACATAATACTGATACAATATTCAAGTGATTAAATAATGTTAATGTATATGGTTGTATTTGATCAAAATGAAGGGGGTTAATATATTATTCATTAAGAAAATTTAACTCTATCTATCCGTTGCAAATATGAAGTTTGTATATGTTTAAATCCTATTTTCGAATTTGTAAAAGTATATTGTCCTTAAAAATAACCGCTTTACCAATTATAATACGGATTAATATACTCTCCCTATGAACATACACATACCAGATACGCGTGGAATCCGTTTGGTGTGTGATTTATTTGTGTGTGTATGGGGTTGTGAATATTTAAATTAATCTAACACATACTCTATTGAGTTAAGGTCATTGAATGCGAGATATGTAGCCTTTATACCGGCAAATGGTGGAAATACAATTGTGAATTTAACTTTTCAGGTGCTACATTAAAAAAAAGTTGTTACATGCTTATTCCAGAAAATATGCCCAATGCATTTGTTTAGTAGATTGTAGATTAAAATACGAAATTTACAAACTCGTGTTTACGTAATATCAATGAATCCAGATGACCGATAATGAAAGTTTAGTAGTGTATGTTACAATCATACTACACCAACGGTAGGAAGAATTGACATTGTCGCCTGAAGCCATTGCCTACTAAATTCTCAGATTAAAATTGAAATGTATATTCATAAAATTTGAATAGATTCACCGGGGTACCAACAAATAGAAGGAAATGACCTTAATCTGAGTATGTATGACATTTAAAGAATACATGGTTTTCACTTTCTGATACACGAGAGTGTTCGGTTGTTTGCCAATGCATACAGAAACGATTTTCTCGATCAATATTTTGATGATGACCAGTTTCTGTTTGTTTTACCATCAAAAACGGGCCATTATTTTTTTGCGTAGAAAGGCAGCACATAAATACCACTCTGGATTCATTAATGTTTTAAAATATTTTTAGTTGTCACAACATAATGATTCAACAATACTACCATGTCAGTGTTATTTCGTGCAATGTTGTACAGTATATAATTCACAGTATATCGACTCACAGATATGCTTTGGACTATATATTACACTCATGCACTAAGTATATGAAAACATAAGAACTTTTTTAGAAATTTTAAAACCATTTAAGAAGTATCAACCTTTTTCGACTAAACCTGTCTTTTTTTTAAATATTTCTGCGCATGTTGGTACTTATTAAGAAAAATAACAGCATGTACACATAAGAAAATAAAGAATATAAATTATCTTACCTTTAAGGTGATCTGGAGAAATAACCCTCTAGTGTCTGTGCAGCACGCCGCCTGTATTTATACTCAATGGGGACCTATCAAAACGCTACGGTAATATATTTTTATAGTGAAAAAAATAAAGAAAATAAAACAAAACGAGTCAATTAATTGAAAACAATTTAACTGAATGATGTGCGGTTACACGATACGTTGCAATAGCTAGATGTTTACAGCAAATAGTGCTGTTGTTAAAAGTTGTCAGTATTACAGATATTATGTTGATGCTGCAACCTCCAGCAAAACGAACGTATTCAGAAACACAAACAACATGCTATCCACAATGAGGACAGTTTCGCTATCGAAATAGTTCCTTTTATGTTAATGTGTGTATCTCTTGAAGCCATAATAAAGGGTTTTGAATCATGAAGGCAGCTTTGGTTTAAGAGTCGTTTGCTCTGTTTATGTGGAGCGAATTAAGATAAACATTGCCTATTAATTGAGCGAAACAGTTTATATATAAATATCATCCAGGTACAGTAGAACTTTGATGGTTCGAACACGACGGGACTGGGCAAAATAGTTCGAATTAAGGGTTGTTCGAGCCAAGTAAACGAATGACAAACTGTATCACTTAGTATTATTTTCTATAAAAGTAAACTAAATACATTTTTAAAACTAATTTCGTTTACAAGTACGTTAGATTTCATTAGGATATACATGTTTTTTTCCCTAGAAGTACTAGAACGAAACAACATAACGGATGCCGGAAGGTTTTTGTTTTGAAGAACGGGACTTCTGTGAAGGTTTACGCGTAAAGACGGTATTATTTCATGATGGGTTATGAGGCAACTGTGGTATTTTGCGCGCGAAAAAACAGATTGACGTATTGAACTAAAAAATTATTTTTTACATCATTTTACTTCATTACATTGTGTTGTTGCAATTAGTTGTTTTTATATTAGTTATCAAATGTTTTGTCAGCATTGAACATCAGAAAATTTACATAATAACGATGATAAAGTAAAACAGTTATTTCTATTATAAATCTTTGTTCAATTAAGGTATATGGTTTTAATTGTTAATTGCACTGGCGAACAAAGGTTTATGTGTGTTTATACAAATTATTCACCACGTGTAAAGCTGCACAATGAAGTTAATTAAATTGTTAACGACGTAGTTACTTATAATGTCAATAATGAATTCATTAGTTAAATAATTACATTCCTTCTTAAAGAAGCTGCATTTGAATAATATGTAAGTATAATTAGCTAATTAATGAACAGGGATGAACTAAGTAAAAATAGCTTAATATCTTAAGTCATGAACACGATGAACAAGGTGAAAAAGGTGTATATCTTATGCAATTGTACATGTTGTTATTTTATGAAGTAATTTAAGTTCGTTGTTTGGTCAGCGGTGGCCAAACGTCCGCTTCGCAAGCGGAAGGTCGTGGGTTCGATCCTCCGACGGGTCATTATGTGACTTTATTTCATTACATTTTGTTGAATAAAACTTGAAAAAATAATAGACGCTTTCTCGTTTGGCATTCTGCATTAAGAGGAAAGTTCTAAGTCTGGTCGGCCAAGTATCGGTATAATGTGACTGAGTGGGGGTATCTGCGTCACGACACTCCACTGGTATGGCAGTGCTCAGAATACTGTTTCGAGTAGACGCCGTCGCAATATGACTGTCAAACTGTTAAAAGCGACGATAAACATTTCTACCTGCGGCGGGACAATTAATGGTTCTGAAACAGTTTGAGGATTGTCATCTTAGTGTGGCATTCTATCATCAAAGAGAATTAAAGTCTCTGGGACAAATTGGAAGTTTTCATCCCTGGTTGGGGTTGCATAATTACGTGTAATATACTGATCCAGGTTTGGCATGTCCAGGATCTCAGGGGTGATTTCATCTGGAGCTATCTTTTGACGTTTGAGGTCAATAGCATCAACCACATCTACATCAATTGGCCGTTTAATCTCAATACGATTTGATCGGACCTCTTGTATTAATGACTGGTGGATGCCGATGGGTTGAGCCCAGGGCAGCTTGTCATTGTTGACCACACCGCCAAAAGAGATGAATGGTGTGGAGTCCTCCAGATCGTCAAATGTGTCTGAATTGAGGTACACCCGATGCTGGTCATAATCCTGTTCCAGATCAACACATAAGTTCGCAGGATTCAGGCTTACACATTTAATAGTTAGGGGTGCCGGTTCATTTGTTAACGACTCAGTCATTTGAGGTTGGAGCCTGGCAGAGCGCGATCTTTCCAGAAATCCTCCCGTGACCTGGTTGCAAGTTTGCCCTAGCACTTGCTCCATGCTCAACTAATGTTTAATCTTCACGGCCGTAGGGCACGATCGTTCAGTTCTCTCGACCACCCTTTGGTAGTCCTCAGGGAAGAGGGACCACCAGAAGCCATTATTCTCACTGAATATGTCTGCTGGCAAATATGCTGCGATGAAGTTGTGTGACTTCTTGACATGGACCTTTTAGTCTGAGACACGTTTCAAAGTTACTTCCCGATCTTTACAGAAGGGATATATCACTGCCAGTAGACCATGCACTGTTTGAATATGGAATTTCAACTGTATTTTGTAGACAAAATTCAGTTGACAAAGCCAACATGAAGTCATTCTGGAAATACACATAAAATAAATGTCATATGAGAACTACACTTCTTATTTGATTCACCATATTTTCTTTATTAATGCGTTAACTGTCAATTTACATTATAATTATTAATAGTTCCAGGAATATTATAAGCTCTGTTACTACTCATCTATAACAGTTATTATTACAAGTTTATATTTTAGTTTAATAACATTTTCAAATTATGTGTCCACCATGACATATTTATTTAATTCGCGTCCGAAAATACCGTTTATGTACGAAGTAGATGTACACATATTTCATCACGATTGAACAAAAGTCTCTGCACGACTTTAACACGACTATAAACAACATTGATCAGGCATTTTCCACACAAATGTTTCAAAATTCTCTGTCGACTACGTTTCATGTAAAATCTTACACTGTCGACGCGTTTCTCTGGTGCGTCCAGGGAACCGTCACCAATGATAAAATAACATGTCCAATGCGTTAAATCCAGATATACATCTAAGTCACTCTTCAACGGACAAATTCAGTAATGTTTTTTTTCTGGTAGTTGGAGCTAACTTTGAGACATTTTCGTGCTATTGTATGAGCATTCTGCATGGTATTGCGTAGTTTTTGCACATATGATTCAATGTTAGGTGTGTCATTACACTGGTCATCATCACCGTTTGGTCGATTAATAACAGCTTCTATGGGTAAAACTACTTCCCGACCTTACCTCATTTTATTTGGAGTTTATTTGGTTGCAGAATTTACGGATGCTCTATAGGCCATCAAGAGCTGGGACAAGTATTTAGCAAGTAGTTAGCTTGTTGTCGCATACTGCTGGTACTTATCTTATCTATACCGAGAAAGTCACATAATTCTTTAAACATATCAGATTGAAAGTTAGAGCCTTTATCACTCAATAACTGCAGTGGTGTGCCAAACCGACAAATGAATTCATTGATGAGGATCTCAATTATGGATATGGACTCCTGGTTGGGTAAAGCATATTCCTCAGTCCATTTGGTGAAACTATCTAATATAACTTGCACATATCTGTTACCATTGTTAGACAGAGGCAGTGGACCAAGTATATCCACAGCAACCTTTTCCATGGGTTCGCCAACCGAAAATTGACGTTATGGAGCTCTACTGGGAATGGAGGAAGTCTTCCGCAAGGTACATTTGTCGCAGCTGGCACAATATGCTGCTATATCGCTCTTCATACCAGGCTAATAAAAAGACTGTTTAACTCGAAATAGAGTTTTTCGCTTCCAAGATGAGTTGCTGTTGGAATATCGTGGAAAGAGTGGAAGACGTCAGATTGTTTACTTGTTGGAACCACAAATAAGAATTGGTCTTTTTAAAGATCAGTATCTACAAAAACACAGTGCAGCATGCCGTCCAAGATGTGAAGTCGGTCCCACTGGCGCCATAATGTCTTTAAATAGGAAGTTTCAGTAGATATCTGATCCAAGTCTTGGCGACTGTTGTCAGAGGTCAACTATAGTGCGACTTGGTGAAATGATGTCATCCATGTAAAGGAGCAGTTCGATCCATTGTAGAACCCGAAGAACATCTTCCATTAAACACTCAAAAGTGGAGGGACTGTTTACCAGACAAAATGACATAACAGTCCACTGGAATAAACCAAGATTGGTTGCAAAGGCACTTTTCTCCCGGTCCTCCGGAGCCAACTCGACCTGCCAAAACCCTGCGTTCATATCCATAGAACTATACCATTCATATCCTGACAGTGCATCCAAGCAATCGTCGACTCTTGGTAAAGGGTAGGCATCTTTGACCGTTAATTCATTCAACACACGATAATCAACGCAGAATTATATTTCATGGTTACAAGTACTTATGGGTTAATCCATTGACTGTTTGACGGTTCGATTACCCCGCGTCCTATCATTTTATTAATTTCTTCGAACTCGGTTTCACTCTTCCCGAGTGACTGACGACGTGTGGGCTGTCTGACTGGCAAAGCATTACCAAGATCTCCAGAAGACTTGGCAAATACATGCTGGTATTCAGAAAGGAGAGCAGCTAATTGTTTACTTTTAGAATCATTTAAATGTACTGAACTTCTATGCCACAGATCTTCAAGACGCCCTTGGACCTGAGACAGTGGATTGACTTTAAGATTTTCTAATGTGGTAGTGGCTATGCGGTCTGCGACTACCCTATCCGCATATGACTCGCATGTACCAACTGATTGCTTTGCATGCAGTGTTATTGATTGATCAGAACAGTTCACCATATTTATTACTGTTTCAGGCTTTTCAGTGTCTAGAACACCTTGTACCAGTGCACATTTTCCATCATTTATTATGGCTGGTTCCACTAACCCATATTTCATTAAATATTCGCTGCCAGGAATATCCACCGGAAGCCATGCTGCAGAATTTGAAGGAATTGTGGTAGTCCGTTTTACCACTACTCTACATGTCATATTTAATTCATTTCCAACCCAACAAGGAATTGTATTAACTTTGGTTTGTATTTGTTCTTTTTATAACTAATTTCTTCTGCATATTTTAAAAGAAAATCTTGCCCAATGATACCGTCTTGTTTTATATCACAAACTATCACATTTTGTTCAAAGTCGATGCCTCCCAATTCTATATTTATGTCAATTATACCATGTGTTTTTATTCTGTTGCCACTAGCATTATTCACATCAGTGTTAAAAATTTTCAGAGATGATCTTATTTCAGGGGAAATTTCATTGTATTTATTAAATGATATAATGGATGATATAGACCCGCTGTCAATTAAGAACTCAATTGGAAGATTCAATATAGAACCTTTAGTATAGAAACCATTATCCCAATAACTGCACGCTTCACCAATGTGACCTGTTCTTACCGAACCATTGTCTCCAGTACTACATTTGTTTATGATTGACCTAGAACTTTCGTAACTGGACGACCCGCGGCCTATCGAGTCGACCATTTCTCGTTTTCCGGAAACCGTTGGTGTTGGTTGGCATCACCATGCAATTTGTTTGATTGTCTGTTATGGGACGGATTTACTGAATTGACATTTTGTGGACAGCTTCTGTACAAGTGATCAGGGGAATTGCACAGGAAACATTTCCTTTCACGATTTTTTTAGACTGGTGCCTGCCTACGGAATACTGGAGGTTTAGCATTTTGTTAAGCTTAAGATATACTTTCAAGTTTTTCAATATGGGAGTCCATATTTTGGTCTACTCCTGAGGTATCCATCGCGCGGAAGTTATTTTTCTTTCGATCAAAGGATAGCGATTCTCCAAGAACAGCTTTATATCTTTCAATGACCTCCACAGCTTCATGAACAGTTTGACAGCTGCTGTCGATGCAGCGGCACTTCATTTCTACCAGTATTAATTTGTACAACTGATTGAGAGCAATTCTCTCCTGTGTAGTTGAATCAAGATCAGAATAAGCTTTCTTTGCTAATTGCCTCAGGTCATCACCAAACGCAGTCACTTTTCTCCGGATTGCCTTTGCCTGGACTCTTATTGGCTTAACCATTTACTAGAATGCTTACTGCTACCAAACCGTTGTCTCATTCTGGCTGAATAAAGTGCTAAATAACTGCGTTTTTCATGTGATTCAAGACTCATGTAGTATGTCCGTGCAGGGCCACGGAGACTTGCCGCTAGAAAAAGTACTTTCCTATGGTTATCCCAGCCGAACAGTTCAGCACAGTCTTTAAAATAGGATTGGTATTCTTCCCAATTGTCATTTCCGGTGTAGGGTTCAGGTCTAAAACAGGGTGCATTATGAATTCTAGCTGGCTCTAGACATCTATGGGGTCTAGGAGGTTCCATAGGATTTCCACTGCATCTTGTATGGTCCACAAAAGCAACATTTCTATGTGGCTGTTATCTAGTATACATGAATTCCACTTTAGGTACATGTATTCTGTTTCTTTGGTTACAGTTATGTGGTCTCCTTGGGCTTACATAACGGTTATTATCACCCCTGTATTGGTCAGCAGGGCTGTGATGAATTCAAGGGCTCCTGGGATGGCGAGACGGGCTCCAATACAAACGACAAGCACTGTCATTTATTATATTAGGTTGGTATTCATGTCGCACAGGAGTACGACTTCTTTCAATGGGTAACTCGTTTAATTGGTTGTGAGATTGTTGATTAACTATATTACTGGCTTGCTCATTAAGAGTTTTGTTCTAAGTTGAACTGAATTTCTGGATCCGAATCACTGTCTGCCATTGTAACAACTTTTTTTTGTTTTTATTTATTTATTTTTAATTTTGTTTAAAAAAAAACTTGTATAATACGTTAATGGTTGCTTTAATAAATATCTAGTTAAATTAGTAGAAGTAAACACAGCCTTCAGATTTTAACGTTTTAAAACGGACTGTTCTTAAACTGCACCTTGTTGAACACCCTCGTAAACGATTAAATGAAGTTATAATATCATGTGAATCTATCTAGTTTCCAAACGCAGTTCTAGACGTCACAAGGCAATGGCATCCCACTTCTTCTGACACCAAAACTGTAAGGTACCATCGACCGTAAACAGGAAATAAAAAGCTAACAACGCCGATTAAGATCTATCAACAACACGATTTATTTCTCGCACTTAGATCTAATAATAAATTGTGTTATTATATTTTGCTATCTGTCAGGTGGACACGAGCTACTTAAATTTACTTTATGTTGTAATAATGATCTACCTGCAAGATCTCTTAGATAAGTTATTGAATTTATATATAACCCTTGAGATTAAAAAACTCCCGGTGACGGAGTTTTAGCAACGGCTGGTTGCCCTCTTTGCTTACATGGAAAATCCCCGAAAGAGAGCCAAGCTCTTATTTATTACCTCTTGGAAATGTTCACCTGACTTGATACGACCAATTGCTGAGGACTCGGAGGGGTCCGGCAGCTGGGCTAACCAATCAGGACAGGCACGGTTCACCGACAACCAATCGCTATCGAAACCGGTGAACCGTGCAAGTCTGACTGAGAGCATCTGCTCACCAGACCTGTCAAAAGTTAGAAGCCCTTGATACACAACTAAAGTAAACATGTAATGTAAGTTAAAATACACAATATTGCATTTAGTTTTAACTTTTAGCAATTTCATCATAACAAGAAGATATAATAGGTTTATGAATAAAGGTCTTGCTTTCATGAAAGTTACCATAAAATGAGACTGGTTTAGACAAACACCGTGACCTCTAATCCATATGCTGTTTTATCAAATCTCTTTATATAAATATGTAATCTGTCTACTATAGTTATATAAATAACCATAAGATTTACACAGTAATACTCATCAACTGGTATGACAATAGACAATTGTATAAGAATAACTCGAACGGAGAGTTTTACTCCTCAAATATATTAGATAAACTGTTATATAGTGACCTTCAGTATAATAAGAAGTGGTCTAAATATTCATTAGTTGAATGTATGAGTATTGACTTTAATTTATTAGTGTAAGTTATTTTGTTAAATTAGTTATGGTTCTTACAATATTGATCAAGAGTAACTTTAATAATATTTAACTATATAAAATAAAACTAACATCTCCATAACTAATTAGTATTAAACATCTGTCTGAAAGTCTCCCTTTACCATCGAGGGATAGTCTCTAGTACGGACCCAGCTCTCCTGATTAGGTCCGTTAAATAACAATGTTTGGAAAGCCACATTTGAGCACGTTGATTGGTCAGTTGCTTAAACTGAAAGTTTTAATGACATCACAGTTTAGTAAGCGTTAATTGCTATAACATGTGAGACAGGCATAGCATTTCCTGCCTTTTCCTAAGGGGTCAATAGACCTGATTCGGGAGAAATCAGACTCTGTGATAGACGAAATGGAGGTATGAAACTTGTCACCAGAAAAACAAGGTCTGTGTTAGGGGTGTTTCTGTTTTCTTCAACGATGGCCCGGTTAGCTCAGTCGGTAAACTGCCTGACCATCAATTGAGGGGTCTTGAGTTTAGTTCCCCGTCTGGCCACAATATCCTTGGTGTTATTAAAGACATTGTGTCGCATTATCGTTCGTCTGTAACCACTGTTTCAAGTGGGAAAGTTATCAGTTACTTGCTATGACGTGTGTACTGGAGGACTGGTTTACCTTCCAGAATCCCATGAAATATTGGTAAGGTTAACGGATCGTCTATGAGCCCCCGATGGCATAAAATGATGAAAATAGTCAAACAATCCAACGAAAATGTTACATGAACCGCCTCATTGTAAATACATATGTATATATTTAAAATTAAATACATATATAAACTCTGTGAATATACATTTTAGAGTATAAAAAATACATACATTCACAATGTTTAGGCTTAAATATGGTTTAAAAGTGATAAAATAAGTAAAATATTCCCAAAGTAAATATGAAGGGGGGTTTATTTTAACCAAGTCGATTTTATAAAGGTGATCCTGGCGAATTATGTCATGCAACGTCGAGGAATTAACTCATCTTATATATGTTCCAAAAATTTTATGTTGGTTAAGGTTTTTTATCTTTATTCATTTTTGTTAGCAGGGAAAGAATACCTAAAGAAAATATGAGATAGAAATATGTCTGACCTGTATGACGCACTTGGTCCAGTGGTAGATGACCAAACCAAAGATCGAATGGACGTGGATTCGACACTCACCTCGCCTTTGGTGTCTTAGAGCAAGACTGATTCTGACCCGGAAGACTTCGAGCGCAATTTGAATAAGATGTTATAATTTTTTTAGTAATCGAAGTAAAATAAATATGTTGTTTAAGCAAAATAACATTGAAGTTTTACAATTTAGAAAAATACATTGGTAAATACAATGTACAGTAGTGTGCGTTCAACCAGTGATGACATACTGAATATGTTTGTATAATTCAGTACACAGACCATAGGATGTTCATTTTTTACCAATTTTGTACCACACATGATGAGGTTTGCTGAAATTTCAAAGCAGTTGCAACACACAGCTCGGTAGAAAAACAATCATTAAAAGCAAAATAATTAAATTGTATGGTTTTATGTGATGAATCAAAAGCATTTGATCGCATGTAGTTAAAAGGTCTTCTGTTCAAAGTAAAGCAAAATGGTATAAAAGGTAATCTTCTTAATTGATTGAACAAAGAGTTTTTATAGTTATTACTTTTTTCAGAAATACAAGAAACAACTGCCGGAGTTCCCCAAGGTTTAATTCTGGGTCCTTTATTCTTTTTAATTTACATAAATGATATAGCTAAAAATTTGTTAAGTATTACACACATATTTGCAGATGATATATCACTTGTTTTAACATCTGCGAATTTAACAGATCTAGCAGGTATAATGAAATGGCATCAATATATAAATACTATTAACTCTAAATCGGAAATCACTAAATTAAATAAATATATCATTTATGCGACCCGTTTTTGAATATGCATAAATTGTTTTTGATAATTGTTCCCAATTTGAAAAAGATAAAGCAGAAAAGATGCAACACGAAGCCGCTTGAGTAGTTACTGGTTTTACGCGTTCTGTTTCTATAAATAAGTTATACTCTGAAATCGGATGGTTGTCGCTATCAAAATGAAGAAAGTATAAAAAAAAATATTATTGCATATAAACTTAAACAGGAATTCTGTCCGATTATATATGTTCACTTTTCCAGAAACAGTAGGAGTAAATACACCTTACAACTTACGAAATTCTTCCGATTATATTGTTTTTAACACAAGAACACAACTATTTGCAAATTCGTTTATTCCGTCATGTGTATCTATCTTGAATACACTTCTGGAGCACATTAGTAACTCAGAGACTTTATTTTCAAAACACATATAATAAACCTGTATTTAAAAACACAAAAGGTACCAACGTATTATCTTACTGGTAGTCAAATTTTATCAGTTCTCCACGCTCGTTTGGGAAACGGCTATGGTCACCTTAAGATACTTTTCTAAATTTTTTAACACTTGATGCAAGATGCGACGGATGTGGTAATGAAAAAGAAGACGCTGGGCACTACTTTTTGCAATGTCCTATATATACTGATGAACGGCTTTTTCGTTTTCGTTCTATAGACCGTTCCTATACCTTAAGTACAAGAGTGCTTTTATTTGGTAAGAGTAAATATACCAGTGACACAAATGCATTTATATTTACACAGTACAACAGTTCATTAAAGACACGAGTCGTTTTGTCAACAACTGACTATTGGCATCAGATTTTGCAGCCATTCAATGCAACGGAACGATATTATGACATCACTTAAAAGCATATTATGTCTTTTCTCTCTTTTTCTTACCTCCTACTTTAATTAATTTCTTTTAATTTATCTATTGATTTCTTTGATTGTTGGTTTACCTCTTGAATGCTATTAATGTCATCTTGATTCCAATGTTATTTGCATATTGAAATGGGAGGACCGTAACTAATGTTGCCAGAACTTGTGGCCAAACCCGTTTGATTATTATATGAATTATGCAATAAAATACATTTAAACCAATAGCAAAATATGTGAAAGTAAAATGAAAATCAGTTTTTCTTCATAAAGTCTACAAGACAAGCTAGCAGTAAAATATGTGGAAAAACATTTCATTAAACATATAGTAGGATATATATTGCACTTTACCTTGCATGGAAATGTGTAGTAAATGTTTTTTGTGCATTGTTTATGCAAAAATCTCGATGACAAATGTCACCATTGCGCATTTTGAAATATTTGACAGTTGTCGTCATCCACTAGCTTCAGTACCGACATCATTGTTTACAGAATACAGGAGGTCATAAAATTGCGAAAACAAAGACATTATTGCAGAAAGCATGATTGGTGCGACATTACTCAAATTAACTTACAGAAAACTAAGTATATTAATAGACAAGTCTGCTGTTCTGTAATGGTCAATAGATGACACACTGGAAGGTTATTTTGAGAATTTTAAGGTCTTCTAATATGAAACGAAGATGCGTACCTAGTTTTCGACAGATATTCACCATTCAGCATGAAACGTATCACATGCTCTAGTTTGGAAAACACAGGCATGCAGGATATACCAACTCAAATTTAATATGCTTATTCTAGCTCAGAAAATAATTTTAACAGTAACAGAATGGAAAAGTCAACTGACAGCAAACATGTATGGAGAGCTAACAAAAGATGAAGTGTTCCGTGAAAAACATACACACGCTCATAAACGTGTTACATGTACCAGGGAAAATGACATACTAGTTGATATAAATTAATATGTTGTTATTAATAGTGTTGACATTTAAACCACACGCGAGGAGGCAGATACTGTCCTTGCACGAGTGATCATAGCAGCACATAAACTAATCAGAGGCATAACAGTAATTTCAAATGATACTAACGTATGTGCACTTTAACTTCATTATTATCTAAAGAAAACCCCAATAAATCTGTGCTAAGGGGACCGATCACCCCTAAATGAATAAAATGAACATGGGCTGTCTGGTGGCGATAACGTTACAAGGTATTATATGCATCGGAAAAGTAATAGTCTTACAAATATGAGGCTTGGGTATTCACTAAAGTTGGTAGGCGATGTTAATTATTGTCAATGCATATTTTAAATATTTTACCAACATAAATAGATTATGAAACTTTGTTGGAATTATAAAAAGAGCTCACATACAGGCATGTACATGGAAACATGCATTGGATTCTGACCCACTAAGCATTGATACCCAAGCAGTCCTAAGACAGTTCCATTAGAGCTTCAATTTGCTCCTGCAAATAACTGAAGATGATCAAATGTTTACATCCGATGCCATAAAAATGACGCTAAATATTTAAACAAATCAAACTTTTTTGGAAAAATGAACACATTAAAAGCTATGTTCTTTAAATAGTCCATGTGTGTGTCACCTAAACACCAAACACATTAAACGTATCCCCAAGTACTAATAGTATTGTAACTTAGAGCAATTTTCATCTGAATAATGATTTTCGAGCAAATCTGGGACAATTTTGAACACAATTTGTATATCTCTAAATACTGAAATATACTATCATTTTAGCAAAATAAAATAAAATTAGACACTGTCATGTGTGAATAATTATATATCTAACAGTAATTTCCATCTGAATATTGCATTTCGAGCAGATTGGCGGCAATTTTAGATGCCTTATTGTTTATTTCATTATGCTCAATAATGACAAATGTCATCTAACATAAAAAGAACAATGCATAGACTATTGTCTTAGCAAAAAAATATATTTACACTCTCATAAATATATGAATGAATTTAAACACAATTATAATTTCTATCGAAATATTGCATTTCGGGCACGTTTATGGCCATTTTGGGCGCCATCTTGTTTATTTCGAAATGCCCTATAATGACAAAATGTCATTTTAGTTTGTCACTGAAACATCAAACACATAAAAAGGGTCCTTTTGTATAAAATAATATCATACTTTATAGTAATTTTCATCCAAATATATTGCAATTCGAGCAAATTGGTGGCCATTTTGGACGCCATCTTATTAATTTCAAAATGCTCAATGATGATTAAATGTCATCCAACAAAAAGTAAAAAAACTATTTATAGATTACTAATTTAGCAAAATAAAATTACTATACACTCTCATGCGAAATCAGTGAAATACCCGGATTATCTGCCGGTCTAATACCGCGTAAATTGTTTACTTCATAACGCAACCATGAACAGTTAACAGCAAAATATGTGAAAAAATTTAGAAAGAATGTCCGTTTTATGAAGCTAACCATGAAAAGTCTATATCAAATGTTAGATGTTGTCCGAATGTCTTAGCCAATGAAACAGCTCAGTTTTCTTCAAAATATACCGTTCCATTTAATATAGAACGTTCGTTTTTGGACCGGCTGTAAATTACCGAAGCTACAAAGACAAATGTTACAAAATGTTTTATCACGGTGGAGAATATACGTGACCTTATGGAAAGGTGCCCGTTTCTTGTAACGCTTTGCAAATATATTTCTTAAAATTAACATTTATGAAAGATCACAAAACAATGACTAACGCACATGTAAATACATGGGCGGTACTAACACCCGTCAAGTTCGAGCTGATCCAGTTAAATTCCGACTGAAGGGAAATTGCAAATATGCTGTGTTTACGTTATTATGAGGTTTAAATGCACAAACCGGAATCATTATGCAATTCCATTTGCTTACCCAATAAGAAAATGTCTGGAAAAAATGTCTTGAATCTTACCCTATATATATTTTAAAACTTATTTACTGTAATGTTCTATAAAATTTACTATTGTGAAAAAATATATTTGAAATTAATTTGTTTATATATCAATTAAAAAACATTTAAAGAAATGGATTTTTTCAAAACTTGTGCAAGTTCGGCGATATGTCTGATTCTTATAACGTCCTTTACGCCAAACCGGTAAAACCACAACCGGTAAAACCACACGCCGGTAAAACCACACCGATTAAACAGCTTTGTTTTTAAAGAAAATATATGTCCTTTGTATCGAGCAAAATAAACAATTGTAGTTTCATTGTTATGGTTTCAGTATTCTTTGTTACAATTGATTTAAAATCGTCAAATAGATAAGTTTCAAGACCTAAATAGAAAATGGCCAGTCGGCTGGAACCTGGCCTGGTTATAGTGTTAATGTATTTATTTTACATCGATTGTGAAACAAGTTCTTTCAATTAAGACAAATCACGTTCGAAGATTTCCTGGTTAGAACCAGTACTAAGCATATACCGAAAGGTGTCTTGCTTAAGGACACCACACATAGCCGTGGCGGAGGATCGAACCCACAACCCTCCGATCACGGATTTGGCGCTCTACTACTGGACCACGCGGTCCACAATCGCACAAGGCACTATAAAGCAGTGCATTTAAAACGCTGAAATCATTATTACACACACCACATTTGCTTTATAATTGAAGCCGGAAAATGACCGGTCATCTGAAACTTGGCTTGGTTTTAGTATTACCACAATCCCATTAGGCACTCTTTTAAAAAGCAATGGCGACCTCCTTATCACAGTGTTGGAGCGTACAGTATTGAAAACCAAAAGTACGGCGATGAATTGTCTGTTGCTGTATGAAAACAACAAACGTGGATTTTGTTTATCGCTTAATTTCATTATGTATTTAAACAAGAAAGAATTGGTTTATGATCTGTAGTGAGTATTCCTATATCGCAGTATTGTTTTCTTACGCTGATTTGTTTCGGAACCGAAACATTTTCGCAACATTGATCAAAATACGTAATGGTGATCCCTGGTTTTTACACGTGTTTCGAGGATTTTGTTGCTATCAAATAAGGATAAATTGGGTTTTCCACGAATATATGCAGTTGTTACTTGGATGTTTGTGCAGAAAAATCATTTCCCTATCAAAGACTTGTATTGGTTTCTGCCTATTTTTGTGTTTTTATTAAAAACGAACAGCTTTTGACAATGCACTCTTCACTTCAATACTGTACGCCTAGTTGCCTATTCCACTTTATCGACTGTACGGCTAGTTGACAGTTAAAAAGATAAGTTATATCAACGGATTTAATGAAATTTTGTACCTGTTATACGTTGTTTACAGGAGCAAAGTATATCTCTTTCCGTATTGTATGACATACGAAATGTCAGCAGATGATTGATTTTTCTAAATTACCTTTAATCTAGTAAAACCATTACATCCGCATAAATACGGTCTGGCAAAACATTTGAATAAATTGGTTTTAAAACTGATTAGACACAGCATAACCTGTGATAAGTATTTAATTAGTATGTAAAATACATTGCCATGCATCGTAAATTCTATTTTAAAACTAATTAATTATTCGTGGTTTTGTTTGATCGATATTTAGCTATATTAAAGGCCATCGAGGGCTAACAGACCAGTTAAATTAATCATTCTTTCCTGTAATCTTGTATATTAACCAGTACTCGAACTCACCCAACTCCGTAAGTAACTTTCTCTCTTCAATCAGCAATGAGAGAAGCACAACTTGGAGACGTAATGTCCTATATCGATCATCACGGATACTGTTGCCGGACGTGAATTCGAACCCATGACCCCTGGATTGCTAGTTAGACGCGCTAGCTACCGACTAAGCTAACTGGGCCCATCGCCAGGACTTACACTAGCAAAACACATATTCCTAGAATTTAAATGAACTAAATGTGTCTAGCTTAGAAAATCAATTAATCAATTGAAAGTAAACAACTACATTAATTATACTAGTTAGTAATTATTGTGGTAAAACACAAATAAATATCTTACAAAGGAGAGAGAGAGAGAGAGAGAGAGAGAGAGAGAGAGAGATAATCTACTTCTACTTTTCTAACTTTCTTATTGCCGTCTGGTTGCATGCTATTATTGATTTTATCATTTTGTTTTGGTTCATTGAAATAATGGAAAAATATGTTTTGAATTAAAAATAATTATTATTATTAGTATTATAATCATTACAAGACAATTATATCTAGAAAAGTATATACACACAGGTCGCACTGATTAACGTCTTTATTCGGTGAAAGAAGCGAAGATTGGCAGATTACCCAGGATTACCCAGGATGCACTATCTGTCTAGCCTGGGAGACCGTATGTAAGCCTTCGGCTTCTGTTGGTTTATCATGTGTTACACATATACTCAACTCAAAAAGAAACATTTCAGTTTGATTCCTAAATGTATGTTAGGTAGGCTGAATGACAGTCAACGATCAGAAGCAGTTGGGATGCCTTTATTAGTCTCTAAAATACAAGTGAAATAAAAAGTGTAAAATTTCTTTCTGAGTTGAGTGTATTGGTTACACATTTGCATAATTTTATTTCAAAAACAACTGTAAAATATATTAGTAGATACGATTGTTTGATTCGTTTTTGCAAGATCGCCTCTACGACCTATGGTGAAGGGAAATAAGAACATACACATTGAAGCAGAACCAGAATCAAGAATAAAGTGTGTTACAAAATTACACGTTACTCTTATATAACATGGGTTTTCCCCATACTATTAATATATCAAGTGCCTACCTTCATTCTATTGATAAAATAAGTGTACATGCTGTAAGATGCTAGTTATCAGTTATTTACTATCATCTTGACCTGTCTTACCATACAGGGTAGACAACCACTGACCAGTACAGGTGGCGCTGCATCCTATGTGTGTGTTGCATTTTGGGAGTTAGTATGAACGCTTTGAGACTTAGCAGGAGTAGTCATTTTGCTATGTTAGCGTAATATGAACAGAATGAGTTTGGGTTGTTTTGAGTTACTGATTACGAATAAATTTAGTAAATATGAATTGACTTACTTGTAATAAAACCAAAAGTGGTCGGGGCGAAAGAGGCATTTGATAGTTGATTATTTCATGTATGTTAGTTGTCATCAGAACCATTTAAAACTGCCGCAAGGAACATATACTTAGACAATAATATAAGTGAAAAAAACAACATAATTTACTATGCTTTAATAATTCGTTTATTTCATCTATTATTTTATGATGTAGTTATGCCTTTAAAGCTCGTTTGTGTTTTGATATTTTTTTTGATAAACTTCCACAATCCAGTTTCCACGTGTATAACGAATTACCATAAAAGTTTAAGATCTTTTACATTCTTGTTAATAATGCACGTTATTCATTGAAACGTTTTGTTTGTTTTTGCCACTTTGAGTGATACGTTAGACAAGACAATTTGTTTAAAGAATGATAAATGTTGGAAAAAATAATGAAAATGTGGAAAATAATTAGTCGTGCTATGACTTACTGGTGTGTGTGTGCAATGTGTGAAATCAAACTGATATAAAATAATTAGTAGAATGAGGTTTAACGTCATTTTCAACTGATGTATAAGGTTATGAATAATAACATATCCAGTTTTATTTAATGATCACAAACCGTATATTTAATGCGCTATACCGACGTTGACGTTTGCTTTAAAGCGTTATTTACGTAGAGTAGGGTTAAATAATTGAATATTATGAAAAATTATGTCAACTTTTCTAAAAAAATCTCACAATAATTGTACAATATATGATATAAATCCATATAAAAGAATGCAACAATCGCTTGGTTTGTTTTTTGAAAATTTTGAGATGAAGCTGGTTTTTTTCCGAAAAAATCGAGAAAAAATCGTTTTTCGTTAGTATTGTCAGAATTTGGCGTTAGCTGTAATTTTTGAATTTGTAAATCCATATATCCCTCAAATGTGTACGTGATATATGTTTCGATTCTGTACATAAGGTAAAACTTAATTCAGGTAGAAAAAAACGACTTTGCTGTTATAAATTGGGACGTCAAAAAGGCAGAACATGGCCATGTTTACGACGTCACATATAAATATATGTTATATTTGTCACGAAAAAAAAAACATATTGAAAATTACTTTTAGTTTCACTATATACTAAATATACCACAGATTTCGAAAATAACTTAAAAGTCATAGTCCTCCTGGATGTTGGCTTGGACGTTTTCAGATATTTATGTGTTCGAATTTGAAATTAAAATTGTATTTTTTTTAAGAAACATTATCGTTGTTGCAGTTTTGTGTACATTGAACGATTTCAGCTAAAAATATAGACACTTTTTGATAACGAATTTTTTTTTTTAACATTCGGCATCAAGTTCTTACCAAGAACAATTGGTGGTAGTTTTATAGCACAAAGAAAACAAGCTCGACAACAAACCCTTTTCGCGATCACTTTCATCTTAGATAATATTTCGACGAGTCAGTATACTTAAGACTTTCTGTATGAACAGTGTTTATATACTGAACGTAACAGCTAACCCAGTACCTGACATTTCATGTACCTGACATTTTATGTATTCCCTAAAAATAAATCGTTAAATGTAAAAATGCATAATGGTATGTTAGTGGCAAATAGAACACTTTAGCGCTACTCCAGAATTTGACAAAGATATTGTCAAAATACAAAACTGGCGGAATAGCTGTCCCGTTCTACTCAACCATTTCTCTGAGATATTAAGTCGCTATCAAACACGTCTTTGTGCATATAAAACCATAATGAAATACATTATGCAGAACGAAACGCAATACAAAAAGAATAACGGAACAAAAATGAACAAATTGATGGGTTGGTATTTTTTTATCCTGGTGTATGTAATTTCAATGGATGACAAGATAAAATACTCCCTAGTCGCGCTCGGTATTTTAATATATGAGTTATTAATGACAGAAATGTTTATTAAATGCTAATGTTAAGGCAATAACTATATATATGAATTTATCCAGAATGTACTTACATGGATGTATCAAAAATCAAAACATCGATTCTATGATAGCGTATGTGAAATATTTATTAGAAAGCTAATAGCTAACAAAAAAGAGACCCTTGGACCTTAACGGTCACCTGGTTATCCTGGATGGCATAAACCTATATGAATCTATGACCCAAACTAAGACCCCATGGGGTGGGGACCATGAAATTCACATAGGTATTAACCGTCATATCAGCAACAGCAAATCACACCAAAACAGTCACATAAGCTTTATTGTCATTATTCTTATATAGATTTCGTAAAGTAGACTTAATCCTCGGGGCCAAACCGTGAGACCCAGGAACATGCTATTCACATTTTTATTTATAAAGAACCCATATGCATACATAATCATGGTCACCATTTTTTTTCTAGTGCTTCCGATAGTAAGACGAAGATTTTCAAGGTTTACCTTGAATTTGACAGTTTTGGTCCCGTCCCCAAAGCCTGAGTGGGGTGGGGGCCATGCAATTCATAATTATGATTCACCCTTAGGTACCATAGCTGCATTCAACATTTCAATACGATTGAGATCATGTTTCCTTTAGAAGAAGTCGAAAATGTCAATTTTTTACAGACGCACGACGTACGACGACTGACTAAAAGCAATCGCAAAAGGTCCCTTGAGACAAAGTCTCAGGTGACCTTAATACTGTTATCATAGAAGTTATGTAGAAGTTACGAGTGTTACCAATTACTTATTTAAAAAATAAAAAATGCACAGTGATTCATTCCACCCCTATCGGTAAAGGCTCAGATAAATCCTTTATATAGCATGTGGGTAGTCATGAATCCATAATTGAATCCTTCTCATATACATCTATCCGTTTATATATGTAAATGGTCCGTCCGCTCCAGATGTGTTGCATGTAAAACCATAGTATATGAGTCATGATTTACACCAAATCTATTGGTTCGATAAATGCCTTGATATTGTAACTATGGATTGCATTGGTGCTAGGCGCGCTCGTCATAGTCGTGTCTGTACATTTATGAACGTATACGTGCACGTGCATCTGAAAATATTAAAAAAATCGGAATTTCCGTTGTTGTTATTTATATATATATATATATATAATTCATAAATTGTCATTAAAACATCTTGAAAAGATGCTTATGAGGTTAACTTGTAAAGTAAAATATTACGGTTATTGTTATACTTAAGTAGTTGTTGGTGCCGTTCTTGTTTTGTCGGTACTTGAATGTACATCCGTTAGATGGCATGGGGGACATAATGTGTTACTTGCTGTTCTCTATTTTCCACATATCTTTGGCATTTTGATCCACAGCAAGTGTCTCCACATGCGACCAGTGAGAAGCGGCGTGGATAACGAACACCTGGAACCACACTAGTTTCATTTAAAGCACAAACTAACTGTTCAAATCAAACGGTTTCAGATTGTAAAATAGGGTGTAGCGTGTTCGATACAATTCAGCCATAATTGAACCAGAAGATAAGCTTTCTTCAACGAACTTGTCATGTTTTATAACTATTATGTCACCTGACGAGAAGCAAATGATCACACAACTGTTGTTGAACTGCGTGAGGTGAAGAATGTTGGCATATTTAATGTTTTTATCAAGTATTTAATACATCTCTTAATTGATTATATCTATAACGGGTTACATGCCACAACCACCTAACACTATTGAATTAAAACTTGGAGTGAAATCTTAGCTTTCAAACATCATGATCAGACATATAATTGAAATAAATTAATAAAACAATAACATAACTAAATTGTATTATCCCAATATTCATCAACTTTATATCTTTCTCTGATTAGTATTTGCTTATATTCACTAAACTGTTGATATATTTGTGTTGGTTATAAACACGACATTTAAAAGCATTTAAATACTTAATACAACCATTACAGCAATTATTGGTTTCGCATTCCTTAGTGAAAATTCTTGCGCCAGAGAACTTAGATCCGTTTATACTTGGTTAGCATATTTTGTTTGAAAATGCTAAAAATGGTTATTATTCCTTCTACAGGTGACAAAATGTAACATCTACCCGAGTTCGTCATATTTTCAATGACATTGTGTGCTAAATGTAGTGAATGAAGATCTGACGCCATGGAGATGCTCATAGATACACTATAACACTTGGGCTAAAATACCAGAACTGGAGGGATATTTTGAGCGTTATTTTAAATTGTGCAAGGAATATTTGGTCAAACTCAAGTGGCATGCATGTTTAGAGCTACAGAAGACTTTAAATTCTATAAATATTGTTTTTTTAGTAATCCAGAATTGATTTTTATATGATGGACTGTTGTTGTGTGAATATGATCTCATAGTATCATGTGCAGTTATGATTGCACCGCATTTAGTTAAAAGATGTATCGAAGAGTTCGGGAATTAAAGATAAACGATAGACGAGTTACAAGGATACTGAAAAAGAAAAATATATTTGATATATGCAATAGAAATAAAGTACATTTGGAAAAGTATGTTGGGGATAAAACGTTAAAGGCTAAAAATGCGGCGCGACACGACAATAAAAATACAGACATAATGGCAAATACTATAAGAATATGTTAATTACAAACTTAATGCCAGTGCTTCTTAGGAACTATAAAATGAAGGAGACACTAATAAGGATATGCAACTTGCTGTCCTAAAAAACATTTATAAAATACACTGATGAAGAAATTTAAGCTAAATACCGGTGAAAGTAATACATTTATTATTTCCAGCAAGTATTGTCGTTAATGACCAACTTAATCTCAAAGTAAACTCTTGAACACGAAAGGATCTTGGCAATAAAGGAGACACTAATTAGGATATGCAACTTGCTGTCCTAGATGACATTTATAAAATACACAGATGAAGAACTTTTAATTTAACATTGGTGAAAATGGTATTATCTTCAATATATACTAATATTGTAAGAAGTTTTTAATGATCAACTTAATCTCAAAGCAAACTGTTAAACAAGTAATGATCTTGATAATGAAAATGACATTTACATGGATATTTAACTCAGTTACTAAAGGAAACCTATAAAATACAAAGATGAAGAATTTTAAGCTAAATACCGATGAAAGCGATATTATCTCCAGCACATATTGTAAGAAATCGTTATAACCAGCTTAATCTCAAAATAACTCTTGAACAAGAAAGGAACATGGTAATGCAATTGACAGTTATATGGATAGTTAACTTTATGTTTTCAATATTATTTCATAAAATCCACAGATGAAGAATTTAAAGCTTAATATTGGTACATGTGATATTATCTCCAGCAAATATTGTAAGAAGATGTAAATGACTTGATATCAATGTTAACTCTTAAAATAAGTAAGGAACTTGAAAATGAAAGTGACGCTAATAACATTATACAACTAATTTTCCTAAGGGACATTTATAAAATGAAAAAATAAAGAACTTTAAACTAAATACTGGTGAAAGTGATATTAACTCCAGCAAATTAAAAGGTAAGTTTTTGCTAATTTCCTTGACTGGCTGTTTAAGACAGGGTTGACAGTACATTACAATGGAATCATACTACACTGCAAAACAACAGCACAATTATACAATAAAAATGAAAAAAAAACCCACAACAGAACAATGTGATGACACAACTTAAAGGAACATTATATTGAATAGTGTAGCGTTTTTAACGTTAAATTAAATTACGTGCATGCAAATCCAATGTACAGAGCAAACTATATTACATGTTATTTTTTTTTCTATATTCTAATATGAGGTTATAATCACCATTATTAAAGAAACTGAAATACCACAACAATAAGAATCATGTACAATTTAGACACGTTAGACACTCTATCATAAGAGCGGTGAGTCTGACAAACCCATCGTATTGCAAATCACTCTACACTTTTATTTTAATTATAATGTTAATTAAGTGAAATATTCCATTTCAGCAACGTGGCGATAGAAGAGTGAACCAGACCGAAGAATAGTTAAATGTATGATTCTTTTCTCGTTAATTCGAAATCGTAACTGAGTGAGGCCGTAACGCCCATGTTTGATAGACACGCCTTCTCCCGGTCTGTGTGACGCTTCTCCTCGGATCGACACATTTCTGGTTTAGTATCTATGTCGTTAACGTTCTTCACAATTAACTTAACTTAACTCTAACTTTACATTTTACGAGTCAACATGAAAATTGTTATCGTTTTCAGTTATTATTTTATATTTATCTATGAAATTTACATAGCCTGTGTATACTATATTCTACCATGTGCATACAAAGTTTGAAAAACATATCGTGAATACTTTATTAGTGTAAATCAACTGCAAATGTATTAATCATGCAACGCATAAATATTTTTGAGAGAAAATTGTGCTCAGTCACAGTACATGTGCGAACTGTCGTACAAAGATGACATTGTTATTATGTGCAGAATATAGTTAGTATTGCTAAAGATAGCGCGTTAAAAGATACACTATTAGTTTGAAGAAGTTCCGCTAGAGATATGATTTGTAATTACAAGTGGGGTTACTAGAATTGTCTAACATAAATATATGCAAAAGTAAAACGTTAATTTGGAACTATATTCAACAATAAGAGTAATGTGTTCAACAAATTAAATTTCAAAATCTAATTTAACTCCAAAAAAATACAAATATTCGGTAAACGTTTACAACAATGACAACATAAAAAAAGTCCCTTCTTTGGAAAATTACGTGATCAAGAGTAATGCTTTACCCAAGCTTATTTATCCTCTTATGAGATCAATTAAATTCAAAAACTAATAGTTATACGAATTTCTACAGGATAAAAACCTGCAAAAATAAAACGTACAACATTAATTTAAAATTTTATAAATGGTAGCCAAAAAATGATTGATATTTATAAATTTCTTAAATTATTACAATCCAATTGGATACAACAATTTTCTGATACTACTTATAAGGGCATACGGAAACTTTTTATATAAACAAACTTAATACATTCGATGGAAAACATTTTCCGATAGTAACCTTAATATCAAAGGTCTTCAACATTTAGCCACCAAAACAAATTGTTTTCAAGATATTTTGCTATCATGGTTTGAAATACATGGCCCAAACGAAAAAAACTGAATTGGTAAACAAAACATAAGAAATATATTTCTAAAATAAAAGTAGGAAATCAAACAATCTTTAATAAAATTTGATATGATTATAGGAACCATGAGTTTTATAATTTCACCGACTTTATTGAGTTATATGAATAACCAGAGCATTTTAATTAATTTTATGTCTCTCTGATTTCAAATATTCCTAAGGCATGGAAAACACAACTTAAACAATATATTAGATTATAATAAATTTATTAGAAATGCGACATTACCAAGCCAATTTCTGAAATAACAAAGAACGAAAAATATGTTTTATATGATTAAAGAAAGAGGAAACATATTAGTCAATCGAGAAAAAATATGGGAAAACTGCTTTTCAATAACCCCCAGTTAGATTGAAAATTATTTTATATGTTGCATTTTAACTCAACCATTGATACAAAATTGCGCAAATTTCAATACTTAGTATATTATGCGGAATACACTTACGAACAAATATTTATAATTGCAGACTAGTACAATCAAATCTGTGTGATTCTTGCAATAGTTATATAATATTAATATCTTTATTACCTTCAATAAGAAGATAACGAAATGATAGCATACAGTTTAAACAAGAGTGCAAAAAAGAAATCACATATGCGCAATATTAATATATATACAAGATTATAACATTAAGGTTTGTCGTATAAACGACTAAATCGGGTTATTTAAGAAGACTGACTGGTGGTGTTTATTATGACAATATGATTCGAACGGTGACTCCGTCTTGTTGTCTCTTTTCATCAAAAGCCGTATCCATTCGACATGTGTTTTTACGGCTTTTGAACTATTAAGAAATTTATTACTTTATATATATGTATGTCGCTAAAAATCCCTCCCTCCAAACCCTCAGATATAGCTATGTAAAAGCAATTGTTGTGGCTTGTAAATTTATAATTTCTACTACCATGACAGATGAGTGGGATGACCTTCGTCATAGCTCAAGACAGTGGATTCACGCAGTCACGTTGTAATTGCAGTATATCGCTGTCTCAGCAGCCAGCGTATAGTGTTCGGTGTATAAAACATTTTTATTTAGATGACTAAATGTTATATAACGGTCGTTGCGAATGTCTCTTCCCAGGATTCATAGAGTCAAGATAGGACAGTATATCGCGGTCTCAGCAGCATTT